>CM038214.1:126650450-127250450 GCA_021442155.1 Cymbidium sinense
CAAGGGTGACCACTTTAGCTAATGCATTTGGCAATTAAAGATAAAGAAATGATGTGAAAAAACTTATGGATAATCCAGATCATTAGAAAGTTAAATCAGGATATGCTAAGGGTCAATAAGACCAATCAAAAAGGCACCCATAAGCTTGAGATTATGGAAAAAAGAGTGGATCTTATCCAAATTTGGATGACACAAAGTAAATTTATCGATAAGAGAAAATGCAAAGGGTTTGCCAACTTTTCAATATCCACATCAGAGCACATTATGACATACAAGCCTCTAAAAGATGTTGAAATAAGATTAACCGAATCAACATAGGGAGAATTCTTACTAGAGAGCGCTTCCTTGAAATATTTAGTAGAAGATGCAACATTAGGGTTGCATATCGGCAAAATGTTGGATGCCTTAGACAAAACATCCATATTTTTAGGTAAAACTCAAGGACTAGAACTCACCATAGCCATGGTCAATTATAAAATCATTACACAAATGGCTAGATGTTGTTCAAGCCTTTGAAATTGGTCAAAATTGAAGCCAAAGCCACAAAAATCCCATGTTGGGGGCGCGCCACCAAGAGGGATTCACTAGACAATGAGAGAGCACTTGGGGGAGGAGGGATCTAGGTTTATGGTATAGGGTTTGGGGTTTTTTTTATTTTTCATTTTTTTATTTTTTCATTATTTTAAATTAAGTAAACTTGTAGGTTTAGGTTTATTTAGTTTAATTTTTATTTATTTTAGTTTATTTTATTTTTTAGTTTTTTAGGTTTATATTTATTTTTATTTAGTCTAGTTTATTTCTTTTAGGTTTATTTATTTTAGTTTATTTTTTAAAGTTTATCTTTACTTTTTAGATTAGTTTTATCTTTATTTTATTTTTTTGGTTTAGGTTTTATTTTTATTTTTTAGGTTTAGGTTTTATTTTATTTTTTTAGGTTTATTTTATGTTTTATTTTAGGTTTATTTTATGTATTCTTTTAGTTCATTTTAGTTTATTTTATTTTATTATTTTAGTTTAGTTTAGGTTTAAGTTTTATTTCTTTAGTTTAGTTTATCTTAGTTTAGCTTTAGGTTTATTGTATTTTTTATTTTAGGTTTAGATATTTATCAATTAAGGGTTTAGGTTTTATTTTTTTATTTATTTTTAGGTTTATTTTTTTAGGTTTATGTTTTTATTTAGTTTCTATTTTATTTTAAGTTTATTTTCATTTTATTTTAGGCTTAGGTTTTATTTTATTTAGGTTTTCTAAATTTTTAGTTTAGTTTAGCTTTTTATTTATTTTATCTTCATTTACTTTTTATTTTTTATTTTATTTTTATTTTAGCATTTGGTTTAGGTTTAGGTTTTAATTTATGTTTTATTTTATTTTATCTTTAATATTATTTTATTTAGGTTTTTTGTTTATTTTATTTTAAGGTTTTATTTAGGTTTTAATTTTGGTTTTAGGTTTGTTTTTAGGGTTTAGGGTTTAGGTTTTTGGTTTTTATTTTAGGTTTATTTTTAGGTTTTATTTTTTTGTTTAGGTTTAGGTTATTTTAGTTTAATTTATTATTTTAGTTTAGTTTAGGTTTAGTTTATTTTTTAGGTTTAGGTTTAGGTTTTATTTATTTTAGTTTAGTTTATTTTAGTTTAGGTTTTGGTTTAGTTTTTATTTTTAGTTTAGGGTTTGAGTTTTAATTTTTATTTATTATTAGGTTTTATTTCAAGGTTTATCTTTTAGGTTTTGGTTTTTATTTAGGTTTTATTTTATTATTTAGCTTTATTTTATTTTATTATTTAGTTTTTATTTTATTTAGGTTTTCTTTTATTTTATTTTTAATTTAGTTTATTATTTTATCTTTTATTTTATTTATTTTATTTTTTTATTTTTAGGTTTTATTTTAAGTTATTTTATTTAGGTTTAGGTTATTTATTTATTTTATTTTTAAGTTTATTTACTTTAAGTTTAGGTTAGGTTTTAGGGTTTAGGTGGTTTAGGTTTAGGCCTGTTTTAGGGTCATTTAGGTTAGTGGTTAGGGTGCACTAGGGTTTAGTGATTTGGCTTTAGGGTTTAGGGTTTTAGATTAGGGTTATTGAGCCTTCATTTTGGGTTCAGGTTTGTTTAAAGTTTAGGGTTGTGATTTAGGGTTATGGTCAGGTTAGTGAGGTTTAGGGTGGGGGTTTAAGGTTTGGTTTGGGTTTAGGGTGTGGTTAGTAGTTAGGTTAGGTTTAGAGTAGTGTTGGGTTTAGGTTTAGTTTAAGATTTTAAGCTTGGGAGGTGTTGTGGATTTAGGGTTTAGGGATTAGGTTTAGATTTAAGGTTTGGATTTTTTTTAAGTTTTATTTTTATGTTTTATTTTAGGTTTATATTTTAGGTTTAGGTTTTATTTAGTTTTATTTTATTTTATTTGAGGTTAACTTTATTTTTAACACTACCTTCCCAAGTCAATGTGAAAAGTGGAGGTTTCATGATAGGTAGTCGACACATAAAATTTGTCAAAATAATCATGACATGAATCTTTAAATCATTGTGTTAATGCTAGGCATCCCCAGAAGAGATGTATGGCTTGAATATAGTGAAAAATGTGCAAGGGTCATTGATGCCGAGTGTGAAAATAAGCAAGGGTTCCCACATTATGGATGGATGCAAAGAAGCTAGTCCATGAACCTAGAATTAGGTTAGGAACTTGGAATATAGGTACTCTTACAGGTAAATTAATAGAATTAATAGATATTATGGTTCATGGAAAGATAAATATTTTATGTGTTTGAGAAACTAAATGGGTTGGGGAGAAGGCCAAGGAGATTGATAGTTTAGGTTTTAAACTTTGGTATTCAGGTAGAAGTCGAACTAGAAATGGTGTGGTTGTGATTATAAATAAAAGTTTGAAAGATAATGTTACAAATATTAATAGATGTGGAGATTGAATTATAGCTTTAAAGATTATTATTGATACTAAGATTATCAATGTTATAAGTATTAATGCTCTTCAAGTAGGTTTGGATGTAAGCTCAAAAAAAAAATTTTTGGAATGAATTAGAGGGATTAATATGAAAGATACTTCTTGAAGAAAAAGTATTTATTGGTGGAAATTTAAATGGACATGTTGGTAGAGTGGTAAAAGATTTTAAAAGTATTCATGGTGGTTATGGATTTGGAGTGACTAATGAAGAAGGTAGGACTTTATTAGATTTTGCTTTAGCTTATGATTTTGTAGTTGCTAATACTTTATTTAAGAAAGAGATGAACATATTATTACTTATAAAATGGATCTAGTAAAACACAGATTGATTATTTTTTGATAAGAAAAAAAATTGTTTAGATTGTAAAGATTGTAAGGTCATTCCAAGTGAAAGTTTAAGTACCCAACATCGATTGTTAGTTTTAGATTTTAAGATGAAAGATTGTAAGAGAAAAATAAATCAAATTATTATCCTAGGATTAGATGGGGACACTTAAAGAACACAAATAAAAATATTTTTAAGACCAAGCTACAAGAGCTTAGAATTTGGGATGTTCATAAGGAAGCTAATGTTATGTGGGATAAATTAGCAAGTGAAATTAAGCAAGTAGCTAAAAATGTGCTTGGAGAATCAAAAGGAAAAGCTTCTTTTAATAAAATAGAGTGTGCAAGAAAAGATAAGAAATAAGAAGCATTGTTATAAAACTTGGTTTAGATATAAAAATTCAGAGAATTGGGAAAGATATAAAGTGACCTGTAGAGATTCTAAGAAAGCAATATATGATGAAAAATTTAGCTTTTAGTGATTTATAAAATAGATTAGATACCAAAGAAGGTGAAAGATGTACAAGTTAGCCAACCAAAGAGATAGGAGAAGTAAAGACCTAGTTCAAGTGAGGTATATTAAGGATGAAAATAATAAAGTGCCTTTCTTAGAAAAGGATATTGAAAATAGGTGGATGAGGTATTTTGATAAACTTTTTCAATGAAGGATCTGAAAGTATGATTTTAGCAACCTTAATACCCTAAACAAAAAGAAAGAATTTTATTTTTATCATCATATTAGTAAATCTGAAGTCAGAGAAGCTTTAAGGAAAATGAAATGTGGAAAAATAGTAGGACCTGATGATATTCCAAAAGAAGTGTGGAAATGTTTAGTAGATCAAGGAATTTCTTGGCTTACAAATATTCTTAATGTTATTTTAAAGACTAAAAAGATGGTAGATGAGTGGAGGATGAGTTTGTTGGTTCCTATATTTAATAATAAAGGTGATGCACAGAGTATGCAAATTATAGAAGAATTAAGTTAATGTGTCATACATTAAAATTATGGTAGAGAGTAATTGAGCATAGGTTACGAGGTGATATAAAAGTTTCTCACAATTAGTTTGGTTTCATGCCAGGTAGATCAACTATGGATGCTATACATTTGGTAAGAGGTTTGATGGAGAAGTATAGAGAAAGTAAGGAGGATCAACATATGATATTTGTTGATTTAGAGAAAGCTTAAGATAAAGTTTCAAGAAATGTTCTTTCGAGAGTTCTAGAATAGAAAGGAGTTAATATTGGTTATATTCAAGTCATTAAGGATATGTATAATAGAGCTGTTACTTGTGTCCAAACACAAGGAGGATTGACAAAATATTTTCCTATTTCAGTTGGATTTCATCAAGGATCAGCTTTAAGCCCTTATCTTTTTGCTTTAGTTATGGATGTTCTTACTAAGTATTTACAAGAAGATGTACCTTGGTGTATGCTTTTGCTGATGGCATTCTTCTCTTGATAAGACTAGAGATGGAGTCCAAGAGAAACTTAATTATGGAGGTCAACATTAGAGTCTAAAGGTTTTTATTTTAAGTAGATCTAAAATTGAATATATGGAGTGTAATTTTAGTTGTAGAAGTTCTAGTTGTAGTGTTGTGACATTAGGTGAACAAGTCATTAATAAGAGTGAGTGATTCGGATATTTAGGCTCTATTGTTCAAAATGATGGTGAAATAGATGGAGATGTTATTAGTAGAATTCAAGTTGGATGGTTGAAGTGGAGGAATGCATCTGGCCTATTGTGTGATAGAAAAGTTCCACTTAAACTTAAGGGAAAAATTTATAAGATTGTGGTAAGACCTGTAATGACGTATGGTACAAAATGTTGGCTAGTAAAAGAGAAGCATAAGACTAAGTTAAGTGTTATAGAGATGAGGATGCTCAGGTGGATGAGTGTCTTTACTCTTAAAGATAAAAAGCAAAATGAGTATGTTTAGGAAAACATTGGAGTAGCTCAAAGTGATAAGATTAGAGAGAGTCCTTAGATGGTTTGGCACATAAAGCATCACGTCCGATGACTGTTAGAGAGTAGATGCATTAGATTTGCCTTATATTAAGAAAGGTAGAGGTAGACCTAAAAAGACTTGGTTAAGGTGTATAAAAATGACCTTAGTATACTTGAATTAAATGAGAATTTGACACATAATAGGGCATGATGGAGATGAAGGATTCGTGTAGCTGACCCCACTTAGTGGGATAAAGGCTTATTGTTGTTGTTGTTGTTGTTAACTTTATTTTTTTGTTTAGTTATCATTTTATTTTTGTTTAATTTTTTTATTTAGTTTATTTTTAGGTTTTATTTTTTAGTTTAGGCTTAGGTTTATTTTTAGTTTAATTTATTTTATTTTATTTAGGTTTAGGTTTTATTTATTTTAGATTTAGGTTTAGGTTTTGTTTATTTTATTTAGTTTATTTTTTATTTATTTAGGTTATTTTATTTTGTTTATTTTATTTTTATTTAGGTTTATTTTTAGTTTAGTTTATTTTTATTTATTTTAGTTTATTTTTTATTTTATTTTATTATTTTTATTTTATTTTAGGTTTTATTAGGTTTATTTTATTTTTATAGTTTAGGTTTTATTTATTTTATTCAATTTATTTTTATTTTAATTTATTTATTTTAGGTTTAGGTTTAGGTTTTAGGGCAGGTTTATATTTTATTTTTTTTATCTATTTAAGTTTATTTTATTTTTATTTTACTTTCAATTTAGGTTTTTAGGTAGTTAGGTTTAGGGTCAAGGTAGTTTAGGGTTTTTTAGTGTAGTGGTTAGGGTCATTAGGGTTTAGGCTCATTTTTGTGGTTAGGTTTTACTGTGGTTTTATTAGGGTTAGTTTAGCTGAGTTTAGGGTCAGGTTGGCAGGGTTTAGGTTATTTAGTTTAGCTCATGATTTTAGTGTTTAGTTTGTGGGCTAGTTTGGGTTAGGTTATGTGGTTTGGGCCTAGGGTTTAGGTTTGTGGTTTAGGTTTAGGTTAGTAGGATCAGTTTAGGGTTTTGGATTTAATATTTTAGGGTTTATAAAGGGTCAGAAGTTTAAGGTTTGGTGTTTGTTTAGTTTTAGGTTTTGGTTTAGGATTTAGGGTTTAGGTTTTGGTTTAGGTTTTTAAAATTAGTAAACAAGTTTAGTTTTTTTTTCTAATTTATTTAGTTTATTTTTTATTTTATTTATTTATTTTTATTTTATTGAATTTATTTATTTTATTTTAGGTTTATTTATTTTATTTTAGGATTTTATTTTATTTATTATTTTTAGGTTTAGGTTTAGGTTTATGTTTATTTTTAGTTTAATTTAATTTTATTTTTTTTTTTAGGTTTTATTTTTTTATTTTAGGTTTAGGTTAGGTTTAGGTTTTCATTTTATTTTTAGGTTTAGGTTTTAAGTTATTATTTTAGGTTTATTTTGGGTTTTTATTTTTAGTTTATGTTTATGTTTATTTTTTATTTTATTTTATTTTAGGGTTTAGGTATAGTTTATTTTAGGTTTAGGTTTTATTTATTTTAATTTAAGTTTATTTTATTTTGTTTATTTAGGTTTAGGTTTTTTTAGTTTAAAGTTTAGTTTTATTTTTATTTATTTTATAGTATTTTTTAGGATTATATTTTAGGTTTAGGTTTTTATTTAGTTTTTATTTTATTTTATTTTAGGTTTATTTTTTATTTAGCTATCAATTTATTTTCGTTAGATTTTAATTATTTAATTTATTTTTAAGTTTATTTAGTTTAGGTTTAGGTTTTTAGCTTTTTAGGGTTTAGCTTTTAGGGTTTAGGTTTTAGTGTTTTATTTTAGTTTATTCTTAGGTTTTATTTTTAGTTTAGGTTTAGGTTTATTTATTTTATTTTATTTAGTTTATTTAGGTTTAGTTTATTTTAGGTTTAAGTTTAGTCTATTTTAGGTTTAGGTTTAAGTTTTATTTATTCTATTACTTTAATTTAGTTTAAGTTTAGGTTTATTTTATTTTGTTTATTTTATTTTTATTTTAGGTTTAGTTTTTTTTTTCGTTTAGGGTTTGGGTTCTATTTTTTATTTACTTTTATGGTTTTATTTTTAGTTTTATTTTTTAAGTTCAGGTTTTTATTTAGTTTATATTTTATTTTATTTTAGTTTATTTTATTTTATTTTATATTTAGTTTTTTATTTTATTTATTTTTATTCCATTATTTTAATTTTAGTTTAGTTTAGGTTTTATTTATTTTATTTTAGTTTATTTTATTTTTATTTTATTTTATTTTAAGTTTATGTTTGTTTTAGTTTAAGTTTTTATTTTATTTTATTTTTAAATTTTAGTTTTTTTTTATTTATTTTATTTTAGGTTTTATTTACTTAGGTTTAGGTTTTGGTTTTAGGGTTTAGGATTCTGGGTTAAAGTTTAGGTTTAGATTTAGGTTTAGGGTTAGCCCAAGGTTGGTGGTGGTATGGTTTAGCCTAGTTTAGCCAGTTTAGGCCTTAGGGTTTTAGGGTTTGGGTTTAGGGTGGTTAGCCAGGTTTTGGTTTAGGGTGCAGGGCTTAGGGTTGTATTTAGGTCAGGTTAGGTTTGGGTTTTAGGGTTTGTGGCTCTGCAGGTAGATTTATGGTTTGAGCTTAGGTGGTACTTAGTCATGGTTTGTATTTAGTTTAGGGTTGTAAGTTAGTCATGTGGCTCAGGGTTAGGGTTGGCTAATTTAGAGTTTTTTTAAATTAGGTAAACCCATGGGTTTAGATTTTTTTTTTAGCTTATTTTTATTTATTTTAGTTTATTTTTTTTATTTAGGTTTATTTTTATTTTTATTTTGTTTAGTTTATTTATTTTATTTTAGGTATTTTATTTTTGTTTATTTTTTAGGTTTATGTTTATTTTTTTAGTTTAGTTTTATTTTATTTTAATTTTTAGGTTTAGGTTTTATTTTTTATTTTAGATTTAGGTTTGGGTATTTAATTTATTTTTTTAGCTTTAGGTTTTAGGTTTCTATTTTAAGTTTGTTTTTAGGTTTTATTTTTAGTTTAGGTTTAGGATTAATTTTCATTTATTTTAGGATTAGGTTTAGGTTTTATTTATTTTAGTTTAGGTTTAGGATTAATTTAATTCATTTATTTTAGGTTTAGTTTTTTTCTAGTTTAAGGTTTAGGTTTTATTTTTTTTTATTTTTAAGTTTTATGTTTAGGTTTATATTTCAAGTTTAGGTTTTATTTATTTTTTATTTTATTTATTTTATTTTATTTTTTAATTTATTTTATTTATCATTTAGTTTTCATTTTATTTTGTTCGTTTTATTTATTTATTTTATTTTAGGTTTTATTTAGTTTAAGGTTTTTAGCATTTTAGTGTTTTAGGGTTTAGGGTTTAGGTTTTAGGTTTTATTTTTTAGGTTTATTTTAGGTTTTATTTTTTAGTTTAGGTTTAGGTTTATTTTAGAATATTTTATTTTATTTAGTTAGGTTTAGGTTTAGTTTATTTTAGGTTTAGGTTTATGTTTTATTTATTTTTGTTTAGGTTTAGGTTTATTTTATTTTTATTTTTGGTTTAGTTTTTCTTTGTAGTTTAGGGTTTGGGTTTTAATATTTATTTATTTTTAGGTTTAATTTTTTATTTAGTTTTTATTTTATTTTATTTTAGGTTTATTTTATTTTTATTTTACATTTAGTTTTTATTTTATTTTGGTTTTTAATTCTTAGGTTTATTTTATTTTAGTTTAGTTTAGGTTTTTATTTATTTTATTTTAGTTTTTTTTTTTAGGTTTAGGTTTTTATTTATTTATTTTTTTAGTTTTATTTACTTTTAGGTTTTTTTTTAGGTTGTTAGGTTTAGGGTTTTATTTTATTTTTTTATTTTTATTTTATTTAGATTTATTTTTATTTTTATTTTGTTTAGTTTATTTATTTTGTTTTATTTATTTAGTTTAGGTTTTTTTTAGTTTATTTTTTTAGGTTTAGTTTAGTTTATGTTTATTTTTAGTTTTGTTTTATTTTATTTTTAGGTTTAGTTTTATTTTTATTTTGTTTTAAGTTTTATTTTATTTTTTTAGGTTTGTTTTAGGTTTTTTTTTTATTTTATGTTAATTTTAGGTTTTATTTTTAGTTTTGGTTTAGGTTTATTTTATTTTTTTATTTTATTTTATTTAGGGTTTAGGTTTAGTTTATTTTAGGTTTTTTAAGTTTTATTTATTTTAGTTTAGTTTATTTTAGTTTAGGTTTATGTTTATTTTAATTCATTTATTTTAGGTTTAGATTTTTTTTATTTTAGGATTTATTTTTTATTTTTTTATTTATTTTAGGTTTATTAGGTTTAGGTTTTATTTAGTTTTTATTTTATTTAGAGTTTTGTGCCACCATCCTTCAAGATTTTGATGGCGTGGGAACCCATGATAACATTGCACACTTTAGAGTCAACATCGGTAGCAACGCTCGCCTTCCACCTTTCGTAGTAGTTTGTCGTGTTGCATTTGATTATAACAACCGCAACGTGTGAAGACTTTGTCGAGTTGGAGCACCTTCATCAAGAGGTTTCTTTGGAGCTTAGTAGAGGGTGATTATAGGCGATCTCATTGTAAAGAAATAGAAACTCAACGAGTCCCTTGTTGATTATATTCTCAAGTGAAGCAACCTGAGCATGAAATGCAAATCACATTGTCTGAATCGCATGCCATTAAGATTCTTCTCAAGAATATCCATGCTCAGGTCACCTTCATGCTTAAGGACTTTACCATCAAAACATTCGATAAATTAATCAACAAGGTGGCTAGCCTATAAGAGGAAGCCAAACAGTTGCCCTTTCCCGACCAATGATCTAGGCCAAAGCTGCAGAAGGTGTTTAAGAAGAAGTCGATTGTGTCGGGATGAGGGAACCAGCCACTTCACTATGAGAGACTATGAGCTGCGCCCTCTTTTGCCACCTCCTCTTCCACCACCTACCATCATCGCCATCAAAAGACAATGACCATTTCCACCACCTTAAACTACAAAATATTCATATCCATTGGTAGCTTTTCCACCTACTCTTGCGATATATTGAATAAGCCTCATGCATGCAAGAGGATGTAGTTAGGAAAATCTTTAAGGATCTCTTAAAGAAACTTGACTCTTAGGCTGGAGGAAGAGAGAAGTGAGCAAGAGATGATCCTAGCTATTTCCACCCATGTTAGCCATGTGTCTTAGAGGATTGTATCACTTTTAAGGACTAGCTTGATGCTACAAGTTGAGAGCCATGGTTATCCCTAAGAATACTTATTTGAATAACCATCTAGTTCGCTTAGAGTAATCCTTAGGGATACTTGCAATCCTCTTATCCAAAAAAGGTTAGGATATCTACCTATCCTGAACCTCTAAGAAGATCATTTCTAAGATCAAGAAGCTTCCCTTGCAGGTGCCTAAAGTAGGTCAAACCTCCAACACCAAGGAAGGTTTGTTAGTTACAAAGGACAACTCGGGGTGGGTGACAAGCCACTAGCAACAGCAGCTCACCATACTTGCCCGGGATAGTCCAGAAGTGTAGCCACCGTCTGAGTCAAATACTCCCTCCACCGTTGCAACTACCACCTCTTCTGCTAACTCCTCTTCTACAAGTAGGAACACTGTATCTATGGATAAGGGCACTAAATCTCTTACTCTGATTACTTTACTTGATTTCTGTCATGTGCCTCTACCAAAAAGGAATTAATGAAGAAAGTTAATTCTACTTATATATTGTCCACTTCTAATTCTCTTGATTTTATTTCTATTGAAATCTCTCCCAGTCTAAATAAAAATAATAGTTCTAGTAGTTCTGATCATTTTTTTCTAATTTAGAGTCAAAATATCCTTCTCTAAATCAATCAGGTCTACCTCTTGAGATTAACTTGGAGTCAACTTACTCTGAGGATCCCATAGAAGAAGCTATAGGTATGCCCAATAAGAAGGTAAAACTTTACACAAGCTCATCATTCTAAGAAGTCACTAAAGTCAACCTACACCAAAAGTTCAACCTCTGTAGCACCTCGTGATAAGTAATCAAGTCATTGGTTCCAGTGAGCAGATAACCCCTCCATAGGATGCTCCACCCATGGATATGCTTGTGGAGTACCAAGCCAGAGTTGATTATAATGTCCTAGCTCACCTTAGAAAGTTTTTAGATAAGTTAAGCATTTACAATGCCCTTGTCTTATCCAAAGAGATAAGGAAATCTCTAATCAAGGCCTTACTTGATCTAGAGATATGCTTAGCTCAGTTGGCCAGTACTAAAGAAAAGGAAGACCACTCGAAGGACATCTTAAGAGTTACATTCAACGATGAAGACTTACTCTTAGGGACGACTAAGCATAACCACCTCATTACATAATAGTGGATGTTGGCAAATACAGGCTATCTAGAGTTTTGGTTTACGTAGGTGTATCAATCAACATTATGAGTCTAAGAACCCTTTCCTACTTGAGGATCAACATCTCCAAACTCCAAAAAGAAAGGATGATGTTGAAAGGATTCAATGAACAAGGCGAGAGAGCCTTGTGGTGTTTATTTTTGAATGTATGGCAAGTGGGAAGGGCGGGGGGGTACTTTTTGAGGTGATCTAGTACAACATTAAGGTATGATGTACTATCTCGAAAGATAGAGGCATCACCTAATAATGGACCTAATCATGTAATAAAGACTCCTAAGGCATGATGGGTCTTCAAATGTACGAGAGATTTTTCTCCAACATTACATGGATGAATAAAGTAGGGTTTATGTTAAACCAGATTCTTAAGTTTCATATGGAGGCAAGCCTCCATAGTTAATTACATCTTAGAAAAATAAATTTCTTAAGAATTCTCTCAATTAAAGTAGACAATTATCATCTCCAAAGATTTTAAGGTTAGACTATCAAAAGATTGGTTGTATTTGGAAAGTCAATTCGAAAAGCACAAGGAGAAGACTTATTTTTGGAATTCAAATGAAATAAGTAGAAATGCTCATGATACTAGTGAGTGAGCATTTAAATAAATATGGTTGGGCTTTATAATTTTGAAGTTGAGGAGATTTATATATTTTGAGTTGAAATTTAATTAGATTACTTATAATCAACCAACAAGATTGTGAGAATGCTTAAGGGTGAGAATTATGCTATAGCAAGGAAATAGTTACAGATCCTAAATCTAGACTTTAGCATGACCCTAAATCTAAGTGAGAGGACATAAGGGTTTACCTCCCAAGAGAGATAAATTGTCGACTTCTGACTTATAACCTAAGTGCAGCTAACTCCTCTATGATTTTAAAACTGTAGTTTTTATGAATTGTAAGATAGCCAAAGCACTTATTTAATTAGAGAGACTAAAGTCCTAAACACACTCCCCTAAGAGACTAGAGCATGAGTGGTATGAGCATATGACTTAATCGATAGATGCAAAATCTTTTCAAATTTTATTTCATTTTAGACACATCATTTTGATAGAGGCTTTAGGATTTCTTATGCCTAAAGGCATGATGAAATAGGTTATCAGTCAAATCAACTAGAATAAAGAGTTCTCCACCACAAGGGATGCCCTCATAGGTCAAGCATTCCTTTATCATGCAAGGATGGAGATCCTTCATGTTCAAGAGAGAAAGAATATGCATGCATGATGTGAAACATACAACCATATAACTAAGGGGTTGCTATATCTTTTAATTATCTTATTTATGTCTTAGGTTTTATGATGAGGTTATGAGTTGTTTAAAATTTAGTTATGAGTGATTAGTTGGGTAGAAAAGTTATTTTATCCTAAGACCCTAATCGTATCCAAGCTACACATTAAAGCATCAATCACTTAAGAAACTATGAAAAGCATGCCATCCTAATGCACAAGGTAAACATAACATCAAACAATTATATAAACTATCATAAAAGAATAAAAGGATGATAAATTCGCACGCATACAACTAAAAAGAGAAAAGATGGGTAGGTGAGCTCCCTTATACAACTGGAATATGAAAAAATAATTATAATTGTATTAAATGCTATGAGGGTCTTCTTTCTTCATATCTCCATTTTGATTTGTTCCTTCTTTGATTTGGATGGTGTTGTTTCAAAGGCATCGCATAAAGATAAAGCCTTCCAGCCATCCTAATCCCCATAGCACTAATCCTAATTCGTATTATAAAAATTATACTTATGTGGGAAAAGTAAATCTAACTACACCAGCAAAATATAGGTTAGCTAAATATACAAATAATCCCAAGCTATTGTGTTTATAATTTGGACTTAGCACCCTATGCAAGGGTAAATATGCCCCCCTATCCTACCTTTGATTATGCTTAAGGATTTAAGAAACCTACAAAAAGAGCATTCACATTTATTTTTAAGAATTCCTTAAGCATAATCACGTACAGAGAATATGATTAGGCTAATATTCACCAATCATCTAGTCTATGAAGCATACACCCTAAAAACTAATCTAAAATAATACTTCATGAAAGAAAACATACACATCATATACTATCCTAACTTAGAGCTAGAAATGGCGACTTAATTCTAATGTGTGTATGAAGGCTGGAGTGGTAAGTATTTTCTATGTATAGAAGAATTCAATTTAACATGAAAGGTTGATTTCACATGAAGTAGTTTAATTGATTTGAGCATTTTAATTTGTGTTTTCTTTTGTTTCATTTGATTACACTTAACAACTAAGTGGTATAAAGAGAGAAAAAGAGGATTGCCCTCTTTCATCCCTACCTTAAGTCACTTTCTAAAGTATATTATTTTGATTTAGTTCTCTTTAGTGAATGGCTTATTAAATGATTTAATTAAACTTAAGTTTAGGTTCACTTTAAATAATCCTTTTCAAAATGAAAGGCATCTTAAGTTTTATTTAATTGAATTACTACCACATGACATATATTAAATCAATCCTTTCCATCACATGTAACATGCTTATGATTTAATCCTAAGTGTATCTATAGATTCAACATATTTTAGCACACTTAAATGATGAATGTATGTGTATGTTTATAATTTATATTTTATTTGAATGAATTATTTAAACATATTAATTTAAAACTTTATCCAAATTCTTATACAAAATGAAATAAGAATGAAAATAAATAGGCTTGTGTCATTGTTAAACTTGGGAAGTGAGGTAATCAAATGACCTCCTTGAAGCTAGCTAAAGCCTGGTATTCTAAGGATATCAAGTCTAATGCATTCAAACATATGTAAATTCATATACATGAACATAAAAAGTGAGCTCCAAATCATATGGCTAATTAATTCAACCACTTACTCAATTATGAATGCATGAAATTTTAATGTAAAATGGGATTTTTATTCACTAATCACATATACATATGGATGTACAAAGATATAGGCAAGTATGTATCATTGTTAAATTAGGGAAGTGAGGTAATCAAATGACCTCCTTGGGGCTAACTAAAGCCTCATTATTCGGGATGTCCAGTATATATTTGCTTTTCTTAGACACACATGGTTGAATACATAAATGAGAGAATGAAAACCATGCAAAGATTGTATATTTTTTATTGAATCATTTATATATATGAATTAAAACACTATCCTAATTCTAATGTTGAAATACATAAGAATGAAATCAAATGGGTAGGGTCATTGTTAAACCAGGGAAGTGACATAATCAAATGACCTCCTTAGGGCTAGCTAAAGCCTCATGTTCCCGGGATGTCCAGACTATATGCCATTACCATTCCATCTTATATAAATCAACACATGAATAGTGGAAAGAGAACTCAACAATCATACACTTAAGCTATAAGCACATACATTTCTTATGTATTTATAACTAGCATCATAACACATATTATTATTCATTTATAAGCTTTTGAAAGATACATTTGGATTTAATAGTAATAATAGCCACACATATATTAAATTAAATCAACACATGCAAGCTTACATAAAGGAAATCCATTTTATTTTACTTGATTTTGAAAAGATGGATGCATGAATTCAAATGACATACCAAATTTAACATGATTGGAAGAGGACAATCAAATATAAGCATGTCATTCATTCAACCAAACTAGTTCTTAAGGACAATCAAATCAAATAAGATTATTTAAAGAAAACCAAAGCTTCTTTATTAATTAAGTTTTGCATTTGATTTGATTTAAAGAGGAGAAGAGAAATCATCACTTGTTGTTTTAAACCCATTTCCACATTAGTGATTCGATTTAATTTGAGGAAATGTAATTAAGTTGATTTTATGGGTTAATTAAGTTGAACCATTAATTAGAAGAATTAATTAACTTACCTATGTCACCTTAAAGTAATTAACTAAATAATTATAAGCCAACATGATATGCATGGAAAATAAACTTGCAATGATCCTAGGAAATAAAAGGGGCCTGCAATTGGCTTATGATTAATAGTTAGTTAGATTAAGGAACTTAATCAATCATTCTTATGGCTTTCCCACACATGTGGACTAACCATAATTTCATCAAACTCCTTTAGGTTATTAAACACCTAAAGATCTACCCCATGATTTAATTAATTAAGGTCTGATGTGATTATGATTTCAATTTGATTAAGTGATTTAATTAATTATAAATCTTAATTAATTTCATTTTTAAAAAGGGTGAAATGAACTTGGGAATGGGGTCCCAACCCTATTCCTTAGTTGAATGATTAATAAACTTAATTAACTAATTTGTTTCTATTCATGGAATTAACTAATCATTAATTAACTTAAAAGAGTAGTTAAGGTTTAATTAGTAAATTTTCCTAATTAAGTGAGCAATAAATCCCATGAAAATCAGTGGATGGAGAGGCCATCTCATAAAGTTAACCCAAAAAATTTGGAATTAATTGCTCAAGTAATTAAGGAGTAATTAAACTAATAAATTTTGTAAATAAACTTTAATTACTATTCAAAATTAGTTAAGATCATTTTTAATTAATTCTCCTCTGAAATATCTTTAAAATGAGTATTTATTATCATTTTTTATTTCTCTATGATTTTTTAGGATTTTTAGAAGTTTCAACCATTAAAAATGATTAATTAAGCCTAATTGCCTAATCTTGTTGGTTCCACATGGCACGCTAATGCGATATGCTTTCCACATGGTACCGTAGCATTGGCTACTTAAAACTTATCTGACTCAGTGCCTATGTGGCGGCGACAAATGTGCTTTCTCGTCTGCCATCCGATCTAAGATCAGACGGCTATGATTAATCCCACAAATTAATAGGATTAAATTAGATCAATTTAGTGGATCTAATCATGACCATCCATTTTGATCATGCAGAATGGATGGTGCATGATCAAATGTCACGTGAGTGAGGGAGAATGAAGTCCATCCACCATTGCTCTCTTGATTCGAGCTTACCCAAGCTTAGATCAACTCAAGGATCCCACACACCTTCGATTGGAGGGATCCAAGCTTAAGATCACATGAGATACATGTTTTCTTCAAAAAGCTTCAACCCATTTTGGCCTAAGGATCAGTTTTGGAAGCATACCTCACTAGAGCTCAAGACTGGTAGCTCGAACGAGTGAGGAAGCTTCATCTAGTGGAGATGAAGACCTATTGAGTAGTAATTGAATCAATTCCTCGATGTTCACTCGAAAGGACATGAACTGATGATTTGGAGCTTAGCTTTGATTGAAATCTTACCTCTAGTGCTTTAAAAGATTGGGAGATGATTCATTCTTGATCAGCGGCCTAGAAGGTGCAAAGTTAATTTGAGTTTGATGGAGAAATAGGGAAGTTAGGTCAAAAATGGGAGTGTCTATTTCAGGACAGACATGAATGGCATTTTTTGATTGAAGAATGAGCTTGGGAGCTTAGGGAATGGCTCTAGCAGCTCATCTTGGGTAGCTAAGGCTCTGAGGAATGATTTTTGTGTGTGTTTGAGTGGAAACAAGGGGTGTATACCCCTCTTCATCTTGATTGGATGGTGGGATCAAGTTTGGCTTTTAGTGCTCATTCAACAATCTTAGGGAGTAGTGGGTGGTAGGGAGGAGGTGAGTTGGCTCAACTTGGTTGGTTGAAGGTGTGGAGGTGGCTGCAAAGGAGGAATCATGTGTGTCCTATGGGTTTCAAATGCTCTAATGGGGATGGTGAGATGATTTCACCTCCCATGGGTCATGGCCAACCTAGCCACCCCTTGGGTTAGGTTGGGCAGTGTCTTAGGTGCCTAAGTGGACCATTGGGAGAGTACCAAGTGGCCAAGGAATATAAATGACCACTTACATGGGTGATTTATCTAATATGATGACCTTGACCTAAGGGCAGAATGATCATTTGGCATTATATTTTATTTGGGTAGATTTGAAATGAGCCAAAAGTGGATCAGCCCAAATTTCAAGTCAATTGGAGTTGATTTGGTTAGTTTTGGCTTAATATTGACTAATTTAGGTCAAATTGGGTTAGGTTGGGTCACATTGGCCAATTAGTCAAATTAGGTCAAACCAAGGGTTAGGCCAAGTTCATATGATCATTTGGGATGTTTTGGTTCAATTGGTTTGATTTAGTTTGGCTTAGCTTTGATCTTGACTCATTTGAATTCATTTCAGTCAAATGGGTTAAGTTGATCAATTTGACCAAATTGGCTAAATTGGTTTGGGTTGGGTGTTGGTTTGGATTTAGTTGACCAATTGAAGATTATTGTAAGCTTTAATTTCAATTAATTTGGATTTGTTTTTATTTAGGCCAACTTGAACATTTAGGTCAATTTGGCTTAAGTAGGTCAATTGGGTTTAATTGGGTCCAATCATGGCTTTGGTCAAGTTCAACAATCAATTTGGAATGAACTTGAGCCATTGGTTAAAATCAATTTGATTTATGTTTTGATTTGACCTAATTTAGTCTTTTGGGTCAATTAGGGTCAACTTGGGTTAAGAGGACTAATTAGGTTTAGTTTCACTCAATTGAAGGTCAAGTCAAATTCAAATATTGATTTTGATTTGGTATGAATCATTGGTTTCAAGGGATTTGGCTTAGGATACAATTTGGTTAGTTTGGGTTCATATGGGTTAAGGGGTTTACTTGGTCAAATATGAAATTGACTTGGTTTGACCCAATTTGTGATTGATCACCTAGGGTGATCAACAATCATGTTGGGAGGTTTTGATGGGCTTGGTTCAATCCAATTTGGGTAGGATTAGAACTTGGCTCAAATAGGTCAATTGCCACTTTGAAGTGGAAGACCAGTTTAGTTGGCTTGAATTTTGGCTGAGTTTGATTTAGTTGAGTTTATATATGCATTTGGGATTGAAATATAAATTCAATTGCAATTGTCTTGGGTTCAAATGGGTTTTGGTTCATTTGAACATCTCAAGTCAAAAGGGTTAAGTTGGGTTTGATTTGGGTTGATTTTGGTTTGGCTTTATGATTGTAGATTTCATTTATATTTGTAAATATGATTGAAGGTATAACTGATTCATGAGAAAATCAATTGAATTTGGGTTTTGGAATGAAGAAATTTGGCTAAGTCCATGGACTTGTGCCATGTGGCTTAAGTTTGGATTTTGATTTGGTTTGATTTAGTTTTGATGATTTAATTGTATATTTCATTTAAATTTGTGAATATGATTGAAAATATGATTAATTTATGATAAAATCAATTGAGTTTGACTTGATTTGGATCAAAAGTTAGCTAAGTCCATGGGATAGGCAATATAGCTTAGGAAGGGTTCTGATTTAATTTGATTTAGTTTCATTTAGTTTTGATCAATTGAATGTAGATTTGATTTATATTTAGGAAGATGATTGAAGATATAAATTGATTAGAATAAAATTAATTAATTTTGGATTGATTTAGATTAGAAAGCTAAGTCCATGGGATAGGTCATAAGAAGGGTTTCAAGTTTGATTTGATCATGGGCTTCAATCATTTGGTTTTGGAATTTGGGTTTGGATTTGGATTTGAATTTGATGTCTGAATTGAACCTGAGGTTTGGTTTGAGAAGGTGAACATGGATT
This sequence comes from Cymbidium sinense, assembly GCA_021442155.1. Lineage (NCBI taxonomy): Eukaryota > Viridiplantae > Streptophyta > Magnoliopsida > Asparagales > Orchidaceae > Cymbidium > Cymbidium sinense. Next base: position 126,669,578 of record CM038214.1, read on the forward strand.
GGATTTGGGTTAACCTAATCCTATGGTTAACCTTTCTAAGTCTTTAGGCTAAGCTTAAGTGTTTACCTAATTATTAGAAGTGTCTTATGATTAGGGAAGTCATAGTATCTAGAACACTCCTAAGTCTAAGATGGGAATATTGAATCTGCACTCCAAAAGTGAGGTCAACAGGCCTTAAGCTCTATAGTGTTGCCCTTGGAGATAGATGATTGGAAGATCAAAGCCAAGTTTCACACTATAGACTCGGATACATATTTCAATACTTAACTTGGGAGACCATGGATACATGAGAATAATATAGTTCCATTCTTTCTACATCAGTGTATGAAGTCTGTGAGAGGTGGGATCATCCACAGTGTCAAAGTAGATCTCAAGTCATTTATAGTTCAGGTCATATATATATGAGGATGCTTACTACCTCCCCTTCAACAAGTCCATTCTGGTGAACTTAGCTAAAGTTTAAAAATAAAAGAAAAAGAAAAAGAAAAAGAAAGAGAAAATAAAAAAGAAAATAAAAGAGAAAATGAAAACAAAAATAAAAGGGAGCAGAAATAGACCTGGAGGAGGAAGTGGAGCCTGACATTAGATTTCACCCATAGTTCTTTACTCCATTTGAACATATGGGTAGGACTACCTAACCTCCACCACGCAGAGGAAGAGGCCAGTTTAGAGGCAGTCCCAAGGTGGAAAACCTCCTAATTGGCCATTCAATAGAAGATATATCCTAGCTACTAGGAGTACAACTACTATCCATATAGACTTAGAATCTAGTTCATAGTATGAGTATTATATTGTTAGCACACCAACCAGCTCTTCTCAGTAGTAGATTCCCTTGGAGGTGAAACTTAAGCAAGATAACAATGAAGACTAGGCTCCAAAGAAATGCATAAGTTTATTCAAGTCTATATGTGAAACAATTAGGCATTGGTTGGAAACCTTAGCTCTAAAACCACTTTCCTCTCAAAAAGCTAAGGGTTTGGTAGTTAAGGAAACCCCTAAGTCATCCACAAGTGTGAAGACTTAGAGGTTCTTTCTCGAAGCATCATCCTCAAGTCAAGATATTGATGTAGAACTTGAGGATGACTCATATAAATATTTAATAGAATTAACTTTTGATTGGTACTTGCCTTGTGTTCATAATTTAGCAAGGAAAGGGTTAATCCCACATACTTGGTCAAAGCATAGGTCAGACTACTTCGAAAGAATATAAAATAATAAATGCAAAAGCTCTCAATGAAGAGACAAGATTTACAAGGGTCTAGTCGATGATTATTGCTTAGTCATCACCAATCATTTGGAATCGATAGGTTCTTTTCAAATCACATTAACTCAGGAGTTGTACTTAAAAAACTTCATATGATCTAGATGATTTTGAAGTCAAAGATGCACAGTTTGAAGAAGAGATCAAGTCAACCATCATGAGCTCAAGGAAATCAACTTAGGAACTAAAGAAGATCAACATACATCGCTTCTTGTTGAATGAAATTGAATCTAATGACTTAGTTAGGCTATTCATGGAGTTTAAGGACTATTTTACATGGAGTTATGAAGAAATGCCTATATTGGCTCCTAACATAGTAGTCCATAAACTAACAAAAGAGCCTACTACTAACCCTATCAAGCAGTCCATACTTAATTAGCTAGCATCATCTTAATTAAGAAAAAGAATGGCCAAATTCACATATGCATCAATTTTAGGGATTTAAATAAGGCATGTCCAAAAGGTGAATTTCCACTACTAATCCTGGAGCTGATAGTGGTCATTGCCTCATCTCATGCAGTCTTCTCTTTCATTGATGGCTCATCTTGATATAACCAAATAAATATAGCCCTTGAAGATGAAAGAAACATTATTTTTAGAACTCCTGATCAAAATATATTACTATAAGGTCATGCCTTTCAGCCTTAAAAATGTCGGTGCTACATACTAGTGGGCTATACTTGAATCTTTGATGAACTCATTCATCATCCAGTTGAGTGCTATATCGATGATCTCATGATTAAAAGTATAGAAATAGAAGACCATCTCTTTGAGTTGACAATAGTTTTCAAATAGTTAATATAATTTAACCTCAAAATGAACCCCTTAAAGTGTGCATTTAGAGTAGCTTCAGGGAATTCCTTGGGTTTGTTGTCTGACACCAGGGAATCGAAGTTGATCCAGAGAAGATCAAAGCAATATTAGAAATGCCACTCTATAAAAGTTTAACTCAACTCAGATCATTCCAAGGGTGGTTGGCATATCTAAGATGCTTTATATCCAACCTATCGTGAAGATGTCATCCATTCTCAAAGACTTGTCAAAAGGATGCCAAGTTCAAGTGGGATGATTAGTGTGACTTTGAAGAAATCAAGCATTACCTGATGACGCCGCCGGTTTCTATCTCTGCAAGCTCATACTTTACACTACTACATTAGATGACTCTTTTGGTGCTATGTTGGCCCAAACCAATGAAGAAGAGAAGAAAAATGCACTATACTACCTCAGCCATCATCTAATCACTGCTGATGCTAATTATCCACCCATTTAGAAGAATTTCCTAGCTTTAATTTTTGCTTCCCAAAAGCTGCAGCACTACATGCTTCCTTATAAGGTGAACTTAATCCCTAGGATCAATCCACTACAGTATCTCATAACATGGCCAACGCTATTCAGACGGTTAGCATGATGGTCCATGATCCTCTCATAGTTTAACATTACCTTCGTACCCCTCCATGTGATGAAAGGATAAGCGTTAGCAGATATCTTAGCAGCACACCCGCTTCTCGCTGACTCTCTACTTAATGATGATCTCTTCGATGAACAAATCATAAACTTAGGGGATACTAGCATTTATCGCTAGGAGATGTACTTTGATGGTGCATCTTTCTCTCAAAAAGGAGAAGAACCATAATATACTATTCTAAGAAAGGCAGGGGGTAGAAATAGTTCTCTTAACTCTGAACCACAATGTGATCAGATTCTCATATCATTTGTCCAATCCTTGTACAAATAATGAAGCTAAATATGAGCCTCTGGTCGCTAGTCTAGAGTTAGTTGTTACTCCAAGCATCCAAAATATCAACATATTTAGGGATTCTCAGCTAGTTATCAACTAAATTGTTGGGTCTTATAAGATTATAAAGCCTAAGCTCCATCATTACCTCAAGTACACCATGGAGTTATTGGCCCAAATCCCAGAGGTTACTATTTATAAGATTTCTTGAGGAGAGAATGTCATAACGTATTCTTTAGCCAAGCTTGCTTAGGAGTTGGCATGTCTGGAGGATGAGTTCATATCAATAAAGGTCCAAAATAGATAAGTCTTATCCCTTAGTGATATTAAACTCATCAAAAGTACTCTCTTGAAGGGAGGTTGCATTGCAAGAAGGATGAAGAGTTAGATTGGAGGCAACCATTCATGGATTACCTAAATAAAGGAAAACCATGTCATAAGCCCATCACTAAAAGCAGAGCACTTTCCTACGCTGGATGGTGTCTTATACCATGGTCTTTAATCATATGTGGTTACGTATTTATACAAGCATGAAGCTCATAAGATCATGACTGAGATACACTCAGGATTATGTGGAGCTAACCAATCTGGTCTGAAGATGAAAGCCAAGATCAAGAGAGTAGGATACTACTGGCTGTCAATGATCAAAGATTGCATGGATACAGCTAGGCGATGCCACCAATATCAAATACACGATGTGGTACTACACCAATCACCCAACATTTTACATCCTACATTGGCCTCATGGACATTGGAGTGTTGGTGTATGGTCCGATTGATCCTCCTTCTTTTAATGGTCATCAGTTCATCATAACTACTACTGACTACATTTCCAAATGGGCAAAGGTGATTTTGCTGAGAGAGGTCGCTACTAAGCATGTGCTCTAGTTTTTTAGGAATAATATAGTATATAGGTTTGGAGTGTCTCGATGAATTATATTTGATAATGTTATTGCATTGAAGATCATGAAGATCGGCAACTTTGCTCGGAGACACATCATAGATTGGAGATAATCTACCATCAACTACCCAAGGAAAAATGGCTTAGCAGAAGCCTTCAATAAAACTCTCATCCAAATACTAAAGAAGATACTCAACAATAACAAGCAATAGTGGCATGAGCAGTTAGTTAAAGCCTTGTGGGCCTACCACATCACATATAAAACTCCAACACAGTCTACTCCTTTCTCCATAGTGTATGTGTCTGAATCCATTCTACCATTAAAAGTCAAACTCCCATCACTTAGGATAGCATAGCAAGCAAGCTCAACAAAGTAGAACACCAAGTTGTTAAAAGAGCTCAAGGTTTAAGAGATGCCTCACGGCATGTAGAAACCTCAAGTTGTACAAAGATAAAATAATTCAAGCTCACAACAAGTTGGTCAGTCCTAGAGCTTTTCAAGCAGGAGAGCTTATTTTTGTTCTAAGAAGACTAGTTGTTTCCCATCTTAAGATGGGAGGCAAGTTTGAACCCACTTGGGAAGGCCCTTTTTTAATAGATAAGGCCTACAAAAAAGGATCTTATCAGCTTATTAATCATAAGGGAGAGCATTCAATGCTTCCAATCAATAGGCTCTACTTAAAGAAATATTATAAATCATGTTTCAAAATAATTATCATCAATGAAAATTTCATTTATTCAATCTCTTCCATGTTGAAAGTATTCTTGTTTGTGAATCTGCCATGATGTGTTTATGGTAGGTGTAAAGAACCAAAGTGGTGTCTTATCCTTCATCGACATAATACAAACACAAAATACACACAAACATATAAAATAAACAAATATTTTTTTATCTCGGGCTACTCTGAGTTGAGATAATGCCCCAATCAACACTCACTCAGTAGCTACTCTAGGTCGGGCTAACATGCTACCTGCTAGTGTGTCACCCATTCATCTTCTTACTTTGGAGGATGTAAGTCTGCTATGCTTTCCTTCCTAACTTGACCACTGCACACCGATGAGCACCTTGTTAGTTTGGTAGGCCTTATTGCGTGGCCAGTAAGCTACCTTATGTTGGCTTCATTTAAGAGGATGTGAATTTCCTATGCTTTTTCTTGGATTAGCCTTTATCCACTAATTGGGTCGAGTATATTTGAGGTTTAGGATAAGTCCCCTAGCAGCTCCTTCCCTCCTAACTGCTTTAAGTTTGGGTCCAGTCTTTCCTTAGGGCCCCCGCCTAAGTAGTCACTGGTTCACCGTCCCATTGATGATGACTATCGATGATTAGTTTTGCTTGAAAAGTTGTAAGCCTACATGCTTTCTTTCCATTGATCATTGCACACCATGCATCTTTGGTTGGTTGGTTCTCACTATGCGATAGATACACCACTCATGTTGATGGATACACCTTAGGTTGGTTGGTTTTAGCACCTTAGGATACACCACTCATGGCAGATGTAAGTCTACTACACTTTCTCCTTATGTTGGCCACTATACACCTATAGACTTTCTTTTCCAGGGCTCAAGATAACGCCCCTAGAAACACCCTCTTGTGGGCACTATATTTGGTTCACATCATTTGCGACCCCATTTGAGACTACTCGGGTTACTATCAGATTGGATAGTTCTTCTTTCCTAGTAACCACCCCTATGGTTGGAGAATCCATCCTATAGATATGCAGATTCTCTGGTTGGTCTAGTAAATCTAAGATAGGTCAAGGCCGACATAACCCTTTCTCAGTGTGGTCCCTCACACACCAACAGGGTCCACACAAATATATAAAAAATTATATATTCACTTGTGGATTAGGAGGACACCCCTAGGAAAACTTTTTCCCAAGCAGACATCCTATATTTATGGCAGTATTAGTAAAACTCCCTATAGGAATTGTTGACTACTCTTGCGTTAATATATGTACCCAATGAAATTCACTCAGTAGTCACCCCTAAGTTGGGTTTGATTTGTTGTGCTACCAATAGGTCACCCTAGCAGTTTTTCCTTGCTTTAGAAGATGTAATTATGCTATGCCTTCTTCCTAGCACAACTGTTGCACACCAAAAGGAAACCCTTTAGGTTGGCTAGCTCTACCCCACAGCCAGTAGACTATCCCTTTAGATTTATAAATCTGAGATAGGATAAGTTTGATATAGCCCCTTCTCACTGAGTCCATCGCACAACGACATGGTCCATAAATTAAATCTATCAAACTTGACCTAGCTCACATCCCTAGCAAATATGCCCTCAATTTGAAATCAAACTAAACCAAACAAACCATATCAAATCACATGAAATTAAGATAAAATTAATCCTGACTACTTTTGAGTTGACATAAGTCTCCAACATCATTAATTCAATAGTCACCTTGGGTCAAGTTTGATTTATTGTGCATTCAATAGGTCACCCCAGCGGTTGCTTGTCACTTTGGAAGATGTAAGTCTGCTACACCTTTTTCCTAGCACAACCATTGCACATCAAAGGCAACCCTTTAGCTAGCTACCACCCTTGGTAGAATATCCCGGAAACATGAGGTAAGTCGATAACCTTCTCTATCGATTTATCGCACACTGACAGGGTCCATCTGTTAACTCAGATTAAATTAAACCCAATTAGATTTTCCCTAATAGAGCCCCAAATCATATATAAACAAGTCAAGAAAATAAATCAAATTCAAAAACCAACCTCCCCAGTGGAGCCATATTAAACTAACACCCATAATAGAGTCTAAATCAAAGAAATCCAACCAAACTCTTATTCTCAGCGGATACATCCCCAAATAAATCTATGAAATCAAACTCAAATCCTAATCCCCAATGGATAACCTGAACCTGCTTCCTTAGTGAATGGTTCATATACTTGATCCCTAATGACTCGAGCCCATATCTCTAGCAGATATGCCTCCACATCAATTAAAATAAAAATAGTTAAAGTCGATTTGATCTTAATCCCTAGTGGATTACAGATTCTTATCCCTAGTAGATTATCTTTCCATAAATCATATAAAAAAATTAAATTCAAATCTTATCCCTATCAAATTTTCTTCTTCTATGCCCTCAACATAGACCCCTCACATGTCATGTCCAATGCATGTATTTTCCCCTAGCGAATCTCCCTCCATGTCCTTGACATGGAATTCTCATCAAATCTTGTTTATTCTCTTATGCACACCTTTAATACTTCAACCAAAAGCCTAATAATGTATTTGTTCAAATTACATCATCTTAACATTGTAATCAACATTTTATGATTTGTGATGGTGCAAGCTCAAACTAACTATACAATATCATGCTAAACATATTATAGTGTGAATTAACATATTATATTATATTATAATATATGATGTTATATTATAATTTGCTATAATATAATATATTATCTCGAACATTACACCTCATTAGAATCACTTAAAAGGAGCAAATAACAAAATTTTCTTAAAATATGAATATTGTTCATTTTGGATGTAAAATTGTTATTTTTCTATTAGAAATGGTACAAAGTAGCATAATTTTGGTGTTGCTTCTTGGTGTGTGCTGTGGATTTGGCCAAATTCTTCCATCTCAACCTTCAAATTAACATTTTTGTGAGTTTTGACCCAATATATTATAACAAAAGTAAAACATACTAAAATGTACAATAACATTTAGTAACAAACCACCACATTCATATATATGTGAAGTTATATTGTTATGTAGATTATATTTTAGTATGCTTTCATATAATATATTATCTCACATTACACCTTAAAATGAATCACTCTAAGCAAAAAAATTATAAAATTTGGTTGAAAATGAACATTTATTTTGGATGTAAAATTCCATTCTTTTGATTAAATGACACACCATAGCACACCCTAATGAGGTTCCCTAAAGCTTACCTTAAATTTTGACAAATCCTAACATCTCAACCTATAAATCTAAATTTTCATGAATTATACCAGTACAAACTCTATTATATCATGCTATAAGAAACAAAAATATGCTAAACAATAAGTAGTAATACATAATAGTATGCTATAATGCATGATGCTACACTATATTATGGAATCTTATATCATAATACACTGTAACATATTATATTTTATTATATTGCATATCACATCACAAGGGATTGCATAAGATAATAGAACCATTAAATTAGTCTAAATAATAAAAGCTATATATTTTTGTCATATCACTTACATATTTTAAATTGAAATAATATATTATGATTCCATGTTCTACTTATTTAGAATTTCGCCAAATTCTACCCTTTTAAATTCTAAATAAACATTTTTATAAATAATTCTAGTGTAAGCTTGACTGCATGATTGTAAAATACTAAAAGAATTTAAAATGCATAGAATAATATATTATGATATATGATTTTATACTATGCTACAACATATAATATTTATTTTGAACATAAAATCTTACTTTCTATACTCCAAGTGGTCTAGCATACCTTTGGTACTACAACCTAATTCCCACTTCAAATTTAACAAATTTCATTATCTGATTTATTAAATTAATATTTTATGATTTATATTAATATAGACTAACGGGCATAATACCATAACATACTAAAATATTTCAAAAGATCTTATAACATCCAAAAACACATAACTACATGCTAAAATATATGATACTACATTATATTGTAATATATGGTATTATAATATGATCTAGGGTTAGGGTTTAGGGTATTCAAATCTCTAATAGTCAAGGAAAAGTCTCTTGAAGGCACTTTCTTTAACTACCATAACTATGTTAGGATTAGGTCATTCTTTAGATCTACTCCTAATGACATTTTTATTCAAGCTTTAGGGTTTAGGGTTAGTTTAGGGCTTAGGGTTTAGGGTTAGTTTAGTGTTTAGGGTTTAGAGTTTAGGGTTTCAAGTTTAGGGTTTAGGGTTGTAGGTTTTAGTGTTTGGGATTATGGTTTTAGGTTTGTGGATTTAAGGTTTAGAGTTGTGTTTGGTGGTTTTAGGGTTGTGGTTTAGGGTTTAGTTTAGTGTTTAGTTTTTGTGGTTTTAGTGTTTAGGTTTTAGAGTTTAATGTTTAAGGTTGAGGGTTTAGGTTTTAGGTTTAGGATTTAAGTTTAAGTTTAGGGTTTAGGGTTTGGGTGTAAGGTTTTTTGATACAAAGAATAAATTCATATTCAACATTTCTTCTTTTCAATTTCATTAACCAAGAAGCACGTCAAGTATTCTGAGACACAAGTGACCACATAGATAAAAAATGAGCACCCATAGAGAAAATCAGAAAACCTAGATAAGTTGGACCATCTCTATTATAAAGACATTATTTCATAAGCAATAGATTGGATCGATCGTTCATCAGTTTCTCAAGTTCCCATCAGAACCACCCTCGCCTCTCTAGTAGTGGGATCCTCAATCATATCCCTGACCCTTCCTACTGCCACCACCATGGTTGTAACCTTCGTCACTCCACCCGCCACCATAACCATCACTATTCCAACCACCACCTCCATATCCACCAACACCTCTAGACACCCACCACTGTGATAAATGCCACTATTTCCTTTGGCTCCAACGATAAATTTAGATAGAGCATAGTTAATGGTGATATTCCTCCCATCAAGTTTTTGCCCATTCTTTGGGTTTAGAGTTAGTTTAGGGTTAGTTTAGTGTTTAGGGTTTAGGGTTTAGGGTTTGGGGTTTAGGGTTTAGGGTTGCAGGTTTTAGGGTTTAGGGTTTGGGGTTTAGAGTTTAGAGTTTTAAGGCTTAGGGTTTAGGGTTTTAGGGTTTAGGGTTTATGGTTTAGGGTTTAGGGTTTAGGGTTTAGGGTTTAGGGTTTAAGGTTTAGAGTTGTAGGTTTAAGGTTGTAGGTTTAGGGTTTAGGATTTAGGGTTTAGGGTTTTTTTTTAAATTAAGTAAACCACTTGGTTTAAGTGTATTTGGTTTATTTATTATTTATTTAGGTTTATTTCATTTTTTTTTATTTAGGTTTATTTTTTATATTTATTTATTTTAGTTTATTTATTTTAATTTTATTTATTGTAGTTTAGTTTTATTTTAGTTTATTTTTTTAGAGTTTATTATTTAGCTTTTATTTTGATTTTATTTTTTTGGTTTAGGTTTTATTTTTAGGTCTAGGTTTTAGGTTTTTATTTTAGGTTTTATTTTTTAGTTTAGGTTTAGGTTTATTTTTAGTTTATTTTATTTTATTTAGTTTATGTTTATTTTTAGGTTTAGTTTATTTGAGATTTAGGTTTAGGTTTTATTTATTTTAGTTTAGTTTATGTTTGTTTAGTCTTACTTGATTTTATTTTTTTATTTTTATTATAGGTGTAGGGTTTTTTTTATTTAGGGTTTAGGTTTTATTTTCTATGTACTTTTAGGTTTTATTTTAAAGGTTATTTTTTAGGTTTAATTTTTTATTTAGTTTTTATTTTAGTTTATTTTAGGTATATTTTATTTTATTTTATGTTTATTTTTTATTTTATCCAGGTTTTATTCTTAAGTTTATTTAATTTTTTTAGTCTTTAGGTTTTATTTATTTTATTTTAGTTTATTCTTATTTTTTTATTTTAGTTTTAGGTTTAGGTTTTAGTTTAAAATTATTATATATATTTATTTATTTATTATTTTAGTCTAAGTCAGTTTAGTTGTAGTGGCTCAGTTTATGGCTTTAGGGCCCAGGGCCCAGGGTTTCTGGCCCAGGGTCAGGGTAGCAGGGCTGCCTGTGTGGCCCAGTGCTCAGCCTCAGTAGGGAGAGCCCAGTGGTCCTTAAGGTGGAGCCATTTATGGCCTGGATCTGGCCTCAGGGTTGTGGGGTCAGTAGGCCCAGGATCCAGGGCCTGAGTCAGGGTCAGTGGCCCAGGGCCCAGGTTTGGGGATGGTCAGAGCCTGTAAGTTTAAAGCTCAGTGGGCTCAGTGGCCCATGGTCAGTTTAGGATCTGGCTCATGGTTGGGTGGTTTTTTTAGATTTAGTGGTTAGAGCCCAGGGTCAGGTGTAGGTCAGCAGGTTTAGGGTAAACTTTAAGTTTTAAATGCAAACTGGTAGTTTAAATTAATTTTTATTTTTATTTATTTTAGTTTATTTTTATTTTATTTTATTTTAGGTTTATTTTATTTTATTTAGTTTTAATTTATTTTATTTTAGGTTAATTTATCTTAGTTTAGGTTTTTTTTTTTATTTATTTAATTTTAGGTTTATTTAGGTTTAGGTTTAATTTTTTTATTTAGGTTTTATTTTTTATATTTTTAGTTTAGGTTTTATTTTATTTTTTTTTATTTTAGTTTAGGTTTTATTTTATTTTATTTATTTATTTTAGGTTTATTTTTAGTTTAGGTTTAGTTTATTTTATTTTATTTATTTTAATTTAAGTTTATTTTTTTTATTTTATTTATTTTAGTTTATTTATTTTTTTTTTTATTTTATTTTATTTTATTTTTATTTTAATTTTTTAAGTTTTAGTTTTAGTTTTATTTTTTTATTTATTTTTTAGTTTATTTTATTTAGTTTATTTTATTTATTTTAAGTTTTATTTTATTTATTAGTATTTAATTAGGTATATTATTTTAGAAGGTTTGGTAGGTTTTGGTGTGTAGGTTGTAGGTTTTAGGGTTTAGGGTTTATGGTTGTAGGTTTAGGGTTATTTTAAAGGTTTAGGGTTTTCTAAAAAAAGTAATCCTCATAGGTTTAGTTTATTTAGTTTATTTTAGTTAATTTTATTTTATTTAGGTTTATTTTTTACTTTTATTTAGTTTATTTATTTATTTATTTTAGTTTTATGTATTTTAGTTATGTTTTATTTTAGTTTTATTTTAAGTTTAGGTTTATTTTTTAGTTTAGTTTTCTTTTATTTTATTTTTAGGTTTAATTTTATTTTTTATTTTTAAGGTTAGGTTTACTTTTAGTTTATTTTATTTTATTTAGAGTTTAGGTTTAGGTTTAATTTATTTTAGGTTTAGGTTTAGGTATGTTAGTTTAGTTTATTTTACTTTATGTTTAGGTTTATTTTATTTTATTTTATGTAGATTTTTTTTTAGTTTAGGGTTTAGGCTTTATTTTTATTTATTTTTAGGTTTTATTTTTAGGTTTATTTTTTAGGTTTAAGTTTCTACTTAGTTTTTATTTTATTTTATTTTAGGTTTACCTTATTTTGAATTTAGGTTTAGTTGTTAATTTATTTAGGTTTTTTATTTTTTTTAGTTTAGTTTAGCTTTTTATTTATTTAATTTTTGTTTAGTTTTTATTTTTTTATTTACTTTTATGTTTAGGTTTAGGTTTTAGTTTAGGTTTTATTTTATTTTTATTTTATTTTATTTTGGTTTATGTTTTATATTTATTTTATATTTAGGTTTTATTTAGTTTAGTTTAGGTTTTAGCTTTTTAAGGTTTAGGGTTTTGGGGGTTTGGGTTTGGGGTTTTAGGGTTTTAGGGGTTTAGGTTAGTTTAGTAGGTTTAGGGTATTTGGTTTTTTTTTAACAAAGAAAAAATTCAGATTCAACATTACTTCTTTTTGATTTCATCAACCGAGTAACACACCAAGTGTTCGAAGATATAAGCGATGACATAGATAAAAAATGAGCATGCATAGAGCAAATCAAAAACCCTGATGATTAGAATCATCTCTACTATAAAGACACAATTCCTAAGTAGCAGATCAGATCATCCGTTCTTCCATTTATCTAGTTCCAACCATAACCACCCTAGCCAGTCGAGTAGCCGGATCCACCATCATATTCCTGATCTCTCCCTCCACCACCACCACAATTGTAACCTCCATCGCTCCTCCCGCCTCCATAACCACCAGTATTCCGAACACCACCTCTATATCTGCTAGCACCTCCGGATTCTCCACCACCATTCACATATGACCTCGCCTTCCTCCACCCAAATCTAGACTAAGTTTAGTTGATCTTGATGTCGCCATCAAGGTTCCCCCATTCTTAGTTTATTAGGTTTTAGGGTTTAGGTTTATTTTTAATTTATTTAATTACTTTATGTTTAGGTTTAGTGTTTGGGGGTTTTAGGGTTTAGGGTTGTGGTTAGGGTTTGGTTTAGGGTTTAGGATTTAGGCTTCACTTTTAGGTTTAGAGTTTTAGGGTTTATGCTTTTAGAGTTTAGGGTTTAGGGTTAGGGTTTTTTAGGATTTTGGGTTTAGGGTTGTAGGTTTATGGTAGAAGGTTTAGGGTTTAAGGTTTAGGATTTAGGGTTTATGATTTTTTTTAAATTAAGTAAACTTGTAGGTTCATGCTTATTTTTTTATTTTAGTTTACTATATTTTTTTTTATTTAGTTTAGTTTATTTATTTTAGTTTTATTTATTTTAGTTTATGTTTTTTAGTTTAGTTTTTTTTTTATAAGGTTTAGGTTTATTTTTTAGTTCAATTTTATTTTTATTTTATTTTTTAGGTTTATGTTTTATTTTTTATTTTTAGCTTTATGTTTAGGTTTTTATTTTATTTTTTTAGGTTTAGGTTTTAGGTTTTTATTTTAGGTTTATTTTAGGTTTTATTTTTTAGTTTAGGTTTAAGCTTATTTTAAGTTTATTTTATTTTATTTAATTTAGGTTTAGCTTTAGTTTATTTTAGGTTTTGGTTTAGTTTTTATTTATGATAGTTTATTTTAATTTAGTTTAACTTTAAGTTTATTTTATTTTTTATTTTAGGTTTAGGGTTTAAGTTTTATTTTTAATTTATTTTTAGGTTTTATTTTTAGGTTTATTTATTAGGTTTAGGCTTTTATTTAGTTTTTATTTTATTTTTTTAAGTTTATTTTAATTTTATTTTACATTTAGTTCTTCTTTTCTTTAGGTTTTTTATTCTTAAGTTTATTTTATTTTTTAGTTTTATTTAGGTTTTTAATTATTTTACTTTAGTTTATTTTTATTCATTTAATTTATTTTATTTTTTAGGTTTAGGTTTAGGTTTTATTTTAGGTTTTTATTTTATTTTATTTTTGTATTATATTTAAGTTTTGGTTTTTTTTATATTTTTATTTTTAGTTTTGTTTATTAGGTAGGTTTTAAGTTTTAGGGTTTAGGGTTTAGAGCTCAGGGTTTTAGGGTTTAGGGTTTAGGGTTAGGGTTTAGGGTTTAATTTTGGGTTTAGTATTTAGCTTAGGGTGGTTTGGGTTTTTAGTGTTTTTTAGGGTTTAGGGGTTTTTTTCTTTTAAATTATGTAAACCAATAGGTTTAAGTTTATTTTTATTTATTTAGTTTATTTTATTTTTTTTTTATTTATGTTTATTTTTTTTATTTAGATTTTTTTATTTTATTTAGGTTTATTTAATTTTGTTTAGGCTTTTTATTTTAGTCTATTTTTTATGTTAAGGTTTATTTTTTACTTGAGTTTTATATTTATTTTATTTTTTAGGCTTAGGTTTTATTTTTTATTTTTATGTTTATGTTAATGTTTTTATTTTATTTTTTTAGGCTTAGGTTTTAGGTCTTTATTTTAGGTTTATTTGTGGGTTTTATTTTTTAGTTTAGCTTTAGGTTTTTTTAAGTTTAATTTATTTTATTTAGTTTAGGTTTATGCTTAGGTTTAGGTTTAATTTACTTTATGTTTAGGTTTAGGTTTTGTTTATTTTAGTTTAAATTATTTAGTTTAGTTTAAGTTTATTTTATTTTGTTTATTTTATATTTATTTTTGGTTTAGTATTTTTAGTTTAAGGTTTAGTTTTTGTTTATTATTTAATTTTAGCTTTTAACTTTAGGTTTATTTTTTAGATTTAATTTTTTACTTAGTTTTTATTTTATTTTATTTTAGGTTTATTTTAGGTTTATTTTATTTATATATTACGTTTAGTGTTTATTTGATTTAGTTTTTTATTTTTATTATTTTTTTTAGTTTAGTTTAGGTAATTATTTAATTTATTTTAGTTTCTTTTATTAGTTTATTTTATTTAGGTTAGGTTTAGGTTTAATTTATGTGTATGTTTTTTATTTTATTTTATTTTAATTTATTAGGTTTAAGTTTAGCTTAAGTTTTATTTTATTATATATTTTATTTAGTTTATTTATTTTATTTTATTTAGGTAGGTTCTTTTTTAGGGTTTAGGGTAGGGTTGAGGGTTTTAGAGTTGGATTTTATGGTTTATGGAAGGTCAGGGTAGGGTTTATTAGGATTAGGTTGGTTTATTATTTGGGGTGGCTTTAGGTTTATGGCTTAGGGATCAAACCAGGGAGGTCACTAGGCCCAGGGTCATTAGGATCAGGGTTTATGGTCCAGGCTTCAGCCCAGGGTTTGGAGTTAGTGGTGTGGTGTGGTGTGGTCAGAAGGTGGTCAGAAGGTGGGTGAGTGGGTGGTAGGGTTTAGGATTTAAGATTTTAGGATTTAGGGTGCAGATTTTGGGTTTAGTGATTAGGAGGGAGTGGGTGGAGCATTTGTCAGTGATCAGGGTGGGGTGGGTAGTGTGGGGTGATTTAGGGAGGGTTTTAGGGTTTAGAGTTCAGGTATTAGAGTTTAGGGTTTTAGGTTTTAGGGTTTATTGTTCAATTTTTAGTTTAGTGTTTAGGGTTTAGGGTTTTTGGTTTTTGGTTTTTTTTTTTTATAGAGAACAATTTTAGATTCAACATTTCTTCTTTTTAATTTCATCATCCAATTAACACACCAAGTTTTCTAAGACACAAGTGATGATATAGATAAAAAATGGGCATGCATCGAGCAAATCAAAAAGCCTAGATAGCTAGTATCATCTCTACTATAAAGACATGGTTCCATATGAAGTAGATTAGATTGACCGTTCTTCAGTTTCTCTAGTTCCCATTAGAACCACCCCGACCTCTCGAGTAGTGAGATCCACCATCATATCCCTGATCTGTCCCTCTGCCACCCCCATGGCTGTAACATCTGTCGCTCCTCCCGCTACCTCCACATCCACCAGCACCTCAAGATCCCCCACCATCACTACAAAAACTGCTACCTCCACCTTCGCTTCCACTATTAGATCTAGACTGAGCCTGGTTGATGGTGATGTTCCTACCATCAAGATTTTTCCCATTCTTAGGGTTTAGGTTTATTTTATTAATTTATTTAGTACTTTAGGTTTAGGTTTAGGGTTTGGGTTTTAGGGTTAGGGTTTAGGGTGTAAGGTTTAGGGTTTGTTGGCTTAATGATCCTCATGTTCAATCCGATCAATTTTGATGATAACAAATGAATGCTTGGATGTTCTAATGCATGTTTTATGTGTTTCATATACATTAATTGCTAAATACATATCCAATACATCTCACAATATGTTTGAGGAAATTTCAAGAATAGAAGAATGAAAGATAGATTAAAATGGATAATGTGAAGCTCAAGATACAATATTTTAGGTTATATGAATTTATAACTACCTTAGAAATTCATATGAGTTCATTGGCATGAATGAATTTGCTCATAACTTAACATATTATTTTTTATTTATTTTAAATAATCATAATGAGGATAATTTATATAAGTCATTATCTAATTAACATTCAATTATTTGTTTCATACATAGCATTTGAATTATCAAAATAATAAATGATAATAAATTATGAATATTAAGTGTAATTAGTTTATATACTTAATATAATTAAATATTTCAATTTAGTTTTAAGGCTTAATGATAACTAACATCTGTATGATTATATAGAAATTATATCATAATATTTAAATGTCATATTTCAAAATTAACAAAAATATGTGGAATTTTGTATTTTAGCCAAAGTCATTTTATAATCAAGGAATTTATATCTGATTTCATTTCCAACGGATTCCTTGGAATTTTTTTCCTTTAATTTGATAGGATACATTACTCACGTTTGATTAAAATTAAATTTATTATGACTTTTGAAACATTAGCTAATTTTAATAATGAATGCATGCTACATGCTTTGAATATGTTAAGAACCATATTTGATTATTTTTCACTTGCCCATGTGAATTATCGAATTTTGGCTGTTTAAATTTAATATTTATTTAATATAAATTATATTTTTATTGAATATTAAATTATTATATGATAAAATGATGTTAGAATAATATATTTTTTAAAATAATTCAGAATGACCTTCTTGCTTATAAATGGCCCTCATTCTCTTGATGAAAGCATTCCTCTTTCAAATTCAAAATCCCTCAAGAAAATCTAAGAGAAAATTTTCTAGATTTTCCTTCCAAGAGTTCTCCAAATATTGCAAGATATAATCCTTGATTTGAAAGCTTCAATATCTTCAACTAAGCCAGCTTTCTCAAATTACTTGAGTTTATTTTCTTGATCTTAATCCATTTTTAGTTGTTCATACTATTTTCACCATCTATTCATCCTTTCAAATTTATACTTTTTGGTGGATTAGTCTTTGGACTTCAAAGTCTATGTTTTTCACATCAAAGTTTCTTCAATCATTTTTTTGTGAAAAATTCTTGTGATAATTTGTAGGATTTATTTCAACTTGTTGAAATTTTTTATCTTCCTACAAATTTCTTTTGGTTTCTTGAAATATTTCTTGATTAGTCTTATTTGAAAGATCATTTATTCTTAGATCTATTTTAGAAGTATATTTTTAAGCATTTCAAATTAATTTATTGTGTTGAAATTATTTTTATATTTGTTAGATCTCTCTTTTAATTAAAATCTTACTAGTTTACTTAAATCTATCATATACTAATTTTATTTAAGTATTTTGTGATTAGTTGTACTAATTAAAAGATTCATTTTGGTTAAAATAAAATTAATTATTGCTAGAATTTTAGAGTATATTCTAGATCTATTATAAATCAAGTTTGTTTATCAAAATAAAAATTTATAAAAAGTTAACTTATTTTATTTGTCACTTATCATTTTATTTCAACTAATATCCTTTATTTTAAAATTTTTATCTTACTAAAATTTAGTAAAGCTTGTTGTTTATATTGTTTAATAATTAAGAAAAAGGAAGTTTAGTATAAAGTTAATCTTTCTTACACTATTATATACATGCTAGTTATAGTTTCTCTTAATCTTAAAATTATTCCTTGCTGAAATATAATTTATTGTGCAATAGACTATTATGAATTTATTTTAAAATCATTTTTATATTAATCAACAAATTATAATAACATAAACATCTTAGCAAGATCACTTTAAGATATTTATTTAATATGTTTTATCAAAATTAAGTGAGCATTATATTTTGCCAAATTAGTAAGTTGTAAAGTGATCATTTATAAGTTGTGAGATCACTTTTGAATTGGATAGCTTGGAATATTTGAGATATATTTTATCAAACTTTATTATTTTGTATTTTTCTTTTCATGATGTAAAATTTATATTGTACTACCTAGGAGAGAGTACCTATTATTGTAAGGGTTGTACTCGACTCGTTATAGGAGAGTACTATTTGTAAGCGCTTTTGCATTTAGTAGATTCCTATGGCATAAGGTTTTCCAAAGGGTTCCCTGCCAGAGGGACAATCCACTCATAGACCTCCACTTTTAGATAGTGTATCATTTGATTATTGAAAAAAAAATAGAATTAGTACAATTTTAAGAGGTCAAGATGCACGCATGTGGTATATGTTGACACATCAATATCATACACCCACAGTAGAAGTAAATGGCATTAAAGTAAAAAAGTCTTTTGAGGAATGGATTGTAGCTAAAATAGAACTTGATGAATTAAATGCTACGACTTGTAATACTTTACATTGTGCATTATTACCTGATGATTACATAAAATTTTCTATGTTAACTACAACAAAAGAAATATGGGATAAACTCATTATAATTTATGAAGGAACTACTGAAGTTAGAGATGCTCACATTAAATAGACTTGTTCATGAATATGAGTTATTTCATATGTCTCCTTCTGAATCTATTTCTGATATGTATACTAGATTCATGAAAATAATTAACACATTGCATTCTCTTGGAAAAACATATAGGAATCAAGACTTAGTCTATAAGATTCTTAGATGTCATCCAAAAGAATGGGAAACTAAAGTAACAACTATTAGTGAAGCTAAGGATTTATCTACTTATCCACTTGATTAGATTTTGGGTTCTTTGATAGCACATGAATAGGTTATTTCTCAAAGGGATAACATGGATAACTCAGTAAAAAGGGAGAAAGATAAATGAAAAGCCATTGCATTACAAGTTGATGATAGTGATGAGCATAGCACCTCAAGCTCAGATGGTGATAGTGATGAGGTGGTCATGCTATCCAGAAGGCTTGGGAACTTTCTAAGGAAGAAAAATCAAAGGTATAAAAAAATATAAAAGATATAAATTTCAAACTAAGACATTTCCTACAAGTGAAGGGATCATTTGCTACCATTGTAAAAAACCTAAACACATTAGAGGTGATTGTCCAAAACTTGCTGAATCAAAGAAGAAAGAGATTGACGTGGAAAGAAGAGAAAATATGAAGAAGAAAAAGTACCATAAGAAGAAGAAGAAGAAGGCTTTATGGGCCAATCCAAATCCAAATGAATCAAGTACTTGCTCATTCGATGAATAGGTCAACATATGTCTTATGGAAAATGGAGAATCTGACTTAGATTCTCAAGAGGAATGACTTCAAAGAAAAACCAAAGAAGGCATGTGGTACTTGGATAGTGGATATTCAAGGTATATGATGGGAGATAAAGATAAATTCATAGGTCTTCAAGTGAAGCAACAAAAAAATGTCACATTCATCTGCCAAACCAAGTACACAAATGAATTGCTTGAGAGGTTTGACATGAAAAGATTTAAATCTACTAAAACTCCTATGAGCCTATCTACAAAATTGGATTTAGATGAATTAGGAAAATCTGTTGATGAAAAACTTTATAAGAGCATGATAGGTTCACTTTTATACGCTTCGCCAGGCTGATATTATATATGCTATTTGTTTGTATGGTCATTTTCAGGCCAAACTGAAAGAATCTCATTTAATAGCAGTCAAGCATATCTTTTGGTATTTGATAGGCCCTACTATGTTAGGTTTATGGTATCCTAAAAATTCTTTATCATGTGATTTGGTTTGTTATTCTGATGTTGATTTTGTTGGAAGTAAAGTAAATAGAAAAAGCACATCAGACACATTCCAATTTTTAGGATCATCGCTTGTGTCTTGGTCATCCATAAAATAAAATATTGTAGCTTTACCCACTGCTGAGGCTGAGTACATAGCTTTTGATAGTTGTATTGCTCAGGTCCTTTGGTTAAAGCAATAATTAAAAGATTTTGGTATTAAGCAAGATCACATTCTAGTTCAGTGTGACAATACTAATGTTATTAGTTTGACCAAAAATCCTATCCTGCACTCATGAACCAAGCATATAGAAATTAGACATCATTTTATTAAGGATCATTTTTTGAAAGGTGATGTTAATATTAATTTCATTTAGTATAGATTTACAAATTGCATATATTTTTACAAAACCATTACCAGAAGAACATTTTTGTACTTTAAAAGTATATGTAGTTCATTCTCACTTTTTGATGTTGTCAAATGGGCGAGAAGAGTAAAATGTTGGTTAGTATTAAGTCTATTTCACGCATACATTTAGGGGGAGCAACATTATTCATCTGTTGTGGCAAAATTTTTTTAGTAGAAAAGTTTCTTTCAAAAACTATGATGAATTCTCAATTTGCACCTTCATCAAAATCAATACCCAACATTAGTTTATCGTCATCAAATTGGAGGAGATTGTTGGCTTAATGAGCCTCATGTTCAATTCGATCAATTTTGATGATAACAAATGAATGCTTGGATATTCTAATGTATGTTTTATGTGTTTGAGATATATTAATTGCTAATTACATATTCAAAACATCTCACAATATGTTTGAGGAAATTGCAATAATAGAAGAATGAAAGATAGATCAAAATGGATAATGTGAAGCTCAAGATACAATATTTTAGGTTATATGCATTTATAACTATCTTAGAAATTCATTTGAATTCATTGGCATGAATTAATTTTCTCACAACTTAACATATTATTTTTATTTATTTTAAATAATTATAATGAGGATAATTTATATAAATCTTTGACTAATTAACATTCAATTATATCTTTCATACATAGCATTTGAATTGTCAAAATAATAAATGATAATAAATCATGACTATTAAGTGTAATTAGTATAAATACTTAATATAATTAAATATTTTAATTTAATTTTAAGGTTATATGATAACTAACATATGTATGAGTATATATAAATTATATCATAATATTTAAATGTCATATTTCAAAATTAACAAAAATATGTGGAATTTTGTATTTTAGCCAAAGTCATTTTATAATAAAGGACGTTATATCTGATTTTATGTCCAACAGATTCCTTGGATTGTTTTCCTATATTTTGATAGGTTACATGACCCACGTTTGATTAAAATTGAATTTATTATGACTTTTCAAACATTAGCTAATTTTAATAATGAATGCATGCTACATGCTTTGAATATATTATGAGCCATATTTGATTATTTTTGACTTGCCCATGTGAATTGCCGAATTTTGGTTGTTTAAATTTAATAATTATTTAATATAAATTATATTTTTATTGAATATTAAATTATTATATGATAAAATGATGTTAGAATAATATATTTTTTAAAATAATTCAGAATGACCTTCTTGCTTATAAATGGCCCTCATTCTCTTGATGAAAGCATTCCTCTTTCAAATTCAAAATCCCTCAAGCAAATCTAAGAAAAAATTTTCTAGATTTTCCTTCCAAGAGTTCTCCAAATATTGCAAGATCTAATCCTTGATTTGAAAGCTTCAATATCTTCAACTAAGCCAGCTTTCTCAAATTACTTGAGTTTATTTTCTTGATCTTAATCCATTTTTAGTTGTTCATACTATTTTCACCATCTATTCATCCTTTCAAATTTATACTTTTTGGTGGATTAGTCTTTGGACTTCAAAGTCTATGTTTTTCACATCAAAGTTTCTTCAATCATTTTTTTGTGAAAAATTCTTGTGATAATTTGTAGGATTTATTTCAACTTGTTGAAATTTTTTATCTTCCTACAAATTTCTTTTGGTTTCTGAAATATTTCTTCAATAGTCCCATTTTAAAGATCATTTAATCTTAGATCTATTTTAGAAGTATATTTTAAGCATTTCAAATTAATTTATTGTGCTAAAATTATTTTCATATTTGCTTGGTCTCTCTTTTTAATTAAAAGCTTACTAGTTTACTTGAATCTATCATATACTAATTTTATTTAAGTATTTTGTGATTAGTTGCATTAATTAAAAGCTTCACTCAGGTTAAAATGGAATAAATTATTGCTAGAATTTTAGAGTATATGCTAGATCTATTATAAATCAAGTTTCTTTATTAAAATAAAATTTTATACCAAATTAAATTATTTTATTTCTCACTTATCATTTTATTTCAACTAATATCATTTATTTTGAAAAATTTATCTTGCTGAATTATAGTAAAGCTTGCTTTTTCTTTATTTAATAATTAAGAAAAAAGGAAGTTTAGTAGAAAGTTAATCTTTCTTACACTATTATATATATACTAGTTGTAGTTTCTCTTAAACTTAAAATTATTCCTTATTGAAATTTAATTTATTATGCAATAGACTATTATGAATTTATTTTAAAATCACTTTTATATTAATTTATAAATTATAATAACATAAACATCTTAGTAAGATCACTTTAAGATATTTATTTAATATTTTTTTATCAAAATTAAGTGAGAATTGTATCTTGCCAAATTAGTAAGTTGTAAAGTGATCATTTATAAGTAGTGAGATCACTTTTTGAGTTGGATAGCTTGGTATATTTTTGAGAGATATATTTTATTAAATTTTATTATTTTGTATTTTTGTTTTAGTGTTGTTAAATTTATATTGGGGTTGTACTCGCCCCTTTGCAAGATTGTACATATTATTGTAAAGGTTGTATTCACCCAGTTATAGGAGAGTACTATTTGTAAGCTATTTTGCATTTAGTGGATTCTTAGCTAGGGGTGGCTAAGTGTGGACGTAGGCCAATTTTGGGGTTTGCCAAACTACATAAAAATTATGTGCCTATTGTCTCTCTTTACTTTACTGTAATTTTATTTTTGCTGCATTAAGAATTGTATCTTGTCATTATAAATAAAAAATTAATTTTCTACTAAACTTTAAATTTAAGATTTAACTTTTAAAATTTTTAATATCGCCCAATTCACTGAATCCCATTCCCTCCCTCTGATCTATAATGATATTGACAAGGTGATTAGGGTTATTTTAAGGTCTAGGGTTTAGGCTTTAGAGCTTTTAGGGTTTAGGGTTTATGGTTTAGGGTATTAGGGTTTAGGGCTAGTTTAGGGTTTACGGTTGTAGGTTTCTGGTTTAGGGTTTAAGGTTTTTTTAATATTAAGTAAATCAATAATTTTAGGTTCATTTAGATTGTTTAGTCAATTTTTTATTTATTTTAGTTTATTTTTTCAATTTTATTTAGGTTTATTTTTTATTTTTATTTAGTTTATTTTATTTATTTTAGTTTAGGTTTTTTTAGTTTTTTTTAGGTTTAGGTTTAGGTTTTTGTTTATTTTTTAGTTTAGTTTTATTTTTATTTAGTTTTTTAGGTTTAGGTTTTCATTTTATTTTTTTTAGGATTAGGTGTTAAGTTTTTTTTAGGTTTATTTTTAAGTTTTATTTTTTAATTTAGGTTTAGGTTTATTTTTAGTTTATTTTAATTTATTTAGTTTAGGTTTAGGTTTAGGTTTAGGTTTAGGCTTAGGTTTTATTTATTTTAGTTTAGTTTAGTTTATTTTATTTTAGGTTTAGGTTTATTTTATTTTTATTTTAGGTTTATGTTTTATTTTTCATTTATTTTTAGGTTTTATTTTTAGGTTTAGGGTTTTAGGGTTTGGAGTTTGGGGTTTAGGCATTTAGGATTTAAGGTATAGCATTTAGGGTTTAAAGTTTAGGGTTTTTAGGGTTTATGGTTTTGGTTTTTGGTTTTAGGTTAGGATTTAGGGTTTTTGGTTGGTTTTTTTAATAGAGAACAAATTCAGATTTCTTCTTTTGATTTCATCAATGAAGTAGCACACAAAGTTTTCTAAGACACAAGCGATGACATAGATAAAAAATGAGCACGCATAGAGCAAATCAAAAACCCTAGATAACAAGAACCATCTCTATTATAAAGACACAATTCCATAAGCAGTAGATCGGATTGGACATTCTTTAGTTGCTCAAGTTCCAAACAAAATGACCCCGGCCTCTCCAGTAGTGGGATCCACCATCATATCCTCGATCTCTCTATGCCACCACCATGGCTGTAACCTCCATCATTATTCCATGGGTTTTTTTAATTTATTTTATTTTTTATATTTTATTTAGTTTAGGCTTAGGCTTTTAGGTTTTTGAGATTTAGGGTTTGGGGTTCAGGGTTTAGGGTTTAGGGTCTAGAGTTTAGGGTTTATGGTTTAAGGTTTAAGGTTTAGGGTTACAGGTTTTAGAGTTTATGGTTTAGGGTTAGTGATTAGGGTTTAGGGTTTAGAGTTTAGGGTTTAGTGTTTAAGTTTGAGTTTTTAGGGTTTTTAGGGTTTATGGTCTAGGGTTTAGGTTTTTTATTTTGGGGATTAGGATTTTAGGGTTTAGGGTTCTAGGTTTAGAGTTTAAGGCTTAGGGTTAGGGGTTTTTTTTATTTTTTTTAATTCTTTTTTTTATTTTTTATTTTTTTAAAGTTTAGGGTTTAGGGTTCAGGTTTTTGTTTAGGTATATTTTGAAATTAAGTAAACTGGTAGGTTTTCATTTATTTAGTTTATTTTTAGGCTTTAGGGTTTAGGGTATAGGGTTAGCTTGGAGTTTAGGTTTTTTGTAAAAAAAATTAAGTAAATCGATAGGTTTAGGTTTATTTAGGGTTTAAGGTTTGGGGTCTAAGGTTTAGGGTTTAGCGGTTTAGGGTTTATGGTTTAAGATGTTTTTTTTAATAGAGAACAAATTCAGATACAACATTTCTTCTTTTTGATTATATCAACCAAGTAGCACCCCAAGTTTTGTAAGACACAAGTGACAACATAGATAAAAAATGAGCACCCATAGAGCAAATAAAAAATCATAGATAAGTAAAACCTTGTCAGCTATAAAGACATAGTTCCATATGCAACAGATCAGATCAACTGTTCTTCAGTTTTTATATTTCCCATCAGAACCACCCCCGCCTCTTGAGTAGCGGGATATGCCCTCATATCCCCGATCTCTCCTTCCGCCACCGCCACAATTGTAACCTTCATCACTCCTCCGGTCTCCATAACCACCACTACTCCGACCACCACCTCCATATCCACTAGCACCTATGGATCCTCGACCACTACTGTGATAATCATTGCCTCCGCCTTCGCCTCAACCACCAGATCTAGACTGAGTCTAGTTGACAGTGATGTTCCTACCATGAAGGGTCTGACCATTCTTAGGGTTTAGGGTTTAGGGTTAGTTTAGGGTTTAAGTTTTAAGGTTAGTTTAGAGTTTAGGGTTTAGGTTTTGGGTTTTTCAATTTAGGGTTGTAGGTTTTAGGGTTTAGGGTTTAGGGTTTAGGGTTTAAGGTTTATTGTTGTAGGTTTAGGGTTTAGGGTTAATTTTAGAGTTTAGGATTTAGGGTTTAGTGTTTCTTTCTAAATTAAATAAATCAGTAGGTTTATGTTTATTTAGTATATTTAGTTTATTTTTTATTTATTTGAGTTTATTTTATTTTTTATTTTCATTTAGGTTTATTTTTTATTTAGTTTAGTTTATTTATTTTAGGTTTATTTAATTTAGTTTAGGTTTTTAATTTTACTTTATTTTTAAGGTTCAGGTTTATTTTTTAGCTAAGTTTTATTTTTATTTTATTTTTTAGTTTTAGGTTTTATTTTTTATTTTTAAGTTTAGGTTTTTATTTTATTTTTTTAGGTTCAGGTTTTAGGTTTTTATTTTTGGTTTCTTTTAGGTTTAATTTTTTAGTTTAGGTTTCGATTTATTTTTAGTTTATTTATTTTATTTAGTTTATGTTTATGTTTAGGTTTAGTTTATTTTAGGTTTTATTTATTTTATTTTATGTTTATGTTTATTTTATTTTATTTATTTTATTTTTAGTTTAGGTTTATTTTTTTTAGTTTAGGGTTTAGGTTTTACTTTTTATTTATTTTTAGGTTTATTTTTTAGTTTTAGGTTTTTATTTAGTGTTTATTTTATTTTATTTTTATTTTATGTTTATTTTTATTTTTAATTTTTAGGTTTTTATTTATTTTATTTTAAGTTATATTTTATTTTATTTAAGTTTTTTATTCTTAAGTTTATTTTATTTTTTAGTTTAGATTAGGCTTTTATTTATTTTATTTTATTTTATTTTTATTTTTATTTTATTTTATTTTATTTTTAGGATTGGGTTTAGGTTTTAGTTTAGATTTTATTTGATTTGATTTTATTTTATTTATGTTTATTATTTTATTATTTTTTATTTAGTTTAGGAGGTGGTTAGTGTTTAGGCCCAGGGGTGCAGGTTTAGGTTTTAGGGTTTAGGGTTTAATTTAGGTTTAGGGTTATGGTAGGGTTTAATGTTTATGGTTTAGGGCCTGGGCTTTGGGTAGGGTGAGGGAGTGGTTAACATTTATGTCAGTTTCAGTGTGGTTTAGAGTGGGTTTATATTTTAGGGTTTAGGTTTAGGGTTTAAAGTTTAGGGTGGTTTAGGGTTAGGTTTAGGGTTTGGTGGGTTTAGAGTTTAGAGTTAGGTTTTTTGGTTTAGTTGGTTAATTTTAGGGTTTAAGGTTTAAGATTTTCTTTTAAAAAAATTAAGTAAATAGATAGTTTTAGGGTTTAGGGTTTGAGGTTTTTTTTAATAGATAATAAATTCATATTAAGCATTTCTTATTTTTGATTTCATTAATGTAGTAGTACTGCAAGTTTTCTAATTCCCAAGTGATGATATAGATAAAAAATGGACACCCATAGAGTAAATCAAAAATCCTAGACAAGTTGAACTATCTCTACTGTAAAGGCACAGTTCCTTAAGCAATAGATCAGATCGGGTGCTCTTTAGTTTCTCTAATTCCCATCGGAACCACCACCACCTCTCAAGTAATGGGATCCTCCATCATCTCTCTGATCACTCCCTTCGCCACCACCATGGTTGTAACCTCCATCGCTATTCTCGCCTCCATGACCACCACTGCTTCGACCACCACCTCCATATCCATCAGCACCTCCAGATCCCCCACCACCATTGTGATAATCATCACATTCAGCTTCGCCTCCACTACCAGATCTAGATTGAGCCTACTTGATGGTGATGTTCCTGCAATCAAGGATATGCTCATTATTAGGATTTAATGTTAGTTTATGGTTTAAGGTTTAGGGCTTAGGGTTTTAGGTTTAGGGATTATGATTTAGTGTTTCAGGGTTTAGGGTTTTAAGATTTAGGGTTTAGGGTTAGGGTTTAGTGTTTAGGCATTAAGGTTTGGGTGTTTTAGGGTTTAGGGTTTATGGCTAGCTTAGGATTTAGGGTTAGTTTATGGTTTAAGGTTTAGGCTTTAGGGTTTAGGATTTTTAAGGATTAAGGTTTAGGGTTTAGGGTTTCAGTTTTAGGGTCTGGGATTTAGGGTTTAGAGTTCATAATATAGGGTTTAGGGTTTAGCATTTTTTATGATTTAGGGTTTAGGGTTTTAGGCTTAGGGTTGAAGATTTAGGGTTTAAGGTTTAAGGTTAATTTTAGGGTTTAGGGTTCAAGGTTTAGGATTTAGGGTTTTGGGTTTAGGGACTAGGGTATTTTAATTATAAAAAAAAACTAAGTAAAATAACATGGTTAGGTTTATTTAGTTTAATTTTTTATTTATTTTAGTTTTTTTATTTTTTATTTTTATTTAGGTTTATTTTTTATTTTTTATAATTTGGTTCATTTATTTTAGGTTAATTTATTTTAGTTTAGGTTTTTTGTTTTAGTTTATTTTTCAAGTTTAATTTAAGTTTATATTTATTTTTTTTAATTTAGTTTTATTTTTATTTTATTTTTTTAGGTTTAGGTACTATTTTTTATTTTTAGGTTTAGGTTCAGGTTTATATTTTCTTTTTTTAAGATTTAAGTTTGAGGTGTTTATTCTAGGATTATTTTTAGGTTTTATTATTTTTATTTTAGGTATAGGTTTATTTTTAGTTTATTCTATTTTATTTAGTTTAAGTTTAGTTTAGGTTTAGGTTTAGGTTTAGTTTATTTTTTAGAGTTTATTTTAATTTTATTTTAGGTATAGGTTTTATTTAGTGTAGGGTTTAGGTTTTATTTATTGGTTTATTATTTAAGTTTAAGTTTTTGTTTAGTTTTTCTTTTATTTTATTGTAGGTTTATTTTATTTATATTTTAGGTTTAGTTTTTATTTTATTTAGGGTTTGTATTTTTTAGTTTGGTTTAGGTTTCTATTTATTTTATTTTAGTTTTTCTTTGTTTTCCTTTTTAAGTTTAGGTTAAGGTTTAAGTTTTATTTATTTATCTTAGCCATTTAATATCTTAGTTTATTTTATCTTAATTTATTTAGGTTTTATTTAGGATTTTATTCCTTAGATTTAGCGTTTAAGTGGCCTAGAGCCAGAGTTAGGATTTGGGCCCAGGTTTAGGGTTTGGGGTTGAGTTTAGGACTGGGTGAGGTGGTTTTGTGGTTAGTCAGGGTTTAGGGTTTAGGTTTGGCCTGGTGGGCTCATGGCCTAGGAGCTTTAGGTCCTGGTAGGCTCAGTGATCACAACTGTATTTAGAGTTTAGAGTGTGGTATGGCTCAGTGGCCAGTTTTTAGGGTTTAGGGTGTTTAAGAGTGGTTTAGTGGGTTTAGGTTTAGATTTAGTTTAGGCCTGTGGCCTAGGCTCAGTTATGACTAAGGGCACATATTTTGGGTAAGATTTAGGTAGTTATGATTTAGAGTGAGGAGGGTTTACTTTCAAAATCAAGCAAACCCGCAGGTAGATCTTTTATTTAGTTTATCTTTAAAAATGGTGGTGGGGTTTAGGTCTGGATTAGGGTTTAGGGTTTGGGGCCCAGGTTTAGGCATAGGCTTTAGTGTTAGTTTTAGGGTTTAGGGCTTTGGATTTAGGGTTTAGGGTTTAGGATTTAGGGTTTAGGATTATTTTTAAACAGCTTATTTTATTCTATTTATACATTTATCTTAGGTTTATCCATTTAACCCAGCTTTATCTAGTTTATTTTCCAGGTGGGTTTATCAGGTTTATTTTAGTTGAGTTTATTTTATCTATGAGGTTTAAGTTTATCTTTAGTTGAGCTTTTCTTTTATCTTATCTTTAGGATTAGGTTGTTAGGGTTTAGGTTAGTGGCCCAGTCCAGAGTGGGGCTTTATGGTTGGAGGATCGGCACAGGTCAGTGGAGCCCAGTCCTGGGGGCCTTGTAAAGGGTTTAGGGTTTTGGTGGGAGGTTTAGGGTTTAGGGCCTAGTAGGGTTAGGGTTTAGGGTTTAGGGCCTGGAGGGTTTAGGGTTTGGGGTAAACCAGGGTTTGGGTTTAGGGTTTTTGGTTTGGAGGATTTAGGGTTTAGGTTATGGGTTTAGGTTTTAGGGTTTAGATTTTAGGTTGGTGTTTTTTTTTGTTTATTATTATTTTTATTATTATTATTGTTATTATGATTATTATTTTATCTTTTTTTTAAATTAAGTAAACTAGTAAGTTTAGGTTTATTTAGTTTATTAATTTTTTAATTTTAGTTTATTTTATTTTTTATTTTGATTTCAGTTTATTTTATTTTCTTTTTTAGTTTTGTTTATTTATTTTAGGTTTATTTAGTTTAGTTTGGGTTTTTTATTTTAGTTCATTTTTTAGGTTTAGGTTTCATTTATTTTGGTTTAGTTTAGGTTCAGGTTTATTTTATTTTAATCTTAGGTTTAGGTTTTTTTTTGAAAGTTTAGGGTTTAGATTTTATTTTATATATATTTTCAGGTTTTATTTCAAGGTTTATTATTTATGTTTAGGTTTATTTTTAGTTTTTATTTTATTTTATTTTTGGTTTATTTTAATTTTATTTTAGGTTTAGTTTTTAATTTATCTATGTATTTAATTTCTTAGTCTAGTTTAGGTAATATTTATTATGTTATATTTTCTTTTTTATTTTTTATTTTATTTTCTTTCTAGGTTTATGTTTAGGTTTAAGTTTTAGTTTATGTTTTTTTTATTTTTTTATTATTTTGGCATAGGTTTTTTTATTTATTTTATTTTTAGATTTTATTTAATTTAGGTTTAGGTTTTTAAGTTTTCTGGGTTTAGGGTTGAGGGATTAGGGATTAGGGTTTAGGGCTTAGGGTTTAGGGTTTTAGGGTTTAGGGTTTAAGGTTTAAGGTTGTAGGTTTAAGGATCATGGTTTTTTTATTTTGTTTCTTTTTCTATTTTTTATTTTTTAAAATTAAGTAAACTGGTAGGTTTATGTTTATTTAGCTTATTTAGTTTATTAATTAATAATTTTAGTTTATTTTATTTTTTATATTTATTTAATTTAGTTTTTATTTCAGGTTTATTTATTTTAGTTTATTTTTTAGCTTTAGGTTTAGGTTAAGGTTTATTTTCTAGATTAATTTTATTTTTATTTTATTTTTTAGGTTTAGGTTTTAGTTTTTATTTTTAGGTTTAGGTTTTTATCATATTTTTTTAGGTTTAGGTTTTAAGTTTTTATTAGGTTTATTTTTATGTCTTATTTTCAGTTTAACTTTAGGTTTATTTTTAGTTTATTTTATTTTATTTAGTTTAGGGTTTAAGTTTAGTTTATTTTAGGTTTAGGTTTTATTTATTGTAGTTTAGTTTATTTTAGTTTAGGTTTAGATTTATTTTATTTTGTTTGTTTTAGGTTTAGGTTTTTTTTTAGTTTAGTGTTTAGGTTTTATTTTTTATTTATTTTTAAGTTTTATTTTTAGGTTTATTTTTTAGGTTTTAGTTTTTATTTAGTTTTTATTTTATTTTATTTTATGTTTATTTTACTATTTAGTTTAATTTATGTTTTTATTTTATTTTATTTTAGTTTAGTTTAGTTTTTATTTTTATTTTATTTTATTTTTAGGTTTAGGTTTAGGTTTAGGTTTTAGTTTAGGTTTTTATTATTTTTAATTTAATTTTATTTTATATAGGTTTAAGTCTTTTTATTTATTTTAGGTTTAGGTTTGATTTAGTTTTAGTTTAGGTTTTAAGGTTTTTAGTTTTTCGGATTTAGGGTTTGGGGTTTAGGGTTTAGGGTTTAGGGTTGAAGGTTTAGGGTTTAGGGTTTAGGGTTTAGGGTTTAAGGTTTAGGGTTTTAGGGTTTAGGCTTTAGGATTTAGGGTTTAGGGTTATAGGTTTAGGGTTTAGTGTTGAAAGTTTAGGGATAGTTTTAGGGTTTTTGGTTTAGTGTTAGAGTCTTTTTTATTCATTATTATTATTATTATTATTACTATTATTATTATTATTATTAATTAAGTAAACTCATTGGTTTAGGTTTATTCAGTTTATTTTTATATTTATTTTAGTAAATTTTATTTTTTAATTTGATTTTGGTTTATTTTTTTTAGTTTTGTTTATTTATTTTAGTTTAGGTTTGTTTATTTTCGTTTAGTTTTTAGGTTTAGGTTTAGGTTTAGGTCCATTTTTTAGTTTAGTTATATTTTTATTTAATTTTTAAGTGTTGATTTTCTTTTTAATTTTTAGGTTTAGGCTTAGGTTTTTATTTTATTTTTTTGGGTTTAGGTTTAGGTTTAGGTTTTTTAATTTTTTAAGTTAAGGTTTAATTTTAGTTTATTTTATTTTATTTAGTTTAGGTTTAGGTTTTATTTATTTTAGTTAAGTTTATTTTAGTTTAGGTTTAGGTTTATTTTATTTTTATTTTAAGTTTAGGTTTTTTTTAGTTTAGGGTTTGGGTTTTTTTAAGTTTAGGATTTAGGTTTTATTTTTAGGTTTAGGTTTTTATTTAGTTTTTATTTTATTTTATTCTAGGTTTATTTTATTTTAATTTTAGGTTTGGTTTTTATTTTATTTAGGTTTTTTATTTTTTAGTTTACTTTAGGTTTTAATTTATTTTATTTTATTTTAGTTGTTATTTTATTTTTATTTTTTAAGGTTTAGGTTTACATTTAGATTTAGGTTCTTGTTTTAGATTATGGTTTTTTTATTTTTTATTTTTTATTTATTTTGGTTTCAGTTTTTTATTTATTTTAGCTTTAGGTTTTATTTTATTTAGATTTAGATTTTTTAGATTTTTAGGGTTTAGGATTTAGGGTTTAGGGTTATAAATTTTATGGTATAGGGTATAGGATTTAGGATTTAGGGTTTTAGGGTTTAGGGTTTTGGGTTTAGGGTTTAGGGTTTAGGGTTGTAGGTTTAGGGTTTAGTGTTTTTTTATTTATCTTTATTTTTTTAATTTTTAATTTTTTTTAAATTAAGTAAACTCGTAGGTTTAGGTTTATTTAGTTTATTTAGTTAAATTTTTATTTATTTTATTTTATTTTATTTTTTATTTTTTATTTAAGTTTATTTTTATTTTTATTTAGTTTAGTCTATTTATTTTAGGTTTATTTGTTTTACTTTTTCTTAGGTTTTGATTTCGGTTTAGGTCTATTTTTTAGTTTAGTTTAACTTTTTTTATCTTTTAGGTTTAGGTTTAGGTGTAATTTTTTTATTTTTAGGTTTAGGTTTAGGTTTTTATTTAATTTTTTTAAGTTCAGGTTTTAGGTTTTAATTTTTGGTCTATTTTTAGGTATTATTTTTTTACTTTAGGTTTAGGTTTATTTTATTTTATTTAGTTTAGTGTTTAGATGTACTTTATTTTAGGTTTAGGTTTTATTTATTTTTAGTTTAGTTTATTTTAGTTTAGGTTTATGTTTATTTTATTTTGTTTATTTTAGGTTTAGGTTTTTTTTTGTAGTTTAGGGTTTAGGTTGTTATTTATTTATTTTTAGGTTTTATTTTCAGGTTTATTTTTTAGGTTTAGATTTTTATTTACTTTTTATTTTATTTAGAGTTCTCTGCCACCATCCTTCAAGATCTTTGAAGGCAGTGGGAACCCATGATAACACATTGAACACTTTAGAGCCAATTTTTGCAACACCAGTGGCAGCAACACACTCCTTTTCCACCTTTTCATTTACAGTCTCTCAGGTGTTGCATTTGATTGGTATGTTGAAGTACCTAATTTGATGAAAACTTTTGTTGAGTTGAAGCACCTCTTCATCAAGCGGTTGGCTGGAGCTCAGTAGAGGGTGACTGTAGGCAATCTCATTGTAGAAAAATAAAAACTCCATGAGTCCCTTGTTGATTACATTCTCAGGTTGCGCAACCTGAGCATGAAATGCAAATCATAACTGTCTGAACAACATGCCATTAAAATTCTACTCAAGAATATCCATGGCCCAGTCGCCTTCATGCTTAAGGGCTTTACCATCAAATATTCAAGAAATTAATCAACAAGGCTGCTAGCTTACAAGAGGAGGCCAAACAGTTGTGCTTTCCTAACCAATCATCCAGGCCAAGCCACAAAAGGTGTTTATGGTGAAATATTTTTTAAATTTCTAAGACTAATACTTCCATATTAAATCTATGTGGATAAAATGAATAAAGAAATATACTTTTTTGATTAGATCCGTAGACATTCTTATTAGGGTGATCGGGTATGACATTGAGGATAGGTGTACTATCTCGAAAGATAGAAGTCGCCACCCTATAATGGACCTAATAATCTCAATAAGGACTCCTAAGGACAATGGGTCTGCATGTGTACTAGAGATTCTTCCCCTACTTTACATGGAAAAGTAAAGCAAGGTTTATTTTAAATTGGATTCGTTAAGTTCCCTACAAGGGCAAGCCCTCATAGTTAATTACATCCTGAGGAAGGGGATTCTTTAGAAATACTATCGATTAAGGTAAATGATCGTTGTCTCCAAAGATTTCAAATAGGTAGGACTATCAATTAATTAGTTTATTTTAGAAGATCAAATGAGTTTGATCAAAGAGAGGGAGTTATTATCGAAGCCAAAGGAAGATAAGTAGGACATGCTCATGATGATAGGAAAGCTAGCGAGCATCTGAAACTATCCTATGGTTGGGCTTTACATTTTTGAAATTGATTTAATTTATTTGAGTTGAGTTTTTCATTAGAAATTTAGGGCCTATGATTTCATAATACAAGATTATGGAAATGCCTAAGAGGTGAGGATTTATACTTCTGGCCCACAAAAGGGAAAAGTAACCTCAGAACTTAAATATAGGGAGCTTTGGCGAGGGCCAAAAGCATGACCTAATTCAAAAGCAAAAATGGATTTTTGGTTTGCCTCCACAAGAGAGGACAAACAAGTCCAAGCGCCTGGGGGTGGCTGCCAACTAACTCCTTCTATGATTTTAAATTCATGTTGGCAAAGCATATGCTTTATGCAAGATAGCTAGGCTGTTATTTATTTTAGGAAGAGACTAAGTCCTTAAACTCACTCCCTAAGAGACTAGATCATGGTAAAAAATGACCTAGATCTAATGCAAATCATATTACATTTTATTTTCACTTTCTGACAATCATTTGACTTAAGCTTATAGGATTCATATGCCTAATGCTTGAGAAATAATATTATGGGCCAAAATCAAAAGAAGGGGAGGTGTGTTTCCACCATGGCTCTCACAAAAGCCTCAGCAAAGGTGGAAGCCCTCCATTCAAGAGTGAAACAATATGCTTTTGTGCATGATGTTATAAAATAAATACTTATCCAAGGGTTAATTCTTTTATCTAGATTTTAACTAAAACTTTAAATATGGTTATTTATTGTTTATTTTTAATTTTTAGTTGATTAATTTGATAGAAGATTTATTTTTTCTAAGATCCTAATCATCCGCCATACATCAAGCAAGGAAGAAACTAGGAAAAGGATGCCATCTTAATGCACAAGCTAAACAAAACATCAAACATTTTATAAAGCTAATTGTAAAAGAATAAAAGTTCATTTATGGTCAGGAACCACCGCACAAACTTGAAAACAAATTACATAGCCGAGCTCTACCCTTATACAACCCAGATTACAAATGAATTAATTTATAATCAAGTAATAAATTCATGTTGGGGGCTCTTCATTCTTCATTTTTTCTTTTCTCTTTCTTTTTTCTTTCTTTCTTCTTTCTTTGGTTCCTTCTTTTGGATAGTGTGGATGGTCCAAAGGCTTCACATGGTACATAAGATGATATCTTATAACTAATGCTCATCCTAATCCCCCATAACAATCATTCCAAAATCCTAATTGCAAAAATAACATGAAACTAAAAAAATCGACTAACACGGAAAATAGAGATTAGCTAAACAAATCATACAAATCCCAAGCATGTATATTGGACTTAGCACCTCACACATGGGTAACCAAGTCCACTTAGCCTATTATATTATGCTTAGGGGTATAAGCACCTGCACAACAAAAGTAGTTATATTTTTATTACAGCGCCCCTTAAGCACAATCCCCTGTAGAAAATAATGATTAGACAAATTCGTCGTACCATTCATTCTACGCACATTCATCCTAACATTCAAACTAAAACAAATCATCACAAAACAAAAGCAAACATCAAATCATGCACCACCCTAACTAAAAGCTAGAAGTGGTGACTTAGTCTAATGTGTGTGCTATAAAAGGTCTATGTGGTATGCTTTGCTATGGCTTTAAGGTTTAGATTCACTAAGTGTGAGGATATTCAACTTAGATGGATGGTTTCATTTAAGGTTTTAGTTGATTTGGGTTAATATTATTTGATGCTTTGTTTAGGTTTGAATGATCCCACAATTAATTACTAAATTATAAAGAGAGGGAAAAGAGAAGAGAACTTCTCTTTCCTTCCCTACTTAAGTAACTTCTAACATAGATTCATGTTTGATTTTGTTTAGTGAATGTTTTATTACATGTTTTAATTAATTCTAAGTTTAGATCAACTCTAAACAAACCTATTCAATAAGAAAGGCATTTTAAGATTAAGTAAAGTGAATTAATATTACAAAATACGCATCACTTCATTTCTTTCCCAACTTATATAACATGCATATGAATGAATCCTAAGCATATTTATACATATAAATGGAAATATTTAGCACACTTTATGATGAATGCTAAGTGAGTTACTTAAGAAAATTTGAATTCTTTAAGATGCATGATTTTTATTAAGTAGAAAAGAGGTTTTCTTATCCATTTCTCAGATGCACACATGTGTGTATGAAAGGCATATGAGTAATGCAAGCACCAGGGTAAGGTACAAGACCTACTTCAGGCAACTCAAAGCCTCGCAACCTCAGGGTTGTCCAGACTAATATCCACTTTCCTTAAATACAAACACATGAACAAAAGAAATGAATGGAAAAAGAAGGGTGCAAAAAGTTTGAAATTATTTGTTTGTTTTGTTTATACAATTTATATGTACAAGTGTGGATGTCCTTCTTAAGTAATAGCATAGGAATGAATATGAATGGGATTAGGCAAGTGTTGTGTTCTTTTCAAATGATCTATACACTTTGCCAATTCCTATTCAAAACTATGCTAAAAGAAAAGAGAAGGAATGCCACACTATGCACATCTTCATATTTATATCCACATGCAAGCTCATAAATAATTATAAGTAGCACACTTTCAGTTTTAGGTGTTTGATTTATAGATTTTGAAAATAGTTTTGGATTTAGTAGTGATAATAGCCATTCATATTTTACTTTATCCAAAACATGCAATTTGACATGAAGAAAACATTTCATTTTTAATTTGATTTTTGAAAAGCATGAATGCATGAAATTCATATAACATACACATTTAGCATGTTAGGAAAGAACTAAAGTGATGAAAGCATGTAAACACATTCACCCTAATTAATTTTTAAAGATAATCTTATGAAATAAGAAAGATTAAAGAAAATCAAGTTATTTTTAAGGAACATTTGATTTTGTTTTGAGTTTGATTTAATTTGAGAAATGTGAGGTGAAGTTATTGTTCCTAACCCATTCCCACATATGTTTAGTTGTTTCAATTTAATTTTTAGGTGATTTAATTTGTTAATTTACACCACCTTAGCATAGTTTAATCAAATAATTATGAGCCAATGATATGACATAAAATCACACAAGGAATTTAAATCAGCAATGCACCTAAGAAGAAAAGGGCCAAATGTATTTGGCTCATGATTAATGATTAATTAAGCTAAGGGGTTTAAGTTAAGAAATTTCATAACCCCTCTCACATAAATGAATTGGATTTTGATTTCCTTAATTTTACTTAAGCTCTTCAACACCTAAGCATCTACCCAAGATAGAATTGTTAAGCTCTAGAAATGTTTAGAATTTTATGAAATTAATTAAGGGGGTAATTAGTGAGTTAACCCTTAATTAAGGTTGGATTAAGGAAGGAAGGGGGTTTAAGGAATATCTTAAGGAAAGTATCCCAAAATTATTCCATAAACCTCATATTCACTTAATCAAAACTTAATTGACTCAATCAGAGCATTAAACCACTAATTATAACCTTAATTAAGCTTAATTACATTAAGGGAGTGATTAAGGAATGAATTAGCAATTCCTCTAATTAATCCACCAATAAATCAGAAGAAAATTAGGGGTAGTAGGAGTCATCCCACTAATTATGCACAACAAGTTTGGGATTAATCACTGGAGTAATTAAAGGGTAATTAGCAAAATAACATTCCCAATAAAACCCAAATCTAGAGAAAAGCACTATTCAAAATCCATAGAAATTATTTTTAGAATATTCTATGTTCAATTATCTATCCAATGCAATTTATTTCATATTTGTTCAATTTTTCTTGGCTTGGATATGAATTTAGGAAGTTTTCATGATTAATTAGGTGATTTAATAGCCTGATTAAATGTTTAATCGGCCAATGATGTGGCATGCTTTCCATGTATGGACGTGATTTGATATTAAAGTTATCACATCATAACACCATGTTAGCGATGGTTGTACACTAAATCCTCACTCATCTGATCAAGGATAGGACGGCTGAGATTAAAGCTATGGTTCTAAAGGATAAATCCAAGGGATCTACGTGTCTTAATCACGACCATCCATCCAAAATGCATGGATGGATGACCTATGATCCTTCCCTATATTTTGTTTCATTTGATTACACTTAGCAACTAAGTGTTATAAAGAGAGGAAAATAGGATTGCCCTCTTTCATCCCTATTTTAAGTCACTTTGTAAAGTATATTAATTTGATTTAGTTCTCTTTAGTAAATGGCTTATTAAATGATTTAATTAATCCTATGTTTAGGTTCACTTTAAATAATCCTATACAAATAGAAAGGCATCTTAAGATTAATTTAATTGAATTTTCTACCGCTTGACATATATTAAATCATTCATTTCCATCACATGTAACATGCATATGATTTAATCATAAGTGTGTCTATACATGAAACATATTTTAGGATACTTAAATGATGAATGTATGTGCATGTTTAGAATTTATATTTTATTTGATTGAATTATTTAAACATATTAATTCAAAACTTTATCCAAATGCTTATACAAAAATTACATAAGAATGAAATTAAATAGGCATGCGATGTTGTTAAACCAAGAAAGTGAGGTAATCAAATGACTTTCTTGGAGCTAGCTAAAGCCTCGTATTCTTGGGATGTCTAGATTATATACTCATTTGCATTCAAACATATATAAATTCATGTACATGGATATAGAAAGTAAGCTCTAAATCATATGGAAAATTAATTCAACCACTTAGTCAATTATGAATGCATTCAATTTTAATGTAAAATGGGATTTTCATTCACTAATCACATATACATATACATGTACAAAGATATAGGAAAGTATACGTCATTGTTAAACCAAGGATGTGCGGTAATCAAATGACCTCCTTAGGGCTAACTAAAGTTTCGTATACCTGGGATGTATAAATTATATACTTGCTTTTATTGGACACACATGGACGTATACATAAATGAGGGAAAAGAAAATCATGCAAAAATTGTATATTTTTTTGATTGAATCATTTATATATATGAATTAAAGCTTTATCCAAATTCTAATGTTGAAATACATAAGAATGAAATCAAATGGGTACGTGTCATTATTAAACTAGGGAAGTGAGGTAATCAAATGACCTCCTTGGGGTTAGCTAAAGCCTCATGTTCCCGAAATGTCCAGACTATATAGCCATTCAATCTTATATAAATCGACACATGAATAAAAGAAAGAGAACTCAACATTCATATACTTAAGCAATAAGCACATACATTTCTTATGTATTTATAACTAGCATCATAACACATATTATTTATTATATATAAGCTTTTGAAAAATACATTTGGATTTAATAGTGATAATAGCCACACATATATTAAATTAAATCAACACATGCAAGCTTACATAAAGGAAATCCATTTTA
Organism: Cymbidium sinense; assembly: GCA_021442155.1. Taxonomy (NCBI): domain Eukaryota; kingdom Viridiplantae; phylum Streptophyta; class Magnoliopsida; order Asparagales; family Orchidaceae; genus Cymbidium; species Cymbidium sinense. The sequence continues at coordinate 126,708,765 of CM038214.1, forward strand.
TTTTACTTGATTTTGAAAAGATGGATGCAATGCAATTGACATACCAAATTTAACATGATGGAAAGAGGACAATCAAATATAAGCATGTGATTCATCTAACCAAACTAATTCTAAGGATAATCAAATCAAATAAGATTATTTAAAGCAAACCAAAGCTTCTTTATTAATTAAGTTTTAGATTTGTTTTGATTTAAAGAGGAGAAGAGAAATCATCAGTTGTTGTTTTAAACCCATTCCCACATTAGTGATTTGATTTAATTTAAGGAAATGTAACTAAGTTGATTTTATGGGTTAATTAAGTTAAACAGTTAATTACATGAATTAATTACCCTTGCCTATGTCACCTTAAAGTAATTAACTAATAATTATAAGCCAACATGATATGCATGGAAAATAAACTTGTAATGATCCTAGAAAAAAAAGGGGCCTAATGCAATTGGCTCATGATTTATAGTTAATTAGATTAAGGACTTAATTAATTACTCTATGGTTTTCCCATACATGTGGACTAACCATAATTTCATTAAACTCCTTTATGGTTATTAAACACCTAAAGATCTATCCCATGATTTAATTAATTAAGGTCTAATGTGATTATGATTTCAATTTGATTAAGTGATTTAATTAATTAGTTAAATCTTATTAATTTCATTTAATAAAAGGGTGAAATGAACTTAGGGAAAAGGGGCCCAACCCTATTTCCTAGTTCACTTACTATTAAACAATTATTAATAAACTTAATTAACTAATTAATTACTATTCATGGGATAATTAATCATTAATTAACTTAAAATAGTACTTAAGGTTTATTTAGTCAATTTTTCTAATTAAGTTGGCAATAAATCCCAATAAAATCATGGGAGGCTGAGGTCATCAATTTAAATTAACCCACAAAATTTAAGATTAATTGCTCAAGTAATTAAGGATTAAATAAGCTAGTTAATATTGCTATTAAACTTTATTTAAACATTAATTATTATTAAAAATTAGTTAAGATCATTTTTAATTAATTCTCCTCTAAAATACCTCTAAAATGAGTATTTATTTGCATTTCTTTTATTTCTCTGTGATTTTTTTAGCCATTAATATTGATTAATTTAGCCTAATCCTGTTGGTGCCACATGGAGCATTAATGCAACGAACTTTCCATGTGGCATCACAAGATTGGCTACTTAAAACATATCGGACTCAACGCCTACGTGGTTGCGGTGGATGTGCTTTCTCATCCGCCATCTCTCTAATTTAATACAATTAATAGGATTAAATTAGATCAATCTAGTAGATCTAATCATAGTCCATTCGATCAAATAGATGTGTGATCTAACATCACATTAGTGAAGGAGAGTCTCCATTGCCACTTGATCCGAAGCTTACCCAAGCTCGATCAACAAAAGGATCCCACAGCTGCACGACATTGGTCGGAGGGGATCTAACTGTCAAGATCACATAAGATGCAAATTTTCTTCAAAATGCTCCAACCCATTTTTTCCTAAGGATCAGTTTTGGAAGCATACCTCATCAAAGCTCAATATTGGTGGTTCGAATGATTGAGGAAGCTTCATATAGTGGAGATGAAGCCATAATGAGCAGTAATTGGATCAATTCCATGACATTCACTCAGAAGGCCATGAACCAAAGATTTGGATCTCACTTGAAGTCCCACCTTTGGTGCTCGAAGCTTGGGAGATGATCTGCTCGCCATGAGGCCTAGGGAAGGTGCATAGAGAGTTAATATGAGTTTGATTGAGAAATGGGGAATTTAGGTCAGAAATGGGAGTGTCCTATTTCAGGATGGATGTGAATGGCATTTTTTGGTCGAGGAATGAGCTTGGGAGCTTAGGAAATGGATTTAGTAGATTTTCTTGAGTAGCTAGTGCTCTGAGGAATGATTTTTGTGTGTGTTTGAGTGGAAATGAGGGGGTGTATACCCCCATTCATCTTGATCAGATGATTAGATAAGGTTTGGCTTCTAGTGGCCGTCCAACTATCTCAGGGAATCGTGGGTGGCAGGTAGGAGGTGAGTTAGCTCAGCTTGGTTAGTTGAAGGTATAGAGGTGCCTGGCAAGGAGGAATCATGGGTGTCTTATAGGTTTCAAATGCTCCAATGGGGAGGGTAAGGTGATGTCATTTCCCATGGTCATGGAAAACCCAACCACCCATTGGGTCAGGTTGGGTAGTGTTCTAGGTGCTTAGGTGGACCATTGGGAGAGTACTAAGTGGCCAAGAAATGGAAAAGACCACTTACATGGGTGATTTATCTCATGTGATGCCCTTTAACCAAGAGAAGAATAATCTTTTGGCATTGGTTGATTTAAGCAGATTTGAAATGAGCCAAAAGTGGGTTACCCCAACTTTCAAGTCAATTGTAGTTGATTTGGTTAGGTTTGACTCAATTTGAAAATTTTAGGTCAAATTAGGTTAGCAAGTTGACCAATTAGTCAAATGGGTCAAACTAAGGGTTGGGTCAAGTTCATATGATTATTTGGGATGTTTTGGTTCAATTGGTTTGATTTATTTTGGCTTAAATTTGATTTTGGCTCGTTTGAATTCATTTTGGTCAAATGGGTTAAGTTGACCAATTTGACCAAATTGGCCAACTTGGATTCGATTGGGTGTTGGTTTGGGTTTAGTAGACCAATTGAAGATGATTGTAGACTTTATTTTAAATTAAATTAGATTTGGTTTTGATTTAGGCCAACTTGAACCTTTAGGTCAATTTGAGATAATTTGGTCAATTGGGTTCAATTCGGTCCAATCATGGCTTTGGTCAAGTTCAACAATTAATTTGGAATGAACTTGAGTCATTGGTTGCAATTAATTATTTTATATTTTGATTCAACTTAATTTGATCTTTTAGGTCAATTTGGGTCAACTTGGGTTAAGAGGGCCAATTGGGTTTGGTCTGACTCAATTGAAGGTCAAGTCATATTCAAATATTGATTTTGATTTATTATGAATCATTGGTTTCAAGGGATTTGGCTTAGGTTGCAATTTGGATAGTTTGAGTTCATATGGGTTAAGGGGTTGACTTGGTCAAATGACCAAGTTGACTTGGTTTGACCTAATTTGTGATAATTGATCAACCTAGGATGATGAACAATCATGATGCGGGGTTCTGATGGACTTGGTTCAATCCAATTTGGGTAGGATTAGAACTTGGCTCAAATAGGTCAAATTGGTCACTTTGGGTTGTTGGTGTTTTCTCTAGAAAAGAGAAAAGAAATGACACCACATAGAGTTTAGGAAAATTTTATTTAGATGACCAAATATGACATTAAGGAATAAACATATTATCTCGAAAGCTAAAAATGCTCTCTTGTAATGGATTTGATAATTTCAATAAAATACTCCTAAGGTTAATGAGTCTTTCATGTACCAGAGTCTTTTCCTTTGATCTACATGGAAATGTAGAGCATGATTTATTTTCTCTTTAGATCATGGTTCCCTATAAAGGCAAGCCTCTATAGTTAATTACATCTTAAGAAGGATCTCTTCCTAAGAATACTCTTGATTAAAGAAATATGTGGTTATTCCTAAGACTACTAAGGTAGCTTTCAAAGGATTGATTTTTGGGAAATTCAATTGGGAGAGGTCCAAATTGGAGAGAGTTATTTTTAAGAATCAAATAGGAAAAAGTAGGAAATGTCTATTGATACTGAGATACCCATTAGACATTTCAACTATCCTATGATTGGGATTCAAATTTGGGATTTAATTTTAGATTTCATTTTGTCATTTTCTTAGAAATCTAGGGCTTAGATTCAAATAGCACAAGACTGTAGAAACACCTCCTTCTTCAGGGACATCCAACGAACTCCATAGGGGACCATCGCACCATCTCCTGGTTGGGTAAGCTCCTGCTAATCCTAGACCCCATAGATCGTAACCTAATTCTAAGCTCAAATTTATATTTAAAATTCAAAAAAAAAATCTTAAGCCTTGCAAAAGATGTTCAGAAATACATACAACACAAAAAATAATTTATATTTTACAAACATATGGGCTTAGCATTAATTGCTTGCCAAGCCCACCTGTCCTATGGACTATGTAAAGGGATTTTCATCACCTGCAAGCAAATAGAAATTTTATGATTTATTTATTATAGTAATCCCTTTAACACAATCCCCTGCAGAAAATAGTGTTAATTCTAAAAAGAAAGCCCTAACATCCTATCTAACGAACAAACAAGACTAGGAATCTAGTCTAAAGCAATACACCACTCAGACATGTGAAACATAGCATAGAAGATTAAAGCAAATCACAGAATGATCTAACCTAGATCTAGTGTCCGTGACCTAAATGATCTAGTGTGTGTAAAAGAGGGGTTTGTGTGGTAAGGCTTAGCTATGCTCCTTTAAGTTCAAGTTTAAGTTTGAAGTTTGAATTTGTTTAATTTTAACCATTGGTTGGTTTCAGTGTAAATGGTTTAGTGATTTAATTCCCATTTTTATGTTCATTTTGTTTGGTTAAAGTAGTATAGGTTTTCAAGAATGAAGAATTGAATGATTCCATTATTGGATGGAGCTCTTTCCATTCAACATCTTAATTCCTAATGATATTTTCTAAAAGACTAACTAAGATCCTTAAGTATCTTAATTAATCTTTTGGATTGGTTTTGGTTTGGTTCATTTCCTTTATAGAATTTAGATTAAAGTTTGATTTCATTCAATTGAACTTAAGTTATTTAATCATGAATTTGTAGGCTTAAAGTTTAAATAAATTAATACTTTAAGTTTGTTCATGGATTATGCTTAGCCTAAAGCACTTAAGTTAATTATATGATCTGATTTAGTTAACCTAAGTTTTAGATTCATTCATTAAATTCATTAGGGATGAGTGGTTTCATTAAATTTTATTTATTAAAAGTTTAATGCTTAAGTTAATTAATAGTTTTATTAACCTAAGGTTTTATTTCATTATCTTAAGATTAAATTTTATTACTTTGATTGACTTAGGATATTTAGATAAGTTTCTTAATAGTTTTCTAATGTTTGATTGAGATTGGTTTGAATTACCATTTTATTTAATGGATTAATTAATTCTATTAACCTAAAATTTGATTAACATTGATCTAAAGATTTGGAAATTTAAGAACTCTTAATCTAGAGATCAATTGAACTTGAAATATTTCTCACAGATAGAGTTATATGCCAATTTTATATCCTTAAAGTTTCAGCTTGATTAAAGATGTAATTCGGGTGTAATTAAGGTTTTAATTATTTTATTAAAACTTAAATTAAGCCTAATTTATTGAGATTCAGTTAAGGATTTTATTTTTTACTTATTCTTCACTGAAATACATTTCCAATGAGGGTTTATTCATAATTTTCGGCTGACTAGTTGATTTACTATGATTTAATTAATTTTAAGCTATTTAATTAAATTATTTAATTTATTTAATTAACTAATTAAGTCAATTTAAGGATTATTTGGTTTAAATGGGTTTAATTAAGCTTAATTAGTATTCTTATGCTCATTAATGATTATTATGATGATTTAAGGTTTTTTTGATTAAAGTTATCTAATTATTTGATTTAGGGTTAATTAATTTAGTTAATTAAAAGGTTAAGCATATGAAATTATAATTTTCCTTGAATTCAAATAAAGAAATCCCCAAAAATTTACCCAAGGTGTATTTTATGCTTAATTTCATTTTCCCAAAGTATCAAATTAATTGGATTATTTATTTAAGAGTAATAAGGGTTTAATGTTTTTCATTTAAATATAAATTAAGGGGAAAATGCCCAATAAAAATTGAGGATTTTATATTCTATGGATTCTTCTCATCAAGATGAATCCATAGAGATTTTATTTATAATTTTTTGATTTATATTTGATTTTATATGATTTTTAAAAGTTTTTTTTTGCATTTTTAAATTAATTAAAATCATTATTTAAATGATTTTAATAGTTTTTTAAGTGGCAGTCCCACTCGGGATCCACATGATGCATGGCACGCACTTGCATGGCGCAGGTGAGTTGGTCCGTGTGGCATCCTTGTGGCGTCGCGTTACTGAAGTTTAAAATGAGGGATCTCCTACGGACGATCCAGATCGATCTCGTAGTTCCAAAAGGGTAAAAATTGATCTGATCTGCCTAGATCTGGACCGTCATATCAAAATACACTACTCGGATTGCAGAGAGATCATCTCCTTCGATTATTACGGGAGCCGAGGACCATTGATAGTATTTTGCTAATTGTGATCGATCCACAGCATAAAATAAAGTGATTTCAATTGCTACACGATCGTGGATGAATTTCATATGTTTCTATATGGTTTGATCATATTGTAGATTGCATTTCCAATTAAACCTACCACAATCAAATTCTCTAAGGAAAAGCTTGAGGTCAACTATGACATATCTCAATCCATTGGATGATTGGCCTTGCAATTGATCCTAAAGCTTCAAATGCTTGAACCAAACTTGCTTGCCAAAGGAATTAAATTAATTCCTTACGGATTGCACCCTAGGGCAACCCTTGATTGCTTTTTTTGGCTTTGATGATTTATATTGGTTAAGGACTCTTGGGGGCAAGGGGAAATTTCGTTTAGGTTCAGTTTTGATGTGTGAAGGTGTGTGTGTGTGTGTTCAATTTTCCTTGGGAAAGTCTCTCCTCTTGTTTTCCTATATGGTCGAGAGCTTTTAAGCTTTTTTCTAGCTATTCCTTGGTCAGTTTTGGTGATGGAGGACCTTGGAAGCTAGCTAGTGCTCTCCTTTTCCATCCCACAACTATCCTATGTGAATGGGTGGGAAGAAGGGAGAAGGAATTTGACTTCTCCAATTCCTTTGCTTGCATTGGTTTTCCTCATTTGGATTTTATTCAATAATGTAAGAGAAACTTAAATGGCTTAATTAGGGATGTAAAACTTCATTAGAAGGGTTTAAGGAAGTGTCACCCCAATCCCATGTGATTTGGTTGAAAGTGGTTTGGCTTTTCATTATTTCTTTTATCTTGCTTAACTCACTTAACCCAAATTGAGTTAAGTGAATTAAACATAATTTCTTATGGGTCAACTGACCCATTTGACCCAACTACACCAAATATGGAGTTGGGTCATGTCCCATCACCATCCCCATATGATTTAGGGCAATCAATTTAGATTTATTTTAATTTTTCTTGGATTTGAGTTCGATGTTGCTTATTTAGGTTATTTTGATTTAAAGAATTTAATTTACCTAATCTCAGCCTCCATGGACTCAAATTTCTGTCATTATGATCACACATATTCATTTGATAATTTGAAATATTTTTGGTGATTTAATTTAGTCAAATTTTAGTGGGTTGACTTTTTGACGAAGTTAGCCCACTTAAGTCAATCATGGGTTGACTAGAGTTGACTTTATATTTGACTTTGAATTTTCATTTTATTTATATTGATTCACTTGATTTAATTTATGTTGAATATTTGACTTGATTTTACATCAAACCAAGTAGATAGATTTAGCACAAAATGCATTTCCTAAGTCATTAAGCATAGTTACTTGAATAGTGAATTAGAAAATCCCTATCTGAACTTGATATCATTTCATTGCTAAAATGACCTCTTCCAAAAAATGAGGTCAACAATGGACCTCAATATGTAGTGGATTACTGAATACACTACATATTGGTGTTGACCAAATTGATCAACATACAAGTATAAACTCGTGGTTCCAATTCATGATTTTGATTTTTTGACTTAGAATTTTATTTTGATTTTGATTATGAATGATACATGTATACCTATCTTTGCTTTGGAGTGTGATTCATTCCTAGAAACTTAACTTTCATTAAGTTCTAGGATGAAGAGGAATGCTATTAGGAGTAGTCCCAAAGAATGGTCTAACCTTAATGTAATCACTATGCTCAAGGAAGATGCCTTCAGGGGACTTACTCTTACTTGAGAATAGTGGTGATCCATGTGTTTAGCTAATAAGATGGGGTCGTTAAGGGCATGATCCATCCTAGTTAGCTAAAGAGAGGAGAGGGGTCTTTAAAGACATGATCCAATCCTCAAAAGTTATTCCAGGAAGAAGAGGCTTGAAATGCTTGATCCTAATCCGCAACACTTTGACTATTAAACATGGGTCACATGGACTTAATCCTATTTAAGTAGTCCAAAAAAATGGAGCCTTCAATGGCTTGATTCCATTTCTTAATTCTTCAAATAGTAAGCCAACTAGGGACTTACTCCTTGGTAGGATGCCGACTGAGGGACTTATTCATAGATGATTAGAAAGAATGTTGACCAGGGACTTATATTTTTCTAGCTATTAGAAGGGGGTCATAAAGACTTGATCCAACCTAACTCACCTGTGTAACATGAAAGGGACCTTGATGTCTTAATATAATCATGTACACAAAGGATTAGAAAGAATGAGGGACTTATTCATAGATGATTAGAAAGAATGTTGACCAGGGACTTATATTTTTCTAGCTATTAGAAGGGGGTCATAAAGACTTGATCCAACCTAACTCACCTGTGTAACATGAAAGGGACCTTGATGTCTTAATATAATCATGTACACAAAGGTAGGATACCGACTGGGGACTTAGTCCTAGATGATTAGAAAGAATGCCGACTGGGGACTTATGTCTTTCTGGCTATTAGAAATGGGTCATAAAGACTTAATCCAATATAACTTGCCTATGTAACATGAAAGGGGCCTTGATGGCATGATCCAATTATATACACAAAAGTAGGATGCCTACTGAGGACCTACTCCTAGATGATTAGAAAGAATGCTGACTAGGGACTTATACCTTTCTGGCTATTAGAAAGGGGTCATAAAGACTTGATCCAATCTAACTCACACGTGTAACATGAAAGGGGCCTTGATGGCTTAATATAATCATGTACACAAAGGTAGGATGGTAACTGGAGACTTACTCCTAGATGATTAGAAATAATGCCGACTGGGGACTTATATCTTTTTAGCTATTAGAAAGGGGTCATAAAGACTTGATCAAATATAACTAGCCTATGTAACATGAAAAGGGCCTTGATGGCTTGATCAAATAATGTAAACAAAGGTAGGATGGAGACTGGGGACTTACTCCTGGATGATTAGAAAGAATGCTAATTGGGGATTTATATCTTTGTGGCTATTAGAAAGGGGTCATAAAGACTTGATCCAATCTAACTCGCTAGTGTAACATGAAAAGGTCCTTGATGGCTTGATCGAATCATGTACACAAAAGTAAGAATGGTGCCATGAAGGGCTTGCCCCAAACCTATGGGAATGGTGCACGAAGGCTTACTCCAAACCTAGAAGGGTATGAGAAAGGTGCCATAGAGGGCTTAATCCTATCTCAAGTCATGCATAGGAAAGGTTCCACAAAGAGCTTGATGCTATCCTACAGGTGATATGGATGAGGAAAAGGAGTTAAAATAACTTAATTCATAATCCTCAAAAGTTTTGACTAATAAGCAAGAATCTAATGAACTCAATCCTTACTTAATTAGTCTAACATGAAGGTGATAAAAAGTTCATTTTCAAATACATTTATGAATGAGTTTACAACATTCCAGATAAATGATACAAATTGAAGCAAAAGCAATAAAGAGAAATAAGCTTTTATTTTATTGATTTTTATTTGGCAAAAAGTTACAAGTTACACATAATATTTCTTTTGCTAATGTCCATTGATAGGTGGTATTGGATGTTCACCATCACAGGTAAAAAGTTGGTAAGAACCGCCTTCATAAGCTTTTTCCACTATAAATAAAATTGTCCTTCCCATGTTGGCTCAAATTTGTTGTTGTTATTCAATGAGCTAGGATTGGTCATCTAAGAACCAAGACCAAGTCTCCTACTTGGAAAGTTCTAGGATGAACCAATCTATCATGTGCCTGAACCATATGTGATTGGTACAATTCAAGGTCTTTTTGAGCTTTAAATCATTTTCCTTTAAGATTATCTAGTTCTTCTAAGCGAATCTTATGATTTTGATCTACTGTAGCATTATTATTAACAACTATTCTTAATGAAGGCAACTGCACTTCTAATGGAAGACTCACTTCAGTCCTAAAAACCAAAGCATATAGTGAAGATTGAGTTGGTGTCCTATATATGGTCCAATAGGTCCATAAGGCTTTAACCAACTTTTCATGCCATTAGCACTTATTTTCATCAAGTATCTTTTTCAGAATTCTTACCAATATTTTATTAAATGCCTCAGCCAATCCATTCTCCCTAGGGTAATAGATGGTCGAGTATCTCCAATCAATTTTATGTCTAATTACAGAGTGATTTATTTTTGTGGATATACAGGTCGAACCATTATTGGATATGATTCCATGAGGAATGCCAAATCAATATATGATCTTTTCCTGAAAAAATTTGAACACATGATATGCTTTAACTTATTTCAGTGGTACTGCTTCAGTCCATTCGAAAAAATAATCCATTGCAGCTAAAATAAAATGATGTCCTTTCGATGAAGGAGGATCAATAGGCCATATGATGTCGGTACCCTAACTCTCAAAAGGCTAGGAGGCAACTATAGGGTGTAATACATTGGGTGGTTGATGTAATACCACACCATGTACTTGGCACTGATGATAATAGTGTGCAACCTCCATGCAGTCATTTAGTTTCGATGGCCAATAATACCCAAGTATCTCAATTTTTAATTTCATTTTGGGCCCAGGTTGGTGTGCTCCACATAATCCAGAGTGTATCTCAGTCACAACCATATGGGCTTTCAATTTGTCTAAATAACAGAGCCACATTTGATCGAATGACCTAGATATATTAATTAATGCATAAGATAAGATAATGTTTCTTTATTTAATTTGCTAATGACTTATTTTCAAGAAGCCTCCCCTTACTTAAATAGTCAATAAATAATTTCCTCCAATCACATTCTATATGACCTTCAGTAAGAGCGGCTATCCTTTGTATTTCTTCTTGCCTATTAATGTAGTCCAAATCTATAGGAGATTAAACCTGTTGATTTTGAACTTTTATATAAATTGATTATTTTTCTAGGCATGTGATTTTTTTGGCTAATTTAACCAAAGCATCTACTATTGAATTCTCTTGGTGAGATATTCTACATAGCATTACATATGGAATATTTTCAAGTAATTTCATTGTATATTGATGATAATTGAACTGTTTTGGATGCAAAACCTTATAGATTTTAATAATTAATTGGGAATCCCCAAAAAATTTTATATTTTTAATTTCCATAAGGATTTCCAACTCTATACCAGTAATAAGAGCTTCATATTCAACTTCATGGTTTGTATAAGGCTCAGCCAAATGATATGAATATCTCATCATTCCTTTTTTTAAGGTTATAAAAATTAACCCAATTTCTTCCTTCCCTAGGATAGATGAGTTTGATTCTTTATGTCTTCTTGATGATGAAGTACCATCAAAGTATAATTTCTAGGTGGCACTTGGTTCACCTTCTAATGTTATGATATGTTCATCTTGGAGATCATCATTTAAAGGAGCCCCTTCAAGTATAGGGTGTGCTGTTAGGAAATCTGGCACTATTTGTCCTTTTATAGCACAAAGAAGAATATAAGTGATCTCAAATTATAATAAAATCATTGACCATCATGCTAAATGCCTAGACAGTGTTGGACGGGTCATGAGATATTGCAAAGGATTCACCCTTGAAATTAGGTTGACCTTATTAGAAAGCATATAATGCCTTAGTTTTTGAGCAGCAAAGACTAAGGCTAAGCAATGTCTCTCAATAAGAGGATAATTCTTTTTCATTGGGATATGCCTGTGAATTAGATAATAAAGGGCATTTTCCTTCCCTTGTTCATTTGTTTGAGCTAATAAAGCCCCAAAGATTCATCCATAGCTGCAGTATAGAGAGTTAGTGGCTTTCCCGGAATCAGGGAAGCCAAAATAGGAGGATTCATTAAATATTACTTTAGGTTTTTGAAGATACCTTAGCATTTTTCATCCCAAATAAATTTGGAATCTATCTTCAGTAATGCTGGAAAGGGTTGAGACCTTCTAGATAAATTTGATATGAATCTCATTAGGTATGCAAGCCTTCCCTAGAATGATCTTAACTGTGTAAGACTTATAGGTGGAAAAATTTCTATAATAACTTTTATCTTTTCTAGATCAATTTCTATCCCACGATGCTGCACTACAAACTCTAAGAATTTCCATGAAGTCACTCTAAAGGCATACTTCAGAGGATTCATGTTTAAGTTAGAGTGGCACAATCGTTGAAAAATGACCCATAAATCATAAAAATGATCTTATTTTATTTTACTTTTAATGACTAAATGATCGATATAACATTTGACTTGATTATGAATCAAGTCATTGAATATTCTAGTCATAGCTCTTTGATAAGTAGTTCCGACATTTTTGAGACCAAATGGTATGACCGTGTAATAGAAAATCCCTAGTGTAGTTCTGAATGCCATATGCTTTTCATCTTCTGGGGACATCTTGATTTGATTATAACTAGATGATCCATCCATAAATGAAAAGATCTCATGCGAGGAGTCTATGTTGACCATGACTTCGGGTATAGGTAAAGGGAACTGATCTTTGGGGCAAGCCTTATTTAGGTCTCTAAAGTCAACACAGATGCGTATTTAACCATTTTTCTTCTTTACTGGAACTTTGCTGGCTACACAATTAGGGTATTATTCTTCTCGTATAATGCCAGATTCAATTAGTTACTTTATTTCAATGATCACTAGTTGTTCTACTTCTAGGTGCATCAGCCTAGAAGCTTGCTTTACTGGGATAGCATCATATTTAGTTCCTAGTTTATGTACAACCACATCCTGGGATAAACCTAGCATTTCATCATAACTCTAGGAAAAGCAATCTTTATACTCAAAGAGTAAAGTGATTAACTCTTCAGAATCTTTTGAACCCAATAAAGAGCTAATGAAAGTCAATTTTGGGTTCTTAGGAGTTCCTAGGTTAACCTCTTTTAATTCATCTATAGTAGATTTTATCTCTTCCTCATATTCAGGAGGTGCATTCTAAAGTGAATCATCTTTGGAATTCTCCATGGTTTTTATGAATGAGTCTTCTAGAAGAGTAGAAGAGACTTCAAAGAGTTGATCTATTTGACGATTACTTATCATTAAACAATGGTGCATATATCAATGATTCAATAGTACCAAACCCAATGCCAGCTTTGGAGTGGAAATTTATATGTTTTAGATTCCATAAGCTCTCCATGCATTGGGCTTTATCTTTAGGCCAAACATTTGTGATAAAACCATGTTTCACATAATTCTTTACACAAGTCGAATACCAGTCAAAAGGAAGTTCTATTATTTCATTAAAAGATGGTTCTTCAAGCTTTACATCTCCTTCTAAGCTTGAAGGATCGGGTACAGAATAAAATTTTGCTGACCACCCCAATTCTCCTAATAAGTTAGGGGCTACTTTGACCTCTAATTGAGATATATTATTTTAATTTAGAGGAGTCAAAGTTAAAGTGTCCACATATTTTTTAATTTTTCATATGTGGATAGCTTTCCTTTAATGTTTTGATTTCATCCTCATCAGTGTATGATTCTAAGAAAATTTCAAACTTTATTAAAGCATTTTTATGATGTGATTCTTCATCTGAGTTGGATTCCAAATCAATATTAATTATTGGAGGTTTTTTTCTTTTTCTTTTCCTTTTTCCTCTTTTCTTTATTTTCATCTTTCTTGATTATTGTACTTTATTCTTCAACAAAGATGTATTTCATAGAATTAAATCTAGGTTTCTTAGGCATGTAGTAAATAGCATCTTCATAGAGCTCAATCACATGAATAGTGAATGATTGTATGTCTCCTTTTATAACATATTCTACTCCATCCCAAATGTACATAATACACTAGTGGAGTGTAGATGGAACCATTCTATACTCATGGATCTAAGGTCTGTTAGCTTTAGGTTTAGGTTTTTATTTAATTTTTATTTTATTTAATTTTATGTTTATTTTACTCATAATTAATGTTTAGTTTTTATTTATTTAGTTTTTTTGTTCCTAGGTTTATATTATTTTTTTAGTTTAGTTTAAGTTTTTATTTAATTTATTTTATTTTATTTTATATTTAAGTTCAAGTTTAGGTTTTTATTTTATTTTATTATTTTATTTAGGTTTAAGTTTTTATTTATTTTAATATTTGGTTTTAAGTTTTTAGGGTTTAGGGTTTTAGGGCTTAGGGTTTTAGGGTTTAGGGTTAATGGGTTGGGTTTAGGGTTTAGGGTTTATGATTTAGGGTTTAGTGTTTAGGCTTCAAGATTTAGGGTTTGGCAGTTTAGGGTTTAAGGTTAGCTTAGGGTTTAGGGCTAGTTTAGGGTTTAGGCTTTAGGCTTTAGGATTAAGGGTTTTTAATTTTTAGGGTTTCAGGTTTAAGGTTAGTTTAGGGTTTAGGTTTTAGGGTTTTAGGGTTTAGGATTTAGGATTTATGATTTAGGGTTTAGGATTAGGGTTAGGGTTTAAGGTTTACGATTAAGGGTTTAGGGTTTAGGGTTTTTTTCTTGGTTTAGGGTTTAGGTTTAGGGATTATGATTCAGGGTTTAGGGTTTAGGGTTTAGGTTTAGGGATTAGGATTCAGGGTTTAGGGTTTAGGTTTTAGGGTTTTTTTTTAAATTAGGTAAACTAGTAGACTTAAGTTTACTTTTATTTATTTTATCTTTTTAGTTTTATTTAGTTTAGTTTATTTATTTTAGATTAATTTATTTTAGTTTAGGTTTTCTATTTTAGATTATTTTTTTGGTTTGTTTAGGTTTATGTTTATTTTTTTAGTTTAGTTTAGTTATAATTTTATTTTTTAGGTTTAATTATTATTTTTTATTTTTAGGTTTAGGTTTAGGCTTTTATTTTATTTTTTTAGGTTTAGGTTTTAGGTTTTTATTTAAGGTTTATTTTTAGGTTTTGTTTCTTAGTCTAAGTTTAGGTTTATTTTTAGTTTATTTTATTTTATTTAGTTTTGGGTTTTGGTTTTATTTATTTTAGGTTTAGGTTTTTGTTTTTCTTTTTAGTTTATATTAGTTTAGGTTTAGGTTTATTTTATTTTGTTTATTTTAGGTTTAGGTTTTTCTTTATTTTATTTTATTTTTTATTTTTATTTTTTAGTTTAGGTTTTTATTTTTTTATTTTTATTTTATTTAGGTTTAGGTTTTTAGGTTTTCATGATTTATGGTTTAGGATTTATGGTTTACGGTTTTGGGTTTAATGTTTAGTGTTTAGGATTGTAGGTTTTAGGGTTTATGGTTTAGGGTTTAGGGTTCAGCTTTTATGGTTTAGGGTTTTAGGATTTAGGGTTTAGGGTTGTTTGAGTTTATGGTTTAGGGTTTATTTTTAGTTTAGTTTTAGGATTTATTTGTTTATTTTTCAGGGTTTTATGTTTAGAATTTTTAGGTTTAGGTTTATTTTTTATTTATTTTTATATTTATTTATTTTTTAGGTTTTTATTATTTATTTTATTAAGTAAACTCGTAGATTTAGGTTTATTTTGTTTATTTAGTTTATTTATTATTTATTTTAGTTTATTTTTTTTATTTTTCTTTAGTTTTATTTTTATTTTTATTCATTTAATTTATTTATTTTAGTTTAGGTTTTTTATTTTAGTTTATTTTTTATGATTAGATTAAGGTTTAATTTTTAGTTTAGTTTTATTATTACTGTATTTTTTTAGGTTTAGGTTTTAGGTTTTTATTTTAGGTTTATTTTTAGGTTTTATTTTTTAGTTTTGGTTTAGGTTTAGGTTTTATTTATTTTAGTTTAGTTTATTTTAGTTTAGGTTTAGGTGTATTTTTTTTATTTTAGGTTTAGTTTTTTTTTATTTAGGGTTTAGATTGTTTTTTATTTGTAGGTTTATTTTTTAGGTTTAAATTTTTATTTAGGTTTTATTTTATTTTATTTTAGGCTTATTTTATTTTTATTTTAGGTTTAGTTTTTAATTTATTTAATTTTTAATTTTTAATTTTGTTTAGTTTTTAATTGATTTTATTTTAGTTTGTTTTAATTTTTTATTTTATTTTCTTTTTAGGTTTAGTTTTAAGTTTAGGTTTAGGGTATAGTTTATGTATTTTTTTTGGATTAGGTTATTTATTTATTTATTTTAGGGTTTAATGTTTAGGGTCAGTTGAGGGTTTAAGGTTTAGGGATTAGGGTTTATAGTTTTTAGGGGTTAGGGTTTATGGTATTGGGTTTAGGGTTTAGGTTTTAGGCTCAATGTTCAAGTTTTAGTTTAGGGTTTTAGGTTTATGTTTTTTTTAACAAAGAACAAATTCAGATTCTATATTTCTTCTGTTCAATTTTATCAACCAAGTAATACACCAAGTTTTTAATACATAAGCGATGACATAGATAAAAAATGAGTATGTATACAAGAAATCAAAAACCCTAGATAACTAGAACTAACTCTACTATAAAGACATAGTTCCATAAGCAGCAGATCGTATCGACCATTCTTCAATTTCTCCAGTTCCCATCAGAACCACCCCGAGCTCTCATGTAGCATGATCCACCATCATATCCCCAATCTCTTCCTTTGCGACTACCATGGCTAATACCTGCATCACTCTTCCTGCCTCCATAACCACCACTGCTCCGACCACCACCTCCATATCCACCAGCACCTCCAGATCTCTCACCGCCATTGTGATAATCGTTGCCTCTACCATAGTCTCCACCGCCATATCTAGACTAAGCTTGGTTTATGGTGATGTTCCTGCCGTCAAGGTTCTGCCCATTCTTAGGGTTTAGGTTTATTAGGTTTTTGGGTTTCAATTTATTTCTTAATTTATTTATTTACTTTTGGTCTAGGTTCAAGGTTTGGGGTTTAAGGTTAGGGTTTAGGGTTTAAGGTTTAGGGTTTAGAGTTTAGGGTTTAGAGTTTAGGGTTTAGGGTTTTAGGTTATGCTTTTAGGGTTTAGGTTTTAGGGTTAGGGTTTAAGGTTTAGGGTTTTAGGGTTTAATGTTTAGGACTAGGGTTTAGAGTTTTGACAATTTAAGGTTTAGGATTTAAGGTTAAGTGTTTAAGGTTTGCTTAGGGTTTAGGGTTAGTTTAGGGTATTCATGGTTTAGGGTTTAGGGTTTAGGGTTTAAGGTTTAGGGTTTAGGATTTAGGGTTTATGGTTTAGGGTGTGGTTTTTTTTAAAAAAAAAAAATTAAGAAAACTAGTAGGTTTAGGTTTCTTTAGTTTATTTAGTTTATTTTTTATTTATTTTAGTTTATTTTATTTTTTTATTTTTCTTTAGGTTTATGTTTTATTTTTATTTAGTTTAGTTTATTTATTTTAGGTTTATTTATTTCAGTTTAGGTTTTTTTATTTTAGTTTATTTTTTAGGTTTAGGTTTATGTTTAATTTTTAGTTTAGTTTTATTTTTATTTTCTTTTTTAATTTTAGGTTTTATTTTTTATTTTTAAGTTTGGATTTAGGTTTTATTTTATTTTTTTAGGTTCATCTCTTAGGTTTTTATTTTAGGTTTATTTTTAGGTTTTATTTTTTAGTTTAGGTTTAGGTTTATTTTTAGTTTAGTTTATTTTATTTAGTTTAGGTTTTAGGTTTAGGTTATTTTAGGTTTAAGTTTACGTTTAATTTATTTTATTTTAGTTTATTTTAGTTTAGGTTTAGGTTTATTTTATTTTGTTTATTTTTGGTTTAGGTTTTTTTTAATTTAAGGTTTAGGTTTTCTTTTTTATTTATTTTTTAGGTTTAGGTTTTTATTTTGTTTTTATTTTATTTAATTTTATGTTTATTTTTTATTTTACGTTTATTCTTTATTTTATTTAGGTTTTTTATTTTTAGGTTTATTTTAATTTTTAGTTTAGTTTAGGTTTTTATTTATTTTATTTTATTTTAGTTTTTATTTTTATTATTTTACTTTTAGGTTAATGTTTAGGTTTAGGATTTAATTTAGGTTTTTATTTTATTTTATTTTTTTTATTTTATTTAGGTTAAATTTTTTTATTTTTATTTTTTTAGATTTTATTTAGTTAGAGTTTTAGGTTTTTAGGGTGTACGGTTTAGGGTTTAGGGTTAGGGTTTAGGGTTTAGTGTTTAAGGTTGTAGGATTTTGGGTTTAGGGTTTAGGGTTTAGGGTTTAGGGCACAAAGCAATAACATTAAGAGAACTTTTATCTTGTAACAACATATTTTGAAATCAAAAATTTTTAATGACATTATAGTTATGAACAACATCCTTAATAGAAATCAAAAGAGGAGCATGATCGAAGAGAGTTCTACTATGATGCTCCACTGAAGTTAAAGGCCAAAGGTTTAACCAATAATTATTAAATAAAGCACGATCCAACCGTTGCCACAATCTATGATTATTCCAAGTAAATTAAGAACCAATGAAACCAACATCATGAAAATTACAATCCAAAATCATATTTGCAAAATCTTCCATTGAATGTAAATTTGGCTAAGAACCCCCTTTCCTTTCATTCAAAAAAAGGATCATATTGAAATCCCCACCAACAACCCAATAATCATTAATAACAGAAGCAAAATTAGAAAATTGATCCCAAGGAATTCTCCTCTCTAACTTTTTACAAGCAACATAAACAAAAGAGCCAAAAGCATGATAATCACCAAATGAAATATCCACATTAATAACTTGATGAAAATTATTGATAACATTAATAGAAAGAGAAATATTCCAAAATAACCAAATCTTATTATTGCTATTGAAATAAAAATCAGTCATCCTAGATGTATGCATTATTTTAGAAGAAAAAAATAAGAGATTCAAAAATAACCAAGAAAACAACATTATAAATTCTATAAAGATTCTTAATTCTATTTCTAACAGCAAGAGTACCAATGCCCCTCACATTCCAAATAAGAAAGTTAAACATTATTTTTTTAGACAAAGAAGATGAAGAAGATCGAGTAGATCAAGAAACTTTAGAAGGATAACTTTTAAACTATTTTTTCATGTTTCAAAAAAATAGTTTGAAAACTAATCTCATTCTCCATGGATTCATCATCAGAAAACATTTTGTCATCATTATTAACAATAGATAAAGGAGAAGATCCCATTTGATAAGAAGATAAATCCTCTTTCTCCATTAAACGAGAATTATCACTAAGCAAAATACCATCTGGAATAACAGTTAAAGAAGGGGCAGAAACATATTTATTAAGCAAACAAACACTTGGTTGCACATTATCAACAAGCTCCATACCATCATTCTTGCCTAAATTCAAAGAAGATAAAAAAATTTTCTTTCAAAGATTTTTGAGGCAAAATAACAGAAACAATTTCAATAAGATTTTCAGCAACTTTATCACAAATCTCCTTAGAATCAGAAACTAAAATAGGAAAATCATCGACTTACAAATTTTCAGGAATAACATAAATAATAGCAACCAAAACCTGATTACTCTACAAAATAGTTTCAAAAGCATTTTTAACAAGCTTATCACTACCACTTACATTGGAACAACATTAGAAACATTAAGAACAACATTAGAAAAATCAACAATTTCATTCACAGCACCATTATCTTATTCATTTAAAGCAAAATTTCTTTTATCACTTTTTAAATCTCCAATTTTTCCACAACCTTAAGATCTCTAACCACTTTCTTCAAAAGATGTTGATGAGTAACAAAACATTCAGATACATCATGGCCATGAGTTTTGCAATGATTGCAGAAAATAGTGAAGTTTTCAAACTCGACCTACTAGAAATGTCCATATTTCTTAGATCCAATCCACACCTCCTTAGGAAATTTCTTTGTTACTTCAATTTCAATAAAGATCCAAGAAACTGACAGCCTAGATTTGGCTGTGATTGCTTGATCAATTTGCAAGGGTCTACCAAAAATAAAACCCACAACATGCAAGAATTGGTAATTAACAATGTGAACCCGAAGATTAGGTAAAGATAACCAAATTGGCGCTATAAAAGATTCCTCTTTAATGTCAAAAACATGGAGTCCATTTAAAAATATGCATTTGATGGTTTTTAACATAATAAGATCGGTGAGCAAAGATATGACTATAATTAAGGTCATTAGACAATTTAATCAGCACATGTCTACCATCTAGTAAACCAATAAAAAAATTGGAAAGATACAAGCCATGAAAGAAAAATTAAATTTCCTTCGTACTAGGATGCCAAAGAGAAAATTTTCCAATCAAAGTATATGCATAAGGCTCAGCTAGTTTTTCAGTATCCAAGTCAGAGCACATAATAGCTAGAACACCTTTGAAGGTCATATGAACCAAGTGTAAAGAAATATCAAAAGAAGTTGAAGAATCCTTACTAGATAAGGCATCTTTGATGGATTTAGAAGCAAAAGGTTTAGCTATACCCAAAGAAGTCTAAGCTGGAATAGTTAGAGCATTTAGTTTTCCCCAAGTATTCGAAGTACTAGATGCCATGTCAAATGGCGCCACTTAATAACCAA
This sequence comes from Cymbidium sinense, assembly GCA_021442155.1. Classification (NCBI taxonomy): domain Eukaryota; kingdom Viridiplantae; phylum Streptophyta; class Magnoliopsida; order Asparagales; family Orchidaceae; genus Cymbidium; species Cymbidium sinense. The sequence goes on from CM038214.1 coordinate 126,729,127, forward strand.
ACAAGGATCGGCCAAAGGCCGAAGATCTGGAGCTGAACCAAAAGAAATTTCTTAAAAACTAGCCCATAAACACCAAGAAAGATAACGAAAAAGAAAGAGATTCAAGAATCGCCAAAGCTTAGGATGAGAAGGGGCTATGGGATAGGTTTAGGTTTTTGTTTTAGTTTTTAGTTTATTACAGGGTTTAGGGGTTTAGGTTTTTTAGTTATTGGTTTAGTTTAGTTAGTTTTTTGGTTTAGGGGTTTAGGTTTTTTTAAGTTTTTTTATTAGCTTTTTTTATTTAGCTTTTTTTAGTTACTTATTATTTATTAGCTTTTTATTTTAGTTTAGTTTTAGTTGATAGTAGGTTATTATTATTATTATTATTATTGGGTTTAGGTTTAATTTTTTTGGCGGGGGCATGGTGGGGTTTATTATCATTTTTTTAGTTTTTAGTTGTTAGGGGTTTAATTTTGTTTTTATTAATTTAGTTTATGGGTTTAGTTTTTTATTAGTTTGGTGGAGGAGAGCGGGTTATGTTACCATTGGTTAGGTTTATTTTGTTTTTTGTTTGTTTTATTAGTATTTTATTAGGGTTTTAGTTTAGATTTAGTTTTTAGTTTTTTAGTTTTACTTTTACTTTTATTATTTTTATGTTTTAGTATTTTAGTTTTAGTTGGGGTTTAAGAAAGGGGAGAAGGGGTTAGTTTAGTTTTAATAGTTTCTTAGTTTTAGTTAAATGGTTTAGGGTTAGTTTAACGGTTTATGATTTAGTGTTTAGGGTTTAGGGTTTTTTTTTTTAAAATTAAGCAAGATGATACATTTAGGTTTATTTAGTTTATTTTATATTTTTATTTAGGGTTAATTTTTTACTTTTATTTAGTTTAGTATATTTATTTTAATTTAGGTTTTTTATTTTAGTTTATTTTCTAGGTTTAGGTTTAGGTTTATGTTTATGTTTATGTTTTAGCTTAGTTTTAATTTAATTTATTTTTAAGGTTTAGGTTTTATTTTTATTCTTAGGTTTAGAGTTTAAGTTTTATTTAGATTTAGGTTTAGGTTTTCATTTTTTTTTTTTAGGTTTTTATTTTAGGTTTATTTTTAGGTTTTATATTTAGTTTAGGTTTAATTTTATTTTTATTTTTATTTATTTTATTTACTTTAGGGTTTAGGTTTAGGTTTAGGTTTTATTTATTCCAGTTTCATTTATTTTAGTTTAGGTTTAGGTTTATTTTATTTTATTTATTTTAGGTTTATTTTTTTTTTAGATTAGGGTTTTAGTTTTATTTTTTAATTATTTTTAGGTTTTCTTTACGCTTAAATTTTTATTTAATTTAATTATATGTTTATTGAATTTCTATTTTCTATTTAGGTTTGATTTTATCTTGGTTTTCTATTTTTAGGTTTATTTTATTTTTTAGTTTAGTTTAGGTTTTTATTTATTTTATTTCATTTTAGGTTTTATTTTTTATTTTGTTTTATTTATAGGTTTAGGTTAAGGTTTTAGTTTAGGTTTTCATTTTATTTTATTTTATTTAGGTTTAGGGTTTTTTATTTATTTTATTTTTAGGTTTTATTTTATTTAAGTTTAGGTTTAGGTTTTAAATTTTTAAGATTTAGAGTTTAAGGTTTATGGTTTGGGGTTTAGGGTTTAGGGTAGTAGGTTTTAGGTTTTAGGTTTTAGGATTTAGGGTTTAGGGCTTATGGATTAGGGTTTAGGGTTTAGGGTTTAGGGTTGTAGGTTTTATGGTTTAGTGTTTTGGGTTTTAGGTTAGGGAGTTGTAGGCTGATCTAGGGTTTAGGGTTTAGTGTTTAGTGTTTAGGGTTTAGGGTTTAGGGTTTTAGGGTTTAGGGTTGTAGGTTTATGGTTTATGGTTTACATTTTAGAGCTAATTTTAGGGCTTAGGATTCATGGTTAGGGTTTATTTTATTTTATTTTTTATTGTTTTAAATTAAGCAAACCATTAGGTCTATTTATTTACTTTATTTTATTTATTTTAGTTTATTTTAGTTTAATTTTCATTTTATTTTTTTATTTTTTAGTTTAGTTTATTTATTTTAGGTTTTGTCTTTTATTTTAGTTTATTTTTTAGGTTCAAGTTTAGGTTTAAGTTTACTTTTTAGTTTAGTTTTATATTTATTTTATTTTTTAGGTTTAGGTTTTATTTTTAATTTTTAAGTTTAGGTTTAGGTTTTTATTTTATTTTTTAAAGGTTTTGGTTTTAGGTTTTTATTTTTGGTTTATTTTTAGGTTTTATTTTTTATTTTAGGTTTAGGTTTATCTTTAGTTTATTTTGTTTTATGTAGTTTTGGTTTAGGTTTAGGTTTTGTTTGTTTTAGGTTTAGGTTTAAGTTTAGTTTATTTTAGTACAGTTTATTTTAGTTTAGGTTTTAATTTATTTTATTTTAATTTTATTTTAATTTTATTTTTATTTTAGGTTTGGCTTTATTTTAGTTTAGGTTTTAGGTATTTATTTATTTATTTTTAGGTTTATTTTTTAAGTTTAGGTTTTTATTTAGCTTTTATTTTATTATATTTTAGCTTAATTTTTATTTATTTTACATTTAGTTTTTATTTTATTTAGGTTTTTTATTTTTAGATTTATTTTATTTTTTTTAGTTTAGTTTTGGTTTTCATTTATTTTATTTTATTTTTAGGGTTAGGTTTAGGTTATAGTTTAGGTTTTTATTTTATTTTATTTTATTATTTTGTTTTATTTAGGTTTAGGTGTTTTTTATTTTATTTTTTGATTTTATTTAGTTTAGGTTTAGGTTTTTAGAGATTAGAGTTTTGGGTTCAAGGTTTTGGGTTTAGGGTTTAAGGTTTAGGGTTTAGGGTTTAGGGTTTAGGGTTTTAGGGTTTAGGGTTTTAAGATTTAGGGTTAGGGTTTGGGGTTTAGGGTTCAGTGTTTAGGCTTTATGGTTTAGGGTTTAGGGTTAGCTTAGGTTTAAGGTTTAGAGTTTTACAGTTTTTGGTTTAGAGTATAGGGTTTAGGGTTAGGGTTACGGTTTTTTTTTTTTTTTTAAAGTAAACCCCATTATACGGGGGTATTTTATTGCCACAAAAAAAGGGTTACAAGATCCTTAAAGAGGATAAACTCCGAATCTCTTCAAAGAGCTAAGGAAATCCCCATCTAAGTACATCCAAAAGCAAGAGAAAACATTAAAGTAATCAAAAGATACAATATGGCTAACATAATAATCGAAAGGAAGATTAAGGCCAATGCTCTCGATAATTGTAGAGAGCTTGGTAATATGGACAAACCAAGAGAACAAGGGAGAATCACGCAAAGTGACACTAGAGGGAGATTAGAGCAAAATAATACAACAGAGAGATAAATGAAAACAATAAAACCGAGAGCGATAATAGGAAAGTTGATAAAGAAGGCTCAGCTCAATCACACCAAATTGCGATGCAAAATTGAGCATCCAAACTTCATTAGAAGGGTTACATCACATGAGCTACTACCATACCAAAAGGGAGTGAAAACATCACATCCATCATAGCCAACAAACCTCGAGGAGGTAACACCCATTGTTGATAGTCTTATGAACTTTATTACCGCAATCCTAAACACAATCATATCTAAAATAGAGAGGTAATGCAAAGAGCTAAATGGTAAGTTGTCTCATTCAAGAAAGATATCGAATATAGTCATCCCGACATGAGAGTATATAAACATGGGGAATTAGTCATCTTAGCCGAGCCTCATATCCAAGTGAAACCAAAGATATAAACCCACCACCAAAAAAAAATAGCAGATGAGATAATTGTCGCGATCCGTTAATCAAGTCAATGATCTTATAGTTCGACCTTCCCATCATAAGATATATAATTGAAACTTTCGTATGTGAAACAACCCCTTTTATGTCCATATGAGTAATTGGAGAAAGACAATTGTAAAGGAAGGAAAAGATAGCTCAACACGGAAAAGAGCAACCAACCAAAACTAACAACAAGTAAGGACATTTAGAGCTACACATGGCAAAGATACCGGGTCAAAATTCGATAATCCACTCAATAGATAACCGAGAACAAGACAACAAAAGGCAAAGAACTTCCCATAACACCACTCTTTCGTAATAGATAGCTCAAAAAACCGCACAAACCAAACTGGACCGAGATAGAATAGGGACAACAGTAATGCAAATTACAAAGATTCGAGAGATGAACAACCCTGTGTAAAATAGCATACAGAAAGCCAACCCCAACAGTAAAATAAGTAATGCAACAATGTAAAATAGAATGCAAAAAAGATAGGACAATGGATAACCAAAGCAAAAAATAGCCAAGACAACAACAATGAAGATGACAACATTCGAGACAGGGAAGGACTACAGATTGGCCATAAAACCTCCCAATCAGAGTAGATATTAGGCCATAAAAGCAGTTATCTTGAAGGCCACAACACAGATAGAAATCTCCAAAAACTATCACCATCAGAGCATCAAGAGCAGTAAATGTTTGCTGAACGAAGGACCCAGAAATCTTGCAGCCAACATAGAAGGAGCCAATAAGGGTGGCCAGATAAACCAAGCCAAGAAATTTCCAGGACATGAAACAATCAAAATAACCAAAACCAGCTAGCATGTCATAATGCCTCCCATCCAATCTAAACATAGCAATAGATGCAGGTTTATCAGAGAGAGGATGAAAGAAACAGCAGCAGATATGATAGATCACATTAGTCCGATGATAAGCAACTAAAAGACCAAAAAGGGGGTTCAAAGCAAAGTCCACCAAGAAATCAGCAATAACATGCTGAACAAGGTAAACCAGAACAGACAATCCAAGATGACCAATAAACAGACAAATAAGACCAACCAGCTGGCCAAGAGGCCACCCTAAATTATATATAAGTAAATGGAAGGATAGATAATGAATAGCACCCTACCCCAAGCAAATTACATTCAGAGAAATCATATCAGTAACAGGGTGCTTAATCACCATAATCCAACACTGCCAAGGATAGTGACAATAATCACCAATAGGATTGCCAATAATCCCATTATGCTTATAAGATAAACCATTGATGCCCTTCCAAAGATAACAAAAAAAGGATATTTAAAAAAGGCATGTTCACAACATAACAAATGGAGAGAAGACCACAAAAGGACAAACAACAATCCGATGTTGGCATCTTGTTGGACAAGGAAAATAGAAAACCAAAAAATCGAATACAAAATTACCCACAATCACAAATGTGGGATATTGATCCATTGAGAAAATCCAAGCTTGCGCGCCTGGAAAACAAACCGAGAGAAGATTGACGAAGCCTCAAGGAACCAAATCGCCTTAGAAAACTACCACATAAGGAACATATAACAAAGAACAATATCCCTATTCAGCCCACCATCCTTGGAGAAATACCCCACAGGCTTGCCAAAATAACAGTCATTGAGAGTATACCAACCATAATTTATGATCAAGTAGAACAGTTAATAAGGCATAGTGATCTACACAATACTAACAACACTAAAAGGGATATTATAGCAGGTTAAGACAGTAGCCCAGAAACAGCTAATCAGATAAACCAAATCCACAAACATCCAAAGTGTTTAAGCAACAACAGGTAACATCAGAGTATAGTACCACACTAACAGAAATGGCACTCCAATCCAAGAAGGTAAGAGCACAGACCTAATAGATGCAGGATTATAATCTAAAGAAAGACTGTAGATATGATTCACAGCCACCCAGAAATGAGCAGCAACCCAGTCAGAAATAATCCGGGCAATCAGAGAGTCACTCCCATTAGAGCAACTATTGCAACATAAGTCAGCCATTAAGGGTAAGAAGGTTAGCAGTAACCTGTGAGAAAGCTTGCAAAGAACATCGATAGCAGGAGGAAGAAAGGAAGAAAGCACCCCACAGCAAGATCCCACCAAAGAAACCTTGCTGAAACAGGAAATGGCATGACGAATGGGGTCCAGGATCCAGTAAAAACAACATCGAGGATGATAAGTATCAGCAAAAAAACCAAATGTCCTCTTCATGCACAAAAATGAAGTAAAATATAACTCCTAGAAATAAATGAAAAACGTCAAGGAGAGTTAGAACACAAGGGAACAGAAAACAAGAAAAAAGAGAGATGAAGAGGAGAGTTAGATTCTGAGGTAAGGAAGCCCGAAATTGTCCAAGTTAACCAGACCACGCAAGTATTTGGGTAATGTAAATTGATTAAAGAGGATGATACTGTTTAATCTGGCACCCAGATTTGCAAGGTAATCATCACAGGCATTACCTTCACGCCAAACATGAGTGATGGTAAAATTCAGTTGAGAGAGAAGAGCCCTAATTTTCTTGAGGAGGTAGTACAAACAAGCTTGCTCATATTGGTAGAAGTCAAAAGGTCAATCAAGAGAAGAGCCCACCTCTATCCAAATATTGAGAGCCATTTTGAAGACAAATTTCTAGAGCTTTGTGGACGCCATAAGCTCAGTATAAGGAACAATGGAAATAAGGGGATAAGCAAATGCACATAGAACAATACCCTTAGAATCCCTGAAAATGCCTCCACAACCCGAGCCATTATGAGAGACAGAGCCATCAGTATTAATTTTAATAATATGATCAAGAGGTTTTTTCCAAAAAACCATTCTATCATTTCGATAGTAAGACTGGTCTGGAAGGTTGAGGCCCAGTTTATTAGCGACAGATTTACAGCCTTTAAAATGCTTGTGATGGATTAAATTGGCTTTAAATAAGTCACAAATTTTGCTTTTAGTTCTAGCAATAATCCTCATGTGATTCATACGAACCCCACGATGTTTAGCTTCATTTCGGTCCATCCATATGAACCAAATAAGAGTAATGGCGATTATGATTTTAATATGACCTTTAATTGCATTGTCAAAGTAAACTTCAAGAAGTTGATATAAAGTAAAAGAACAATTAAAATTGATAGTGTTGAATAGATTGTCATACCAAATCCAAATTTTAGAGGCAATAGTCCCATTAACAAAAACATGGTTAACATTCTCAATATGGAAACAACATTGACATTTAGAGGGTAAATAAAACCCTTTACCCACAACAAAGAGTCAATATGAATAAAGTTTTTTAGGATACGCCAAGTAAGAACAGAGTAAGAAGAGAGGATATTGCTATTCTGAATTTTGGAGAACACAATAGAAGAATCCTGATTGTCTTTAATGTGAATCCACACATTTTTAAGGTTGAAATCCCCATTATGAGATAACTTAAAGATAATCTGATCATGATTGTTAGGAGTGATAGGAATACTAGTAATCATTTAAGAAAGTGGAAGGAATAGAATTAGTAATCTTACTAGTGTTCCAGATGTGGTTTTGCCAGAATGAATTAACTCTAATAGCGGAGGTGGAGTGAGTGTAGAGTAAGTCATCAATGGAGCCGAACCACTCAGCTTGTCTTGCCAAAAAAAAAGAATTGCCCTGAGTTTATGCCCCAAAAAATTAAGGATTCGCATCCCATTTGATGAACAAAGTCTTCTCCACATAGGAGAATCGCCCGATTTAAAAGGACAAATGAGAGGATGTTTACCCTGGCAATATTTAGAAGTCATGAAATTCGCAAAGACTATTTTTGTTCCTAAAGTTCCACCAAAGTTTGTAGGAGAAGGCATGGATAACTTCTTTGATGGATTTACATCCTGCACCTCCCTCTTCAAGAGTACCACAACTATTGGACTAGGATGACCAAAGGCATTCTTTTAGAGGATGTATTGGTTCCCCAGAAGAATTTGTTTAAGAGATGCTCAATTCTGTTTATGGTAGAGTTGGTAGGCATAATGGTTTGAAGAAGGTATATGGGCATGGAATTTAGAGTGCTCTTGATCAAGGTAAGCCTACCACCGAAAGAGAGTAAATGAAATTCCCAAACCGAAATTTTGTTAGAAATTTTTGAATTAGATCATCAAAAGGTGTGATCTTTTGTGGCCTTTGAAAAGCGGTTAATAAAGAGGGAGTTGATTTTGCTTAAAATTAGTAATTCTGGATATTTGGTTAAGTCTATTAGGAGGAATCTTAGTTGAAGGAATAAAACAGTATTTTCCTTCATTAAGAAAAAGACCACTAAATTTACCAAAATCATTTAGAAGGTTCTTGATGGTTTTAACATGTTGAATGGAACCGTTGCTAAAGATAATGAAATTATCAGCAAAGCTAAGATGAGAAATAGGGAAACCTCCATGAGTTTTAAAAGACATATTAGGCTTATTAGCAAAAAGATCATTCAAGCTCCTTGACAGGTATTCAATAGCGATGATAAAAAGAGAAGGTGATAGTGGGTCACCTTGCCTCAAACCATGGCTAGAAGGAAAGAAACCTATGGACTCACCATTCATGATAACCGAAAACTAGAAATTCATGATAAATCTTTTTATAATGCAGATAAAACTATCAGAAAAACCAAATAAATTCAGGATTTGAAAGAGAAAGCCCCATGAGAGATTATCAAAGGCTTTAGCGATGTCCGCTTTGAATAAGACGCCTCCCTCTAGAATTGATATCAATGTCATGAACCATTTCTTGAGCAAGAAGAATATTATCCGATATTATTCTATGTTTAACAAAACCAGTTTGATTAGGGGAGATGATTTTAGGAAGCAAAGGGCTGTATTATTTATTAATTTAGCAATGAGTTTTGAAAAAAGGTGCAAAGACTAATCGGTCTTGCCCCAAGATTCAGATTGTTAGTTTTGGGAATAAGGACAATAGAAGTGCTTGAAAAGTATTTGGGAATGGGATTGCCATCAAAGAAATCAATAACAAAGATTAACTAAATCGCTTTTAATAAATGGCGGTGAAAGAAGTGGGTCGATAGCCATCGTAGAATGAGTCGTGTTCATGTTCTTAAGAGTATTACTAATCTCCTAAGGACACATAGTGAGTAAATGATTATCCTCACGTTAATCATAGAAGGAATAAGATGGGTGTTTGATAAAGTATCTAAACGACTTAGAATTTAATAAAGTTAGGAAATGATGAATGATAGAATCCTTAACATCATCATATCTGGTTATCCATTCACCATTAGAGTTCTTAATTTTCTTAATCGAAGTTTAAGGCTTTCCGTTTATTACAAATGGCATGAAAGTACCTAGTGTTTCTATCACCATCAGCAATATGTTTGTTTGTGCTTTTTGATGCCAATAGGTTTCTTCCATGTTTTGATAATTAAGCAAGTTATTCTTGGCAATGTTCAACTCCTCAAGTTTACTAGGATCGCTTGAGACAAAGATCTTCAAGAGAACAAACCTCTTGTTCCATAGCTTTAAGATTTGTGAAAAGATTTTAAAATGTGTTTGTTCCAAATTATGATTTTGTTTAAGTCTTTTGAGCTTAAGCCATGACGAGTCATACCTTTAATAGAATTATCCCGGAAAATAGGCCATCCAATTAGTGATAGCGACATTGGTGAAGTCACTATGTTGGGTCCACATGTTTTGAAATCAAAGGAGGGGAGTAGACGGCTTTGGGGGGATTATTGAAGGAAATCAAGAGAGGAGCATGGTCAGACAAAGTTCTGCTCAAATGCTCAACAATGGTAGAAGACCATTGATTGATCTAAAGAGAATTAAAGAGGGCCCTATCAAGACGCTGCCAAAGCCTAGAGTTGTGCACGTGAAGTTAGACCCAGTGAAACCAATGTCGATCAGATTGCAATCAAGGGTCATATTTGAGAAGTCCTCCATGGAATGAAGGTTAGGAGAACATCCTCCCCTTCTTTCAGAACTAGCTATGATAGTATTGAAATCACCTCCAACCAACTAGGGAAGGTTAGCCGAGGAGGCAAAGGTACGTAAGTGATTCCTAAGGATGTTCCTACCAGCTCTATTACAAGAGGCATAGATAAAAGAGCTGAAAGCCGATAAGTCACCTAAGGAGATTTTGACATTAACCAATTGGTCAAGATTATCAATGATGGAAATGGTGATGGAGTTGTGCCAAAAGCACCAAATTTTATTATTAAGATTGAAGAAGAAATTATGAAAGCCAAGGGATCTAGCAATACAAAAGCAATCTTAGAAGAATTAATAAAGGTTCAATAAGAACAAGTAACTTGATATTATGAACACGACAAAGACTCTAACACGATTATGGATAGGAAGAGACCCACAACCCGGATATTCCAAATAAGAAAATTAATCATAAGGGGACAACCAAAAGGGAAAAGTAAAAAAAAGAGAATGGAAAGAGAGGAGAGAAATGATGGCACATTACTTGTGTGGGGTGGAAGAAGAGCGAGTGATTCTAGAGAGGTTATTATTAGAAAATTTTTCTTTGAAGGGATTTTTTTTTAACAATTTGAAAGGGTCTCTCAGAATCCAAATTATCTCCATCAGAAAGAGATTGATTTTTGGGTTCCAGAATAGTAGAAGAATCTATCAATGATTTAGAAGAGGGCATTTCACCTTCTTAGACGAGTATGAGAAATTGGGATCAATTGGGTATCACTCTGAAGGGAAATAGATGTGGAAGTTGTGGCACCATTCGTAATGCAAATATCTTTCTCAATATGTTCTGAAACCATAGGGTCATTATTGATTTGGTCTATTATATGATTCCCATTCAAATTATTTAATTGGGTGTCCAATATGAGGCTACCATTCAGATTTTCAGTAGGATTTAAATGAAGCAAAGAGCTATCATGGGAAACCGTTATTACACAAGGGTGAAGTTAGGTAAATTGCCATTGGTAACATCACACCCCTCATTGGTTGTTTTAGTACCAAGGTCAGATTGTTTGCCACTAGATAGATCAGTAGGAGGTGTAGGTAGGAGAGGTTCTTTTTGAGTATCTTTAGGAACGTATGCAAGAGTATTGGTTTTTCAAGTTCCATTAATGGTAGTCATATTCTGTGGTAAATTTTTCCTGAGATTAGGATGAAGCACAAAGCAATCTGAGTGGTCATGTCCGTGAATCTTGTAGTGAGTGCAGAAAACAGGAAAATTTTCGAATTTGACTTTTTGACTATATCCAAATTTTTGAGAGCCAATCCAAACCTTTTTGGGATATTCTTTGTGATGTCTATCTCAATGAGAATACGAGCGACAGATGGCCTAGATCTATTGGCCGTTGCTTGGTCTATTTGGAGAGGTCTACCAAAAAGGCCACCAACAGCAAACAAAACTTGATGGGTGACATAATGTATTCGAATGTTAGGAAAAGCAAGCCAAAGAGGGACAATGGGAGATTCTTCTTTGACATCAAATAGGGTGACCATTTCAGAGCGATTTGACAATTATGCACAAAATAAGAACGATGAGCAAAAACCCACGAGTAATCTAAATCATTAGAAAGTTGAATAAGAATGTGATGGATCAAATCCGATAGAAAAGAACTTAATTTTAAACTATGAAAGAAAGTGTGAATGTTATCAAGAGTTGCGGAGAATTTACCCACCAAAGAACTCAAGGGCTTAGCAAGTTTCTCAACATCTTGATCGTAACCACAAATCCATGATAAGAAGTCAAAATGAGATAACAAGCATTCGAGCTAGGGATCTTACCGATAAAGCATATTTGAATGATTTAACTGTTACATTAACAAATCCAAGAAAACTCAGAGTCGAGAGCAAAGTCGTCAAGATCGAGAGGTGACGGTCGATTCACAGACGAGCCTCGCCATTGCGTAATCCAAGGACTACATACGAACGGGCAACGGCCAGCCGAGAGAAGTGAGCAGAGAAGCGGCCAAATACCCGAGAATGGCCAATCCACCGAGGGGAACGCAAAGTCACCAAAATCGCCAGAGAGGGAGCGATGTTTAGGTTTTAGGGTTTTTTAATGGGTTAAGGTTACGGTTTATGATTTAGGGTTTTGAGTTTAGGACTAAGGGTTTAGGGTTTAGGGGTTAGGGTTAGTTAAGGATTTAGGGTTAGTTTTAGGGTTTAAGATTTAGGATTTAGTGTTTAAGTTTAAGGGATTAAGGATTAGGGTTTTCCTTTTTTAAACAAAATAGGTAAATGAGTAGGCTTAAGTTTATTTAGTTTATTTAGTTTTTTAATATTTTTTTTGGTTTTTTTATTATTTTAACTTAGTTTAGTTTATTTAATTTATGTTTATTTATTTTAGTTAAGGTTTTTTATTTTAGTTTACTTTTTAGGTTTAGGTTTAGGTTTATGTTTACTTTTTAGTTTAATTTTATTTTTATTTTTATTTTTTAGGTTTAGGTTTTATCTTTTATTTTTAGGTTTAGGTTTTATTTATTTTTTTAGGTTTAGGTTTTAAGTTTTTATTTTAGGTTTATTTTTTAGCTTATTTTTACGTTTCTATTTTTAGGTTTATTTATTTTAGTTCAGTTTAGTTTCATTTAGGTTTAGGTTTACTTTATTTTATTTATTTTTGGTTTAGGTTTTTTTTTTTTAAAATTTAGGGTTTAGGTTTTATTTTATTTTATTTTTTGGTTTTTTTTTAGGTTTATTTCTTAGGTTTAGGTTTTTATTTATTTTATTTTATTTTAGTTTTTATTTTTTATTTTATTTTATATTTAGGTTTTAGTTTGAGTTTAGGTTTTAGTTTAGGTTCTTATTTTATTTTATTTTTTTATTTTATTTAAGTGTAGATTTTTTTTTTCATTTTTATTTAGCTTAAGTGTTTTAGGTTCGTGATTAGGGTTAGGGTAGGGTTATGGTTTAGGCTGTTTTGTAGTTAGGGTTTAGAGTTAGTTATTTTATGTATTTTATTTTTTTTTTAAAATTAAGCAATGGTAGGTTTACGCTTATGTAGTTTAATTTTTTACTTATTTGAGCTTAAATTTTTTTTTATTTTTAGGTTTAGGTTTAGTTTTTTGTTTTATTTTTTAGATTTAGGTTTTAGGTTTTTATTTTAGGCTTATTTTTAGGTTTTATATTTTATTTTAGGTTTAGGTTTATCTTTAGTATATTTTGTTATATGTAGTTTATGTTTAGGTTTAGGTTAAAGTTATTTTTAATTTATTTTGGTCTCCATTTTAGTTTAGGTTAAGATTTATTTTTTTTATTTTTATTTAGGTTTATGTTTTCTTAGTTTCTGGTTTAGGTTTTATTTATTTATTTTTAGGTTTATTTTTTAAGTTTAGGTTTTTATTTAGTTTTTATTTTATTATATTTTAGCTTAATTTTATTTTCAGTTTACTTTTAGTTTTGATTTTATTCAAGTTTTTTATTCCTTGGTTTGTTTTATTTTTTAGTTTAGTTTAGGTTTTTATTTTTTTATTTTTGTTTATTTTTATTTTTCTCTTTTATTTTATTTTTAGGGTTAGGTTTAGGTTATAGTTTAGGTTTTTATTTTATTTTATTATTTTATTTTATTTAGGATTAGGTTTTAATTTATTTTATTTTATTTAGGTTTTAAATTTTAGGTTTAGTTTGTGAGTTTAGTTTTTAGGCCAGGGTTTGTGGGTTTAGGGTTTGAGGGTTTAGAGTTTAGGGTCAAGGTTTTAGGGTCCAGCTTAGGGTTTAGCTCAAGGTTTAGAATTTCGCCATGGTTTTAGAGTTTAGGGTCAGAGTTAGGGTCATGGTTTTAGGGTTTAGGCTTTAAGATTTAGGTTTAGGACCCAGATTTGGGTTTAGGGTTAGAGTTAGTTTAGGGTTTAGGGTTTGTTTTAGGGATTAGGGTTTTCTTTTTTAAAAAAATTAGCAAAATCGGTAGGTTTAGGTTTATTTAATTTATTTAGTTTTTTTATATTTTATTTTGGTTAATTTATTATTTTTATTTAGTTTAGCTTATTTATTTTAGTTGAGGCTTTTTATTTTAGTTTAAGTTTAGGTTTATGTTTAATTTTTAGTTTAGTTTTATTTTTATTTTTATTTTTTAGGTTAAGGTTTTATCTTTTATTTTTTGGTTTAGGTTTAGGTTTTTATTTTATTTTTAGGGTTAGGTTTTAGGTTTTTTATTTTAGGTTTATTTTTTGGTTTATTTTTAAGTTTCTATTTTTAGGTTTATTTATTTTAGTTTAGTTTAGTATAGTTTAAGTTTAGGTTTACTTTATTTTATTTATTTTTGGTTTAGATTTTTTTTAAATTAGGGTTTAGGATTTATTTTTTTTATTTATTTTATGTTTTATTTTAGGTTTATTTTTTAGTTTTAGGTTTTATTTTATCTTAGTTTAGTTTTATTTTTATTTTATCTATTTTATTTTGTAGGCTTAAATCTAGATTTTAGGTTTTTAGGTTTATTTTATTTTATTTTTCCTTATTTTATTTAGGTTTAAGTTTTCATTTTATTTTTTTTCTTTAGGTCTTTAATTAGCTTGCCTTGGTTTTAGGCCTTTTAGGATTGAGGTTGTCAGGCCTGGGGTTTATAATTAGTTCTTTGGTTTATAGGGGTTTTCATTTTATGTATTTTTATTTGTTATTTTTTAACAAGTAAAACCACAGGTTTAGTATTTTATGCAAGCAGTATTTTAATTCATCTAGTTTAATTTATTTTTTTTATTTTTAGTTTTATGTTTAGGTTCTTATTCTATTTTTTTAGGTTTAGGTTTTAGGTTTTTATTTTAGGTTTATTTTTAGGTTTTATTTTTTATTTTAGGTTTAGGTTTATCTTAGGTTTATTTTGTTTTATGTAGTTTTGGTTTAGGTTTAGGTTTAGTTTATTTTAAGTTTAGGTTTAAGTTTAGTTTATTTTAGTTCAATTTATTTTAATTTTGGTTTAGATTTATTTTATTTTTATTTTATTTATATTTCAGGTTTAGGTTTTTTTTACCTCAGGGTTTAGGTTTTTTGCTTATTTATTTTTAGATTTATTTTTTAAGTTTAGATTTTTCCTTAGTTTTTATTTTATTATATTTTAGCTTAATTTTATTTTTATTTTATTTTTATTTTTTATTCTTAGGTTTATTTTATTTTTTAGTTTAGTTTAGGTTTTTATTTATTTTATTTTAGTTTATTTTATTTTTCTCATTTATTTTATTTTTAGGGTTAGGTTTAGGTTATAATTTAGGTTTTTATTTTATTTTATTATTTTATTTTATTTAGGCTTAGGTTTTTTTATTCAGTTTATTTTTAGGTTTTATTTAGTTTAGGTTTAGGATTTTAGGTTTTTAGAGTTTAAAGTGTAGTGTTTAGAGCTGATGGTTTAGGGTTTATGGTTTAAGGTTTATGGTTTAGGGTTTATGATTTTAGGGGTTTAGGGTTAGAGTTTAGGGTATAGGGTTTAGGGTTCAGTGTTTAGGCTTTGAGGTTTAGGGTTTAGGGCTAGCTTGGGGTTTAAGGTTTAGAATTTTTAGGTTTATGGTTTGGAGTTTAGGGTTTAGGGTTAGGGTTATGGTTTAGGGTTTAGGGTTTAGGTTTTAGTGTTTAGGGTTTAGGACTTAGGGTTTAGCATTTAGGGGTTAGGGTTAGTTTAGGGTTTATGGTTAGTTTTAGGGTTTAGGATTTAGGATTTAGTGTTTAGGGTTAAGGGATTAGGGTTTAGGGTTTTACTAAAAAATCGACAGCTTAGGTTCTTTTATTTTATTTAGTTTTTTATATTTTCTTTTTAGTTTATTTATTATTTTTAATTAGTTTAGTTTATTTGTTTTATGTTTATTTATTTTAGTTTATTTTTTGTTTACTTTTAGTTTAGTTTTATTTTTATTTTTATTTTTTATGTTTAGGTTTTATCTTTTATTTTTAGATTGAAATTAGGTTTTTATTTTATTTTCTTAGGTTTAGGTTTTTTATTTTAGATTAATTTTTTGGTTTATTTTTTGGTTTTTATTTTCAGGTTTATTTATTTTAGTTTAGCTTAGTTTAGTTTAGGTTTGGGTTTACCTAATTCTGTTTATTTTTGGTTTAGGTTTTCTTTTTTTACATTTAGGGTTTAAGTTTTATTTTTTATTTATTTATAGGTTTTATATTTAGGTTTTTTTTAAGATTAGGTTTTATTTATTTTATCTTAATTCAGTTTTTATTTTTTATTTTACTTTATTTTTAGGTTTTAGTTTGGGTTTTAGTTTTAGTTTAGGTTCTTATTTTATTTTATTTTATTATTTTATTTAGGTTTTGGTTTTTTTATTTATTTAATTTTAGGTTTTATTTAGCTTAGGTTTAGGTTTTTAGGTTTTTAGGGATTAGGGGTTATGGTTTAGGGTTTATAGTTAGTTTTAGGGTTTAAAGTTAGGGTTTTTTATTTATGTATTTTATTTGTTATTTTTTTTAAACTAAGTAAACTGGTAGGTTTAGGTTTTTGTAGTTTAATTTTTATTTATTTGAGTTTAATTTATTTTTTATTTTTATGTTTAGGTTTAGGTTTTTATTTTATTTTTTTATGTTTAGGTTTTAGGTTTTTATTTTAGGTTTGTTTTTAGGTTTTATTTTTTATTTTAGGTTTAGGTTTATCTTTAGTTTTTTTTTTTATGTAATTTAGGTTTAGATGTAGTTTTGTTTATTTTAGGTTTAGGTTTAAGTTTAGTTTATTTTAGTTCAGTTTATTTTAGTTTAGGTTTTGATTTGTTTTATTTTTATTTTATTAATATTTTAGGTTTAGGTTTAATTTAGTTTAGGGATTAGGTTTTTATTTATTTATTTTTAGGATTATTTTTTAAGTTTAAGTTTTTATTTAATTTTTATTTTATTATATTTTAGCTTAATGTTATTTTTATTTTATATTTAGTTTTTATTTTACTTAGGTTTTTTATTTTTAGGTTTATTTTATTTTATAGTTTATTTTAGGTTTTTATTTATTTTATTGTACGTTATTTTTATTTTCCTCTTCTATTTTATTTTTAGGGTTAGGTTTAAGTTATAGTTTAGGTTTTTATTTTATTTTATTATTTTATTTTATTTAGGTTCAAGTTTATTTATTTATTTTATTTTTTGGTTTTATTTAGTTTAGGTTTAGGTTTTTAGGATTTTAGAGTTTAGAGTTTAGGGCTTAGGGTTTAGGGCTTAGGGTTTAGGGACTTAGGGTTTAGGGTTAGGGTTTAGGGTTAGGTTCAGGTTTAGCAAAGGTTTACTATTTTATGGTTTAGGTTTAGGTTTAGAGTTTTAGGTTTATGGTGGTGGTTTAGGAGTTTAGGGTTGTTATGGTAGGGTTTAGGGTTTAGATTTTATGGTATAGGGTTTAGGACTTAGGGTTTAGGGTTTAAGTGTTAGGGTTAGTTTAGGGTTTAGGATTAGTTTTAGGGTTTAGTGTTTAGGATTTAGTGTTTAGGGTTAAGGGATTAGGGTTTAGGGTATCCTTTTTTTTTAAGAAAAATTGGGTAAATCGGTAGGCTTATGTTTTAGTTTTTTTATATATTTCTTTTGGTTTATTTATTATTTTTATTTAGTTTAGTTTATTTATTTTATGTTTATTTATCTTAGTTAAGGTTTTATATTTTAGTATATTTTTTAGGTTTAGATTTAGGTTTATGTTAACTTTTTAGTTTAGTTTTGTTATTTTTATATTTTTTAGGTTTAGGTTTTATCTTTTATTTTTAGGTTTAGATTTAGGTTTTTATTTTACTTTTTTAGGTTTAGGTTATAGGTTTTTATTTTAGGTTTATTTTTTGGTTTATTTTTAGTTTTATTTATTTTAGTTTTAGTTTAGTTTAGTTTAGGTTTAGGTTTACTTTATTTTGTTTATTTTTGGCTTAGGTTTTTTTTTTAAATTTAGGGTTTAGGTTTTATTTTTTATTTATTTTTAGGTTTTTAGGTTTATTTTTTAGGTTTAGGTTTTTATTTATTTTATGTTAGTTTAGTTTTTACTTTTTATTTTATTTTAGTTTTAGGTATCGGTTTGGGTTTAGGTTTTAATTTAGGTTCTTATTTTATTTTATTTAGGTTTAGGTTTTTTTAAGCTTATATTTAGCTTCAGTTTAGGTTTTTTAGATTTTTAGGGATTAGGGGTTAGTGTTAGGGGTTAGGGTTTAGGGTTTATAGTTAGTTTTAGGGTTTAGCATTAGGGTTTTTTTATTTATGTATTTTATTTGTTATTTTTTAAAATTGAGTAAACTGGTAGGTTTAGGTTTATGTCATTTATTTTTTATTTATTTATTTGAGTTTAATTTATTTTTTATTTTCATTTAGGTTTATTTTAATTTTTATTTAGTTTAGTTTATTTATTTTAGGTTTATTTATTATAATTTTGTTTTTTATTTTAGTTTATTTTTTTGGTTCAGGTTTATTTTTTAATTTAGTTTTATATTTATTTTATTTTTTAGGTTTAGGTTTTAGTTTATATTTTTAGGTTTAAGTTTTGGTTTTTAATTTTTTTCGTAGGTTTTTGTTTTATGTTTTTATTTTAGGTTTATTTTAGGTTTATTTTTAGGTTTTATTTTTTGTTTAGGTTTAGGTTTATTTTTAGTTTATTTTATTTTATTTAGTTTAGGCTTAAGGTTAGGTTTAGTTTATTTTAGGTTTAGGTTTTGTTTATTTTTGGTTTGGTTTAGGTTTTTTTTTAGTTGAGGGTTAATGTTTTATTTTTTATTTATTTTTAGGTTTAGGTTTTCATTTAATTTTTATTTTATTTTATTATAGGTTTATTTCATTTTTATTTTAGGTTTAGCTTCTATTTTTTTAGGTTATTTATTTATTTTAGTTTAGTTTAAGATTTTATTTATTAAATTTTAGTTTAGTTTTAAATTTTTTTTATTTTCTTTTTAGGTTTAGGTTTAAGTTTATGTTTAGGTTTAGGTTTTGGTTTATGTGTTTATTTTATTTTTTAATTTTTTATTTAATTTTGGTTTAGGTTTTTTTATTTATTTTAGTTTTAGGTTTTATTTAGTTTAGGTTTAAGTTTTTATCATTTTAGGGTTTAACGTTTAGGGTATAGGGTTAGTTTAGGGTTAGTTGTGGGTTTAGGGTTTAAGGTTTGGGGTTTAGGATTTTTTTTTTCAGTTAAGGGTTTAGGGTTTAGCATTTAGGGTTTAGGTTTTAGGGTGGTTTAGATTTTAGGGTTTAGGGTTTATGGTTTTAGGGTTTAGGGTTTAAGGTTTAGGATTTAGGGTTTAGGGTTTATGGTTTTTAGGGTTTAAGGTTTAGGTTTTAGTTTAGGGTTTAGGGTTTTTGGGTTTTAATTTTTTTAATAGAGAATAAATTCAGATTCAATATTTCTTCATTTCAATTTCATCAACCAAGTAACACACCAAGTTTTCTAAGACACAAGCTGCAACATAGATAAAAAAAATGAGGTGACATAGAGAAAATTAAAAATCCTAAATAACTAGAATTGCCTCTACTATAACGACAAAGTTCTATAAGCAGCAGATTGGATTGGCCATTCTTCAATTTCTCTAATTTTGATCGGAACCAACTTGACCTCTCGAGTAGCGGGATCCACCATCATATCTCCGATCTCTACCTCGGCCACCACCACAGTTGTAACCTCCATCGCTCCTCCCACCTCTATAACCACGACTGCAATAGCTGCGGCCTTTGCCTTCGCCTCGACCACCAGATCTAGACAGAGCTTGGTTTATGGTGATGTTCCTGACATCAAGGTTCTACCCATTCTTAGGGTTTATGTTTATGTTTAGGTTTATTATATTTTAGGGTTTAGGTTTATTATGTTTTAGGGTTTAGGTTTATTTTTTAATTTATTTAGCTACTTTAGGTTTAGGTTTAGGGCTTAGGGTTTCAGATTTAGGGTTTACTATTTCGGGTTTAGGTTTTAGGGTTAGGGTTTAGGGTTTAAGGTTTTAGGATTTATGCTTTTAAGGTTTAGGGATTAGGGTTAAGGTTTAGGATTTAGGGTTTAAGGTTTAGGATTTAGGATTGTAAGTTTAGGATTTAGGTTTATTTATTATTTTTATTTAGTTTAGTTTATTTATTTTAGGATTATTTATTTTAGTTTATTTTTAGGTTTAGGTTTATCTTTATTTTATTTTTAAGGTATAGATTTTATTTTTTATTTTTAGGTTTATGTGTAGGTTTTAATTTATTTTTAGATTTAGGTTTTAGGTTTATTTTTATTTTTTATTTTTTTAGTTTAGGTTTAGGTTTATTTTTAGTTTATTTTATTTTATTTAGTTTAGGTTTAGGTTTACGTTAAGTTTATTTTAGGTTTAGGTTTAGCTTTTATTTATTTTAATTTTGGTTTAGAATTATTTTATTTTGTTTATTTTATTTTTATTTTAGGTTTAGGTTTTTTTAGTTTAGGGTTTAGGTTTTATTTTTTATTTATTTTTAGGTTTTATTTTAGGTTTAGTTTCTTAGGTTTAGGTGTTTATTTAGTTTTGTTTTTATTTTACTTTTATTTTACTTTTACTTTTTATTTTATTTAGGTTTTTATTCTTAGGTTTATTATATCTTTTAGTTTATTTTAGGTTTTTATTTATTTTATTTTAATTTATTTTTATTAGTTTATTTTATTTTATTTTTATGTTTTGGTTTATGTTTTAGTTTAGGTTTTTATTTTATTCTATTTAGGTTTAGATTATTTTATATATTTTATTTTTTAGTTTTATTTAGTTTAAGTTTGAGTTTTTAGGTTTTTAAGGTTTTGGGTTTAGGGTTTAGTATTTAGGTTTTAGGGTTTAGGGTTTAGGGTTTAGGATTTTTACATTTTAGGTTTAGTTAAGTTTTAGTTTAGGGTTTAGGATTTTTAGGTTTTTTATTTTTTTTTATTTTTTTATTTTTAAAAGAGAACAAAATCATATTCAACATTTCCTCTTTTCAATTTCATATGCCAAGTAAGACACCAGGTTTTCTAAGACACAAGTGATGACATAGATAAAAAATGAGCACGCATAGAGCAAATTAAAAACCTTAAATAAGTAGAATTGTCTCTACAATAAAGACACAGTTCCACATGTAGTGGATCAGATTAACCATTCTTCACTTTCTCCAGTTCCCATCAAAACAACCCCACCCTCTCGAGTAGTATGTTCCACCATCATATCCCTAATCTCTCCCTCTGCCACCACCACGGTTATAACCTATGTCGCTCCTCCCACCTCAATAACCACCACTTCTCTGACCACCACTTCCATATCTAGCAGCACCTCCAGATCCCCCACCACCACTACGATAATCGCTGCATCCGCCTTCACCTCCATCGTCTGATCAAGCCTAAGCCTGGTTGATGGTGATGTTCCTACCGTTAAGGTTCTGCCCATTCTTAGGGTTTAGGTTTATTAGATTTTAGGGCTTAATTTTATTTTTTAATTTATTTAGTTTCTTTAGGTTTAGGTTTAGGGTTTAGGGTTCAGGGTTAGGGTTTAGGGTTTAGGGTTTAGGGTTTAGGGTTTAGGGTAGGTTTAGGGTTTAGGGTTTAGGTTTTAGAGTTTAGGATTTTGGGTTTAAGGTTTTTTTATTTAAATTAAGTAATCCTGGTAGGTTTAGGTTTATTTAGTATATTAAGTTTATTTCTTTGTTTTTGTTTACTTTTTTTATTTATATTTAGGTTTATTTTTTATTTTAATTTAGTTTAGTTTATTTATTTTAGGTTTAATTATTTTAGTTTAGGTTTTTTATTTTGGTAGATCTTTTTGGTTTAGGTTTAGGTTTAGGTTTATTTTTTAATTGAGTTTTACTTTTATTTTATTTATAAGTTTAAGTTTTATTTATTATTTTTATGTTTAGGTTTATGTTTTTATTTTTTTATTTTTGGTTTAGGTTTTAGGATTTTGTTTTAGGTCTATTTTTAGGTTTTAATTTTTCATTTAGGTTCAGCTTATTTTAATTTTAGGTTTATTTTAGGTTTAGATTTTTTTAGGTCTTTTATTATTGGGCTTATTTTATTTTTTTAGTTTAGTTTGGGTTTTTATTTATTTTATTTTAGTTTAGTTTATATTTTGTGTTTTATTTTATTTTTAGGTTTAGGTTTAGGTTTTAGTTTAGGTTTTTATTTTATTTTATTTTATTTTAGGTTTACATTTTTTTATTTTATTTTAGGTTTTATTTAGTTAAGGTTTAGGTTTTTGGTTTTAGGGTTTAGGTTTTAGAGTTTAGGGTTTAGGGGGGAAGGTTTAGGGTTTCAAGTTTTGAGTTTAGTTTGGGTTTAGGGTTTTGGGGTTTTAGGTTTTAGGGTTTAGGTTTTAGGGTTTAGGGTTTAGGGTTTTATGGTTTAGGGTTTAAGGTTTTTTTTAAAAAATAGTAAACCTGTAGGTCTAGATTTATTTAGTATATTTTGTTTATTTTTTTTGTTATTTAGGGTTTAGGGTTTAGGGTTTAAGGTTTAGGTTTTATTGTTTTAGGGTTTAGGATTTAGGGTTTAAGGTTTAGGGTTTAAGATTTTTATGGTTTATGGTTTAGGTTTAAGGTTTAGGTTTTAGGTTTATGGTTTAGTTTAGTTTAGGTTTTTGGTTTTTTTTTCTTTTTCTTAACAAAGAACAAATTCAACATATCTTCTTTTGATTTCATCAACCAAGTAACACACCAAGTTTTCTAAGACACAATAGACAACATAGCTAAAAAATGAGCCCGCATTGAGCAAATCAAAAACACTAGATAACTAGAACTATCTCTACTATAAAGACATTGTTCCATAAGTAGCAGATCAGATCAGCCATTCTTCAGTTTCTCTAGTTCCCATCAGAACCACCCCGACCTCTTGAGTAGCAGGATCCACCATCATATCCCCAATCTCTCCCTCTACCACCACCACGGTTGTAACCTTCGTTGCTCTTCCTGCCTTCATAACCACCACTGCTCTGACCACCACCTCTATATCCACCAGCACCTCCAGATCCCACACTACCACTGTGATAACTGCCTCCTCCGCCGCCTCAACCGCCAGATCTAGGCTGAGCCTGGTTGACGGTGATGTTCCTCCCATCAAGGTTCTACCCATTCTTAGTGTTTAAGTTTTTTTCCTTTTAGGGAAAGATAAAATTTTATTACCATAAAAATAAAGATTGAAATGTCTTTAAAAGGGGTAAAGCTCAAATTTCTACTGAAACCTAAAGAGCTATAAGAAACCTAAAGAGCTAAACCCCTTCTAAGTACAACGAAAAAAGAAAATAAAAGAGCAAAAGCAATAGCATAAAAGTAAATGAGAAAAGACACAAAAAGTACTAATAAAACTTAAGAAAATAGTAAAAGGACTAGTTAGCACCAGCTCATGATCCCTTTGAGAAGGAAAGTTAAGCAAGATCCACATCAACAAGATTGAGTTGGCTTAGTAAAGATTATTCCATCTGTGAAGTTCCAACCCGGAGAAGAAAAAAATAGTACAAAGGCAATGGTCATAGATGAAGGAAAATGATAAAGTAGACAATTTAGAAAAAGAGAAAGGATCGCATAATTAAGATCATCTCAAGGGGCAACAATACATATGAGCATTGAAACTTCATGAGAAGGGTTACAATCATATGCATGCTACCAACCAGAGAGAAGATATGGGGAAGCATCAAGGCCATCATAGCCAGCATATATGATATAAGCAACCATCCAAGGAAAAATAGTCCATATTGATCTAGTTCCTGCACCAAAGAAATTGAGATAAATAGCTAGCTAGCAGCCAGCTAGCAGCCAACCCACAAACCAAAACCCACAACAGACCAAACACATAAAGCCAGCATCCCAAAAGTTATAGAAGGGTCAGTGGCCCAGAATAACCCACAACTATGTCCATAGCACTAACAATCCAAATCTAAGGGAGAAACCTCCACCCAAACAGCAAAATAGTAGAAGATAAGTAGCACTAGAGAGAGGAAAGCCATAACATAGAGAGACAAAGAGGGCATCCAAAAATTACCATCAAAACTACCACCAAGGCAGCCAAAAGGAAAGCAAATCCACCATCGCCAACTAAGAGAAAAATATCAAGAAACAAGAAGAGCCAACTAAACCAAAGGGAGTCAATACCAATAGCCAACATAAAGACCAAAACACTAAGCCAAGGCACAAGTTTCCAAGGCAAGACAATAGCCACAAAAAACCCCTCAAACAGCCAAACCCCAACAACAAGTCCTAAAATAGGACAAAAAAAAAAAAAACAAGAGCTCATATCCTCCACCGACAAGTGTTTAGGGTTCAAGTTTTATTTTAGTGTTTATGGTTTTTTGTTTTCTTATTCTTTAATAGAGTATAAATTTAGATTCAATATTTCATCTTTTTGATTTCATTAACCAGGCAGCACACCAAGTTTTCTAAGACACAAGCGACAACATATATCTAAAATGAGTACCCATTGAGCAAATAAAACACCCTAGATAATTAGAACTATCTCTACTATAAAGACACAGTTTTATAAGAAGCAAATGAGAAAGACACAAAAAGGACTAATAAAACTTAAGAAAATAGTAAAAGGACTAGTCAGCAGTTGCTCATGATCCCTTTGAGAAGGAAAGATAAGTATGATCCACATCATTAGTACTTGAGTTGGTTGAGTAAAAATCATTCCATCTGTGAAGTTCCAAGCTACAAAAGAAATTTGCAAAACACTACAAAGGCAATGGTCATAGCTCAAGGGGAAATAATAAAGTAAGCAATTTAGAAAGAGCTGAGAAAGAGAAGGCTCAAGCTCATTTAAGATCATCTCAAGGGGCAACAATACATATGAGCATCCAAACTTCATGAGAAGGGTTACAATCATATGCATACTACCAACCAAAGAGAAGATATGGGGAAACATCGTGGCCATCATAGCGAACATACTTGATATAAGTAACCATCCAATGCAAAATAGTCCATAGTGTTCTAGTTCCTACACTAAAAAATAGAGAAAAATAGCCACCAACCAACCCACCAACCAAAACCCACAATAGAACAAACACATAAAGCCAGCATGCTAGAAGTTATAGTAGGGTCAGTGGTTGAGAACAACCCACAACTATCTCTAGATCACTAGTAATCCAAATCCAAGGGAAAAACCTCTACATAAATAAGAAAATAGTAGAAGATAAGCAGCACTAGAGAGAGGAAATCCATAGCATTAAGAGACCAAGAGGGAATCCAAAAATTACTATCAAAACCACCACTAACGTAGCCAAAAAGAATGCAAATCCACCATCACCAACCAAGAGGAGAAATATCAGAGAACAAGAAGAGCCATCTAAACTAAAGGGAGGCAACACCAACAGCCAACATAAAGTCCAAAGCACCAAGCCATGACATAAGCATCCAAGGTAAGATAGTAGCCACAAAAAACCCCTCAAGCTGCCAACCCTCAACAATAAGTCCTAAAATAGGGCCAAAAAAACCACAAGAGCTCATATTCTCCACGAAAAAAATAATAAATAAAACCACCTAGGCTAGCAGCCAACAGGATGAGCAGTAAAAGAAGTCAGAGTAGCAGGAAAATTGACACCCAAATTGGGAAGCAAAAATAAAGGAAAAATAGCTGCACCCAAGAAAGGATAACCAACTAAGGAGCAATCTAGAAACCAAACCAATAGAACCCAATAAGGGGCACCTAAACTAACCACCAAACATAGCCAACACATCCACCCAGCCAACCAAACTAGCCAGCCAAAATATCAACCAACCCAATCAACCAACAAAACCAACTAGCAGATAGAGCCAATATAGAGCCCAAGAAGAGGTAAAAGAACAATAACATTCAAATCCACAACCCACCGATAGATCTAAAAAAACCAGAAATAAAAAAGTAGTCACCCAACTAAACTAGAAAAGCCCAAGGAGGACCACCTAGCCATAAGCAATAAAATTATAAAGAAAGGAACAAGGCCAGAGACAAACAAAATCCCTTCTAAATCCCAAAGAGCGAACAATCACTACTAAGGAGAAAATGAGGAGACAACAACCATAGAACAGCTAACTCCAATTTGCAAGGCAGTTGGAACCAACCAATAGAAACCTCCAAGACAAACCAAAAAATAGAACAATAACCACCAAAAAACCCAAAACTAAGCCAAGCTAGAAGAGGCCAACAATAACCCTGAAAAAATAACCACCCAAAATAGGCAGGTAGATGAAAGAAACAAATAGCAACAACCAGGACAACCAACCATAGCATCCGTAAATCCAATTCAAAAAAGGCCAGAGCCAGCCAAAACTAGAGGGAAACCCAACATTATTGATAAAAGTGGTAGTCCAAAATTTGACACAACCACAACCCAACAGGAGACACAATGCATGGGCCATAGAAAGAAAACCACCAGGCTGAGAGGGTAGGGAAATCAATTAAAAATAGCACCATTGTGACCCAAAAAAAGGCCAGGCAAGTATATAATGTGGTAAAGTGAAATGGGGTTTAAGTATAGAAATAAATTTAGCCAAAACCACTTCCTAGTGAGGGGAGCACAAAAAAACAACAAAAATATACTGAATAAAGCCACCATAGCAAAAAATTCAATAAAAGAGCAAAAGGTTAAAATCTAAGGTAAAGCAGTCCAATGTTATGCATATTGACCATACCACGTAGATGCTTATGTAAGCTATGGTTATCAAATAAATTGAGCTCATTTACTTCCCTTCCCAAATTTACCAAGAAATCAGCACAAGCATTACCTTCATGAAGAATGTGAGAAATTTTGTAGCAAACTTGAAAAAGAAGCTTTTTAGTGTGATTAAGAAGATAAAATTAGTCAATATTTCCCATTTTATTAATATTGAGCATATCAGGTAAAAGAAGAGCATCAACTTCAATCAAGATATTAAAGAGGCCTTTGCTTAAACAAATATCAATAGGTTTGATAATAGCCATGAGCTCAGTATAAATAATAGAACTAGCTTTGAGGGGGTCGGCAAAAGCACAAATGACAATGCCTTTAGAATCCCTAAGAATTCCACCACAGCCATATTTATTTTAGGAAACAAAACCATCAGTATTGATCTTAATAAAATTTTCTTTAGGCTTAATCCAATGTATAATCCTGATACTCTTATAGGAAGGATTGTCATGCAAAGTGATACCTAGTTTTTTAGCCACAAATTTATAACCTCTAAAGTAAAAATTGCTAATTAAATTTGCATTAAACAAAGCATGAATTTTTTATTTTATTCTAGCAAGGATCCTTTTATGGTGCATAGGGATGCCATGATATTTAGCATCAATTCTGTCCATCCAAATGAACCAAATAAGGGTAATAGCAATTAAAACTTTGATATGACCTTTCATAGTATGGAAATAAATTCCAAGAAGTTGATATAACGAAAGAGAGTTGTGAAAATAGTTAGTTTTAAATAAATCATCATACCATATCCAAAGTTTGGAAGCAATAAGACCATTGACAAAAACATGATTAACATTTTTAGTATGAAAGAAATAATAGCACTTAGAAGGAAACTATAACCCTTTAAGTCAGAGCAAGGAATCAACTGAGATGAAGTTATTCAAAATTCACCAACCTAAAACTGAATAAGAAATGGGAATGATATTGTTCCAAAGTTTAATGAAAACATTAGAGGTGTTATGTTTATTTCTAATAAAATTACAATCCTCTTTAAGAATAAGATCACCATTGTAAGAGGTCATGAAAAGGATTTGATCCAGTTTATTAGAAAAGATAAACTTATCAAAAATAGAAGTAGGATTGTAGTTCTCAAGTTTATTTTCATTCTAATTATTATTAAGCTGCATTGTAGGATTAGTGTTGTAGGTTTAGGGGTTAAAGTTTAGGGTTAGTTTTATGGTTTAGAGTTTAGGATTTTGGTTTTAAGGTTTTTTTTAAAAATTAAGTAAACTAATAGGTTTAGGTTTATTTAGTATACTTAGTTTATTTTCTATTTATTTAGAGTTTATGGTTTAGGGTTTAGAGTTTAGAGTTTAGGTTTTAGGGTTTAGGGTTTAAGGTTTAGGGTTTTAGGGATTAGGGTTTAGGATTTAGGGTTTAGGTTTTTAGTTTATGGTTTAGGTTTTACTTTAGGGTTAAGGGTTTTTGGTTTTTTTTAAATAGAGAACAAATTTAGATTCAACATTTCATCTTTTTTATTTCATCAACCAAGTAACACACCAAGTTTTCTATGACATAAGCGACAACATAGACCAAAAAATGAGATTGCATAGAGCCAATTAAAAACCATAGATAACAAAAATCATCTCTACTATAAAGACATAGTTCCATAATTTGCATATAAGATCAGACGTTCTTCAATTTGTCTTGTTTCATCAAAACCACCCCGGCCTCTCGAAAAGCAGGCTCCACCATCATATCCTTGATCTCTCCCTCCGCCACCACTACGGTTGTAACCTCCATCGCTCATCTAGCTTCACCACCTCCATATATCCACCAAAGACCTCCGAGATCTCCCACCACTATTTTGATAACCACCGCCTCCACCTTCACTCCATGTGATCTAGACGAGCCCTGGCTGACGTGATGTTCCCCATTAAGGTTCCCATATTCTTAAGGTTTAGGTTTAGGTTTAGATTTATTATATTTTATGATTTAGGTTTATTTTGAATTTATTTAGTTACTTTAGGTTTAGGTTTGGGTTTATGGTCACTTTAGGTTTTAGTTTATGCTTTAGTGTTTATGGTTTAGGGTTAGGGTTTAGGGTTTGTGTTTAGAGTCAGGATTAAGGTTTAGGGTTTAGGTTTAAAATTTAGGGTTTGAGGATTTTTTAAATTTAGTAAACCTAGGTAGGTTTATTTAGATTATTTTTATTATTTATTTTATTTTTTTTATTTTATTTAAGTTTTTTTTTATTTTATTTAGCTTAATTTAATTATTTTAGTTTAGGTTTTGTATTCTACTTTATTTTTTTTAGGTTTAGGTTTAAGCTTATTTTTAGTTGAGTTTTTTTCATTTTATTTTCTCCCTTTAAGTTTAAGTTTTTATTTTAGGTAGTTTAGTTTTAATTATTTTAAGTAGGTTTTATTTACTATATAGGTTCACTTAGGTTTTATTTTTAATTTAGGGTTAGGTTTACTTTTAGTTTATTTTATTTTATTTTAGTTTAGGTTAAGGTAGGCATAGTTTTAGATTAGTTTAGGTTTTATTTATCTTAGTTTAGTTTAGTTTATTTTTATTTTAGGTTTAGGTTTTTTTAGTTTGGGCTTACTTTATTTTCTTTTCTCTTAGGTTTAATTTTAGTTTAGATTTTATTTTAGCTTTACTTTTTATCTTTTAGGTTTTTTTTTATCTTTATGTTTAATTTTATTTTATTTAGGTTTTATTATTAGATTATTTTATTTTTTAGCCTAGTTTAGTTTGTATTTATCTTTATATTAGTTTATTTTAACCTTTATATATCTTTTAATGCCTAGGCCCAGGCCTTAGCTCAGGCCTTCCTTATATCTTTATCTAGGTTAGTTTGATCTATCTTTATTTATCTTTTATCTAGCCCATACTCAGATCTCAGGCCTTGTGGCCCAGGCCTGAGCCCATCTGCGCACAGGGCCCAGGCCTGGTGGGCCCACCCAGGGCCCAGGATGACTCAGGGCCCAGCGCCAGGCCAGTGGCCTGGGCCCAGGCAGGCCCAGTGGCCCAGAGAGCCCAGGTCAGTTTCAGGCCCTGGATCTCAGTGGTGCCAAGGCCCTGACTCCAGGGCCTGTGGCCCAGATGTCAGGGCCAGGGGGTGTGTGGCCTGGGCCCAGGATCTGGCTGCCCAGCAAATCAGTCCAGCCCAGGCTCAGTCTGGGGTCTGGGCCTGGGGCCCAGGATCTTAGTCTCACCCTGAGGCCCAGCCAACGCCTAGGGCCCACCCTTGTGGCCTGGGCCCAGTCTGGGCTTATGCCTGGGGCTCTCAGTATCTAGGCCCCAGAGGCTCAGGATCAGTGGCCTCAGGCAGTGTCAGGCCTGGTCACTCAGCCTAAAGCCCAGTGCAGTGCCCAGGCCTAAAGCCCAGGGCCCAGGGCCTGCCCAGGGCCCAGGTCAGCCAGAGCCCACAACCCAAAGCCCTTGGCCCAGGCCTGGCTGGCCAGGTCAGTGGTCAGGGCCCAGGCCCAGTGGCCCAGGGCTAACGGTCAGCCTAGGCCTGGGCTACATGATCATGGCCTGGACTAGGCTCAGTGGCCTGGGCTCACTCAGGGCCTGGGGCCTGGGGTAGCTCAGGCCTGGTCCAGGCCTAGGGTCAGTTAGCCTAGAGGGCCCAGGCTGGTTGTGGGTTTAGAGGGATCAGATTTGTGATCCAGTGATCAGTGTGGTAGTAGGGTTTTTCTAAACCAATCAAACCCCAGTTATGTATTTAATTAATTTATCTTTTATTTTATTTTTATTTAGGTTTATTTTTTATTTTATTTAGTAGTTTTTTATTTTAAGCATATTTATTTTGTATGTGATTTTATTTTATTTTGTGGCCTAGATTGCCATGTTTATATTTAGTTTAGTTTTATTTTATTTTATTTTTGGTTTAGGTTTTATATTATTTTAGGTTTGGGTTTAGGATTTTATTTTATTAGGTTTAGGTTTATGTTTTATATAAGGTTTATTTTAGGTTTTATTTTAATTTTTTGTGTTTAATTTAGTTAATTTATTTTATTTAGTTTAGGTAAGGTTTAGTTTATTTTAATTTAGGTTTAGACTTTATTTATTTTAGTTTAGTTTATTTTAGTTTAGGTTTAGGTTTATTTTATTTTGTTTATTTTAGGTTTAGGTTTTTTTTTTAAGTTTAGGGTTTAGGTTTTATTTAAAATTTATTTTTAGGTTTTATTTTTAGGTTTATTTT
The DNA here is from genome assembly GCA_021442155.1 of Cymbidium sinense. Lineage (NCBI taxonomy): Eukaryota > Viridiplantae > Streptophyta > Magnoliopsida > Asparagales > Orchidaceae > Cymbidium > Cymbidium sinense. Next base: position 126,759,495 of record CM038214.1, read on the forward strand.
TTTAGGTTTAGGTTTTTATTTGTTCTTATTTTACATTATTTTAAGTTTATTTTATTTTTAATTTTATTTTTTGTTTGGGGTTTATTTTATTTAGGTTTTATTTAGTTTTTATTTTTTAGTTTAGTTTTGATTTTTATTTATTATATCTTAGTTTAGTTTTGTAATCGATTTTATTTTTTTAGAGGTTTAGGTATTTTGTTTATTTTATTTTACTTTATTTAGGTTTAACTTTTATTTATTTTATTTTTATTTATTATTTTAGGTCAGGTTTAGGTCAAGATTTGGGGTGGCAAGGATCAGATCCGTGGCTCATGGTTGGGCTTACTGCCAGTGGTAGCTAGGGCTCATGTCGGTGGGGCCGAGGTTTAGGGCCTATGGATTAGGCAAGTGGAGGATTTAGGGCCCAGGATCTAGGCCTAGGTCAGGAAGTGTCACGATTTAGAATTATTTTCTTGTTTTAAATTTTTATTTAAAGCCTTTAGGGTAGGGTTTATGATTAAAGGTTTAGGTGGTGCAGTGGTGTCAGTTTTAGGTAGCATTTGGCGCCTAGGATTTAGGGTAGGATTTAAAGTCTGCTTGGTTTTTAAAGATCTTAACCAAATGTTTAGTTTTTTTAGTTATTAGTTAGTTTTGTTTTATCTTAGTTTATTTTATTTATTTATGTTTAATCTGCTTAGATTATTTATTTGGTTTTTTATCTTAGTTTATTTTATGTTTAGGTTTAGGTCATGTTTATTTTAGTTTACTTTATTTTAGTTTTATTTCTTGGTTTAGGTTTTATTTTATCTTTAGGCCTAGATTTTAGCTAGGTTGTAGGTTTATCTTTGTAGGCCTTTTAGGTTACTTTTTAGTTTAGGTTTATTTTAATCCAATTTATCTTTATTTAGTTTATGGCTAGGTTTAGATATAGGTTTAGTTAGCTTATTTATTTTATTTTGGTTTTATTTAGTTTAACCCCAGGTTTCTTAGTTGTGGCCCAGGATTGAGCCCAGGGGCCTTCAGGGGTCAGGTCTTTAGGCCCCAGTGGCCTCAGCTCAGGCCTGTGCTTGCTCAGATCTAGCCCAAAACCCATGGCTCACCACAAAGCAGGGCCTGGGCTGTCAGGGCTCAGGCCTGGGCTCAGGCAGGTCAGGATCCACTCCATGCTTTGTGGGCCTAGGGCTCAACTCAGGTCATATAGTGGCTCAGTGGATGGCTCAGTTTAGGGCCTAGTCTTGGCCCAGTAGGGCCTGGTGGCCTGGCCTAGGGCTCAGGTGAGGATCCAGGCCTAGGTCAATCAGGGTAGGTCAGTGGCTCAGTCAGGATTTAGTTTGGTCTTGGCCTTTTAAAAAAAACAAACCCCAGTAGGTTTATTTATTTTATTTTTATTTATTTTATTTTATTTTATTTTATTTTATTTTATTTTATTTAGGTTTATTTTATTTTATTTAGTTTAGTTTTGTTTTTTAGGTTTATTTATCTTATTTTATGTTTTAGTTTATTTTAGTTTAGGTTTATGTTTATTTTAGTTTAGTTATTTGTATTTAATTTTTGGTTTTATTTTTTTATTTTAGGTTTAGCTAGTTATATATTATTTTTAGGTTTAGGTTTTATGTTTATTTAAGTATTTTATTTTAGTTTAGGTTTAGTATATTTTTTATTTTATTTTATTTAGTTTAGGTTTAGTTTATTTTCAATTTAGTTTAGGTTTTATTTATTTAGTTTATTTAGTTTATAGGTTTAGTTTATTTTATTTTGTTTATTTTAGGTTTACATTTTTTTTTAAATTTAGGGTTTAGGTTTTATTTTTCATTTATTTTTAGGTTTATTTTACTGGTTTAAATTTTTTATTTAGTTTTTATTTTATTTTATTTTTAGTTTATTTTATTTTTATTTTTCATTTTTGTTTTATTTATTTAGGTTTCTTTTAGGTTTATTTTATTTTTTTAATTTAGTTTAGGTTTTTATTTATTTTATTTTAATTAATTTATTTTTTTAGGTTTAAGTTTAGGTTTGTGTTTTAGTTTGGGTTTTTATTTAATTTAATTTTATTTTATTTTTTTAGGTTTCATTTAATTTAAGTTTAGGTTTTTAGGTTCTTAGGGTTTAGGGATTATGGTTTAGGGTTTAAGACTCATGGTTTAGTCTTGGGTTGTTTAGGTTTTAGTGGTTTAGTGTGGGTTTAGGTTTATTTTATTGTTTATGTTTATTTAATTTATTTTTATTTATTTTATTTTATTTATTTAGGTTTATTTTTTATTTTTATATAGATTAGTTTTTTTATTTTAGGTTTATTTATTTTAGTTTAATGATTTTTATGTTTATTTATTTTTTAGGTTTAGGTTTAGCTTTATGTTTATTTTTAGTTTAGTTTTATTTTTATTTTATTTTTTTGGTGTCAGTTTAATATTTTACTTTTAGGTTTAGGTTTCTATTTTATTTTTTTAAGTTTATGTTTTATGCTTTTATTTATGGTTTATTTTTAGATTATATTTTTTAGTTTAGGTTTAAGTTTATTTTTAGTTTATTTTATTTTATTTAGTTTAGTTTAGTTTATTTATTTTGAGTTTAGGTTTTATTTATTTTATTTTAGTTTATTTTTAAGTTTAGTTTATTTAACTTGATTTTTGTTATTTTTAATTTAGGGTTTAGGTTTTATTTTTATTTATTTTAGTTTATTAAGTTTTATTTAATTTTATTTAATTTAATTTTAGATTTATTTATATTTTTCTGTGGGTCATTTTATTTAGGTTTTAGGTTTATTTTATTTTAAAGTTTAATTTACATTTTATTTATTATATCTCATTTCAAATCCTTCCCTTAGTTTAGTAAGTAGGCTCAATTTAAGTTTAGTTTCACAGGTTTTATTTTATTTTATTTTATTTATTCCTAGTTTCATTTATTTTATCATTTTTAGGTTATTTAGACATCTTAGTTTTAGGTTTTGTGGCCTAGGCCCAGGGCCCAGGATCAGGGCCCAGGGCCCAGTGGCCCAGTGATCAGGGCCCAGGCCTCAGATCCAGTGCCCAGGCCCAGCCTCAGCCTCAGAGCCACAGTGGCTCACTGGCCTAGTGATTTTAAGCTCAGTGGCCCAGTTCAGTGATCAGGGCCCACGCAAGCCCAGGCTCAGGCCTGGTGGGCTTGAGCCCATCTTTAGGCCCAGGGCCCAGGGCCCAGGTTTTTTTTATCTTTCCATCAGTATCATGGTTTGTGGTCTTGGCCTGTGCCCAGTAGGTGGCCCAGGGTAGGAAGGGCTTAGTTTGGGGTTTATTTGAGCCCAGATTTAGGTCAGGATTTAGGGGTGTGGATCTTTAATTTAGCAAACCATTAGTTTAGATTTATTTAGTTTATCCAGAATTTAGTTGATTTTTATTCTCTTTAGTTTATATTATTTTAGTTTTATTTAGGTTTTTTTTATTTCAATTATTTATTTATTTAAGATTTATTTATTTTAGTCATTCTTTTTAGGTTTAGGCTCACGCCATGTTTACTTTTAGTTTACTCTTATTCTTAATTTTATTGCCTATTTTATTTTATTTAGTTTAGGTTTATTTTATATTTATTTATAGGTTTTCTTTTTTAGGTTTATTTTTTAGGTTTAAGTTTTTATTTTATTTTATTTTAGGTTTATTTATCTTTATTTTACATTTAGTTTTTATTTTATTTAGGTTATTTATTCTTAGGTTTATTTTATTTTATTTAGTTTAGTTTATGTTTTTATTTATTTTATTTTATTTTATTTTTATGTTTTAGTTTTAGTTTTAGTTTAGGTTTTTATTTCATTTTATTTTCTTATTTTATTTAGGTTTAGATTTATTTATTTATTTTATTTTTAGGTTTTATTTAGTTTATGCTTAGGTTTTTAGGTTTTTAGCATCTAGGGTATAAGGTTTAGGATATTGGGTTTTAGGGCTTAGGGTTTTAGGTTTTAGGGTTTAGGGTTAGGGTTTAGGGTTGATGGTTTAGGGTTTAGTGTTTAGGCTTTAGGGTTTAGGGTTTCTAATGTTTAGGGTTTAGAGTTTAGGGTTTAGGGTTAGCTTAGGGCTTAAATAATTTTAGAAGTTAGGGTTTAGGGCTTAGGGCTTAGGGTTAGTTTAGAGTTTAGGATTTGGGGTTCTAGGGTTTGGGATTTAGGGTTTAAGGTTTAGTGTTAGGGTTAGGGTTTAAGGTATAGGGTTTAGGGCTTAGAGTTACTTTATGATTTAGGGTTTAAGGTTTAGGGTTGTAAATTTAGGGATGTTGGTTTAGGGTTTATAGTTAGTTTTAGGGTTTAGATTTATTGGTTTAGCATTTAGGTTTTAGAGTTCAGTGTTTAGGATTTTTTTTAAAAAAAATTAAGTAAACCTGTAGGTTTCAGTTTATTTATTATTTATTTTAGTTTATTTTATTTTATATTTTTATTTAGGTTTTTTTATTTTTATTTAGTTTAGTTTAGTTTATTTTTATTTTGGTTTAGGTTTTTTTTTTGTTTATTTTATTTTTATTTTAGGCTTAGGTTTTTTTTTAGTTTAAGGTTTAGTTTTTATTTTTTATTTATTTCCAGATTTGATTTTTAGGTTTATTTTTTAGGCTTAGGTTTTTATTTTATTTTTATTTTAATTTATTTTGGGATTATTTATTTTTATTTTACGTTTAATTTTTATTTTATTTAGTATTTTTATTTTTAGGTTTATTTATTTATTAGTATAGTTTAGTTTTTTTATTTATTTTACTTTCCCTTTTTATTTTATTATTTTTAGGTTTAGGTTTAGGTTTTAGTTTAGGTTTTTATTTTATTTTATCATTTTATTTTATTTATGTTTAAGTTTATTTATTATTTTATTTTTAGGTTTATTTAGTTTTGGGTTTAGGTTTTGGGGTTTAGGATTTAGGGTTTAGGGTTTAGTGTTTAGGTTTAAGATTTTTATATTTAGTGGTTAGGGTTAAGGTTTAGGATTTAGTTTAGGTTTAGTGAAGCTTTGGGTTTAGTTTAGAGAAGGTGTTAGTTAAGGGTTTAGGGTTATTTAAGGTTTAGGGTTTAGGCTTTTGGTTTAGTGGTTTATTTTAGGGTTTAGGGTTTAGGTGGTGGTTGGTTTGGTTGAGGGGAGGGTTTAGGGTTTAGAGTTTAGTTTAGAGTTAGAGTTATGGTTGGGGTAGGTTTTAAGGTTTAGGGTTTAGGGTTTAGGTTTAGGTTTAGGTTTAGGTTTATTTTATTTTAGGTTTAGGTTTAAGTTTTATTTATTTTAGTTTAGTTTATTTTAGTTCAAGTTTAAGTTTATTTTATTTTTATTTTAGGTTTAGGTTTAGGTTTAGGTTTTATTTATTTTAGTTTAGGTTTAAGTTCATTTTATTTTGATTTTTGGTTTAGGTTTTTTTTTTTAGTTTAGGGTTTAGGTTTTTTTAACTATTTTTATGTTTTATTTTTAGGTTTTTTTTTTTATTTTGGATTTTGTTAAGTTTTTATTTTATTTTATTTTAGGTTTATTATATTTTAATTTTATATTTAGTTTTTATTTTAACTAGGTATTTTATTCTTAGGTTTATTTTATTTTTAGTTTAGTTTAAGTTTTTTTTAATTTATTTTAGTTCTTTTTTATTTTATTTTATTTTATTTTTAGGTTAAGGTTTAGGTTTTAGTTTAGGTTTTTATTTAGTTTTATTTTTTTAATTTTTTTAGGTTTAGGTTATTTATTTATTTTATTTTATGGTTTTATTAAGGTTAAGTTTAGGTTTTTTAGGTTTTTAGGGTTTAAAGTTTAGGGTTTAGGGTTTTAGGGTTAGGATTTGATGTTCCGGGTTTAGGGTTTTAGAGTTTAGGATTTATGGTTTAGGGTTTAGGGTTTAGGGTTTGTTTTAGGGCTTAGGGTTTGTGGTTTTGGTTTTTATTTATTTATTTATTTATAAATTAAGTAAACTGGTAGGCTTATGTTTATTTAGTTAATTTTTTATTTATTTTAGTTTTTCATATTTTTATTTTTATTTAGATTTATTTTTATTTATATTTATTTTAGTTTATTTATTTTAGATTTATTTATTTTAGTTTAGGTTTTTATTTTAGTTTATTTTTTTCATTTAGGTTTAGGTTTAAGTTTATTTTTTAGGTTTAGGTTTTATTTTTTATTTTTAGGTTTAGGCTTAGGATTTAATTTTATTTTTCTATGGTTAGGTTTTAGGTTTTTATTTAGGCCTATTTTAGGATTTATTTTTTAGTTTAGGTTTAACTTTATTTTTAGTTTATTTTATTTTATTTAGTTTAGGCTTAGGTTTAGGTTTAATTTATTTTAGTTCAGGTTTAGATTTATTTTTTTTATTTTTGGTTTAGGTTTAGTTTTATTTATTTTAGTTTTGGTTTAGGTTTATTTTCTTTAGTTTATTTTATTTTTATTTTAGGTTTAAATTTTTTTTTAGTTTAGGGTTTTGGTTTTATTTTTAATTTATTTTTTTAATTTTAAGATTTAGGGTTTAGGGTTTAGGTTTTTTGAGTTTTTGGGTTTAGGGTTTAGTGATTAGGGTTTATGGTTTAGGGTTTAGGGTTTAGGGTTTATGATTTTAGGGTATAGGGTTGTCGGTTTAGGGTTGTTGGCTTAGGGTTTAGGGTTTAAGGTTATTTTAGTAGGGTTTAGGACTTTTTTTTTAAAAATTAAGTAAATAGATAGGTTTAGGTTTATTTAGTTTATTTTTTATTTATTTCAATTTATTTATTTTTTCTTCTTACTTTAGTTTATTTTTTTTGTTTTAGGTTTATTTCATTTAGTTTAGGTTTTTCTATTGTAATTTATTTTTTAGATTTAGGTTTGGTTTTAAGTTAAGATTTATTTTTATTTTATTTTTTAGGTTTAGGTTTTATTTTATATTTTTAGGTTTAGGTTTAGGTTTTTATTTTATTTTTTTAGGTTTAGGTTTTAGGTTTTTATTTTAGGATTATTTTGAAGTTTTATTTTTTATATTAGGTTTAGCTTTATTTTTAGTTTATTTTATTTTATTTAGTTTAGGTTTAGGTTTAAGTTTAGGTTTAGTTTATTTTAAGTTTAAGTTTAGGTTTTTTTTAATTTAATTTAGTTTATTAAAGTTTTGGTTTAGGTTTATTTTATTTGGTTTATTTTATTTTTATTTTAGGGTTTCTATTTTTTAGTTTAAGGTTTAGGTTTTAGTTTATGTTTTTATTTTATTTTATATTTTTTACTTCAGTTTAGGTTTTTTTATTTATGTTATTTTTAGGTTTTATTTAGTTTCGGTTTAAGTTTTTAGATTTTTAGGGTTTAGGGTTTAGGGTTTCGGTTTAGGGTTTAAGGTTTAGAATTTAGGTTTAGGGTTAAAAATTTTTTTAGCACAGAACAAATTCAAATTCAACATTTCTTTTTTTTCTATTTCATCTACCATGTAGAACCCCAATTTTCTAAGACACAAGCAATGACATATATAAAAAATCAGCACCAAGAGAGTAAATAAAAAATTATAGATATGTAGAACCATCTCTACTGTAAAGACATAATTCCATAACCACCAGAACAAATCGACCGTTCTTCATTTTCTCCATTTCCCATCAGAACCACCCCCACCTCTCGAGTAGCGGGATTTGCCATCATATCCCCGATCTCTCCTCTCGCCACCACCACCAGAACCATCGCTCTTCCCACCTCCAAAATCACCACTACTCCGACCACCACCTCCATATCCACCAACAACTCCAGATCCCCCACCACCCCTGCACTAAACATCGCCTCCGCCTTCACCTCCACCGCCAGATCTACACTGCACCGAGTTGACGGTGATGTTCCTGCCATCAAGGTTTTGCCGATTCTTAGGGTTTAGGGTTTAGGGTTTAGGGTTTGGAGTTTAGCATTTAAGGTTGTAGGTTTTATGGTTTAGGATTTAGGGTTTAGGGTTTAGGGTTTAGAGTTTTAGGATTTAGGGTTTAGGGTTTCAAGTTTAGGGTTTAGGGCTTAGGGTTTAGGGTTTAGAGTTTTAGGATTTAAGGTTTAGGGTTTAAGGTTGTAAATTTAGGGTTATAGGTTTAGGGATAATTTTATGATTTAGGGTTTAGGGTTTAGGGTTTAGGATTTAGGGTTTAGGGTTTTTTTTAAAAAAAAATTAAGTTAACCCCTAGGTTTAGGTTTATTTAGTTTATTTTTTATTTATTTGAGTTTATTTTTTTATGTAGTTTAGTTTATTTTTTAGGTTTTTTATTTTATTTTATCTTTAGGTTTAGCTTTCTTTTTTAGTTGACTTTTACTTTATTTTATTTTTAGGTTTAGGTTTTTTATTATTTAGATTTAGGTTTAGGTTTCAATTTTATTCTATTTTTTTAGTTTTAGGTTTTAGGTTTATATTTTTTCTTTATTTTTAAGTTTTATTTTTTAGTTTAGGTTTAGGTATATTTTTAGTCTAATTTATTTTATTTAGTTTAGGTTTAGGTTTAGGTTTAGGTTTAAGGTTTATTTATTTTAGTTTAGGTTTAGGTATATTTTATTTTGTTTATTTTATTTATATTTTAGGTTTAGATTTTTTTTTAGTTTTTTTGTTTAGTTTTTATTTTATTTAGGTTTTTTATTTATTTTTTATTTAGTTTAGGTTTTTATTTATTTTATTTTAGTTTAGTTTTTATTTTTTATTTTTTATTCTTTTTAAGTTTAGGTTTTGGTTTTGGTTTCTATTTAGGTTTTACTTTATGTTTTTATTTTATTAAATTTTTTTATTTTATTTTGGTTTCAATTTTTTTATTTAATTTATTTTTAGGTTTTATTTAGTTTAAGTCTAAGTTTTTTGCTTTTTAGGGTTTAGAGTTTAGGGTTTAGGGTTTAGGGTTAGTTTAGGGTTTAGGGTTAGTTTAGGGTTTAGGGTTTGGGGTTTAGAGTTTTGGTCTTAGGTTAGGGTTTAAGTTTTAGTTTAGGATTTAGGGTTTAAGATTTTTTTTTATTTTAATATGGAATAAATTCAGATTCATCATTTCTTCTTTTTGATTTCATCAACCAAGTAGCACCCCAAGTTTTCTAAGACAAAAGCAATGACATAGATAAAAAATGATCGCCCATAGGGCAAATAAAAAACCCTAGATAACTAGAACTGTCTCTGCTGTAAAGATAGTTCCGTAAGCAGCATATCAGATTGACCATTCTTAAATTTCTCTTGTTCCATTAGAACCACCTCTCAGTAGTGGGATCCTCCATCATATTCCTGAACCTTCCATCCACCACCACCACGACTATAACCTTATCACTCCTCCTGCCTCGACAACCACCAATGCTTCGACCACCACCTCCATGTCGACCAGCATCTCCATATCCCCCACCATCCCAGTGACAACTGTCGCTTACGCCTTCACCTCCACCACCAGATCTAGACAGAGCCTAATTGACGATGATGTTCCTGTCATCATGTTTCTGACCATTCTTAGGGTTTAGGGTTAGTTTAGGGTTTAGGGTTTTGGGTTAGTTTAGGGCTGAGGGTTTAGGGTTTAGGGTTGTAGATTTTAGGGTTTAGGATTTAGGATTTAGGGTTTAGTGTTTATGGTATTAGGGTCTAGGGTTTAGGGTGCAGGGTTTAGGGTTTACAATTTTAGGTTTTTGGGTTTAAGGTTTAGGGTTGTAGTTTTAGGGTTATATGTTTAGGGTTTAGGGTTAGTTTTAGGGTTTAGAGTTTAGGGTTTAGGATTTAGGAATTAGGGTATAGGTTTTTTTTAAAAAAAATCATGTAAACAGTAGGTTTAGGTTTATTTAGTTTATTTTTTATATATTTGAGTTTATTTTATTTTATACTTTTATTTAGATTTATTTTTTATTTTTATTTAGGTTAATTTAATTATTTAGGTTTAATTATTTTAGTTTAGGTATTTTATTTTAGTTTATCTTTTTGGTTTAGGTTTCCTTTTTGTTGTGTTATTTTATTTGGTTTTTTAGGTTTACATTTTATTTTGTATTTTTAGTTTTAGGTTTAGGTTTTTATTTTATTTTTTTAGGTGTAGGTTTTTGGTTTTCATTTTAGGTTTATTTTAAGTTTTACTTTTTAGTTTAGTTTTAGGTTTACTTTTAGTTTATTTTAGTTTTTTAGTTTAGGTTTAGGTTTCGATTTAGTTTATTTTAGGTTTAGGTTTAGGTTTTATTTTTTTTAATTTAATTTTTTTTTGTTTAGGTTCATGTTCATTTTATTTTATTTATTTTATTTTTATTCTAGGTTTAGGTTTTTTTTAGTTTTGGGTTTAGGTTTTTTTCAATTTTTTTTAGGTTTTATTTTTAGGTTTAGGTTTTTAATTAGTTTTTATTTTATTTTATTTTAGGTTTATTTTATTCTTATTTTTTATTTTATTTTTATTTTATTTAGATTTTAGTTTAGGTTTTTAGATTTTTATAGTTTAGGGTTTAGGGTTTAGGGTTATAGGTTTTAGGGTATAGGGTTAGGGTTTTTTAACTTTTTATTTTTTTAATTAATGGTTTAGTGTTTAGGGTTTAGGTTTTATGTTTAGGGTTCATGTTTTAGTTTATGGTTTAGGGTTTAAGGTTTCTTATTTTATTTTAATAGAGAACATATTTATATTCAACATTTCTTCTTTTTGACTTCATCAACCAAGTAACATACCAAGTTTTCTAAGACACAAATGATGACATAGTTCAAAAATGAGCACGCATAGAGAAAATAAAAAAACTTTGATAGCTAGAACCCTCTTTACTATAAAGATATAGTTTCATAAGCAGTATATCGGATTGACCATTTTTTAGTTTCTCCAATTCCCATCAGAACCACCCTAGCCTCTCAACTAGCTCGATCCACCATCATACCCTCTATCTGTCTCTCCGCCACCACCGTAGCTATAACCTCTGTCTTTTGTCCTGCCTCCATAAGCACCACTACTCTGACCACCACCTCCATATCCACCATCACCTCCAGATCCCCACCACCACTGTGATCACTGCTGCTTCTGCCTTTACCTCCACCAAGAGATCTAGATTGAGCTTGGTTGATGGTGATGTTCATGCTGTCAAGGTTCTGCTTATTCTTAAGGTTTAGGTTTATTATTTAATTTATCTAGTTACTTTAGTTTTAAATTAATGATTTGAGGTTTAGGGTTTAAGGTTTAGGGTTTTATTATTTATGCTTTTAGGGTTTAGGGATTATAATTTTTTAAGGTTTATGGTTTAGTTTTTTTTAATTTTTTTTAATTTTTTTATTTTTAGGGTTTAGGGTTTAAAGCTTAGGTTTTAGGTTTAAAGTTTAGGTTTTATTTTAGGATTTAAGTTTTATATTATTTTTTTAATAGAGAACAAATTCATATTCAATATTTCTTTTTTTTTTGATTTCATCAACCAAGTAACATACCAAGTTTTCAAATACACAAGCGACAACATAAATAGAAAATGAGCACTCGTAGAGTAGTTCAAATACCCTAGATAACTTGAATCATCTCTACTATAAAGACATAGTTCCATAAGCAAATGTGATCGGATCTGTTTTACTGCAATTCTGACCTCGGTAGAGATCCGATCATGTACCGATCTCCCTCCTCCACGACCACAGCTATAACCTTCATCACTCCTCCTGGCTCCATAACCACCACTGCTCTGACCACCACCTCCATATCCACTAGCACATCCAGATCCCCTACCACCACTGCGATAACCGTCACCTCCGCCTTTTCCTCCACTGCTAAATCTAGACTGAGCTTGGTTTACGGTGATGTTCCTGCCATCAAGGCTCTGCCCATTCTTAGGGTTTAGGTTTAGGTTTATTAGGTTTAAGGGTTTAATTTTATTTTTTAATTTATTTGGTTACTTTAGGTTCAAGTTTTGGGATTGGTGTTTAGGGTTTAGTGTTTAGGGTTTAGGGTTTAATGTTTAAGGTTTAAGGTTTAGGGTTTAAGTTCTTTTAGGGTTTAGATTTTAGGGATAAGGGTTTAGTGTTTTGGTTTTAGGGTTTTGTAGGGTTTAGGGTTTAGGGTTTAGGGTTGTAGGTTTAGTGTTGTGGGGTTAGGATTTAGTCGTAGTTTTAGGGTTTAGGGTTGGTTTTTTTTATTTTTTTTATTTTTATTATTTAGGATTTAGGGTTTAGGTTTTAAGTTTTAGGTTTGGGGTTCAAATTTTAGTTTAGGGTTTAGAGTTTTTGGTATTTTTCTTAATAGAGAACAAATTTAGATTCAACATTTCTTCTTTTCAATTTCATCACCCAAGTAACACCCTAGATTTTCTAAGACACAAGCGACAACATAGATAAAAAATGAGCACGCATAGAGAAAATAAAAACCCTAGATAATTAGAATCATCTCAGTGAAAAAGACACAGTTCCATAAGAGAAGATTGGATTAACCGTTCCTTAGTTTCTTCAGTTCCCATTAGAATTGCCCTAAACTCTCGAGTAGCGGGATGCACCATCATGTCGCCAATCTCTCCCTTCACCGCCATCATGGATGTAACCTCCATCGCTTCTGCCACCTCCATAACCACCACTACACAGACCACCACCTCCATATCCACCAGCACTTCCAGATCCCCCACCACCACTATAATAATTTCCACCTCCGAATTCACCACCTAACTAGAGCGGCTGACGGTGATGTTCCTGTCATCAAGGTTCTACCCATTCTTAGGTTTCAGGTTTAGGTTTAGGTTTAGGTTTACTAGGTTTTATGGTTTAGGATTATTTTTTAATTTATTTAGTTATTTTTGGTTTAGGTTTATATTTAGGGTTTAGGTTTAGGGCTTAGGGTTTAGGGTTAGGGTTTAGGATTTAGGGTTTAGGATTTAGGGTTTAGGGTTTATGGTTTTAGTGTTTATGCTTTTAGGATTTAGGGTTTAGTAGGGTTTTAGAGTTTAGGGTTTAGGTTTAGAGTGTGAGGGTTTAGGGTTTAGTGGGTCAGTTTAGGGTGGGAGTGGTCGGGGTTTTGGTTAGGGTTATGGATTAGATTTTAGTTTAGGGTTTAGGGATGGTTTAGGGTTTATGGTTGTAGGTTTAGTGTTGCATCTTTAGCCAAGTTTACGCCAGTTTTAAAGTTTAGCATTTAGTTAAGGTTTAGGGTAGGGATTTAGAGTTTTTTTTATAAAACAAACAGGTTTAGGTTTATTTAGTTTACATAATTTATTTTTATTTATTTTAGTTTATTTTATTTTTATTTTTATTTAAGTTTATTTTATATTTTTATTTAGCTTTATTTTATATATTTATTTAGGTTTATTTTTTGATTTTATTTAGTTTAGTTTATGTATTTTAAGTTTATTTATTTTAATTTAGGTTTTTTATTTTAGTTTATTTTTTTTATCTAGTTTAGTTTATTTATTTTATGTTTATTTATTTTAATTTAGGTTTTTTATTTTTGTTTATTTTTTAGGTTTAGGTTTAGGTTTAGGTCTATTTTTTAGTTGAGTTTTATTTTTATTTTATTTTTTAGGTTTAAGTTTTTAGGTTTTTAGGGTTTAGGGTTTAGAGTTTTGGGTTTAGGGTTTTGGATTTAGGGTTTTAGGATTTAGGGTTTAGAGTTTTTGGTTTTTTAATAGAGAACAAATTTAGATTCAACATTTCTTCTTTTCGATTTCATTAACAAAGTAACACACCAAGTTTTCTAAGAAACAAGTGATACATACATATAAAATGGGCATGCATAGAACAAATTTAGAGTTTTTTTAGGTTTAGTTTTTATTTTTTTGTTTAGTTTAATTTTATTTTATTTTTTTAGGTTTAAGTTTCATTTTTTATTTTAGTTTAGGTTTTATTTTATTTATTTTTTATTTTTTAGGTTTTAAGATTTCATTTTAGTTTCATTTGTATGTTTTATTTTTTTATTTAGGTATAAATTTATTTTTACTTTATTTTATTTTATTTTGTTTAGGATTTATGTTTCGTTTGTTTTAGGTTTAGGTTTAGGTTTTATTTAGTTTAGTTTAGTTTATTTTAGTTTAGGTTTAGGTTTATTTTATTTTGTTTATTTTAGATTTAGTTTTTTTTTCTAGTTTAGGGTTTATGTTTTATTTTTAGGTTTATTTTCTAAGTTTAGGTTCTTATTTAGTTTTTATTTTATTTTAATTTATTTTAATTTACATTTAGTTTTTATTTTATTTAGGTTTATTATTTATAGGTTTATTTTATTTTTTTGTTTAGTTTAGGTCTTTATTTATTTTAATTGAGTTTAGTTTTTATTTTTTATTTTATTTTAATTTTATGTTTAGGTTTAGGTTTAGGTTTTTATCTTATTTTATTTTATTTTATTTTATTTAGGTTTAGGTTTTGGTCTTAGGTTTAGGTTTAGGTTTTAGGTTTTAGGGTTTAGAGGGCTTAGAGGTTTGGAGTTGGGTAGGATTTGGTGGTGGTTTAGTCCGTGATTTAGGTGGGTTTAGGATTTGGAGGTCTGGAGTTAGGGTCAGGATAGTTTATGGAGTGGAGGTTAGGTAGGGTAGAGTTTGGTTTAGTGGTCAGTTTTAGGTTTAGGGCTCAGTGGATCAGGGTGGGAGTGTGGCTCAGGAGGGTATTTAGGGTTTAGGTGGTAGGGTTTAGGGTGAGTTTAGGGTTTAAGTTTTAATTTTAATTTTTATTTATGTTTGTGGTAGGGTTAGTTGAGGGTTGTGGATTTAAGATTTTTTAGGGTTTAGGTTTAGCATTTAGGATTTAGGATTTAGGGAGGTTTAGGGTTTCTTTTATAAAATTAACCAAACAGTAGTTTAGGATTATTTAGTTTATTTATCTGTATTTTATTTAGGTTTATTTTTTATTTTAATCAGTTTAGTTTTGCTTTATTTAGTTTTAGGTTTTATTATAATTTATTTTTTAGGTTTAAGTTTAGATTTATGTTTATGTTTTAGTTTTGTTTTATTTTTATTTCATATTTTAAGTTTAGGTTTTATTTTTTATTTTTAGATTTAGGTTTTGATTTTAGTTTTTTATTGTAGGTTTATTTTTAGGTTTTTTTTTAGATTTAGGTTTATTTTTGGTTGATTTTATTTTAAGGTTTATGTTTATTTTATTTTGTTTATTTGTAGGTTTATTTTTTAGGTTTAGGTTTTTATTTAGTTTTTATTTTATTTTATTTTAGGTTTATTTTATTTTTATTTAAAGTTTGGGTTTATTTTATTTTGGTTTTTTATTTTTAGGTTTATTTTATTTTTTGGTTTTGTTTAGGTTTTTATTTATCTTATTTTAATTTATGCTTTATTTATTTAGTTTATTTCATTTTTAAGTTTAGGTTTTATTTTTTTATTTTTTTAGTTTATTTAGGTTTAGGTTTATTTATTTATTTTATTTTATAGTTTTATTTAGTTTAAGTTTTGGTTTTTAGGTTTTTAGGGTTTAAGGTTTAGGGTTTAGTCTTTAGGGTTTGTTGTTTAGGGTTTGGGGTTTAAGGTTTTTGGTTTATAGTTATATGTTTTAGGGTTTAGGATTTAGGGTTTAGGGTAAAAGGTTTAGGGTTTAGGGTTTAGGGTTTAGGGTTTAGGGTTTAGGGTTTAGGGTTTATGGTTTAGGGTTTATGGTTATAGGGTTTGGGTTTTAGGGCTTAGGGTTGTAGGTTTAGGGTTTAAGGTTAGTTTTAGGGTTTACGGTTTAGGGTTAGGGTTTTATTTATATTTTTTATTTTTTATTTTTTAAAATTAAGTAAACTTTTAGGTTTAGGTTTATTTAGTTTATTAATTATTTATTTTGTTTATATTTTTATTTTTATTTATGTTTATTTTTTATTATTAATTATGTTTTTATTTTAGGTTTATTTTTATTTTTTTTAGGTTAAGTTTTTATTTTATTTAGTTTTTTTAATTTTAAAGATTAGTTTAGGTTTTTATTTATTTTGTTTAGTTTAGTTTTTATTTTTTTTTATTTTAGGTTTAGGTTTCAATTTTCATTTATGTTTTAGTTTATGTTTTTATTTTATTTTATTTTTTTATTTTATTTTGATTTAGGTTTTTTATTTATTTTATTTTTAGGTTTTATTTAGTTTAAGTTTAGGTTTTTAGTTTTTTAGGGTTTAGGGTTTAGGGTCAATTTAGAGTATAGGGTTTAGGGTTTGGGGTTTAGGTTTGAGGGTTTGGGGTTTAAGGTTTAGGGTTTAGGGTTTAGGGTTTAGGTTTTAAGGTTTTAGGATTTAGGGTTTAGGGTTTTTATTTATTTATTTTTAATAGAGAACAAATTCATATTCAATATTTCTTTTTCTTGATTTCATCAACTAGGTAACACACCAAGTTTTCTTAGATACAAGCGATGACATAAATAAAAAATGAGCACAAATAGAGCAAATAAAAAACCCAAGATAACTAGAAATGTTTCCACTGTAAAGACAGTTTCATAAGCAATAGATTGGATCGATCATTCTTTAGTTTCTCTAGTTCCCATCAGACCCGCCCTGGCCTCTCGAGTAGCAGGATCCACCATCATATTCCCGATCTCTCCCTACACCACCACATGCACACCTCAGTCCCTCCCCCCTCCATAACCACCACTACTCACCCTCCACCTCCACCTGCTCTAGATTCCCCACCACCACTGGGATAATGGTGCCTCACCTTCCTCCTCTAGATATATCTACCACGGTTGATGGCGATGTTTCTGTCATTAATGTTCTTCAAATTATTAGGGTTTAGGTTTATTTTTAAATTTATTTAATTACTTTAGGTTTAGGTTTAGGGATTAGGGTTAGGGTTTATGGTTTAGTGTTCAGGGTTTTTTAAGGTTTTTTTGGGGTAAGGGGGAGGGGATTGGCTTTATGGTTTTGGGTTTTGGGTTTAGGGTCTAGGGTTGTAGGTTTAGGGTTTAGGGTTTAGGGTTTAGGGTTTAGGGTTTAGGGTTTATGGTTTAGGGTTTAGGATTTAGAATTTCTAGTTTTTTTAAATTTTGTAAACTAGTAGGTTTATGTTTATTTAGTTTATTTAGTTAAGTTTTTTTATTAATTTAATTTTATTTAGTCTAATTTATTTATTTTAGGTTTATTTATTTTATTTTAAGTTTTATTTTAGTTTCTTTTTTAGGTTTAGGTTTAAGTTTAGGTTTATTTTTTAATTTAGTTTAATTTTCAATTTATTTTAAGGTTTAGGTTTTATTTTTTATTTTTAGGTATAGGTATAGGTTTTAGGTTTTTATTTTTGGTGTATTTTTAAGTTTTATTTTTTAGTTTAGCATTAAGTTTATTTTTAATTTATTTTATTATATTTAGTGTAAGTTTAGTTTCTTTTAGGTTTAGGTTTAGGTTTTATTTAGTTTAGTTTAGTTTATTTTAGTTTAGTTTTAGGTTTATTTTATTTTATATTTTTATTTTTATTATAGGTTTAGGGGTCTTTTTTTTAGTTTAAGATTTATGTTTTATTTTTTATTTTTTTATAGGATTTATTTTTAGGTTTATTTTTATGTGTGCTTTTTATTTAGTTTTATTTAGGTTTTTAGGGTTTAGGGTTTTAGGGTTTAGGGCTTAGGGTTAGGGTTTAGAATTTAAGGTTTAGTGTTTGAGCTTTAGGGTTTAGGGGTTTTTTTTTAAATGAAGTAAATTAGTTTGTTTTTATTTATTTAGTTTATTTCTTATTTATTTATGTTTAATTTATTTTTGATTTTTCTTTATGTTTATTTTTTCTTTTTATTTAGTTTAGTTTATTTATTTTAGTTTCAGTTTTTTATTTTAGTATTTTTTTATATTTAGGTTTAGGTCTAGGTTTATTTTTTTGCTTTTACTTTTTTTGTTAGGTTTATTTTTAGTAGATTTTATTTTTTTTAGGTTTTTTATTCTTTGGTTTATTTTATTTTATAGTTTAATTTAGGTTTTTATTTATTTTGTTTTTCATTTTTTTTTTTATTTTTTTTTTAAGTTTAGCTTTAGTTTTACTTTTAGTTTTTATTTTATTTTATTTTATTTATTTTATTCAGGTTTAGGTTTTTTTATTTATTTTATTTTTTAGGTTTTATTTAGTTTAGGTTTAGATTTTATATTTTTAGGGTCTAGGGTTTAGCATTTAGGGTTTAGAGTTTGGGGTTTTAGGGTTTAGGGTTAGGGTTTAATGTTTAGTATTTAGGCTCTAGGGTTTAAGGTTTTTAGGTCTTAGGGTTTAGGGTTTAGGGTTTAGGGTTTGCTCAGGGTTTAGGGTTAGCTTAGGGTTTAGGGTTAGTTTAGGGTTTAGGTTTTAGAGTTTTAGGATATACGCTTTATGATTTAGGTTTTAAGGGTTTAGGGTTAGATTAAGGTTTTGGGTTTAAGGTTTAAGGTTTATGCTTTAATTTTAGGGTTTTTAAGGTTTAGGGTTTAGGATTAGTTTAGGGTTTCTGGTTTAGGATTTTAGGGTTTGGTGTTTAGGATTTAGTGTTTAGGGTTTATGGGTTTTTTTTTCAAAATTAAGTAAAATGGTAGGTTTAAATTTATTTAATTTATTTAGTTTATTTTATACTTTAATTTAGGTTTATTTTTTAATTTTATTCATTTAATTTTTTTATTTTATGTTTATTTATTTTAGTGTAGAGTTTTTATTTTAGTTAATTTTGTAGGTTTATGTTTAAGTTTATGTTTATTTATTAGTATACTTTTATTTTTATTTTATTTTTTATGTTTAGGTTTTATTTTTATTTTTAGGTTTAGGATTAGGTTTATTTTTTATTTTCTTAGGTTTAGGTTTTAGATTTTTATTTTAGGTTTTATGTTTTAATTTAAGTTTAGGTTTATTTTTTTATTTATTTTATTTTATTTTGTTTAGGGTTTAGGTTTAGCTTATTTTATGTTTATGTTTAGGTTTTATTTATTTTAGTTTAGTTTTAGGTTTATTTTATTTTGTTTTATTTAGGTTTAGGATTTTTTTTAGTATAAGGTTTAGGTTTTATTTTTAATTTAGTTTTAGGTTTTATTTTTAGGTTTATTTTTTGGGTTTAGGTTTTAATTTTATTTTACTTTAGGTTAATTTTATTTTTATTTTACATTTAGGTTTGTTTTATTTAGGTATTTTATTTTTAAGTTTATTTTATTTTTTAGTTTAGTTTAAGATTTTACTTAGTTTATTCTAGTTTAGTTTTTAGTTTTTAATTTATTTTACTTTTAGGTTTAGTTTTCAATTTTAGTTTAGGATTTTTATTTTATTATTTTATTTAAGTGTAGGTTTTTTATTTATTTAATTTTTAAGTTTTATTTAGTTTAGGTTTAGGTTTTTAGATTTTTAGGTTTTTAAGGTTTAGGGTTTAGGGTTTAAGGTTTAGGGTTTGGGGTTTAGGGTGTAGGGTATATGGTTGTAGGTTTTAGGGTTTAGGGTTTAGGGTTTAGGGTTAGTTTTAGGGTTTAGTGTTTTGGGCTAGCATTTTTTTATTTTTTTTATTTTTTTATATTTTTGAAATTAAGTAAACTAATAGGTTTAGGTTTATTTTGTTTATTTTTTATATTATCATATTTTTATTTTTATTTATTTTTATTTATATTTTTATTTAGTTTAGTTTATTTATTTTAGTTTATGTTTTTTATTTTAGTTTATTCTTTTGGTTTATGTTTAAGTTTAGGTTTTTTTTAGTTTAACTTTTTTTTATTTTATTTTTTATTTTTTAGTTTTATTTTTTATTTTTAGGTTTAAGTTTAGGTTTTTATTTTATTTTCTTTGGTTTAGGTTCTTCAGTTTATTCAATTCCATAAGTAGCAGATTGGATCGGACATTCTTCAGTTTATTCAGTTCCCATCAAAACCACCTTGACCTCTCGAGTAGTGGGATCCACCATCATATCCCCAATCTCTCCCTCTACCATAACCAACCCCTGTGGCTCCTCCCGCCTCTGTAACCACCACTGGTCTGACGACCACCTCCATATCTGCCAACACCTCACATTCCCCCGCCACCACTATAATAACCACCGCATCCGCTTTACTCTGCATGAGATCTGAGCTGGTTGTGGTAATGTTATTGTCATCAGGGTTCTGCCCATTCTTAGGGTTTAGGTTTATTTTTTAATTTATTTAGTTATTTTAGGTTTAGGTTTAGGGTTTGGGATTTAAAGTTTAGGGTTTAGGATTTAGGGTTCAGGGTTTAGGGTTTTAGGGTTTATGCTTTTATGGTTTAGGCTTTAAGGTTCAAGGGTTTTTTTTGGGTTTATGGTTTAAGGTTTAGGGTTTAGTGTCGTTGGTTTAGGGTTTAGGGTTTAGGATTTATAATTTATGGTTTTTTTAAAAAAAATTAAGTAAACTGATATGTTTAGGTTTATTTATTATTTATTTTATTTTATTTTATTTCTTATTTTTATTTAGGTTTATTTTTTTATTTAGTTTAGTTTATTTATTTTAGGTTTATATTTTCTTTTAGTTTTCTTTTTAGGTTTAGGTTTAGGTTTAGGTTAATTTTTTAGTTTAATTTTATTTTTATTTCATTTTTTAGGTTTAGGTTGAGGTTTTAATTTTATTTTTTTAGGTTTAGGTTTTAGGTTTTTATATTAGGTTTACTTTTGGTTTTAATTTTTGGTGTAAGTTTAGGTTTATTTTTAGTTTATTTTCTTTTATTTTGATTAGGATTAGGTTTAGGTTTAGTTTATGTTTACTTTTTTTTTTTAATTTAGTTTAGTTTATTTTTGTTTAGGTTTAGATTTATTTTATATTTATTTTAGGTTTAGGTTTTTTTTTAGGTTAGAGTTTAGGTTTTATTATTTATATATTTTTAAGTTTTATTTTTAGGTTTATTGTTTAGGATTAAGTTTTTCTTTAGTTTTTAAGTTATTTTCTTTAAGTTTTTTAATTTTTAATTTAGTTTAGGTTTTTATTTATTTCATTTTAGTTTAGTTTTTATTTTTTAATTTATTTTCTTTTTAAGTTTAGGCTTATGTTTAGGTTTCGGTTTTAGTTTATGTTTTTATTTTAATTTTTATTTTATTTTGGTTTAGATATTTAATTCATTTAATTTTTAGATTTATTTAGTTTAGGTTTAGGTTTTTAGCTTTATAGGGTTTAGGGTTTAAGGTTTATGGTTTTTTTTTTTTGTTTTTTTTTTTTTTTTTTTTTTTTTTTTTTTTAGGAAACCCCATTATCTGGGGTATTTTATTGCCACAAAATAAAGGTTACAAGGTCCTTAAAGGGATAAACTCGAAATCACTCGATGAGCTACAATCGACTAAGGAGTAAATGCCCAACTAAGTACATCCAAGAGCAAAAGAAAACATTAAAGCAATCAAAAGATACAAGATGATTAACATAATAAGCTAAAGAAATGATAAGGCCAAAGCTCTGATAGTTGTAGAAGTGCTTGGTAATATGGAGCAAACCTGCAAGATAAAAAGAGAGAAATACCTACAAAGTTATAATAAGAGAGAGATTAGAACAGTTAAGGTAATACAGACAGAAAGATAGGAGAAAATAGTATAATATGAGTATGATAATAAGAAAATGGGATATAGAAGCCTCAGGCTCAATCACACCATGTTGGGCGATGCAAATATGAGCATCCAAACTTGTGAAGGGTTACATCACATGAGCTACTACCGAACCAAAAGGGTGAGAACATCACACCATCATAGCCAACAAACGAGAAGGAAGCACCCAGTTGTTGATATTCTTGTGAGCTTTATTACGCAAACCTAAGTAAAATCATATCTAAAATATATAGGTAATTGCTAAGAGTGAAGGATAAGGAGTCTCAGAGAAAATCATCAATATAGCCATCTTGACATGAGAATACAGAAACATAAGTAAGTGAGGCATCTTTGCCAGAATCTCCTAAATAGCCATGTTCAGGGAAGGAAATTGTTCAGCATATAATCCCTCCATAAGATAATTACAGAGGAGACTAATAGCTGAGAATCTGTTACATAAGTTGATGAGCCTATAATTAACACCATCCCAATCACATGGTATGTAAATGAGTCTTTCAGTGCAGAAAACAACCAGGAAAGTCCGATAATGTCCGGAGAAAGCAATAGAAAAGAAATAGCTAGCTCAACACAAGGAATGAAGCAATCAACGAGTTAGTACCGAAAGAAAAGCAGTTAGCGGCGGCTCCAATAGCATTCGACAATCACCATTCAAGTAATCCAGCTGCTCGACAATAAATCCAAAGAACAGGACAGCAAAAGGCAGAAACCTCCAAGATATGCAAAGACTAAAGTGGCCATAATATCCTTCTTTCAGAATAAAGTGCTCATAAGGCGAACCAACTCGGAAGAGGTAGCGGTGATGCAAATCGGAGAAGGCGAGATAAATAACGCAATCAGCCAACAACACCAAACTAATACAACATTGGAACCCCCCATAAAAGAAATCAACAAGTGAATAAAAGTGAGGCTCAACATTAACATCCAGAAAACAGCAACAGTTAAGGCGGCGACAAGATAGGAAGTTCTGACAAATTGGCGGAAAACTCCTCAAACAGTAGACATGGCAATAGTAGATAAACGAAAAATTAAGGCATATAGCTATCCGAAGGTAGCAAAAGACAAATCACTAAAAGCCCTCACCATCTGGGGAATGTGCAGAACATCTTTCGTGTCATGAGACCACGAAATGTTACAACCAACAAAGAGAGAGCCAAAGGAGACAAGGAAAACAAAAAATAAATCTCCAAGACAAGAGACGACATAAGCAGCAACTATCAGAGTAAGCAGTACCCACAATCCCAGCAGATACACAAAAACTCCAAACCTGCTGATCATGGGAAGCAAAACCAGAAGCAACAAGACTAATAAAGAAAAAATAACACAATTCCATTCTGTAAATAGATATTAAAGTAGAGATGGGATATTCCAATCAAAATAAGCGCAATAAAGAAAGGCGCAACCAATAGGTGTTCAATAGCGTTCTAAGAGCAACAGTCGGTCCTCATGCATTCGGGATTAATAAACCGGCCGGTGAAATCAGCAAATTTCAGTTTAAATTACCCGCAGAACTTATAGATTAAAATCTGCAGCGATTAAGGGATCAAGGATAATGTCGCACCCAAACAAATCCGACGGTGAAAATCAGTTACCACATAAGGAACATTCATAACGATAGCGACAATCCCAATTCAGCCCACAATCTTTGGAGAAATACCCCACAGGCTTGCCATATGCGGTCATTGAGAATATACAAACCATATGTTAAGATCCAGTAGAACAGTTGATTAGGCACAGTGGTCTGCACAATACTAGCAGCAGTAAAAGGGATATTATAGCAGGTAACAACAGTAGCCCAGGGACAACTAATCAGATATACTAAATCCACAAACATCGAAGATCTTAAGACATCAACAGGCAGCATCAGATTAAAATACTTCTCAAAAATGACACTCCAATCCAAGAAGGTAACAAAGCCCATTAGATGGGATTTACAACCACCACGAAAGCGACAATCCGACAATAATGCAATCAAGTCACTCCCATGAGAGCAACTAATGCAACATTGTAAGCCAGTAAAATATAAAATAAGAAGATGATTCCAAGTAGAGACATCATTACCAATCAGAAATTTTAAGAAAATAAAGGTCCAAAACCAGAACTTGCTAAGACAGTAGTAGACAAGCTGGCAAAAGACAAGTGGAGGAAAAGCTGGGAGCGATAAAAATCTGCGGCGGCCGAACCAGTGATGAAAAAACCAAATCAACAAACAAGACAACAAACAACCATGACAGCAAACCTCCAAACCCCAAATCACAATTAAACCGAATCCAGTCCAGTATAAGGATTTCAGACCAAAACAATCAATAAAAGAGACCCGGGAATTACAATTTCTTCCCTTGCAGGAAAGCGGGCTGAGGTTAGACATTATACAAGCAAGGACAGCCGGTTGTACATAAAATTCTGAAGCCCAACAACCAACCAAAGTCCTTTCAGCATAAGTGATGGAACCTTTATGAATAAGGCCTTTAAGGAGTGAAGAGTCCCAAGGAATGTAAGCATTAGCCAAAAAAATACTATAATCAGTAAAATAAAAACTGCAACCAGCATAATGCACACTAATCCGATGCCTAGAGTCAACATAGTTAGTAGCAATGCTCCAAGCCTTTAGTGAGAAAAGGCTGGTTCTGAGAGTTAGTATAAAAAAACCCATCGAGTAGATAACTTCCTCCAAATGTTTAATTCTATCGGGTTTAGTAATAGTTGTATCAATGAAAGTCAAGTCCCAAGAGGGATTGTAGTTATAAAAAGAATGTAGTAACCCAAGTAGGCAGGTTCCAATTCAAGAGATTAATGTGCATATAGTTCAACATCTAGCCCATAAAATTGCAAATGCCAAAAACATAAATCATCCAACTAAAGGAGAAGGGGTAGAGGCAGCAAGTCATAGAGCACAAGACAAGAATGATATCTATGAGGATTATCCATAAAGAACACAAAGAAAGCAGAAAATCGAAAAAAAGAGAAAAAAAGGCAAAGAGGTGAATTAGATTCGAGGTAAGGAAGCCCGAGTTGTCCAAGTTAACTAGGCCGCAAGTATTTGGGTAATGTAAGTTGATCAAAGAAGATGATATCTTTTCTAATCTCTGATTTGCAAGGTAATCAAGACGGCGTTACCTTCACGCAAACATGGGTGATGGTAAAATTCAGTTGAGAAAGAAGAACCCTTGTTTGCTTGAGGAGATAGTACAAACAGGCGTTGCTCATATTGGTAGAAGTCAAAAGATCAATCAGTAGAAGAGCGTCCACTTCTATCCAAATATTGAGCCAACCATTTTGAATACAAATTTCTAAAGCTTTGTGGACTGCCATAAGCTCAGTATAAGGAACAGTGTTGGAAATAAGGGGATAAGCAAAAGCACATAGGACAATGCCCTTAGAGTCCCTGAAAATGCCTCCACAACCAGAGCCATTATTAGAGACAGAGCCGTCAGTATTAATTTTAATAATATGATCAAGAGGTTTCTTCCAAAACCATTCTATCATTTAGATAGTAAGTTTGGTGCGGAAGGTTGAGTCCCGCTTTATTAGCTACATTCTGACCTTTAAAATGTTTATGATGAATTAAGTTGGCTTTGAACAATTCACAAATTTTGTTTTTAGTTCTAGCAATAATCCTCATGTGATTCATACGAATCCCACAATGTTTAGCATCATTTCGGTCCATCCATATGAACCAAATAAGAGTAATGGCGATTATGATTTTAATATGACCTTTAATTGTATTGTCAAAGTAAACTCCAAAAAGTTGATATAAATTAAAAGAACAATTAAAATTGGTGTTGAATAGATCATCATACCAAATCCAAATTTTAGAGGCAATAGCCCCATTAATAAAAACATGGTTAACATTCTCAATATGAGAACAACATTGACATTTGAGGGTAAGTAAAACCCTTTACCCCACAACAAAGAGTCAACAAGAATAAAGTTTTTAGGATACGCCAAGTTAGGACAGAGTAAGAAGAGGGGATATTGTTATTCCAGATTTTGGAGAACACAATAGAAGAATCGAGTGTCTTTAGTGTGAAGCCACACATTTTAAGGTTGAAATCCCCATTATGAGATAGCTTAAAGATAATCTGATCATGATTGTTAGGAGTGATAGGAATATTAGTAATCATATGTAAAAAAGCGGAAGGAATAGAATCAGTAATCTTACTAGTATTCCACTTGTGGTTTTGCGTAATGAACTCTAAGATCAGAGGTGGAGTGAGTGTAGAGTAAGTCATCAATGGATCCACAACCACTCCAGTTGTCTTGCCAAAAGAAGGAATTGCCAGAGTTTATGCCCCAAAAAATTAAGGATTATCCCATTTGACGAGAACATAGTCTTCTCCATACGGAGAATCCCATTTAAAGGGACAAATGAGAGGATGTTTACCCGGCAATATTTGGAAGTCATCATGAATTTTGCCCAAAGACTATTATTAAAAATTCCACCAAAGTTTGTAGGAAAAGGCATTGATTACTTCTTTAATGGATTTACAACCCACCTCCCTCTTCAAGAGTACCACTTTTGGACCGGATGACCGACATCCTTTTAGAGGAGGTATTGGTTCCCCAAAAGAATTTGTTTAATAGACGTTCAATTCTATTGATGGTAGAGTTGGTAGGTACAATCGTTTGGAGAAGATATATAGGCATGGAATTTAAAGTGCTTTTGATCAAGGTAAGCCTACCACCGAATGAGAGTAAATGAAATTCCCAAACCGAAAGTTTGTTAGAAATTTTCTGGATTAGATCATCAAAAAGGTGTGATCTTTTATGGCCTTTGTAGAGCGGAGCCCCAAGGTAATTAAGAGGGAGTTGATTTTGCTTAAAATTAGTAATTACGGATATTTGGTTAAGTCTATTAGGTGGAATCTTAGATGAAGGTATAAAAGCATTTTCCTTCATTAAGAAAAGGCCACTAACTTTACCAAAATCATTTAGAAGGTTCATAATGGTTTTAACATGATGAATGGAGCCGTTGCAGAAGATAATGAAATCATCACAAAGCTAAGATGAGAAATAGAAGCCACCATGAGTTTTAAAAGACATATTGGGTTTATTAGCGTAAGATTGTTAAGGCTCCTGCAGGATATTCAATAGCGATGATAAAAGAAGATGAAAGAGGGTCACCTTGCCTCAAACCATGGCTAGAAGGAAAGAAACCTAAGGACTCACCATTCAAAATAACCAAAACCGACATTGATACACCTTTTATAATCCGGATAAATCTATCAGAAAAACCAAACAAATTTAGGATTTGAAAGAGAAACTCCCATGAGAGATTGTCAAAGGCTTTAGTGATGTCCAATTTGAATAAGATGTTGCCTCCTCTAGAAGGGACATTAATGTCATGAACCAGTTCTTGCGCAAGAAGAATATTATCCGATATTAATGCTTTTAAACAAAACCAGTTTGATTAGGTGAGATGATTTTAGGAAGCAAAAGTGTTTATTAATTTAGCAATAAGTTTTGAAAAAGGTGCAATCGGTCTAAAATCGCCCCAAGATTGATTGCTAGTTTTGGAAATAAGGACAATAGAAGTGCTAGAAAAGTATTTGGGTATAGGATTGCCATCAAAGAAATCAATAACGCAACTAAGTCGGTTTTAATAAATGACCAACAATGCGAAAGAAGTGGGTCAGTATAGCCGTCGAATGACAATCGGTGTTCATGTTCTTAAGAGTATTACTAATCTCCTCTTCGGAGGGACACCTAGTGAGTAAATGATTGTCCTCACTATTAATCATAGAGGGGATAATATGAGTGTTTGATAAAGTTTCCAGGAACGGATTAGAATTTAATAGAGTTTGGAAATGCTGAATGACAGAATCCTTAATATCATTGTTATATCCATTCACCATTAGAGTTCTTAATCTTTCGAAGTTTAAGGCTCTCCGTTTACAAATGGCATGAAAATACCGGTGTTTTACCATCGCAATATGCTTGCTTGCTTTTTTGGCCAATAGGTTTCTTCCATGTTTTGATAATTAGCCAAGGTATTCTTGGCAATGTTCAACTCCTCTAGTTTCGGGATCTGGAGACAACCTCTTCAAGAGAACAAACCTCTTGTTCCATAGCTTTAAGATTTGTGAAAAGGTTTTGAAAATGTGTTTATTCCACCAATTGAGATTTTGTTTAAGTCTTTTGAGCTTTAGCAGACAGTCATACCTTTAATGAATTATGGGAAAAGCGGGGCCATCAAGTGAGGGTGACATTGGTGAAGTCACTATGTTGGGTCCACATATTTTGAAATCGAAGGAGAGGGAGTACGGGGTAGGGGATTTTGAAGGAAATCGAGAGGGGCATGGTCGACAAAGTTACGCTCAAATGCTCAATAGTGGTAGTGATTGATCCAAAGCATTAAAGAGGGTCCCTATCTAGACGCCAAAGTCTAGAGTTGTGCCACGTGTAATTAGTGAAACCAATGTCAATCAAATTGCAATCCAGATCATATTTGAGAAGTCCTCCATGGAATGAAGGAGAACATCCTCCCCTTCTTTCCGAAGCTAGCTATGATGGTATTGAATGCCTCCAACCAACGGGGAAGGTTGGCGGAAGCGTAAGTGATTCCAAAGGAGATTCCTACCAATTACAAGAAGCATAGATAAAAAGAAAGCGATAAATCACCTAAAGAGATTTTGACATTAACCAATTGGTTAAGATCATCAATGATGGAAATGGTGATGGAGTTGTGCCAAAAGCACCAAATTTTATTATTAAGATTGAAGAAAAAATTATGAAAACCAAGGGATCTAGCGACAAACGCAATCTTAGAAGAATTAATGAGAGGTTCAATAAGAACAAGTAACTTAATATTATGGATACGATAAAGACTCCTAACACGGTTGCGGATCGGAAGAGTCCCACAACCCCGGATATTCCAAATAAGAAAATTAATCATAAGGAGACAACCAAAAAGGGGAAAAGAAGAAAGAAAGGTAAGAGAGGAAAGAAATGACGCCACATTACTTTTTTGGGGTGGAAGAAGAGCGAGTGGTTCTATTGAAATTATTATTAAAGAACTTTGTAGGGTTTTGTATTTAGCTTGAAAAGGTCTATCAATCCAAATTGTCTCCATCGAAAGAGATTGATTTTGAGTTCGGAATAATAGAAGGATCTATCAAGGTTTTAGAAGAGGGGATTTCACCTTCTTCCCATCGAAGAGTGTAAGAAATTTGGTTCAATTGTTGATTATCACTCTGAAGAAAAATAGATGAGGATGTTCTAGCACCAGTTGTAATACAAATATCTTTCTCAATATGTTAAGGCATAGGGTCCTCATTGTTTTGGAGGCTACTATTGATTTTTGAGGATTTAAATGTAGCAAAGAGCTATCTTGAGAAACCAGTTACAAGGGTGAAGTTAGGTAAAATGTCATTGGTATCGTCACCCTCAATGTGCTTTTAGTACCAAGGTCCAGTGTTTTTTTAGAAATCGAGTTGATGTGGGAAGGAGAGGTTCTTTTGAGTATCTTTAGGCACATATGCTAGAATAGTGGTTTTCCAGTTAATGATAGTCTTATTCTGGTAAATTTTTTTAGAGATTAGGATGAAGCACAAAAGAGTGGTCGTGCGTGGATCTTGCGGTGAGTGCAAAAGACAGAAAGTTTTAATTCGACTTTTGACTATATCCAAATTTTTCGAGAAATCCAAACCTCTTTGGGATATTTTTTTGTGATGTCTATCTCAACGAGAATACAGCAGATGCCTAGATCTAGTGGTGTTGCTTGGTCAATTTGGAGAGGTCTACCAAAAGGCCGCCGACAAACAAAACTTGATGAGTGACATAATGAATGCGCATGTTAGGAAATGCAAGCCAAAGAGGGACAATGGGAGATTCCTCTTTGACATCAAAGAGGGGCGACCATTTCAATAGCCGCATATGACAATTATGCACAAAATAAGAACGACGAGCGAAAACCCGCGAATAGTCTAAATCATTTGAGAGTTGAATAAGAATGTGACGGGGATCGATAAGCCCGATAGTGAAGGTGCCTGATAATTTTAAACTATGAAAAAAAAAGCGAATATTATCAAGAGTCGGGCGTCGAAGGGAGAATTTACCCACCAAAGTGAATTCGAAGGGCTTAGCAAGTTTCTCAACATCGATCGAACACATTATGCGGCGGTCCGGTAAGATGTAGAAATGAGATTAACAAGCATTGTAGGGATCTTACCGGATAAAGCGTCTTTGAATGATTTAACAATAGGTGCATTGTGCAGTTGAATCTAGAAAACACCCAGTGCGAAAGGCGTTCGGCGTCGAGGGCGGTTCGAGACCAAAGCCTCCGCCATTTGTGTAATCCGAGGGCGTCACACCATACGGGAGAGCAGACCACGCTTCAGGCGAGAAGCCGCCAAGACCAAAAAAGACAATCCAGATGAGAACTCAAAATCGAGAGAGCGGGCTGAGAAAGGGTTTAAGGTTTATGGTTAGTTTAGGGTTTAGGGTTTAGGGTTTAGGGTTTAGGGATTAGGGTTTAGGGTTTTAAGTTTAGGGTTTAAGGTTTAGGGTTTAGTTTTTAGGCTTTACAGTTATAAGGTTTTTAAGGTTTAGGGAATAAGGTTTAGGGTTAGCTTAGGGTTTAGGGTTTAAGGTTTAAAGTTTAAGCTTTAGGGTTTAGGGTTTGCAGTTTACGGTTTAGGATTTAGTGTTAGTTTAGGGTTTAGGGTTTTAGGGTTTTGGGTTTAGGGTTTAGGGTTTAGGGTTAGGTTTGTTATATATATATTTTTATATTTTTTTTATTTTTAAATTAAGTAAACTAGTAAGTTTAGGTTTATTTAGATATTTTTTATATATTGTAGTTTATTTTTTTATTTAGGTTTATTTTTATTTTTATTTATTTTAGTTTATTTATTTTAGGTTTATTCATTTTAGTTTAGGTTTCTTATTTTAGTTTATTTTTTAGGTTTAGGTTTATTTTTTAGTTAAGTTTTATTTTTATTTTATTTTTTAGGTTTAGGGTTATTTTTTTAGGTTTAGGTTTAGGGTATTTTTTAGGTTTACGTTTTAGGTTTTTATTTTAGGTTTATTTTTAGGTTTTATTTTTTAGTTTAAGTTTAAATTTATTTTTGTT
This sequence comes from Cymbidium sinense, assembly GCA_021442155.1. NCBI lineage: Eukaryota > Viridiplantae > Streptophyta > Magnoliopsida > Asparagales > Orchidaceae > Cymbidium > Cymbidium sinense. Next base: position 126,789,787 of record CM038214.1, read on the forward strand.
AGATTTATTTTATTTATTTTAGGGTTTTGGATTAGCTTATTTTAGGTTTAGGTTGAGGTTTAGGTTTTATTTATTTTAGTTTAGGTTTAGGTTTATTTCATTTTGTTTATTTTAGGTTTAGGATTTTTTTAGTTTAGGGTTTAGGTTTTATTTAGTTTTTATTTTTAGGTTTTATTTTATTTTTATTGTTTAGGTTAATGTTTTTATTTACTTACATTCAGCGATGAAGACTTACTTTTAGGAACGACTGAGCACAACCACCTATTTACATTACAGTGGATGTAGGCAAATACAGGCTATCTAGAGTTCTGGTTGACCCATATGTATTAATCAACATTATGAGTATAAGAACCCTTGCCTAGTTGAGGATCAACATCTCCAAACTCTAAAAAGAAAGGATGATGTTGAGAGGATTCAATGAACAAGGCAAGAGGACCTAAATGCATGATAAAATAGGTTATGGTCAAACCAGCTAGAAGAAGTTGTTCTCCACCACAAGGGATGCCCTCACAGATCTAGCATTCCTTTATTGTGCAAGGATGGAGATCCTTCATGTTCAAGAGAGAAAGAATATGCATGCATGATGTGAAACATAAAACATATAGCTAAGGGGTTGCTAAATCTTTTAATTAACTTATTTATGTCTTAGGCTTTATGATGAGGTTATGAGTTGTTTAAAATTTAGTTATGAGTGATTAGTTGGTTAGAAATGTTATTTTTATTCTAAGAGCCTAATCGTATCCAAGCCACACAATAAAGCATCAATCATTTAAAAAACTATAAAAGCATGTTGTCCTAATGCATAATGTAAACATAACATCAAACAACTATATAAACTATCATAAAAGAATAAAAGGATGATGTGGTCGGGTACTGCCGTACTACTTGAAGAAATAAAAAATTGGTTGTCGAGGTCTACCCTTATACAACCTAGAATATGAAAGAATAACTATAATTGTATTAACTTAGAGCTAGAAGTGGTGACTTAATATTATTAAGGCTTGTGTGGTAAGTCTTGTTAGGCATTAGAGTTGTATTTTTTAAAGGATTCAATTTAACAAGAAAGGTTGATTTCACTTGAAGTAGTTTAATTGACTTGATAATTTTCATTTGTGTTTTCTTTGGTTTCATTGATTACACTTAGCAACAAAGTGTTATAAAGAGAGGAAAAGAGGATTGCCCTCTTTCATCCCTACCTTATGTCACTTTCTAAAGTATATTAATTTGATTTAGTTCTCTTTAGTAAATGGCTTATTAAATGATTTAATTAATCCTAAGTTTAGGTCACTTTAAATAATCCTATTCAAAATGAAAGGCATCTTAAGATTAATTTAGTTCAATTACTACCACATGACATATATTAATTCATTTTTTTCCATCACATGTAACATGCATATGATTGTATATTTTTTTATTGAATAATATATATATATAAATTAAAGCTTTATCCAAATTCTAATGTTGAAATACATCAGAGTGAAATCAAATGGGTATGTTCCATTGTTAAAATAAAGAAATGAGGTAATCAAATTACCTCATTGGGGCTAGCTAAAGCCTCATGTTCCCGGGATGTCTAGACTATATACCCATTATCATTCAATCTTATATAAATCAACACATGAATAGAAAAAAGAGAACTCAACATTCATACACTTAAGCTATAATCACATCCATTTCTTATGTATTTATAACTAGCATCATAACACATATTATTATTCATTTATAAGCCATTGAAAAATACATTTGGATTTAATAGTGATAATAGTCATGCATATATTAAATTAAATCAACACGTGCAAGCTTACATAAAAGAAATACATTTTATTTTACTTGATTTTGAAAAGATGGATGCATGAATTCAAATGACATACCAATTTAACATGATTGGAAACAGGACAATCAAATACAAGCATGTGATTCATTCAACCAAACTAGTTCTTAAGGACAATCAAATCAAATAAGATTATTTAAAGCAAACCAAAGCTTCTTTATTAATGATTAATTGCCTAATTAAAGCATAATCCTATTAGTGCCACATGGCATGCTAACGTGACACGCTTTCCACGTGACGCTGCAGGATTGGCTACTTAAACTTATCTGAATCAGTGCCTATGTGGCGGAGGAAGATGTGCTTTCTCATCTGCCATTTGATCTAAGATCAGATGGCTATGATTAATTCCACAGCTTAATAGGATTAAATCAGATCAATCTAGTGGATCTAATCATGATCATCCATTTTGATCACACGGAAGGGATGGTGGGTGATCTAACATCACACGAGTGAGGGAGAATGGAGTCCGTCCACCATTACTCAGTTGATCCAAGCTTACCCGATTTCATATCAACTCCAAAAGGATCCTACACCTTCATAACATCAATCAGATGGGATCCAATGGTCAAGATCACATGAGATGCAAGTTTTCTTGAAAAAGCTTCAACCCATTTTTTCCTAAGGATCAGTTTTGGAAGCATACCTCATCGGATATCAAGATTGACAGCTCAAATGATTGAGGAAGCCTCATCTAGTGGAGATAAATCTTTATTGAGCAATAATTGGATCAATTCCTAGACGTTCACTCAGAAGGCCATGAACCGATTATTTGGAGATCGACTTTGATCGAAGTCCTACCTCCAGTGCTCAGGAAGCTTAGGAGCTAATTCATTCTTGGTTGATGAGGCCTAGGAAAGATGCATGCAAAGTTAATTTGAGTTTGATTGAGAAATGGGTAAGTTAGGTTGGAAATGGGAGTGTCCTATTTCGAGATGGATGGGAATGGAATTTTTCGATCTACGAACAAGCTTGGGAGCTTAGGGAATGACTCTAGTGGCTTGTCTTGGGTACCTAGGGATCTAACGAATGATTTTTGTGTGTGTTTGAGTGGAAACAAAGGGATGCATACCCCTATTCATCTTGACTGAATGGTGGGATTAGGTTTGTCTTCTAGTGGTTGTATAACCATCTTAGGGAGTCATGGGTGGCAGGAAGGAGGTGAGTTAGCTCGGCTTGGTTGTTTGAAGGTGTGGAGCTGGCTGCCAAGGAGGAATTATGGGTGTCCTAAGGGTTTCAAATACTCCAATGGGGAGAGTGAGGTGATTTAACCTCCCATGGGTCATGGCCGACCCAACCACCCTTGGGTTAGGTTGGGGAGCGTCCTAGGTGCCTAGGTGGACCATTGGGAGAGTACCAAGTGGCAAAGGAATGGAAATGACCATTTACATGGGTGATTTATCTCATGTGATTCCCTTGACCCCAGGGTAGAATGATCATTTAGCATTAAATTTAATTTGGGCAGATTTGAAATGAGCCAAAAGTGGGTTAGCCAAAGTTTCAAGTCAATTTGAGTTTATTTGGTTAGGTTTGGCTCAATTTGACTCATTTAGGTCAAATTGGGTTAGTTGGGTAAAGTTGACCAATTGGTCAAATTGGGTCAAACCAAGGATTGGGCCAAGTTCATATGATTATTTGTGATGCTTTGGTTTAATTGGTTTTAGTTTAGTTTGGCTTATATTTGATTTAGCTCATTTGAATTTATTTGGGTCAAATGGGTTGAGCTGACCAATTTGACCAAATTGGCCAAATTTGCTTGGGTTGGGTGTTAGTTTGGGTTTAGTTGACCAATTGAAAATGATTTTAGGCTTTGGTTTCAATTAATTTGAATTTGGTTTTGATTTAGGCCAACTTGAAACTTTAGGTCAATTTGGGTTAAGTAGGTCAATTGAGTTCAATTAGATCCAATCATGACTTTGGTCAAGTTCAACAATCAATTTTGAATGAATTTGAGCCATTGGTTACAATCAATTTGGTTTGGTTTGACTCAATCAAAGGTCAAGTCAAATTCAAATATTGATTTTGATTTGGTATGAATCATTGGTTTCAAGGAAATTGGCTTAGGTTGCAATTTGGCTTATTTGGGTTCATATGGGTTAAGGGGTTGACTTGGTAAAATGACCAAGTTGACTTGGTTTGACCCAATTTGTGACAATTGATCAACCTAGGGTGATCAACAAACATGATGGGAGGTTTTGTTCGGTTTGGTTCAATCTAATTTGGGTAGGATTAGAACTTGGCCCAAATAAGTCAAATTGGCCACTTTTGGTCAAGTGGACCAATTGGGTTTAATTGGCTTGATTTAAGGTTGAGTTTGATTTAGTTCAGTTTATATATGAATTTGAGATTGATATATACATTCAATTACAATTGGCTTGGGTTCAAATGGGTTTTGGTTCATTTGAATATTTCAAGTCAAAAGGGTTAAGTTAGGTTTGACTTGGGTTAATTTTGGTTTGGCTTGATGATTGTATATTTCATTTATATTTGTGAATATGATTGAAGGTATGATTGATTCATGAGAAAATCAATTGAATTTGGGGTTTGGAATGAAGAAATTTGGCTAATTCCATGGAGTTGGGTCATGTGGTTTAGGTTTGGATTTTGAATAGGTTTAATTTATTTTTGATGACTTAAATGTATATTTCATTTAAGTTTGTGAAGATGTTTGAAAATATGATTGATTTGTTAGAAAATTAATTGAGTTTGACTTTATTTGGATTAAGATTTAGCTAAGTCCATGGGATTGATCATTTGGCTTAGGAAGGGTTTTGATTTAATTCTATTTAGTTGTGATCATTTGAATGTAGATTTGATTTATATTTAGGAAGATGATTAAAGATATAAATTGATTATGAGAAAATTAATTTATTTTGGATTTATTTGGATTAATATTTGGCTACGTTCATGGGATAGGTCATATGGCTTAGGAAGGGTTTCAAGTTTGGATTTAATCATGGGCTTCAATCATTTGGTTCCAAAATTTGCATTTGGATTTGGATTTGAATTTGATGTTTGAATTAAACTTGAGGTTTTCTTTGAGAAGGTGAACATGGATTGGGTTTGGGTTGTAGGGTAGGTGGATTATCCTAATCCCTAAGGCATAACCTAATCCTATGGTTAACCCTTCTAAGTCTTTAAGTATAGGTTAAATGTTTACCTAATTATTAAAAGTGTCTTATGACTAGGGAAGTCTTAGTGTCTAGAAGACTCCTTAGTCTAAGATGGAAAGATTTAATCCGCACTCCAAAAGTAAGGTCAACAAGCCTTAGGCTCTAGAGTGTTTCCCTTAGAAATAGATGATTGGTAGACCGAAGCAAAGTTTCACATTGTAGACTTCGATACATCTTTTAATGCTTTGCTTAGGAGACCATGAATACAAGAGAATAACATAGTTCCATCCTCTCTGCATCAGTGTTTGAAGTTCATGAGAGGTGGGATCGTCTACTGTGTCAAAGGAGATCTCAAGCTATTTATTCATGTCGCATATATGAGGATGCAGCTTACTACCTCCCTCAAAATCAACAAGTCTATTCTCGTGAACTTGGCTAAAGTTTAAAAATATAAGAAATATAAAAATAAAAAGAAAAAGAAAGAAATAAATAAAAATAAATGATAATATAAAATGAAAAAGAAAATAAAAGTGGTGGAAATATACTTGGAGGAGGAAGTGGAGCTTAACATTAGATTCCACCCGCAGTTCATTATTTCATTAGAACATATGGGTAAGATGACTTGACCTCTACAAGGGAGAGGAAAAGGCCAATTTAGAGGCAATCTCAGGGGTGGAAAACCTCCTTATAGGCTACCCAAAAGAAGATATGTCCCATAGGAGTACACCTACTACTTACATAGTTCATAGATGAGTCTTATATGGTTAGCACATCAACCAGCTCTTCTCAATAGTAGATTTCCTTGGAGGTGACACTTGAGCTAGATAGTGATGAAGATTAGGCTCCAAACCAAAGCATAGGTGTATCCAAGTCTATATGTAAAATATTTAGGTATCAGTTGGGAACCTTAGCTCTAACTACACTTTCCTCTCAAAAGGTTGAGGGTTTGGTAGTTAAGGAAGCCCCTAAGTCATCCACAAGTGTGAAGACATAGAGGTTCTTTCTGGGAGCATCATCTTTAAGTCAAGAAGTTGATATAAAACTTGAGATTTAATAGAATTACCTTTTGATTGGTGCTTGTCTTGTGTACATAATTTAGCAAAGAAAAGGTTAATCCCACATATTTCATCAAATCACTGGTCAGACTACTTTGAGAGAATATGGAAGAACAAATATAAAAGCTCTCAATCAAGACTGGGACTAAGATTTGATGCGTGGGGTCGATGATGATGATTCGCTAGTAATTACCAATCATTTGGAATTTGATAGGTTCTTTTCAAATCACATTAACCCATATGAAGAGTTATGCTTAGAGACTTCATATGATCTAGATGATTTTGAAGTCAAAGATGCACTACCAGAGTTCGAAGAAGAGATCAAGTCAACCATTGACAAGCTTAAGGAAATCAACTTAGGAATTGAAGAAGATCCACGCCTAATAGACATCAGTTATTTGTTGAATGAAATTGAAACCAATGACTTAGTTAGGCTATTGACTTTGTTTAAGGACTGCTTTGCATGGTGTTATGAAGAGATGTCGTGGCTCTACATGGTCCATAAACTAGTAATAGAGCTTACTGCTAATCCTATCAAGCAAGCTCCTAGATGCATGTGATTAGACATAAAACAATAGGTCATTTATGAAGTCAAGAAACTGGTTGATGTTGGCTTCATCCGAGAAGATAAATACCTTACCTAGTTAGCTAGCATCATCCCATTTAAGAAAAAGAATGGCCAAATTCACATATGCATCGATTTTAGGGATTTAATTAAGGCATGTTCAAAAGATGAATTTCCACTTCTAATCTCAGAGCTGATAGTGGACATTTCCTTCATCAATCTCTTCTCTTTCATGGATGGCTCATCTAGATATTACCAAATAAAGATGACCCCTAAAGATGAATGAAACATTGCTTTTAGAACCCTGATCAGAATCTATTGCTATAAGCTCATGCCTTTCAGAATTAAAAATGACGGTGCTACATACCAACGAGCTATGACTCGAATCTTTGATGAACTCATTCATCATCAAGTAGAGTGCTATATCAATGATATCATGGTCAGAAGCAGAGAAAGGAAAGACAATCTCTTTGACTTGAGAGTAGTTTTCAAATAGTTAAGATAATTTAACCTCAAAATTAACCCTCTAGAAGTGTACATTCAGAGTAGCTTCAGGGAAATTCCTTGGGTTTTTTGTCCCACACTAGGGAATTGAAATCGATCTGGAAAAGATCAAGGCAATATTAGAAATGCCATGAATAAAGTTTAACTAAACTCAGATCATTCCAAGGGTAGTTGGCATATCCAACTTATCAGAAAGGATGGCAAGTTTAGGTGGGATGACAAGTGTGAGCATGCCTTTGAAGACATCAAGCATTACCTGATGTTGCCACTAGTTCTAACAACCCCTATCTTGGCCACTCATACTTCTATGTTAGATGACTCCCTTGGTGCTTTATTAGCCAAAGCCAATGATGAAGGGAAGGAAAACACACTCTACTACCTCAACTGTCATCTAATCCCTAATAAGGCTAATTAATCACCCATTGAAAAGCATTGCCTAGCTTTAATCTTTGCATTCCAAAAGCTACAACACTACATGCTTCCTTATAAGGTGAACTTAATCTCTAGGATTAATCTAATACTGTATCTCATGACATAACCGATGCTATCCAAATAATTGGCATAACGTTCCATGATCCTCTCACAGTTTGACATTACCTTCATACTCCTCTGTGTAGTGAAAGGACAAGTGCTAGCAGATTTCCTAGCAGCATACCCACTTCCAGCTGACTCTCTGCTTAGTGATGATCTCCCCGATGAAAAAATCATGAACTTAGGGGATACTAGCATTCACCACTAGCAGATGTACTTTGGTTGCACGGCTTCCTCTCAAAGAGGAGAAGAACCATAATCTACTATTCTAGGAAAGGCAGTGGTAGGAATAGTTCTTTTAACTCTAGAATGGGATTTGATGAGATTCTCATATCATCTGTCTAATCCTTGCACCAACAACGAAGCTAAATATGAGGCTTTGATTGCTGGCCTGGAGTTAGCCATTACTATAAGCATTTAGAACATCAACATCTTTGGGGATTCTCAGCTAGTTATAAACCAAATCATTGGGTCTTATAAGGTTATTAAAGCTAAAGCTCCCTCACTACCACAAGTACACAATGGACTTGTTGGCCCAAATCCCAGAGGTTACCATTTAGGGATGTAGGTTTAAGGCTTAGGGTCTAGGGTTTAGGTTTGGTTTTAGGGTTTAAGGTATAGGGTTTAAGGTTTAGGATTTAAGGTTTAGTGTTTATGGTTTGGGGTTTAGGGTTTTTTTGTTTTTTCTTAAAATTAAGTAAACTAGTAGGTTTAGGTTTATTTAGTTTATTTTTTATTAATTTTTATTTATTTTATTTATTTAGGTTTGTTTTTTTATTTAGTTTAGGTTTCTTTATTTTAGTTTAGGTTTTTATTTTAGCTTATTTTTTTAGGTTTAGGTTTATGTTTATATTTTTTTAATTTAATTTTATTTTAACTTTATTTTTTGGGTCTAGGTTTTTTTTTATTTTTGGGCTTAGGTTTAGGTTTTTATTTTATTTTTTTTGTTTAGGTTTTGGGATTTTATTTTAGGTTTACTTTTAGTTTATTTTATTTTATTTTGTTTAACATTCATGTTTAGTTTATTTTAAGTTTAGGTTTTGTTTTATTATTTTAGTTTAGTTTATTTTAGTTTACATTTAGGTTTATTTTATTTTGTTTATTTCAGGTTTTCATTTCTTTTATTTTAGGGTTTAGGTTTTATTTTTTATTTATTTTAAGTTTTATTTTTTGGTTTATTTATTTGGTTTAGGTTTTTATTTTATTTTAGGTTTATTTTAGTTTTATCTTAAGTTTAGTTTTTATATCATTTAGGTTATTTATTTTTGGTTTATTATATTTTTAGTTTCCTTTAGGCTTTCATTTATTTTATTTTAGTTTTGTTTTTATTTTTTATTTCATTTTATTTGTACATCTAGGTTTAGGCTTAGGTTTAGGTTTAAGTTTAGGTGTTTTTTAGGTTTTCATTTTTTTATTTTTTTAATTTATTTAGGTTTAGGTTTTTTAATTTATTTTATTTTTAGGTTTTATTTAGTTTTAGTTTAGGTTTTTAGTTTTTTAGGGTTTAAGGATTAGTGTTTACGGTTTGGGGTTTAGGGTTGTAGGTTTTAGGGTTTAGGGTTTAGGGTTTAGGATTTAGGGTTTTAGTTTTTTAGGTTTAGAGTTTAGGGTTGTAAGTTTAGGGTTTAGGGTTTAGGGTTTAGGGTTTAGGATTAGGGTTTTTTTATTTAATTTAATTTAATATTATTAGTATTATGAGTTAAATAAAGTTTACTGGTAGGTTAAGGTTTATTTTGTTTATTTTCCTTAGGTTTAGGTTTAGGTTTAGGTTTAGGTTTATTTTCAGTTCAGTTTTACTTTTTTTATTATTTTTTTGTTTAGGTTTTATTTTTTATTTTTAGGTTTAGGTTTAGGTTTTTATTTTATTTTTTTAGGTTTAGGTTTTAGGTTTTTAATTAGGTTTATTTTTTGGTTTTATTTTTTAATTTAGTTTTAAGTTTATTTTTGTTTTATTTTATTTTATTTAGTGTTTATGTTTATGTTTAGGTTTAGTTTATTTTGGTTTTAGGTTTAAGTTTTATTTATTTTAATTTAGTTTATCTTAGTTAGGTTTAGGTTTACTTAATTTTTTTTACTTTAGGTTTAGGTTTTTTTTAGTTTAGGGTTTAGGTTTTATTCTTTATTTATTTTTAAGTTTATTTTTAACTTTAGGTTATTATTTATTATTATTTTATTTTATTTTTATTTTAGTTTTAGTTTTTATTATATTTAGGTTTTTTTTAGTTCTTATTTTTTTTATTTTCTTTTAGGTTAAGGTTTATGTTTAGGTTTTAATTTAAGTTTTTATAATATTTTATTTTAGTTTAGTTTAAATTTTTTATTTATTTTATTTTTAAGTTTTATGTAGTTTAAGTTTAAGTTTTTAGCTATTTATGGTTTACGATTTTGGGTTAGTTGAGAGTTTAAGGTTTAGGGTATAGGGTTTAAGGTTTAGATTTTAGGGTTTAAGGTTTAGGTTTTAGGGTTTAGGTTTTAGGGTTTAGGGTTTATGTTTTAGTGTTTTAGGGTTTAGGGTTTAGGGTTTAGGATATAGGGTTTTTACGATTTAGGGTTTAGTGTTTAGGGTTTAGGTTTTAGGTCTAGGGTTCAAGCTTTATTTAGAGAAAAATTTAGATTCAACATTTCTTCTTTTCGATTTCATCATCTAAGTAACACACCAAGTTTTCTAAGACTCGAGCAATGACATAGATAAAAAATGAACACGCATATAAAAAATCAAAAACCCAAGATAACTAGAACAGTCTTTAATATAAAGACACAGTTCCATAAGCAATAGATTGGATCAACCATTCTATAGTTTCTCTAGTTCCCACTAGAGGCACCCCAGCCTCTCGATCAGCAGGATCCTCCATTATATCTCGGATCTCTCGCTCACCACCACCTCACCACCTCCATATCCACACCTCAGATCCCAACCACCACTATGATAACCACCGCCTCTCTCGCCTCCACCGATCTAGGCTGAACCTGGTTGGATGTTCTATCATCAAGGTTCACTATTCTTAGGGTTTAGGTTTAGGTTTATTAGGATTTAGGGTTTAGGCTTATTTTTTTATTTATTTACTTTAAGTTTAGGTTTAGGGTTTGGGGTATAGTGTTTAGGGTTTTGGGTTAGGGTTTAGGGTTTAGGATTAAGGTTTATGGTTTAGGGTTAAGCATTTTGGGTTTAGGGTTAGGGTTTTAGGGTTAATGCTTTTAGGGTTTAGAGTTTAGGCTTAGGGTTTAGGGTTTAGGATTTAAAGTTTAGGGTTTTTTAGGGTTTAGGCTTTAGGGTTTAGGGTTGAGGGTTTAGTGTTGTAGTTTTAGGGTTTAGGGTTAGTTTTAGGGTTTAAGGTTTAGGGTTTAGGGTTTAGGATTTTTTAAAAGAAAAAATAAAAAGTTTTAGTTAATTTACTTTATTTTGTTTATTTTTTTATTTATTTTTTGTTTATTTTCTTTTTATTTTTTAGGTTTATTTTTTATTTTTTATTTTAGCTTGGTTTATTTATTTTAGTTTAGGTTTTATTTTAGTTTATTTTTTAGGTTTAGGTTTAGGTTTATGATTATTTTTTAGTTTAATTTTATTTTAATTTCATTTTCTAGGTTTAGGTTTTATTTTTTTTCTTTTTAAGTTTAGGTTTAGGTTTTTATTTTATTTTCTTAGGTTTAGGTTTTAGGTTTCTATTTTAGGTTTATTTTTAAGTTTTATTTCTAGTTTAGGTTTAGGTTTATTTTTAGTTTATTTTATTTTATTAAGTTTAGGGTTTAGGTTTAGTTTATTTTAGGTTTAGATTTAGGTTTATTTTTAGTTTATTTTATTTTATTAAGTTTAGGGTTTAGGTTTAGTTTATTTTAGGTTTAGGTTTAGGTTTTAATTATTTTAGTTTAGTTTATTTTAATTTAGGTTTAAGTTTATCTGATTTTGTTTATTTTATTTTTATTTTAGGTTATTTTTTTTTTTAGTTTAGGTTTTGGGTTTTATTTTTTAGGTTAAGGTTTTTATTTTATTTTATTTTAGGTTTATTTTTATTTTATTTTACATTTAGTTTTTATTTTAGTTAGGCTTTTTATTCTTAGCTTTATTTTATTTTTTAGTTTAGTCTAGGTTTCTATTAATTTTATTTATTTTCTATTTTATTATATTTTTAGGTTTAGGTTTAGATTTTAGTTTAGGTTTTTATTTTATTTTATTTTTATTTTATTTAGGTTTAGGTTTTTTTTATTTTATTGTTGGGTTTTATTTGCTTTAGGTTAAGGTTTTTTAATTTTTAGGGTTTAAGGTTTAGGGTTTAGGGTTTAGGTTTATTTTATTTTTATTTTATGTTTAGTTTATATTTTATTTAGGTTTTCTATTTTGAGGTTTATTTTATTTTTTAGTTCAGTTTAGGTTATTTTTTATTTTATTTTATTTTAGTTTTAATTTTTAATTTTATTTTATTTTTACGTGTAGGTTTAGGTTTTAGTTTATGTTTTATTTTATTTTATTTTATTATTTTATTTAGGTTTATGTTTATTTATTTATTTTATTTTTTGGTTTTATTTAGTTTAAGTTTAGGTTTCTTAGGTTTTTAGGGTTTATGGTTTAGTGTTTTGGGTTTGGGGTTTAGGGTTTAGGGTTTATGGTTTTAGGTTTTACGGTTTAAAGTTTAGGTTATAAGGATTAGTGTTTAGTGTTTTAGGTTTTGAGTTCATAGTTTAGTGTTTAGGGTTTAGGCTTTTAAGGTTTAAGGTTTAAGGTTTAGGGTTTAGGGTTATAGGATTGGGTTCAGAGTTTAGGGTTCAGGGTTAGTTTTAGGGTTAGTTTTCTTTTCAAATTAAGTAAATTGGTCAGTTTTGGTTTATTTAGTTTATTTTTATTTATTTTAGTTTAGTTTATTTTTTATTCTTATTTTTATCTATATTAGTTTATTTATGGAGTGTAATTTTAGTTGTAGAATTTATAGTGGTAGTGTTATGACATAAGGTGAACAAGTCATTAAAAAGAGTGAGCGATTCAGACTTTTAGGCTCTATTATTCAAAATGATGGTGAAATAGATGGACATGTTATTCATAGAATTCAAGTTGGATGGTTGAAGTGGAGGAATGCATCTGGCCTATTGTGTGATAGAAAGGTACCACTTAAACTTAAGTGAAAATTTAATAAGATGATGGTGAGATCTGCAAGGATTTATGGTGTAGAATGTTGGCCAATAAAAAAGAAGCATGAGACTAAGTTAAGTGTTGCAGAGATGAGGATGCTTCGGTGGATGAGTGAGTTTACTCTTAAAGATAAAATGAAGAATGTGTATGTTCGAGAGAAATTTGGAGTAGCTCTAGTGCTAGATAAAACTAGAGAGAGCGGCTTTAGATGGTTTGGCCACATAAAGCGTCAGCCGTCCAATGACCCAGTTTGGAGGGTATATGCATTGAATTTTTCCTTATGTTAAGAAAGGTAGAAGTTGACCAGAAAAGACATGGTTAAGATGTATTAAAAATGACTTTAGTATACTTGAATTGAATGTGCATTTGGCACATACTAGGACACAATGGAGATGAAGGATTCATGTACCAGTGGGATAATGGCTTTTGTTATTATTGTTGTTGAAGTTTAGTATATTTATTTTAGGTTAATTCATTTTAGTTTAGGTTTTTAATTTTAGTTTATTTTTTATGTTTAGGTTTCTTTTTTTAATTATTTTATTTTATTTAGGGTTTAAGTTTAAGTTTAGGTTTAGTTTATTTTAGGTTTAGGTTTAGGTTTTTTATTTTAGTTTAGTATATTTTAGTTTATGTTTAGGTTTATTTTATTTTTATTTTAGGTTTAGGTTTTTTTTTAGTTTAGGGTTTCTTGTTTATTTTAGGTTTATTTTTAGGTTTAGGTTTTTTTAATTTTATTTTATTTTAAGTTTATTTTATTTTTATTTTAGGTTTAGTTTTTATTTAATTTAGGTTTTTTATTTCTTAGCTTAGTTTAGGTTTTTATTTATTTTATTTTAGTTTAGATTTTATTTATTTATTTATTTATTTTTTAAGGTTTAAGTTTAGGTTCTAATTTAGGTTTTTATTTTATTTTATTATTTTATTTTATTTTTATCTATTTATTTTATTTTTAACATTTATTTAATTTACATTTAAGTTGTTAGGTTTATAGGGTTTAGGGTTTGGGGTTAAGGGTTTAGGGTTTAGGGTTTAAGGTTTTAGGTTTAGGTTTTAGAGATTAGAGTTTAAGGTTTATGGTTTTAGGGCTTAGGGTTTTTAGGATCTAGGGTTTAGGGTTTTTAGGATCTAGGGTTAGGGTTTTATAGTTTAGGGTTTTAGAATTTAGGGTTTAAGGTTATAATTTGGGGTTTATGATTTAGTGTTTTAGCTTTAGGGTTTATGGGTTTTAGGTAGGATTAGGTTTAGGGTTTAGGTTTAGGTTTAGTTTAAGTTTAGTTAGGATTTATAGTTTATGGTTTATAGTTTTTAGGGTTAGGTTTAGGGTTTAGGGGTTTAGGTTTATAGTTTAGGTTTTAGGTTAAGGTTAAGGTTTAGGGTTTAAGTTAGTTTAGTTTAGGTTTAAGGTTTAGGTATAGGTTTAAGGTTTAGTTTTAGGGTTTAGGTTAGTTTAGGTTTAGGGTTAGATTTATGGTTTAGGGTTTTAGTGTTTTTTTTAATTAAGTAAACTGGTATGTTTAGGTTTATTTAGTTTTTATTATTTATTTTAGTTTATTTTATTTTTTTCTATTTTTATTTAGGTTTATTTTTTTATTTAGTTTAGTTTATTTATTTTAGTTTAGGTTTTCTATTTTAGTTTATTTTTTATGTTTAGGTTTATGTTTATGTTTTTTTTAGTTTTTTTCAAATTTTACTTTATTTTTTAAGTTTCAGTTTTATTTTTTATTTTTAGGTTTAGGTTTATGTTCTTATTTTATTTTTTTAGGTTTAGGTTTTAGGTTTATTTTTAGGTTTAGGTCTATTTTTAATTTATTTTATTTTATTTAGTTTAGGGTTTATGCTTAGGTTTTATTTATTTTAGTTTAGTTTATTTTAGTTTTGGTTTAGGTTTATTTTATTTCATTAATTTTAGGTCTAGGTTTTTTTTTAGTTTAGGATTTAGGTTTTAGTTTTAATTTATTTTTTAGTTTTAATTTTAGATTCCTTTTTTGGTTTTGGTTTTTATTTAGTTTTTTATGTTATTTTATTTTAGGTTTATTTTTTTACATTTAATTTTTATTATATTTAGGTTTATTTTAGTTTTTTAGTTTAGTTTAGGTTTTTATTTATTTTATTTTTACTTTTTATTTTATTTTATTTTATTTAGGTTTAGGTTATTTTTTAGTTATTTTATTTTTAGGTTTTATTTAGTATAGGTTTAGGTTTTTAGGTTTTTAGGGTTTATGGTTTAGTGTTCAGGGGTTGGGGTTTAGGTTTTAGTGTTTGTGGTTGTAGGTTGTAGGATTTAGGGTTTAGGGTTTAGAGTTTTAGAGTTTAGGGCTTAGGGTTTAGTGTTTAGGATTTAGGGTTTAGAGTTTTAAGGTTTAGAGTTTAGGGTTTAGGGTTTAGGGTTTAGAGTTTAGAGTTTAGGGTTAGTTTTAGGGTTTAGGGTTAAGGATTAAGATTTTTTAATTACTTTTATTATTTTATTATTATTTTATTTTTTTATTTTTTATTTCTTAAAATTAAGTAAACTGGTAGGCTTAGGTTTATTTAAATTATTTAGTTTATTTTTTATTTTTTAGGTTCATTTTTTATTTAGTTTAGTTTATTTTTGGATTGTAAATTTAGTTGTAGAAGTTAAAGTGGTGGTGTTGTGACATTAGGTGAACTAGTCATTAAAAAGAGTGAGCGATTCAGATATTTAGGCTATATTTTTCAAAATGATGGTGAAATAGATGGAGATGTTTTTAGTAGAATTTAGGTTGGGTGGATGAAGTGGAATAATGCATCTAGCTTATTGTGTGATAGAAGAGTACTACTTAAACTTAAGGGAAAGTTTTATAAGATGGTGGTAAGACCTACAATGATTAGTGGTGCAGAATGTTGGCCAATAAAAGAGAAGCATGAGACTAAGTTAAGTGTTGCAGAGATGAGGATGCTCAGGTGGATGAGTGGCTATACTCTTAGAGATAAAATGTGAAATGTGTATGTTCGGGAAAAAGTTGGAGTAGCTCCAATGGCAAAAAAAATTAGAGAGAGTGGCCTTAGATGGTTTGGCCACATAAAGCATTGGCCATCCAATGACCCGGTTAAGAGAGTAGATGCAATAGATTTTCTTTATGTTATGAAAGGTAGAGGTAGACTTAAAAAGACAATGTTAAGATGTATAAAAAATGATTTTAGTATACTTGAATTGAATGAGAATTTAACACATAATAGGACACAATGGCGATGAAGGATTCATGTAGCTGACCCCACTTTGTGGGATAATGGCTTCTTGTTGTTGTTGTTGTTGTTCAATTTATTTATTTTAGTTTATTTTTAAGGTTTAGGTTTAGGTTTAGGTTTATTTTTATTTTTATTTTATTTTTTAGGATTAAGTTTTATTTTTTATTTATAAATTTTGGTTTAGGTGTTTATTTTATTTTTTTAGGTTTAGGTTTTACATTTTTATTTTAAATTTATTTTTAGGTTTTATTTTTTCATTTAGGTTTATGTTTATTTTTAGTTTATTTCATATTAATTGTGATTTAAGTTTAAGTTTAGGCTTAGTTTATTTTATGTTTAGATTTAGGTTTTATTTATTTTAGTTTAGGTTTAAGTTTATTTTATTTTTATTTTAGGTTTAGGTCTTATTTTAGTTTAATGTTTAGGTTTTATTATTTATATATTTTTAGGTTTTCTTTTAGGTTTATTTTTTAGGTTTAAGTTTTTATTTAGTTTATATTTTATTTTATTTTAGGCTTATTTTATTTTTATTTTAGGTTTAGTCTTTATTTTATTTAGGTTTTTGACTATTTAGTTTAGTTTAGGTTTTTATTTATTTTATTTTAGTTTAGTTTTTATTTTATTTTATTCTCTTTTTAGGTTTAGGTTTAGGTTTTAATTTAGGTTTTAATTTTAATTTATATTTTTAATTTATTTTGGTTTAGGTTTTTAATTTTTTTTTTAATTTTTAGGTTTTATTTAGTTTATATTTAGGTTTTTAACTTTTTAGGGTTTAGTGTATAGGGTTAGTTAAGGGTTTAGGGTTAGTTAAGGGTTTAGGGTTTATATTTATGGTTTTAGTGTTTAGGGTTTCAGAATTTAGGGTTTAGGGTTAGGGTTTAGGGTTTATGGTTTATGGTTTAGTGTTTAGGCTTTAATGTTTAGGGTTTTTAGGGTTTAAGGTTTAGGGTTTATAATTTAGGGTTAGCTTTGGGATTAAGGTTAGTTTATGGTTTAGGAATTAGGGTTTAGGCTTTAGGATTTATGGTTTTTAGGGTTTAGTTTTTATGGTTTAGGGTTAGTTTAGGGTTTAGCATTTAGGATTTCAGCATTTAAAGTTTAGGTTTTAGGGTTTAGGGTTAGGGTTAGGCTTTAGGGTTTAGGGTTTATGGTTTAGGGTTTAGTGTTTTGGGTTTAAGATTTATGATTTAGGGTTAGTTTATGGTTCAGGGTTTAAAGTTTAAGGTCTAGGGTTTAGGGTTTAGGGTTTGGGATATAGGGTTTTTTTTAGACAAAAAATTAAGTAAACAAGTAGGTTTAGGTTTATTTAGTTAATTTAGATTTTTTTATTAATTATAGTTTATTTTAATTTTTTTATTTAGATTTTTTTATTTTTATTTACTTTAAGTTATTTATTTTAGGTTTATTTATTTTAGTTTTGGTTTTTTATTTTACATTTTTTTATTTAGGTTTAGTTTTATGTTTATTTTTTAAATTGGTTTTATTTTTATTTTATTTTTTAGGTTTTGGTTTTATTTTTTTATTTTTATGCTAAAGTTTAGATTTTTATTTATTTATTTTTTGGGTTTAGCTTTTAGGTTTATTTTTATGTTTTATTTTTTAGTTTAAGTTAAGGTTTATTTTTAGTTTATTTTATTTTATGTAGTTTAAGGTTTAGGTTTAGTTTATTTTAGGTTTTATTTATTTTAGTTTAGTTTATTTTAATTTAAGTTTAGTTTTATTTTATATATTTTATATTTATTTGTTTGATCTTTTTTTATATAGTTTAGGGTTTAGGTTTTATTTTTTATTTATTTTTAGGTTTAATCTTTATGTTTTGGTTTTTATTTAGTTTTTATTTTATTTTATTTTAGGTTTATTTTAAGTTTATTTTATTTTTATTTTATGTTTAGTTATTATTTTATTTTGGTTTTCTATTCTTAGCTTTATTTTATTTTTTAGTTTAGTCTAGGTTTTTATTTATTTTATTTTTAGGTTTTATTTAGTTTAGGTTTAGGTTTTTAGGTTTTTAGGGTTTAGGGTTTAGGCTTTAAGGTTTAGGGTTTAGGGTTTTAGTGTTTAGGGTTTTAGGGTTTAAGGTTTAGGGTTAGGTTTAGGGTTTAGAGTTTAGGGTTTAGTGTTTAGGCTTTAGGGTTTAAGGTTTCTAGGTTTATGGTTAAGCTTAATTTTTAGGGTTAGTTTTAGGTTTAGGGTTTAAGGTTAAAACTTTAAACTTTAAGTTTAAGTTTTAAGTTTAGGTTTAGGTTTAAGGTTAGATTTAGGTTTAAGGTTTAAGGTTGAGGTTTAGTTGGAGTTAGGGTTTAGTTTAGAGTTTAAGGTTTAGTTTAGAGTTTAGTATTTAGTTTAGTTTAGGTTTAGGTTTGAGTTTAGGGTTTAGTTTAAGGTTTATTTAAGGTTGTTTAGTTTAGTTTTTAAGGTTTTAAGTTGAGTTTGTTAGGGTTAGTTTATAGTTTAGTTTAGGTTTAAGGTTTAAGTTTATTTAAGTTTAGGAGTTTAGGTTTAAGGTTTAAGTTTAGGTTTAGTTAGACTTAGTTTAAATTTAGGTTAATTTATAGTTTAGAGTTTTAAGGTTTAGTTTAGGTTTTAGGGTTAGTTTAAAGTTTAGGTTTTAGAGTTTAGGGTTTAGGGTTTAGGGTTTATGGTTTAGGTTTAGTTTAGGATTTATGGTTTTAGGGTTTAAGGTTTAGAGTTTAAGGTGTAGGGTTAGGGTTAAAGTTTAGGGTTAGGGTTTGAGTTTAGGGTTTAGGTTTTTGGGTTAGGTTAGGGTTTTTGGCTTAGGATTTAGAGTTTTTTTTAGGGTTTAGGGTGTTTTGGGGTTTAGAGTAGTAGGTTTAGAATTTAGAGTTTACGGTTTAGGTTTTTTTTAGAGTTTAAGGTATAGGGTTAAGGATTTTTTTTCTATTTTTATTTATTTTATTCATTTATTTATTTTAATTAAGTAAAATGTTAGGTTTATGTTTATTTAGTTCATTTTTTATTTATTTTAGTTTATTTTATTTTATATTTTGATTTTAAGTTTATTTTTATTTTTATTTAGTTTAATTTTTTTATTTTTCATTTATTCATTTTTGTTTATTTATTTTATTTTAGTTTATTTTTAAGGTTTAGATTTAGGATTTTTTTATTTTTTTAGGTTTAGGTTTTAAGTTTTTATTTTAGTTTTATTTTTTGGTTTTATTTTTTAGTTTAGGTTTAGGCTTTTTTTAGTATATTTTATTTAGTTTAGTTTAGGTTTAGTTTATTTTAAGTTTAGCTTTAAGTTTTATTTATTTTATTTTAGTTTATTTTAATTTAGGTTTAGATTTATTTAATTTTTATTTATGTTTTAGTTTTTTTAGTTTAGGGTTTATGTTTTATTTTTTATTTATTTTTAGGGTTTATTTTTGGGTTTATTATTTATGTTTTTGTTTTTATTTAATTTAATTTTTTTACTTTTTAGGTTTATTTTATTTTTATTTTAGGTTAAGTTTTTATTTTATTTAGGTGTTTTATTTTTTTTAGTTTAGTTTAGGTTTTTATTTATTTGATATTAGTTTAGGTTTTTTTGGTTTAGGTTTAGGTTTTAGTTTATGTTTTTATTTTATTTTATTTTATTTATTTGATTTAGGTTTTTTTATTTATTTTATTTTTATGTTTTATTTAGTTTAGGTTTAGGGTTTATGGTTTAATGTTTAAAGTGTGTTTAGGGTTTAGGGTTAGCAGTTTAGGGTTTAGGGTTTAGGGTTAAGGGTTTAGTGTTTATGGTCTAGGTTTTAGGGTTCAGGGTTTAGGGTTTTAGGGTTTAAGGTTTAGGGTTTAGGTTTAGGGATTTTAAGGTATAGGGTTTAGGGTTTAGGGTTTAGGGATTAGGTTTTAGGTTTAGGGTTCAGGTTTTAGTTTAGAGTTTATGGTTTATGATTTTTTTTAATAGAGAATAAATTCATATTCAACATTTCTTCTTAATTACATCATCCAAGTAACTAACCAAGTTGTCTAAGACTCAAGAAATGACATAGATCCAAAATGAGTAGGCATTGAGCAAATCAAAAACCTTGGATAAGTTTAACTATCTCTACTATAAATACACAGTTCCATAAGTAGTAGATCAAACCATTCTTGATTTCTCCAATTCCCAGAATCACCCGGCTGGTGATCCACCATCATATCCATGATCTCTCCCTCCTACACAAACACGGTTGTAACCTTTGTCGCTCCTTCCACCTCCACAACCACCACCACTTTGACTACCACCTCCATACCCACTAGCTCGTCTAGATCCCCCACCACCACTATGATAACCTCCGCCTTTGTGTTCTCCTCCACAGTCAGATCTTGACAGAGTCTAGTTGATGGTGATGTTCCTACCATCAAGGTTCTACCCATTCCTAGGGTTTAGGTTTAGGTTTAGGTTTAGGTTTATTTTTTAATTAATTAATATACTTTAGCTTTAGGTTTAGGGTTTAAGGTTTTAGGTTTTGGGTTTAGGGTTTAAGTTTAGGGTTTATGGTTTAAGGTTTAGGGTTTAGGGTTTAAGGTTTAGGGTTTAGGGTATTAGGGTTAATGCTTTCATGGTTTAGGGTTTAGGGTAAGGGTTTATGGTTTAGGGTTTTTAAGGGTTTAATGTTTAGGGTACAAGGTTTATGATAATAGGTTTATGGTTTATGATTTAGGATTTAGGGTTTATATTTTTTAATTAATTAAATGTTTAGGTTTAGGTTTATTTAGTTTATTTTATTTTTTATTTATATTTAAGATTACTTTATATTTTTTTAGTTTAGTTTATGCATTTTAGTTTATTTATTGTAGTTTAGCTTTTATTTTAGTTTATTTTTAGGTTTTGGTTTAGGTTTAGGTTTAATTTTAATTCAGTTTTATTTATATTTTATTTTTTAGGTTAAGGTTTTATTTTATTTATTTTCTTAGGTTAAGGTTTAATTTTAGGTTTAATTTCTTGGATTATGTTTAGGTTTGCTTTTAGTTTATTTTATTTTATTTAGTTTTACTTTAGGTTTAAGTTTAGGTGTATGTTTTATTTATTTTAGTTTCGTTTATTTTAGTTTAGGTTTAGGTTTATTTTATTTTGTATATATTTTTTATTTTAAGTTTAAGTTTTTTTGTTTTCGATTTAAGTTTATTATTTATTTTTTTAGGTTTTATTTTAAGGTTTATTTTTTATGTTTAAGTTTTTATTTAGATTTTATTTCATTTTATTTTAGGTTTATTTTATTTTTATTTTATGTTCAGTTTTTATTTTATTTAAAACTTTTGTTCTTAGGTTTATTTTATTTTTTAGTTTAGTTTAGGTATTTATTTATTTTAGTTTAGTTTATTTTTATTAGTTTATTTTTGTATGTTTAGGTTTAGGTTTTTATTTTATTTTATTTTATTTTGGTTTAGTTTCTTTATTTATTTTATTTTTAGGTTTTATTTAGTTTAGGTTTAACGTTTTTAGGTTATTAGGATTTAAGGTTTAGGGTTCAGGATTTAGAATTTAGGGTTTAGGATTTTTGGGTTTAGGGTTTAGGGTTAGGGTTTAGAGTTTAGGGTTTAGGGTTTAAGGTTTAGTGTTTAAGCTTTGGAGTTTATGATTTTTAGGGTTTAGGGTTTAAGGTTTAGGGTTAAGGGTTAGCTTAAGGTTAAAGGTTAGCTTAAGGTTTAGGGTTAGTTTAAGGTTTATGATTTAGGCTTTAGGGTTTAGGGTTTTTAGGATTTATAGTTTAAGGTTTAGGGTTAGTTTAGGGTTTTGGGGTTGAGAGTTTGGGTTTCGAGTTTAGGGTTTAGGGTTTCGGGTTTAGGGTTTAGGGTTTATGGTTAGTTTAGGGTTTAGGATTTAAGGTTCATGATTTTAGTGTTTTTAAGGGTTTAGGTTTTAGGGTTGTAGGTTTAGGGTTTAGGGTTAGTTTTAGGGTTTAGGGTTTAAGATTTAGGATTTTGGGTTTAGGGTTTAGGGCATAGGATTTAGGGGTTTTTTTTAACTTACGTAAATCGCTAGGTTTTAGTTTATTTAGTTTATTTAGATTATTTTTTATTTATTTAGTTTATTTTTTTTATCTTTATTTAAATTTATTTTTTCATTTCATTTAGTTTTGTTTATTTATTTTATTTAAGTTTTTTATTTTAGTTTATTTTTTTGGTTTAGGTTTAGGTTTATATTTATTTTTCAGCTTAGATTTATTTTTATTTTATTTTTTTGGTTTAGTTTAGTGTTTAGGCTTTAGAGTTTATGGTTTTTAGGGTTTACGATTTTGGGTTTAGGGTTAGCTTATTATTTAGCATTAGTTTTGGGTTTAGGTTTTAACGTTTCGGCTTTAGGCTTTAGGGTTTAGGGTTTATGTTTTAGGGTTTAGGGTTTAGGGTTAGTTTAGTGTTTAGGGTAAGTTTAAGGTTCAAGGTTTAAGGTTTAGGTTTTAGTTTTAGGTTTTACAGTTTTGGTTTCAAGGTTAGTTTAGGGTTTAGGGCTTAGGGTTTAGGGTTTTTGGTTATGGGTTTTTAGGTTTTGGGTTTTGGGTTTTGGTTTTAGGGTTTATGGTTTAGGTTTAGTTTAGTTTAGTTTAAGTTTAGTTTAGGTTTAATTAGGTTTAGTTTAGTTAGGGTTTAGTTTAAGGTTTAGGTTAGTTTATAGTTTGGATTAGGATTTTTTTAGGTTTAGGTTAGGTTTAGGGTTTTGGGGTTGACGATTTAGGGTTTAGGGTTTTGGGGTTTAGGATAGTAGGTTTAGCGTTTAGGGTTTATGGTTAGTTTTAGGGTTTACAATATAGGGTTAGGGATTTTTTTTCTATTTTTTATTTATTTTATTTATTAATTTTTTGTTTAAAATTAAGTGGTAGGTTTATTTAGTTTATTTTTTTATTTTAGTTTATTTTATTTATTTTTTTATTTAGGTTTATTTTTATTTTTATTTAGTTTAATTTATTTATTTTAGGTTTATTTATTTTGGTTTATGTTTTATATTTTAGTTTATTTTTTATGTTTCAGTTTATGTTAAATTTTTTAGTTTTGTTTTATTTTTATTTTAATTTTTAGGTTTAGGTTTTATTTTTTTTATTTTTTGGTTTAGGTTTAGGTTTTTATTTTATTTTTTTAGGTTTAGGTTTTTATTTTATGTTTATTTTTAGGTTTTATTTTTTTTGTTTAGGTTTAGGCTTTTTTTAGTTTATTTTATTTTATTTAGTTTAGGTTTAGGTTTAGGTTTAGTTTATTTTAGATTTAGGTTTAGGTTTTATTAATTTTAGTTTTGTTTATTTTAGTTTAGGATTTAGTTTATTTTATTTTTATTTTAGATTTTGGTTTTTCTTAGTTTAGGATTTATGTTTTATTTATTTATTTATTTTTAGGGTTTATTTTTAGGTTTATTGTTTAGGTTTTGGTTTTTATTTAATTTAATTTTTTATTTTTTAGGTTTAATTTATTTTTATTTTAGGTTTAGTTTTTATTTTATTCAGTTTTTTTAGTTTAGTTTAGGTTTTTATTTATTTGATAATAGTTTAGTTTTTTTTAGGTTTAGGTTTAGGTTTAGGTTTAGGTTTAGTTTATGTTTTTATTTTATTTTAATTTTTTTTATTTTTTTTAAGTTTTTTTAATGATATTTTAAAGACTAAAAGATGTGAATGAGGGAAGAGTTTCGGCTCTATATTTAAGAATAAACAGCTGATGCACAAGAGAGTGTGCAAATTATGGAGGAATTAAGTTAATGTGTCATCAATAAAATTATGGGAGAGAGTAATTGAGCATAGGTTATGATGTGATACAAAAGTTTCTCAATCGTTTGGTTTCATGTCGTAGATCTACTATGGAAGCTATACATTTGTTAAGAGGTTTGATGGAGAAGTATAGAGAAATTAAGGAGGATCTACATATGATAATTTTTGATTTAGAGAATGCTTATGATAAAGTTTCAAGAGATGTTCTTTGGAGAGTTCTAGAATAGAAAGGAATTAATATTGGTTATATTCAAGTCATTAAGGATATGTATACTAGAGCTGTTACTTGTGTCCAAACACAAGGAGGATTGACAAAATATTTCCTATTTCAGTTGGATTACATCAAGGATCAGCTTTAATCCCTTATATTTTATGCTTTAGTTATGGATGTTCTTACTAGGCATTTACAGGAAGATGCACCATGGTGTATGCTTTTTGCTGATGACATTCTTCTTGTTGATAAGACTAAAGAGGGAGTCCAAGAGAAACTTGAATTATGGAGGTCAACATTAGAGTCTAAAGGTTTTCATTTAAGTAGGTCTAAAATTGAACATATCGAGTGTAGTTTTAGTTGTAGAAGTTATGGTGGTAGTGTTGTGACATTAGGTGAACAAGCTATTAATAATAGTGAGCGATTCAAATATTTAGGCCCTATTGTTCAAAATGATGGTGAAATAGATCGAGATATTATTAGTAGAATTCAAGTTGGATGGTTGAAGTGGAGGAATGCATCTGGCCTGTTATATGATAGAAAAGTTCCACCTAAACTTAAGAGAAAATTTTATATGTTGGTGGTAAGACCTGTAATGACTTATGGTGCATACTATTGGCCAATAAAAGAGAAGCATAAGACTAAATTAAGTGTTATAGAGATGAGGATGTACAGGTGGATGAGTGGCTATACTCTTAGATATAAAATATAAAATGAGTATGTTCAAAAAAAAAGTTAAGAGTAGCTCAAGTGGCAAATACGATTAGAGAGAGTTGCCTTAGATGGTTTGGCCACATAAAGTCATCAATGACCCAGGAGAGAGTAGATGCATTAGATTTCTTATGTTAAAAAAAGGTAGAGGTAGACCTAAAAGACTTGGTTAAGATGTATAAAAAATGACTTTAGTATGCTTGAATTAAATGAGAATTTACACAATAGACACAATGGAGATGAAGGATTCATGTACCAATTAACCAAGTGTTATAAAGGCTTGTTATTATTTTTGTTTAGGTTTATTAATTTATTTTATTTTTATGTTTTACCTAATTTAGGCTTAGGTTTTTAGATTTTTAGGGTTTAGGGTTTATGATTTAGTTTTAGGGTGTGTTTAGGGTTTAGGGTTTTTGGTTTTTGGTTTTGGGTTTAAGGTTTTTTTGGTTTAGTTTAGGGTTTTAGGTTTAGTTTAGGTTTTAGGGTTTAGGGTTAGGGTTTAATGGGGTTTAGGGTTTAGGGATTAGGTTTTTGGTTTAGGGTTTATGATTAATGGTTTTTTTTAATAGGGATTAGGTTTTCAGATTCAAATTTCTTCTTTTTGATTTCATCAAGCAAGTAACACACTAAGTTTTCTAGGACTCAAGCAATGACATAGATAAAAAATGAGCAGGCATAGACCAAATCAAAAACCCTAGATACTTGAACTGTCTCTGCTGTAAATACATAGTTCCATAAGTAGTAGATCGAATGGGCCATTTTTCAATTTCTCCAGCCCTAACCACCCACCTCCTCTCGAGTAGCAGATCCATCATATCCCCGATCTCTCCCTCCTTCACCACCACGGCTGTAACCTCTGTCGCTCCTCCCACCTCCACAACCACCACTACTTCGACCACCACCTCCATAGCCACCAACACCTCTAGATCCCCCACCACTACTGTGATAATCGCCACCTCTACCTTCGCCTCCATCGCTAGATCTAGACTAAGTCTTGTTGACGGTGATGTTCCTGCCGTCAAGGTTCTGCACATTCTTAGGGTTTAGGTTTATGTTTAGGTTTATTTTATAATTTATTTAGTTACTTTAACTTTAGGTTTAGGGTTTGGGGTTTAAGATTCAAGGTTTAGGGTTAATGTTTAAGGTTTAGGGTTTAAGATTTAGCAAATTAGGGTTAATGCTTTTAGGGTTAAGGGTTTAGGGTTTAGGGTTTAGGATTATAAGTTTAGGGTTTAGGGTTTTGGATTTAGTGTTTATGATTTTTTTAATTAAGTAAACTTGTAGGTTTATGTTTATTTAGTTTATTTTATTATTTTTATATAAGTTTATTTTTTTATTTAGTTTAGTTTATTTATTTTAGGTTTATTTATTTTAGTTTAGGATTTTTATTTTAGTTTATTTTTTTATTTTGTTTAGGTTTATTTTTAATTGAGTTTTATTTTATTTTATTTTTTTTGATTTAGGTTTTATTCTTATTTAGTTTATTTTGTTTAGGTTTTTTAGTTTTATTTAGGTTAAATTTTTATTTTATTTAATTTTTAGTTTATTTTATTTTATTTATTTTATTTTAGGTTTAAGTTTAGGTGTGTATTTTATTTATTTTAGTTTAGTTTATTTTAATTTAGATTAGGGTTTTATTTTGTTTATTTTTTTATTTTAGATTTTTTTTTTAGATTTAGATTTTATTATTTATTTATTTTTTTTATTTTAAGGTTTATTTTTTTAGGTTTAGGTTTTATTTAGTTTTATTTTATTTTATTTTAGATTTATTTTTATTCACATTTAGTTTTATTTATTGAGCACTTTATTCTAGGTTTATTTTTTTTTTAGTTTAGTTATGTTTTATTTATTTTGTTTTAGTTTATTTATTTTAGGTCCAGCTTTAAGTTTAGGTTTTATTTTATTTATCATTTATTTATAGGTTTTATATTTTAGGTTATTAGCTCAGTTAGGTTGGGAGTTTTTAGATCAGCCAGGGCCCAGTGATCAGGGTTTAGGAGGCCCAGGGCCCAGGGCCCAGGGTCAGTAGGGTCAGGCCCAGATGGTGGAAGGTTGTACAGTTTGGGGTGGGCCTTTAGCCCAGGTCAGGGCCCAGGGATTTCAGCCCAGGTCAGCCTAGGGCCCAGATTTTAGGCTCAGGGCCTGTGGTTTAGGATTTAAAGGTTCAGTGTTTAGGCCTGTGGGTGCCTGGGCCAGGGTCATGGTAGGGCCTAGGTTCAAGATTTTAGTACTCAGTTTAGGGCTCAGAGGCCCAGGGCTCAGGTTTGGGTTTGTGGCTCAGGGTTTGTGGTTTTAAGTTTAGGGTTTGGGGCTAGGATTTTTGGGTTTAGGGTTTAGTTTGGGTTTTTTAATTCAATGGTTTTGGTTTATTTAGTTTATTTAGATTATTTTTAATTTATTTTAGTTTATTTCATATTTTATCTTCATTTAGGTTTATTTTTTTTTATTTTCTTAGGTTTATTTATTTTAGTTGATTTTTTATGTTTAGGTTTAGGTTTAGGTTTATTTTTTAGTTTAGTTTTATTTTTATTTTATTTTTTCGATTTAGGTTTCATTTTTTATTCTTATGTTTAGGTTTAGGTTTTTATTTTAATTTTTTAGTTTTAGGTTTTATGTTTTCATTTTAGGTTTATTTTAAGTTTTTTATTTTATTTTGTTTAAGGTTTAGGTTTAGTTTAATTTATGTTTAGTTTCAGGTTTTATTTATTTTAGTTTAGTTTATTTTAGTTTACGTTTATGTTTATTTTATTTTATTTATTTTAGGTTTAGGTTCTTTTTTTAGTTTATGGTTTAGATTTAATTTATTTTATTTTTAGGTTTAGGTTTTTATTTAGTTTTTATTTTATTTTATTCTTGGTTTACTTTATTTTTATTTGTACATTTAGTTTTTATTTTATTTAGGTTTTTTATTTTTAGGTTTATTTTATTTTTTTAGTTTAGTTTAGGTTTCTATTTATTTTATTTTATTTAAGTTTATTTTATTTTATTTTATTTTTAGGTTTAGGTTTAGTTTTTGGTTTAGGTTTAGGTTTAGAAATTAGTTAAGGTTTTTATTTTATTTTTTTATTTTTATTTATATAGGTTTAGGTTTATTTATTTATTTTATTTTTATGCTTTATTTAGTTTAAGTTTAGGTTTTTTAGTGGTTTATGTTATTGTTTAGGGTTTAGGTTCTAGGGTTTAGGGTTTAGGGTTTAGGGTTGTAGGTTTTAGGGTTTAGTGTTTAGGGTTTTTAGGGTTTAGGTTTTAGGTTTAGGGTTCAAGTTTTAGTTTAGGGTTTAGGGTTTTTGGTTTTTTTTTAATAGAGAACAAATTTAGATTCAACATTTTTTCTTTTTGGTTTCATCAACCAAGTAACATAAGAGGGAAGTGAGGTAATCAAATAACCTCTTTGGGGCTAACTAAAGCCTCGTGTTCTCGGGATGTCCAGACTATATACCCATTAGCATTCAATCTTATATAAATCAACACATGAATAGAGGAAAGAGAACTCAACATTCATACACTTAAGCTATAAGCACATGCATTTCTTATGTATTTATAACTAACATCATCACACATAATATTATTCATTTATAAGCTTTTGAAAAATACATTTGGATTTAATAGTGATAATAGCCACACATATGTTAAATTAAATTAACAAATGCAAGCAAATAAAGGAATTCCATTTTATTTTACTTGATTTTGAAAAGATGGATGCATGAATTCTAATGACATACCAAATTTAACATGATTGGAAAGAGTACAATTAAATATAAGCATGTGATTTATTCAACCAAATTAGTTCTTAAGGATAATCAAATCAAATTAGATTATTTAAAGCAAACCAAAGCTTCTTTATTAATTAAGTTTTTGATTTGATTTGATTTAAAGAGGACAAGAGAAATCATCACTTGTTGTTTTCAACTCATTCCCACATTAGTAATTTGATTTAATTTATAAAAATAAAATTAAGTTAATTTTATGGGTTAATTAAGTTGAACTCTTAATTAGATGAATTAATTACCCTTACTTATGTCACCTTAAAGTAATTAACTAAATAATTATGAGCCAACATGATATGCATGGAAAATAAACTTGCAATGATCCTAGAAATAAAAGGGGCCTAATGCAATTGGCACATGATTAATAGTTAATTAGGGGGACTTAATTAATTACTCTTATGGTTTTCCCACACATGTGGACAAACTATAATTTCATTAAACTCTTTAGGTTTTAAACACCCAAAGATCTACCCCATGATTTAATTAATTAAGGTCGATGTGATTATGATTTCAATTTGATTAAGTGATTTAATTAAATTAGTTAAATCTTAATTAATTTCATCTTAAAAAAGGGTGAAATGAACGTAGGGAAAGGGGTCCCAACCCCATTCCTTAGTTCACTTACTATTGAACAATGATTAATAAACTTAATTAACCAATTTATTACCTTTCATGGGATTAATTAATCATTAATTAACTTAAAAGTGTAGTTGTGGTTTAATTAGTCAATTTTTCTAATTAAGTGAGCAATAAATCCCAAGAAAATTATGGGAGTCACAAGTCATCCCATTAAACTAACCCATATAATTTAGAATTAATTGCTCAAGTAATAAATGAGTTATTAAGCTAATTAATTTTGTAATTAAACTTAAATTACTATTCAAAATTAGTTAAGATCATTTTTAATTAATTCTCCTCTGAAATACCATTAAAATGAGTATTTATTTGCATTTTTTATTTCTCTATGATGTTTATGATTTTTTAGAAGTTTTAGCCATTAAAATGATTAATTAAGCCTAATCTGTTGGCACCATGTAGACCTGATTGGCTACTTAAACTTATCTAACTTACATGGCGAAAATGAATCGCTTTCTCATTCGCCGTCGATCAGATGGGCTATGATTAATCACAAGGCATCGATGATCAAATCTAATCCGCGTATGTTAAACATGTGGGAATGCGTGATCTAACATCATGTGAGTGAGGAGAATGGAGTCCATTATTGCTCACTTACCCAGCTTGAATCAACTCAAAAGTATCCCACCTTCATGACATGGATGGAGGGATCCAGCGGTTAAGATCACACGAGATGAAAGTTTTCTTCAAAAAGCTCCAACCCATTTTTTCCTAAGAATCAGTTTTGGAAGCATACCTCATCGAAGTTCAAGATCGATGGCTCAAACGATTGAGAACATCTAGTGGAAATGAAGCCCTGTTGAGTAGCAATTAGATCAATTCCTTGATGTTCACTTGGAAGGTCATGAACCAACTATTTGGAGCTCAACTTTGATCGAAGTCCCCCTCCGATGCTCAGGAAGCTTAGGAGATGATTCATTCTTGCTCGACGAGCTCTAAGGAAGGTGCGATCAAAGTTAATTTGAGTTTGATGGAGAAATGAGAAAGTTAGGTCGAAAATGGGAGTGTCTTATTTTGAAATGAACGGGAATGGAATTTTTTGAACGAGGAACAAGCTTGGGAGCTCAGGGAATGGTTAGCGCTTTATTGCTAAGCTCGAGGATGATTTGTGTGTGTGTTTGAGTGGAAATGAGGGCTGTATACATCTTGAGGATTAGGCTTGGCTTAGTGGCCATCCACCATCTCAGGTGTCTGTCATGGGTGGAGGTAAGTGAGTTGGCTTGGTTGGTTGAAGGTGTGGAGGTGGCTAAGGAGGAGTCATGGGTGTCTATGGGTTTCAAATGCTCAATAGGTAGGGCTTGGTGATTTCACCTCCCATGGGTCATGTCCAATCACCCAGGTCAGGTTGGAGAGTGTCTAGTGCTAGGTGGACCATTGGAAGAGTACCAAGTGGCCAAGAAATGGAAATGACCACTTACATGGGTGATTTGTCTCATATGATGCCTTTGACCCAAGGGTAGAATGATTATTTGGCATTGGATTTGACTTGGGCAGATTTGAAATGAGCCAAAAGTGGGTTAGCCCAAATTTTAAGTGAATTTGATTTGGTTAGCCTCAATTTGACTCATTTATGTCAAATTGGGTTAGGTCAAGTTGACCAATTGGTTAAATTAACCAAGGGTTGGGCCAAGTTCATATGATTATTTGGGATGTATTGGTTCAATTAGTTTGGTTTAATTTGGCTTAGATTTGATTTTGGCTCATTTGAATTTATTTGGGTCAAATGGGTTAAGTTGACCAATTTGACCAAATTGGCCAAATTGGCTTGGGTTGGGTGTTGGTTTGGGTTTAGTTGACCAATTGAATATGATTGTAGCCTTTGGTTTCAATTAATTTAGATTTGGTTTTAATTTTGTCCAACCTGAACCTTCAGGTCAATTTGCACTATGTAGGTTGATTGAGTTCAATTGGGTCCAATCATGGCTTTGGTCAAGTTCAACAATCAATTTGGAATGAACATGATTCATTAGTTGCAATCAATTTCGTTTCTATTTTAATTTGACCAAATTTGGTCTTTTAGGTCAATTTGGGTCAACTTGGGTCAAGAGGGACAATTGGGTTTGGTTTGACTCAAATGAAGGTCAAGTCATATTCAAATATTGATTTTGATTTGGTATGAATCATTGATTTCAAGATATTTGGCTTAGGTTGAAGTTTGGCTAGTTCGGGTTCATATTGGTTAAGGGGTTGACTTGGTCAAATTACCAAGTTGACTTAGTTTGACCCAATTTGTGATAATTGATCAACCTAGGGTGATCAACAATCATGAATGGAGGTTTTGATGCTTTGTTCAATCCAATTTTGGTAGGATTAGAACTTGGCTCAAATCAAATTGGCCACTTTGGGTCAAGTGGACCAATTGGGTTTAGTTAGCTTAATTTTTGGTTGAGTTTGATTTAGTTGAGTTTATATATGGATTTGGATTGATATATAAATTCAATTGTAACTTAGGTTCAAATGGGTTTTGGTTCATTTGAATATTTCAAGTCAAAAGGGTTAAGTTGGGTTTGACATGAGTTGATTGTAGATTTAATTTATATTTGTGAATATGATTGAAGGTATGATTGATTCATGAGAAAATCAATTGAATTTGGTTTTAGAATGAAGAAATTTTACCTAAGTCCATAGAGTTGGGTCATGTGGCTTAGGTTTGGATTTTAATTTGGTTTGATTTAGTTTTGATAATTTAAATATATATAGTTCATTTCAATTTGTGAAGATGATTAAAAATATGATTGATTTATGAAAATCAATTGAGTTTGACTTGATTTGGATTGATATTTGGTTAAGTCCATGGGATAGGTCATATATGGCTTAGGAAGGGTTTTGATTTAATTTGATTTAGTTTGATTTAGTTTTGATCATTTGAATGTAGATTTGATTTATATTTAGGAAGATGATTGAAGATATAAATTGATTATGAGAAAATAAATTGATTTTTGATTAATTTGGATTAAGATTTAGCTAAGTCCATGGGATAGGTCATATGGCTTAGAAAGGGTTTCAAGTTTGGATTTGATCATGGGATTTAATCATTTGGTTTTGAAATTTGGGTTTGGATTTGGATTTTAATTTGATGTTTGAATTGAACTTGAGGTTTCATTTTTGAAGATGAACATGGATTAGATTTGGGTTGTAGGGTAAGTGGATTATCCTAATCCCTAAAGCATAACATAATCCTATGGTTAACCTTTATAAGTCCTTAGACTTAGGTTAAGTGTTACCTAATTGTTAGAAGTGTCTTATGTCTAGAGAAGTGTCTAGAAGACTCCTAAGTCTAAAATGGAATTGCACTCCAAAAGTGAGGTCAACAAGCCTTAGGCTCTATAGTGTTGCCCAGGAGATAGATGATTGGAAGGCCGAAGCCAAGTTTCACATTATATACTGATACATCTTTCAATGCTTTGCTTGGGAAACCATGGATACATAAGAACAACATAGTTCATTCTTCTACATTAATGTATGAAGTTTATGAGAGGTGAGATCATCTACGTGTTAAAGAGATCTCAAGCCATTTCTGAGTTCACAGGTTCATATATGATGATGACTACCTCCTCAAAATTGCAAGTCTATTCTCATGAACTTGGCCAAAGTTTAAAATAAAAGAAAATGAAAATGAAAAATAAAGAGAAAAAGAAAAATAGAAGAAAAGAGAATATGAAAAAGAAAATAAAAGGGAGCAGAAATAGACTTGGAGGAGGAAGTGGAGTCTGCATTAGATTTCACCCATAGTTTATTACTCCATTCGAACATATGGGTAGGACGACCTGACTTGCACCAAGCAGAGGAAGAGGCCAGTTTCGAGGCAATCTTAGGGGTGGAAAACCTCCTTATTGGCCACGCAATAAAAGGCATGTCCCAACGACCAGGAGTACACCTGCTATTCATATAGACTTATAATCTAGTTCATAGGGTGAGTCTTATATGGTTAGCACACTTGCCAACTCTTCTCAGTAGTAGATTCCCTTAGAGGTGACACTTGTGCCAGAGAGTGATGAAGACCTGGTTCCAAAGCAAAGCATAAGTGTATCCAAGTCTATATGTGAAATAGTTGAGCATCAGTTGGAAACTTTAGCTCTGACCACACTTTTCTCTCAAATAGATGAGGGCTTGGTCATTAAGGAAGCTCCTAAGTAATACACAAGTGTGAAGACTCAAAGGTTAATAGAATTTTATTTTGATTGGTACTTGTTATGTGTTCATAATTTAGAAAAGAAAGGGTTAATCCCACATACTTGGTCAAAGCACAGGTCAGACTACTTCAAAAGAATATGGAAGAACAAAAACAAAAGCTCTCGATCAATACTGGGACTATGATTCCATATAGTGGCTCCAGTCGATGATGACGATTACTGCTTAGTCATTACCAATCATTTGGAATTTAGTAGGTTCTTTTCAAATCACATTAATTCATATGAGTATATGTGCTTAGAAACGTCAGATTATCCAAATGATTTTGAAGTCAAAGATGCACCACTAGAGTTCAAAGAAGAGATCAAGTCAACCATCGACGAGCTCAAGGAAATCAACATAGGAACTGAAGAAGATCCACGCCCGACATACATCAATTATTCATTGAATGAAATTGAAACCAATGACTTAGTTAGCCTATTGAATGAGTTTAAGGGCTACTTTGCATGGAGTTATGAAGAGATGTCTGAATTGTCTCTTAACATAGTGATCCATAAACTAACAATAGAGCCTACTGCTAACCCTATCAAGCAAGCTCCTAGACACATGCAATTAGACATAGAACAACAAGTCATTTATGAAGTTAAGAAACTGATCGATGTTAGCTTCATTCAAGAAGAAAAATATCCTACTTGGTTAGCCAGCATCATCTTAGTTAAGAAATAGAATGGGCAAATTCACATATTTGTTGATTTTATGGATTTAAATAAGGAATGTTGAAAAGATGAATTTCCTCATCTCATGCATTATTCTCTTTCATGGATGGCTCATTTGGATATAACCAAATAAAGATGACAATTGAAGATGAAAAAAATGCTACTTTTAGAACCCCAACTGAAATCTATTACTATAAGGTCATGCCTTTTAGCCTTAAAAATGCTAGTGCTACATACCATCGGGCTATGAATCAAATCTTCAATCAACTCATTCATCATCAAGTCGAGTGCTATGTCAATGATTTTGTGCTCAAAAGTAGAGAAACGGAAGACCATCTCTTTGACTTGAGAGTAGTTTTCAAACATTTAAGATAATTTAACCTCAAAATGAACCCCCTGAAGTGTGCATTTGGAGTAGATATAGCAAAATTCCTTGGGTTTGTTGTCTGACACTAGGGAATCTAAATCGACCCAGAGAAGCATAAGGCAATATTAGAAATGCCACCCTCTAAAAGTTTAACTCAACTCAGATCATTCCAAGGGTGGTTGGCATATCTAAGATGCTTTATATCCAACTTATCAGGAAGATGTCATCCATTCTCAGCACTTGTCAAAAAGGACACCAAGTTCAAGTGGGAAGACAAGTATGAGCATGCCTTTGAAGACATCAAGCATTACCTGATGATTCCACTGGTTGTAGCAACTATCCGCAAGTGCTCATACTTTACTTAGAAGACTACCTTGGTTCTTTGTTGGCCCAAGCCAATGATGAAGGAAAACACACTCTACCTCTATCATCATCCATGTTGAGGCTAATTATCAATCCATTGATACTGAGGATGCCACCAATGTCAAATACACGGTGTGGTCCTACACCAACCACCCATTCTACATCCTACATTGGCTTCATGGCCATTCAAGTGTTGACATAGTGGGTCATATTAATCCTTTTCTTCAAGGGCCATCGTTCATCTTACTAACTACTTTTCCAAATGGGTGGTGATTCTTAGAGGTCACAACTCAGTATGTGCTCTAGTTTTTTAAGAACTAGATCCTATATAGGTTTGGAGTGCCTCGATGAATTATATCTTTGATAATGGTATTGCATTCAAGAGCACTGAGATCAATAACTTTTTCTGGAGACACAAAATAGATTGGACACAAAATAGATTGGAGACACAACAAACATATAAAATAAAAATATATCTTTATCTTAGGCTACTCTAAGTTAAGATAATGGTACACTCACTTTTCTCTAGGTGGTGATTAGATACCACTGAGTGTGTCACGATGGTCTTCTTACTTTGGAGGATGTAAGTCTTCCATTTTTCCTTACTTGTTCACTATGCAGTGCCTTGTAGTTTAGTAGGCATCTTGCGTGGGCATAATTTTCATGTTGGCTTTGTTTAGAGGATGTGAGTCTTACACTTTCTTCTTGGATTAGCCTGCATTGATTTGGTTGAGTATATTTGAAGTTTAGATAGGTCCCCTAGTGGCTCCTTCCCTCCTTACTTATCAGGTAGTCCTTCCTTGGGGCTTCTACTTAGTAGTCGCTTTAGGTTAGATATCATATGTCCCATCGATGATATGATCGTTCTACTTAAGTTATAATACACTTTCTTTTCAAATTGATCATTGAAGGAGCACCTTAGGTTGGTTGGTTCTATACTCATGGATACACCACTCATGCTAATGGATACACCTTGGTTGGTTCTCTTAAGATATACCACTCATGGTAGATGTAAGTCTGCCACACTTTCTCCTTGAGTTGGCCATCTTACACCATAAGCTTTCTTTTCCAAGCATTAGGATAAGCGTCCTAGCAACACCTCCCCAGGGCACTATATTTAGATCACATCCTTTGCGATCCTTTAGACACTACAGTTACACTATTGACGGTTCCCCTTTCCTAAACACCATCCATGGTTAGAATTTATGGATGTGCGATTCTTCCTTGGTCTAGTAAATTTGAGATGTCAAGGCGGCCTTCCCCTCAATATGGTCCCTACCGGGGTCCACACAAAGATATAAATAGAATATATATTCAATTATGGATTAGGAAGACTCTCTTAGCGATACCTTTTCTTAAGAAGGCATCCTATCTTTAGGGTAGTGTCAGCAAAACTCCCTATAGGAATCGCTTGACTACTCTTAAGTTGACATAAGTCCCAACACATTCACTCATTAGTAAATTCCCTAAGTCGGGTTTGATTTGTTTGCTACCAACAAGTCACCCAGTGGTTTTCCACCTTTAGAAGATGTAAATATGTTATGCCTTCTTCCTAGCAATTTGCACACCAACCACTTTGGTTGTAGCTCAACCACATCTAGTAGATCATAACTTTGTATTTATAATCGAGATAGGACAAGTCTATATCCCTTCTTAGTGGATCCATTTACTGACATGGTCCATAAAATAAATCTATTAAATTTGACCAAGCTCACATCCAAGTGGATATCTCAATTTGAAATCTAAACCAAATAAACCATATATAAAATCATGAAAAAAAGATAAAATTAATTTTACTTTTGCTTTTGACATAAGTCCCAATGACATTCACTTTCGGTGGTCCCCAGGTCATGATTTGTTGTGCATCAATAGTCACTGCGATTGTTTTCACTTTGGAAGATGTATGATATGCCTCTTCCTAGCATTGCATCGATGAAACCAAAGGTTGGCTAACTCAACACTAGTAGACTATCCATTGGATTTGTAAACGAGTTAGGTTAAAAGCGATATAGTCCTTCTCGTGGCACATTTTGATAGGGTCCATACATTAACTCAGACTAAATAAAACATAATTTGATTTTCTTGAGTGGAGTTAAATCATAACCTTCTCCCCAGTGGAGCCCCAAATCATATATAAATAACTCAAGCAAACAAATCAAATTCAAAACAAACCTCTCCCAAAGCCAAATTAAACCAACTCTACAGTAGAGTCTAAATTAAAGAAATCCAACCAAACTCTTATTCTAGCGGATACATCCCTAAATCTATGAAATCAAACTCAAATTCCAATCCCATGGGATGAACTTACTTCCCACAGTGGAAGGTTCATATACCCAATCCCAGCAATTTATATCTTGATATTCCTCTCAATTAAAACCAAACAAATTAAGTCAATTCAATCTCTTATATTGGATTATAGATTCTTATCCCTAGTAGATTTTCTTTCCATAAATCATATTATCAAATCAAATTCAACCCTTATCCAACAAATTTCTTCTTCCTCTACAGATCACACATGTCATGTCAAATGTATGTGTTCCCTAACGGATCTCCCCATGTCCTTGACATGGAATTCTCATCAAATCTTATTTCTTCTCTTATACAGACCTTTAATACTTCAACCAAAAGCCTAATAATGTATTTGTTTAAATTACATCATCTTAACATTGTAATCAACATTTTATGATTTATGATGGTGCAAGCTCAAACTAACTATACAATATCATATAAACATATTATAGTGTGAATTAACACATTATATTATATTATAATATATGATGTTATATTATAATTTGCTATAATATAATATATTGTCTAACATTACACCTCATTAGAATCACTTAAAGGAACAAATAAAAAAATTTCTCAAAATATGAATAATGTTCATTTTGGATGTAAAATTGTTATTTTTTTATTAGAAATGGTACAAAATAGCATAATTTTGGTGATGCTTCTTGGCGAGTGCCATGAATTTGGGGAAATTATTCCATCTCAACCTTCAAATAAAAATTTTTGTGAGTTTTGACACAACTTATTATAAAAAAATTAAAACATACTAAAATGTACAATAACATTTAATAAAACACCACCACATTCATATATATGTGAGGTTATATAGTTATGTACATTATATTTTAATATGCTTTCATATAATATATTATCTTACATTACACCTTAAAAAGATAATATAAAATGTATAAATATGGTTGAAAAATGAACATTTATTTTGGATACAAAATTCCTTTGATTAAATGACACACCATAGCACACCCCAATGTTGTTCCATAAACTTACCTTAAAATTGGCCAAATCCCATCATCTCTATAAATCAATATTTTTATGAATTATACTAGTACAAACTCTACTACATCATACTATAACAAACTAAAATATTTTAAACAATAAGTAGTAATACACAATGGTATGCTTATAATGCATGATGCTACACTATGTTATGGCATCCTATATCATAATATATAACATATATATATTATATTATATTATATATTATTTGATCAGATCTGGATTTCTTAAGATAAAATATCATAAAATTAGTATAAATAATAAAAACTATATATTTTAGTCATTATCACTTACATATTTTAAATTGAAACAATATATTTGATGCCATGCTCTACCGATTATGAATTTGGCCAAATTCCACCATTTTAAAGTCTAAATCAACATTTTTATAAATAATGTGAGTGCATGATTGTATAATACTAAAAGAATTTAAAATGTGAAGAACATTATATTATGATATATGATGTTATCTATGCTACAACATATAATATTTATTTAGAATATAAAATCTTAGTTTTTTTATAAGTGGCATAGCACACCTTTGTACAACCTAATTCCCACTTCAAATTTAACAAATTTCATCATCGATTTATTAAATCAATCTTTTTATGATTTATATTAAAATAGACTATACGACACAATACCATAATATACTAAAACATTTCAAAACATCTTATAACATCCAAATACACATCACTATGCTCAAATATATGATGCTAGATTATACTATATATGGTATTATAATATGAGATAGGGTTATGGTTTAGGGAATTCAAATCTCTAATAGTCAAGGGAAAGTCTCTTGAAGTCATTTTCTTTAACTACCATAACTATGTTAGGATTAGGTCATTCATTAGATCTACTCCTAATGACATTTTTTTCAAGGTTTATGGATTAGGGTTTAAGGTTTGGTTTTAGGGTCAATTTAGGGTTTAGGGTTTAATGTTAGTTTAGGGTTTAAGGTTTAAGGTTTAGGGTTTGGTATTTAGGGTTTAGGGTTTAGGGTTGTAGGTTTTAGGGTTTAGGGATTATGGTTTTAGGGTTTATGGTTTATGGTTTAGGGTTTAGGGTTTGGGGTTTTAGGGCTTTGGGTTTAGGGTTTTTGGTTTAGAGTTTATGGTTTAGTGTTTATGGTTTAGAATTTTTAAGGTTTAGGGTTTAGGGTTTTGGGTTTTGGTTTTTGGTTTAGGGTTTAAGATTTAGTTTAGGGTTTAGGGTTTAAGGTTTTTTTTAATAGAGAACAAATTTAGATTTAACATTTCTTCTTTTTAATTTCATAAACCAAGTAGCACCGAAAGTTTTCTAAGACACAAGAAATGACATAGATAAAAAAAGAACAGCCATAGAGTAAATAAAAAACCTTATATAAGTAGAACCATCTCTACCATAAAGACACAGTTCCATAAGCAGCAGATCGGATATACTATTCTTCAATTTCTAATTCCCACACCCCCCTCTCTAGCAGATCATCATATACCCAATCTCTCCCTCACCACACACTATATAACCTCCCTCTTTTTTACCTTTTCCACCACCTTTCACCTCCATATCCACCAACACCTCCATCCCACCACCATGGTGGCTCACTACCTTCCTCCACCACAGATCTTGAGCCTAGTTGATGGTGATGTTTCTACCATCAAGGTTCTACCCATTCTTAGGGCTTAGGGTTTAGGGTGAGTTTAGGGTTTAGGGTTTAGGGTTTAGGTTTGGGGTTTAGGGTTTAGGGTTGTAGGTTTTAGGTTTTAGAGTTTAGGGATTAGGGTTTATGTTTTAGGGTTTAGGATTTAGGGTTCTAGGGTTTAGGGTTGTAGGTTTAGGGTTTAGGTCTTAGGGTTTAGGGTTTAGGGTTTAGGGTTTTAGGGTTTAGGGTTTTGGGTTGTAGGGTAGGGTTTAGAGTTTAGGGTTTAGAACTTAGGGTTTAGTTTTTTTTAATTAAGTAAAGTGGTAGGTTTTGGTTTATTTAGTAGATTTAGTTTATTTTTTATTTATTTTGAGTTTATTTTATTTTTTATTTTTATTCACGTTTACTTTTAATTTTTCTTCTGTTTGGTTTATTTATTTTAGGTTTATTTATTTTAGTTTAGGTTTTTATTTTAATTTATTTTTAGTTTAGGTTTACCTTTTTGGTTGAATTTTATTTTTATTTTATTTTTTTGGTTTAGGTTTTATTTTTTATTTTTAGGTTTAAGTTTAGGTTTTTATTTTATTTTTTTAGGTTTAGGTTTTAGGTTTTATTTTAGGTTTATTTTTAGGTTTTATTTTTTAGTTTAGGTTTAGGTTTATTTTTAGTTTATTTTATTTTATTTATTTTGGTTTTGGTTTAGATTTAAGTTTTATTTATTTTAGTTTTGCTTATTTTAGTTTAGGTTTAGGTTTATTTTATTTTGTTTATTTTATTTTTATTTAGTTTAGGTTTTTTTAGTTTAGGGTTTAGGTTTTGTTTTTTATTCATTTTTAGGTTTTTTAAGGTTTAGGTTTTTATTTAGTTTTAATTTTATTTTTATTTTACATATAGTTTTTATTTTGGTAAGGTTTTTTATTCTTAGGCTTATTTTTATTTTTTTACTTTAGTTTAGGTTTTTCTTTATTTATTTTAGTTTATTTTTACTTTTATTTTAGTTTTTTTTTAGGTTTAGGTTTAGTTTTTAATTTAGGTTTTTATTTTTATATATTACTTTTTTT
The DNA here is from genome assembly GCA_021442155.1 of Cymbidium sinense. Lineage (NCBI taxonomy): Eukaryota > Viridiplantae > Streptophyta > Magnoliopsida > Asparagales > Orchidaceae > Cymbidium > Cymbidium sinense. The sequence continues at coordinate 126,830,278 of CM038214.1, forward strand.
TTATTTAGGTTTAGGTGGCTTGTTTATTTTATTTGTTGGTTTTATTTAGTATAGGGTTTAGGGTTTTAGGGTTTAGGGTTTAGAGTTACGATTTAAGGTTTAGGGTTTAAGGTTTAGGCTTTAGGATTTAAGGTTTTAAGGGTTTGGGGTTTAGACTTTAGGGTTTGCTAAGGGTTTAGGCTTTAGGCTTTAGGATCTAAGGTTTTTAGGGTTTAGGGTTTAGGTTTTAGGGTTTAGGGCTTAGGGTTTTAGGGATTAGGGTTTAGGGTTTAGGGTTAAGGTTAGGATTTATGGTTTAGGGTTTAGGGTTTAGGGTTTATGGTTTGGGTTTAAGGGATAGGGTTTAAGGTTTAGAATTTTTTAGGGTTTAGGGTTTAGGGTTGTAGGTTTTAGCTTTTAGGATTTAGGGTTTATGATTTTATGGACTAGGGTTTAGGGTTTATTATTTAGGATTTTTTAGGGTTTAGGGTTTAGGGTTTAGTGTTTATGGTTTAGTGTTTTGAGTTTTGGGTTTTTATTTTAGGTTTAGGGTTTAAGTTTTAGTTTAGGGTTTAGGGTTTAGGGTTTAAGGTTTTTTTTAACAAAGAACAAATTCAGTTTCAACATTTCTTCATTTTCATTTCAACAACCAAGTAGCACCCCAAGTTTTCTAAGATACAAGACATAGACCAAATAGAGCACCCATAGAGCAAATCAAAACCTAGATAACTAGAACTATCTCTATAAACATAGTTCCATAAGCAACATATCAGATCATCCATTTTCAATTTATCCAGTTCCCATCAAAATGATCTCGACCTCTCGAGTAGTGGGATTGACCACATATCTCTGATCTCTCCCTCCTCCACCACCACGGTTATAACCTCCATCGCCCCTCCGGCCTCCAGAACCACCACCACTTTGATCACCACCTCCATATCCACCAGCACCTCTAGATCCCCCACCACCACTATGATAACCGTCGCCTCTGCCTTTGCCTCCACCGCCAGATCTAGACTAAGTGTGGTTAATGGTGATGTTCCTGCGTCAAGCTTGCCCATTCTTAGGGTTTACATTTAGGTTTAGGTTAATTAGGTTTTAGGGTGTAGGTTTAGTTTTTAATTTTTGTAGTTACTTTAGGTTTAGGTTTATGATTTGGGATTTATGGTTTAGGGTTTAGGGTTTAGGGTTTAGGGTTTATGGTTTAGTATTTATGCTTTAGGCTTTAGGGTTTAGGGCTTTTTTTTAGAAAAAAACTAAGTAAACTAATAAGTTTAGGTTTATTTAGTTTATTTAGTCTATTTTTTTCTTATTTTAGTTTATTTTATTTTTTTATTTTATTTAAGTTTATTTTTTATTTTTATTTTGTTTGGTTTATTTATTTTAGTTTATCTTTTAGATTTAAGTTTAGGTTTATTTTATTTTTTAGTTTAGTTTTATTTTTTATTTTATTTATGTTTAGGTTTTATTTTTTATTTTAGGTTTAGGTTTAGGTTTTATTTTATTATTTTAGGTTTAGGTTTTAGGTTTATTTTAGGTTAAATTTTTAGTTTAGGTTTAGGTTTATTTTATTTTATTTAGTTTAGGTTTAGGTTTAGTGTAGTTTATTTTAGGTTTAAGTTTAGGTTTATTATTTAAAGTTTATTTTAGTTTAGGTTAAGGTTTATTTTATTTATTTTATTTATTTTAGGTTTAGGTTTTTTAGTTTAGGCTTTAGTTTTATTTTTATTTATTTTAAGTTTTATTTTTTTAGGATTATTATTTAGGTTTAGGTTTATTTAGTTTTATTTTATATTATTTTAGGTTTATTTTATTTTATTTTAGGTTTAGTTTTATTTTAATTAGGTTTTATTTTTTTATTTTAGTAGGTTTTATTTATTTTATTTTAATTTAGTTTTATTTTATTTTTTTATTTTTTAGGTTAAGGTTTAAGTTTAGGTTTAGGTTTATGTTTTCATTTTATTTTATTTTTTATTTTATTTTTATTTATGTTTATTTATTTATTTTATTTTTAGGTTTTATTTAGTTTAGGTTTAGGATTTTAGCTTTTTAGGGTAATGGTTTACGGTTTAGGATTTTAGGTTTAAGGTTTGGGGTTTATTGTTTCGGGTTGTATGTTTTAGGGTTTAAGATTTAGGGTTTTGGGTTTTAGGATTTAAGATTTAGTTTTTAGGGTTTAGAGTTTAGGGTTTAGGCTTAATGCTTTAGGGTTTAGGATTTTAAGGTTTAGGGTTTAAGGTTTAAGGTTTTGGGTTTTTTAGGGTGTATGGTTTTTTAGGGTTTAGGGTTTAAAGTTTAGTATTTATAGTTCATTTTATGGTTTAGGGATTAGGGTTTAGGGTGTATGGTTTTGGTTTTTGGGTTTAGGGTTTACCATATAGGGTTTAGGGTTTTTTTTGAAAAAACAAATTAAGTAAATTAGTAGGTTTAGGGTTTAAGGTTTAAGGTTTTCTTTTTAATGGACAAATTTAGAACATTTCTTCATGTTGATTTCATCAACCAAAGTATCACCCCAAGTTTTCTATGACACAAGTGATGATATAAATAAAAAATGAGCACCCATAGGGCAAATAAAAAACCCTATATTAGTTGAACCATCTCAACTATAAAGACACAGTTTCATAAGCAGCAGATCGGATCGACCATTCCTCGTTTCTAGTTTCATCAACCACCTTGGCCTCTCAGTGGCGGATCCCATCCATCATCTCTCCCTCCACCCACGGTTGTAACCTCTGCTCCTCACGCATCCATAACCACCACTCTTACCCACCTCCATATCCACGAGCACCTCGGATCCCCCACCATGATAAGCTGTCCTTTGCCTTCCTCCACCTAGATCTAGATCTTGGTTGATGGTGATATTCTTGGCATCAAGGTTCTGCCCATTCTTAGGGTTCTGGTATAGGTTTAAGTTTATTAGGTTTTAGAATTTTACGTATTTTAAGTTTAGGTTTAGATTTTATTTATTTTAGTTTAGTTTAGTTTAGTTTAGGTTTAGGTTTTTTTTATTTTGTTTATTTTATTTTTATGTTAGGTTTAGGGCTTTTATTTTAGTTTAGGGTTTAGGCTTTACTTTTTATTCATTTTTTAGGTTTATTTTTTAGGTTTTCATTTTTATATAGTGTTTATTTTATTTTACTTTAGGTTTTTTTATTTTTATTTTATTAAGGTTTTTTATTCTTACTTTTATTTGTTTTTTTTAGTTTAGTTTAGGTTTTCTTTCTTTATTTTAGTTTATTTTTATTTTTATTTTATTTTATTTTAGTTTAGTTTTCATTTTATTTTATTTTTTATTTTCTTTAGGTTTAGGTTTTATTTATTTATTTTATTTTAGGTTTATTTAGTTTAGGTTTAAGTTTTAGGTTTTCAAGGTTTGTTTAGGTTTATGATTTAGAGTTTTAGGGTTTAGGGTTCTTAGGGTAGGTTTAGGGTTTAGGTTATGGTTTAGGTTTAGGGTTTATGGTTTAATGTTTAGCTTTAGGGTTTAGGGTTTTAAGGGGTAGGTTTAGTTTAAGTTTATAGGTTTAGTTGGTTTAGGTTTAAGGTTTAGGGTTTAGTTTAGGTTTAGTCTTTAGGGTTTATTTAGTTTAAGGTTTAGGATTAGTTTAGGGTTTAGGTTAGTTTAGATTTAGGGTTTAGGAGTTTAAGTTTAAGTTTAGGTTTAGGTTTTAGGTTTAAGTTTAGGAGTTTAAGTTTAGGGTTTATAGATTTATAGTTTAGGGTTAGGTTTAGGATTTAAGTTTAGGTTTAGATTTAGTTAATTTAGGGTTTAGTTAAGTTTAGGGTTTAAGTTTAGGGTTTAGGTTTAGTTAGTTTAGGTTTAAGTTAGTTAGTTTAGGGTTTAGTTTGAGGTTTTAGTTTAGGTTTAAGTTTAGAGTTTAGTTTTAGGTTTAGGTTCAGGTTTAGGTTTTAGGGTTTAGGTTTAGGTTAGTTAGGTTTAGGGTTTAGGGTTTAAAGTTAATTTTTGGGTTTAGGGTTTAATTTTTTTTTTTTAAATTAAGAAAACCAATGCATTTATGTTTAGGGTTTAGGTTTTTATTTAGTTTTTATTTTATTTTAGGTTTATTTTATTTTTATTTTATTAGTATTAATTTTATTTAAGTTTTTTTATTATTAGGTTTATTTTATTTTATTTAGGTTTAGGTATTTTTTATTTATTTTATTTTTAGGATTTATTTATTTAGGTTTAACTTTCAAGTTTTAGGTTTAGGGTTTAGGGTTTAGGTTTAGGTTTAGTGTTTAGGGTTTTAGGGTTTAGTTTTAGGTTTAGGGTTTTTTAGGGTTTAGGGTTTAGGGTTTTTTAGGTTTTAGGGTTTAGGTTTTAGTTTAGGTTTAGGGTTTAAGGTTTAGGGTTTTTTAGGGTTTAGTGTTTAGGGTTTAGGGTTTAGGGTTGTAAGTTTAGGGTTTAAGTTTCAGGGTTTATGATTTAGGGCATATGATTTATGGTTTTGGGTTTAAAGTTTTTTAGGGTTTAGGGTGTAGGGTTTAGGGTTTGGTGTTAGTTTTAGGGTTTAGGATTTATGGTTTAAGACTTATGGTTTAGTGATTTTTTTTAAAATTAAATAAATCACTAGGTTTAGGTTTATTTAATTTTTTTAGTTTATTTATTTTTTTATTTTAGTTTATTTTAATTTTTTTAATTTTATTTAGGTATATTTTTTATTTTTATTTAGGTTAGTTTATTTATTTTAGGTTTATTTAGTTTAGTTTACCTTTTTAATTTTAGTTTATTTTTAGGTTTAGATTTAGGTTTAAGTTTATTTTTTGTTGAGTTTTTTTTTAGGTTTAGGTTTTATTTTCTATTTTTAGGTTTAGGTTTATGTTTTCATTTTATTTTTGTATGTCTAAGTTTTGGGTTTTTATTTTTGGTTTATTTTTAGGTTTTATTTTTTAGTTTAGGTTTAGGTTTATTTTTAGTTTATTTTATTTTATTTAGGGTTTAGGTTTTGGTTTAGGTTTAAGTTTAGTTTATTTTAGGTTTAGGTTTAGGTATTATTTATTTTAGTTTAGTTTATTTTTAGGTTTATTTATTTTAGTTTATTTTATTTTATTTAGTTTAGATTTAGCTTTTTTTTTAGTTTATGGTTTAGGTTTTATTTTATATTTTTTTAGGTTTTATTTTTGAGTTTATATTTTAGGTTTCTATTTTTATTTATTTTTTATTTTATTTTTTTATATTTACTTTATTTTTATTTTACATTTAGTTTTTATTTTATTAAGGCTTTTTATTCTTACATTTATTTTATTTTCTCAGTTTAGTTTAGGTTTTTATTTACTTTATTTTAGTTTATTTTTATTTTTTATTTTATTTTATTTTTTGGTTTAGGTTTTTTATTTTTTTATTTTTTTATTTTATTTTAGTTAAGATTTTTTTATTTATTTAACTTTTAGGTTTTATTTAGTTTAGGTTTAGATTTTTAGGTTTTTAGGATTTTAGGCTTTACAGTTTAGGGTTTTAGGGTTTAGATTTGAGTTGTGGTTTTTAGTTTTAGGTTTGGTTTAGTTTTTTTAGTTTAGTTTAGGTTTTTAGGTTTAGGGTTTAGTTTAGGATTTAGTTTAGGTTAGGGTTTTTTAGTTTAGGTTTTAGTTTAGTTTAGGGTTTATAGTTTGGTTTAAGTTTAAAGTTTAAGGTTTTAGTTTAAGTTTATTGTTTAGTTTAAGTTTAGTTTAGTTTAAGGTTTAGGAAGGTTAGTTAGGGTTTAAGTTAGTTTAAATTTAGTTTAGTTTAGGAGTTTAGTTTTAATTTAGGTTAGTTTAAGTTAGGTTTAGGTTTAAGGTTTTAGGGTTAGTTAAGTTTTAGTTTAGTTTTAGGTTTTAGGTTTTGGGTTTTAGGTTAAGGTTTAACATTAGTTTAGTTTATTTAGGTTTAGGTTTAGTTTACTTTTAGGTTTAATTTTTGGTATTTAAGTTTAGGTTTAAATTCAGGGTTTAGGTTTAAGGTTAAAGTTATAGTTTAGGGTTTTAGTTTTGGTTTATGGTCTTTTAGGGTTTAGGGTTTATAGTTTAGGGTTTAGGTTTATGGTTTAGTTTTAGGTTTAGGGTTTATTTATTTTATGGTTTAGGTTTATGGTTTTAGTTTTAGTAAATGTAGGTTTAAGTTTTTTATTTATTTATTTTATTTTTAGATTATTTTTTTTATTTATTCTTAGGTTTATTTTATTTTATTTAGTTTAGGTTTTTTTATTTTATTTTAGGTTTTATTTTGTTTAGTTTAGTTTATTTTCATTTTAGGGTTTAGGGTTTTAGGTTTTAGGTTTAGGTTTTAGGGTTTAGTGTTGAGGTTAGGTTTTTTAGTGTTTAGGGTTTATGTTTAGGTTGGTTTAAGTTTTAGGTTTAGGTTTAGGGTTAGTTTAGGGTTTAGGGTTGAATATTTAGGTTTAGGTTTAGTTTAGTGTTTAGGTTTAGGTTAGTTAGTTTAGGGTTGATTTAGGTTTAGTTTAGTTTAGGTTTAAGGTTTAGGGTTTAAGGTTAGGATTTGGAGTTTAGGTTTGGGTAGGTTTAGTTTAATTTTATAGGTTTTAGTTTAGGTTAGTTTAGTTTAGGGTTTAGGGTTTGGGGTTTAGGTTGTAGGTTTAGGGTTTTATGGATCTTATTAGTTTTGGGTTTAGGGTTTAGGTTTAATTTTTTTTAAATTAAATAAATGTCGTTTATTTATTTAAGTTTTTTAATTAAAAAAGCCGCGTTTAGGTTTAGGGTTTAGGTTTTTATTTAGTTTATATTTTATTTTATTTTTATTTTATGTTTAGTTTTTATTTTATTTTAGTTTTTTATTATTAAGTTTATTTTATTTTATTTAAGTTTAGGTTTATTTATTTATTATATTTTAAGTTTTATTTTGTTTAGGTTTAGCTTTTTTTTATGTTTTTTAGGGATTATGGTTTTAGGGTTTAGGGTTAGTGTTTATGGTTTTAGGTTTAGGTTAGTGTTTAGTTTAGGTTTATGGTTTAGTGTTTAGACTTTAATTTAGGGTTGGATTAGGTTTAGGTTTATATGAGTGGGTTTTAGTGTTTAAGGTTTAGGATTTAGGTTGTAGGTTTAAGGTTTAGGTTTATAGTTTAGCATAGTTTAGGGTTTAGGATTTAGGGTTTAGGTTTATTTTGTAGTTTAGCGTAGGTTTAATTTAGGTTTAGTTAGTTTAGGGTTTAAGGTTTAGGGTTTAGGATTTAGGGTTTTGGATTTAGGGTTTACAATTTAGGGTTTAGTATTTTTTGAAATTTTAAATTAATTATACGAGCAGGTTTAGGTTTATTTTGTTTATTTAGTATAATTTTTTTATTTATTTTAGTTTATTTATTTATTTATTTTTATTTAGGCTTATTTATTTTTGCTTGGGTTTTTTGTTTAGGTTAGTTTAATTTTTAGGTTTATATTTAGGTTTAGGTTTATTTTTTAATTGAGTTTTATTTTTATTTTATTTTTTAGGTTTAGGTAATTTTTTCTAGGATTAGGTTTAGGTTTTAATTTATTTTGTAGGTTTAGGTTTTAAGCTTTTTATTTTTAGGTTTATTTTAGGTTTTATTTTTAGTTTAGGTTTAGGTTTATTTTAGTTTATTTTATTTTATTTAGGGTTTAGTTTTAGGTTTAGGTTTATTTTAGGGTTAGGTTTAGGTTTATTTATTTTAGTTTGTTTATTTTAAAGTTTATTTATTTTATTTTATTTTATTTTAGTTTAGGCTTCATTTTTTAGTTTAGGGTTTAGGTTTATTTTTTATTTATTTTAGGTTTTATGTTTATATTTTAAGTTTAGGTTTTATTTTATTATTTTTTTTAATATAGGTTTATTTTATTTTATTTTACATTTTAATTTTAAATTTTATTCAACATTTATTTTATTTTATAGTTTATTTTCTTTATTTTTTATTTTATTATTTTTATTTTATTTTTTATTTTAGGTTTATTTTTTAGTTTAGGTTTATTTTATTTTATTTTATTTTATTTTTAGGTTTATATTTTTTTATTTATTTTAGGTTTTATTTAGTTTAGGTTTAGTTTTAGGTTTTTTGAGTTGTTTAGGTTTACATTTAGGGTTTAGGGTTTTAGTTTAGGATTTAGGTTAGGTTTAGGGTTTAGTTTAGGGTTTAGTGTTTAACTTTATGGTTTAGGGTTTTAGGGTTTAGGGTTTAGGGTTTAAATTAGGGTTGGTTTAGGTTTAGGGTTTAGGTTTAAGGTTTAACTTTAGGGTTTAGTTTAGGTTTAGGTTTAAGTTTAAGTTTAGAGTTTAGGGTTTAAGTTAGTTAGGTTAGGTTTAGGTTTTAGTTAAGTTAGGGTTTAGGGGTTTATTTTAGGTTTAGGGTTTTAGGTTTAGGTTTTAGGTTTTAGGATTAGTTAATTTTAAGTTTAGGGTTTATAGTTTAGGGTTTTAGGTTTAGGTTTATAGTTTAGGTTTTAAATTTTTAGGTTTAGATTATTTAGGTTAAGAGGGTTTAAGGTTTAGGTTTAATTTATATTTAGTTTAGGGTTTAACATTAGGTTTAGTTTTTAGGGTTTATAGTTTTAGTTTAGGTTTTAGTTTAGGGTTTAGTTTAGTTTAGGTTTTAGGGTTTAAATTTTAGTTTAGGTTTAGGATTAGGTTTAGAATTTGGGTTTAGGTTTAGTATTTTTATTAAATTAAACCAGGTAGGTTTAGGTTTAGTGTTTAGGTTTTATTTAGTTTATTTTACTTTTAGGTTTATTATGTTTATTTTATTTTTATTTTACATTTAATTTTAATTTAATTTAAGTTTTTTATTCTTAGGTTTATTTTATTTTATTTAGTTTAGTTTAGGTTATTATTTATTATATTTTAGTTTATTTTTATTAATTTACTTTATTTTTAGTTTAGGTTTAGGTTTTAGTTTAGTTTTAGTTTTAAGTTTATTTATTATTTGTTTTATTTTTGGTTTATAGTTTAGGTTTTATGTTTTTTTAGGGTTTAGGGTTTTATTAGGGTTTAGATTTAGGGTTTAGGTTTAGGGTTTAGGGTTTAGTTTATTTAGTTAGGGTTTATTTGAGGTTTAGGGTTTAGGGTTTAGGGTTTTTTGAGTTTAGGGTTTAGGTTTAGGGTTTTTTAGGTTTAGGTTTTAGGGTTTTGGTTTAGGTTTTAGATTTAGGGTTTAGGTTTAATTGGGTTTAGTGGTTTAGGTTTAGGGTTTATAGTTTAGGGTTTAGAGTTTAGAGTTTAGGTTTAGTTTAGGTTTAGTTTTTTAAGGTTTAGATTTAGGTTTTAGGGTTTAGATTTAAGTTTAGGTTTAGGGTTTATTGTTTAGGATTTTGGGTTTAGGGTTTTTTTTAAATTAAGTAAGCCATTATGTTTTGGTTTATTTAGTTCATTTTTTATTTATTTTAGTTTATTTGATTTTATTTATTTAGGTTTATCTTTTATTTAATTTAATTTAATTTAATTATATTAGTTTAGATTTTTTATTTTAGTTAATTTTTAGGTTATGGTATAGGTTTATTTTTTAGTTGAGTTATATTTTTATTTATTTTTTTAGGTTTGAGTTTTTTTTTTCATTTAAGTTTAGGATTAGGTTTTTATTTTAAGTTTATTTTTTGGTTTTATTTTTTAGTTTAGGTTTATGTTTAATTTTAGTTTATTTTAATTTGTTTAGGGTTTAGGTTTAGGTTTAGGTTTAGTTTAATTAAGGTTTAGGTTTGGGTTTTATTTATTTTAGTTTATTTAATTTATAGGTTTATTTATTTTAGTTTATATTATTTTATTTAGTTTAGGTTTAGATTCTTTGTAGTTTAGGGTTTTGATTTTATTTTTTATTTATTTTTATGTTTTCTTTTTAGGTTTATATTTTAGGTTTAGGTTTTTATTTAGTTTTATTTTTATTTTACGTTTATTTTATTTTTTATTTTTTAGTTTTTTATTTTATTAAGATTTTTTATTCTTAGGTTTATTTTATTTTTCAGTTTAGTTGAGGTTTTTCTTTATTTTATTTTAGTTTATTTTTATGATTTATTTTATTTTTTGGTTTAGGTTTAAGTTTTAGGTCAGGTTTTTTTTATTTTTTCTTATTATTTTATTTAATTTTAGATTTTATATCTTTATTTTACTTTTAGGTATTATTTAGTTTAGGTTTAGGTTTGGTTTAGTTAGTTTAGGTTTAGTGTTTTATATTTTAGGTTTTAGAGTTTAGGGTTAGGTTTAGGGTTTAAGTTTAGGGTTTAGTTTAGTTTAGGTTTAGTGTTTAACTTTAGGTTTAGGGTTTTAGTTTAGGGTTTAGGGTTTAAGTTTATAGCTTTTAGTTTAGGTTAGTTTAAGTTTAAGGTTTAGGGTTTATATTAGGTTAGTGTAGGGTTTAGTTTAGGTTTAGTTTAGTTTAGGGTTTATTTAGTTTTGATTTTAGGTTAGTTTAGGGTTTAGGATTTGGTTTTCTGATTTTAGTTTATTTAGGGTTTAAGTAGTTGAGTTAAGTTTAGGTAGGGAGTTAGTAAGTTTAAGTTTAGTTTAAGTTTAAGTTTAGTTTTAGTTTAGGTTTAGGGTTTAAGTTTAGGAGTTTAGGTTGAAAGTTTAGAGTTTATAGTTTATAGTTAGTTTAGGATAGTTTAGTTTAGAGTTTAAAACTTAGAGTTTAGTTTTAAGTTTAGTTTAGGTTTAAGTTTAGTTTAGGTTTAGGGTTTAGGATTTATTTAGGAGTTTTAGGGTTTAGTTTAGGTTTAGGGTTTAGTTTAGTTTAGTTTAGGTTTAGGTTTTGGTTTTAGGTTTAGGTTTAGGAGTTTAGGTTTAGGTTTAGGATTTTAGTTAGTTAAGTTTAGATTTTAAAAAATCATAGGTTTAAGTTTAGTGGTTAGGTTTTTATTTAGTTTTTATTTTATTTTATTTTAGGTTTATTTTATTTTTATTTTATGTTTAGTTTTAATTTTATTTAGGTTTTTTATTCTTAGGTTTATTTTATTTTTTAGTTTAGTTTAGGTTAATATTTATTTTATTTTAGTTTATTTTATTTTATTTTTTGATTTAGGTTTAGGTTTTAGTTTAGGTTTTATTTATTTTATTTATTTTTTATTTTTAGGTTTATTTATTTATTTTATTTTTTAGGTTTTATTTAGTTTAGGTTTAGGTTTTTTTTTAGGGTTTTTTTTAGGTTTAGGGTTTAGGTTTTGGTTTTAGGGTTTAGGGTTTATTAGGGTTTAGGGTTTAGTTTAGTAGTGTTTAGGTTTTAGGTTTAGGGTTTAGGGGTTTAGTTAGGTTTAGTGTTTAGGCTTTAGGCTTTAGGATTTTATTTAGGGATTATGTTTAGGATTTTTTTTATTAGATTAAATGTGGTTTAGATGTATTTAGTTTAATTTTATCTTTTATTTTTATTTAGGTTTATTTTTTTAGTTTAGTTTATTTATTTTAGGTTTATTTAGTTTAGTTTTTTATTTTAGTTCATTTTTAGGTTTAGGTTTAGGTTTATGTTTTTATTTATTTTATTTTTTTAGGTTTAGGTTTTATTTTTTATTTTTAGTTTGATTTAGGTTTTTTATTTATTTTAGGTTTAGGTTTTAGGTTTTTATTTTAGGTTTTATTTTTTTAGATTAGGTTTAGGTTTATTTTTAGTTTATTTTATTTTAATTAGTTTAGGGATTAGGTTTAGTTTATTTTAGGTTTATTTTTAATTTAATTTATTTTATTTAGTTTATAATTTAGGTTTAGTTTATTTTAGGTTTAGGTTTAGGTTTTATTTATTTTAGTTGAGGTTTAGGTTTATTTTATTTTATTTATTTTAGATTTATGTTTTTTTAAAGTTTAGGGTTTAGGTTTTATTTCTTATTCATTTTTAGGTTTTTTTTAGGTTTAGATTTTAATTTAGTTTTTATTTTATTTTATTTTAGGTTTGTTTTATTTTTAGTTTTTATTTTATTTATGATTTTTATTTTTAGGTTTAATTTATTTTTTTTCATTTTTGGTTTTTATTTATTTTATTTTAGTTAAGTTTTTTTTTAATTTCATTTTTAGGTTTAGGTTTAGGTTTAGGTTCAGGTTTAAGTTTATGTTTTAATTTAGGTTTTTATTTTACTTTATTTTATTTTATTTAATTTAGGTTTAGCTTTATTTATTTATTTTATTTTTAGGTTTTATTTAGTTTAGGTTTAGGTTTTTAAGTTTTTAGGGTTTAAGGATTAGGGTTTGGGGTTTAAGGTTTAGGGTTTAAGGTTGGTTTTTTTTAAAGTAAATTAGGGATATTTTATTGCCACAAAGAAAAGATACAAAGTCCTTAAAGGGAGTAAATCTCTATGCTAATGCTCAAAGTGCTAAAATATGTCCTAAAGAGATAAGCCTCCTAGCTACAAAAATAATTAAGTAAACAAAGCAAAAGAAAATTTTCCAAATAATAACAATGAAAATCCATAAGTAAAGCACTAACTTCATTTGGTTCTGATGCCAAGAAGATCCACCCGAAAGAGTCTTCTAGCTTGTAAAAGAAATCGCAACATACATTTGAAGAATGAGTACAATTAATCAAGGATAAAGAGTAAGAGAGATAAAAGGAGTAAAGAAAAGCTCAGAAGTTACAATCATCTCAACGAGCAACATTATATGTAAGCATCCAAACTTTAGGAGAAGGGTTACAATTACATATAGCGTTAACAACCAAAAGAAGAAAGAGTGAGAAATATTAAGGCCATCATTGCCAGAATACCTTATTTCACACATTATCCAAAGACAGACCTCCACCAAGCCTGCAAAATCCTCAAAATAGCAAATATAGCAGCCAAGCACCAAGCCACCAGAATAATCAAGCTTAATAAGACAACTAGGCAAGCAACCCACAAGGATGGTAGCAAAATAGTATGAGCACCACCAGAGCCTCCACCAAAAAGGAATAACCAATTCAAGAGGAGCAAGCATCATGACATGGGTGACAACACTATAAAGAGACAGCACAAGAGCAAAAAGGAAAACCATAAGTGCTCAAATCCTTCATCCACCAAATAGAAAAACCCAACCTAATAGCAAGAGGGGTGGGGAGCAAGGTTGCCATTCAAGCAGGAAAAGGGTGTTCTACTGTAGTCAAGAGAGGTGAGACAAAGTAGGGGAAACCATAAGAAAACAATCATAGAAAGACAACCAACAGTTCCTGTGAGGCCACCAAAGGAGCAAAAAAAATAAAAACCACTCTCCAACTCCGACCAAAACAACCGGCCCAACCACCATCCAACAAATCCTCCTAGCCAACCACCTCAACGTGAGAAGATCCAAGTCATCAAACAAAATACATCAAGATTAAGACCAACAATAGTCAAGCCGTAAACATCCAAAATTGCTCGAGAAGGTAGAGAAAGACAACAACCTCCAAACCCAATCAAAAAGAAAAACCAATCCATAAAGGTAGAAAAACTAGCCAATGATAGAAAGATATAGAGCCCAATTAGACAAATAACAAGCCAAAACAAAATAGCAAAGAAAAAATGTACCAACCCACCATAGCCAAGCCCCAATAATAGCCATATAGCAGCCATCGAACCACCATTTCAAAATAATATCTCAACCCAAAGCCACTATAGTACAGGAGCAAGTCCAACACATAACCAAAAGAATCCAATTAGAAGTAGTCAAACTAACCACCAACCCCTAGTCAACAAAATAGAGCAAATAATAGTTTGCCAGCCACCTCCACCATGCTAAAATCAAGCTAGAGATAAATCACCTAGAACAACCATCCTACCAACCCAACCAGCAAAAATTGTCAGCCAACCCAGTTAGCCAACCAAGCCACATAATCAACCATTATAGCAATAGATATAGTAGGTTTGTAGGTAGGCCAAAAAATAATGAAAACCCATACAAAAAGAAATTCCTACAGCTGCCAAAGCCGCAACCCAGAAGAAGGTAATAGGAAACAGCTAAGGGATAAATTTGGTAAAATCCCAACTAGACAATTAGCAGCCACCAAGCTGAACAAATCATAACACCCCAGGTTGCACTAACAAAAATCATCAGGGAGCAACAACCAGGCTAGAATAAAAACAAGAGTTGAAAAACAAAATCCTAAAAAGGTAAAATTAGAAGTTCACCACAACCCAAATAGGGTTTAACAAGGCCAAAACAAAAACAAAAGATCATCAAAAAATAATGATAAAACTAATCTAAGAATTTATAATCCGAGATAAGGCAATCCAAGATATTCATATTAACTAAAGCTCTTAATAATTGAGGCAAAGTTTGGTTGTTAAATAAAGTTAACTCAATCAAGTTGGCACCAAAATTAGATAAATAATCATCACAAGCATTACCTTAACAAAGGATGTGGGAAATTTTAAAATAAACTTGAGAAAGCAAATTTTATGTATGATCAAGAAGATAAAATAATTCAACATCCCCATTTCTATTAGAATTAAGGAAATCAAGAAAGAGAGCATCAACTTCAATGTAGATGTTGAGGAAACCTCCATTCAAATAAATTTCAATTGTTTTATTAATAGCCATAAGCTCAAAGAAAGAGAATAGATCGCTTTGAGAGGGTAGGCAAAATCATAGATCGCATACTTTATATTCCTAAGGATACCACCACCATATTTATTGGAAGCAACAGAACCATCAGATAACTTTAATCACATTATCATTAGGTTTGATCCAATGGATAATTCTAGCACCTTTATGAGAGTCAAGATTAGAATGATACCCAATTTTAGCAAATTTGTAACCTCTAAAATGAATGTTACTAATAAGATTGGCATTAAAAAGAGCATGAATTTTTCTTTAGTTCTAGCCGTGATCTTTTATGTTTCATAGGAATACCATGATATTTAGCATCATTTCTATCCATCCGTGATGAAGATAAGGGTAATAGCAATTAAAACTTTATATATGACCTTTCATAGTGTTTGAAGAAGTTGATATAAAGAAAAGGAACCATGAAAATAGTTGGAATTAAATAAATCATCATACCAAAACCATAATTTTGAAGCAATATCACCATTTACAAAGACATGATTTACATTTTCAATATGAAAGCAACAATATCACTTTGAAGGTAAATAAAACCCTTTAGTCTGAGTAAAGAGTCCAAAGGAATATAGTTATTCAAAATCCTCCAAGCTAAAATTGAATAAGAAATGGGAATGATATTGTTCCAAATTTTAATAAAAAACATTACAAGGGTGTTTATCTATAATAAAGTTATTAACCTCTTTAAGAACAAAATCACCATTATGAGAAAGTTTAAAAAGAATTTGATCAGTTTGCTAAATAATGGGAATATTTCTAAAGTTGTCAAAAAGAGAAATACATATAGTTCTCAAGTTTATTTTAATTATGATTATTATTGAGCCAAAAAGAATTAACTTTGACAGTAGTAGCATAGTGGGTACATAATTGGGTGTCAATCGAACCATTGCCAATCTAATTGTCTTGCCAAAAGAAGGAAGAATTCGACTGGATACCACAAGATATTAACGATTCAGCAACCCATTTAATGTAACAAAGCCTTTTCCAAACTGGAGAGTCACCAACTTTATAAGCATAGTTAAGAGGGTGTTTTCCTTGACAATATTGTCTCATCATAAAATTAGGCCAAAGGCTATCATTCTTTCTAAAATTCCACCAGAGTTTATGAGAGAAAGCAATGATAGCTTCACGAATAGGTTTGCAACAAAGAGCACCATCACCCAAAGGACCACAATATTTATGCCAATATGTCCAATGCATTCTTTTAATAGAATTATTAGAACCCCAAAAAAATTTGTTAAGCAAATGATCAATTCTAATAAGAGTAGCATTAGTGGCAATAATAGTTTGAATCAAATAAAGAGTCAAGGAGTTGAAAGTGCTTTTTAAGGATAGTGAGCCTACCGCCAAAGGATAATAAATGGAATTCCCAAACAAATATTTTATTTGTAATTTTTTGAATTCACTCATCAAAAAGGTGGGAACATTTCAAGCCTTTAAAGAGTAGAGCACCCAAGTACTTAAGAGGTAAGTGATGTTTAAAATTTATGATATGAAGGATTTGATTGATTTTATTATTGGAGATACTAGAGGATGTGATAAAATAGCTTTTGTTATCATTGAATGAAAGGCCACTTTCTTTACCAAATTTATTTAAAAAATTCTTAAGATGCTTGATGTGATGAGCATTGTAGAAAATAATGAAATCATCAAAAACTTAGATGGGAAATAGGAGACCACCAATAGTTCTATAGTACATACTATTTTAAGAATAAATCATTGATGCTCCTAGATAAGTACTCAATAGTAATAATAAATAAAGTCGAGATAAGGGATCCCCTTGTCTTAAGCCGTGGGAAGAGGGAAAGAAACCCAAGGCTTCTCCTTTAAGAAAAATCAGAAACTAGGCATTATTAATACAATTTTCAATAAGAAAAGTTAAGTTTCTAGAAAACTCAAATAAATTTAGAATATGAAAATGGAAATCCCAAGAGATGTTATTAAAGGCTTTGGTAATATCTAATTTGAAAAGAATGTTGCTCCCTCTAGTCTTGGCATCAATATCATGAATTAATTCTTGGCCAAGTAAAATATTATCAGAAATAGATCTACCTCTAACAAAACTAGTTTGGTTTAGTGAGATAATTCTATTGAGTAAAGGACTAAGTCTATTTGTAAAGATTTTGGAAATCAGCTTATTGAATAAGGTGCAAAGACTAATAGGTCTAAAATCACTCCAAAATTTTGGGTTATCCTTTTTATGAGAATAATAAGTACTAGAAATATCTGGGAAAAGGATTAGCATTAAAAAATCAATCACTACCTCAATCAAATCATTTTAATGATAAACCAAAGATTTTGAAAAAATTGAGTAGTGAAACTTTGACTAGCAATAATAAAAATTCATGCTATTAAGAAATTTAAAATTTTCATCTTCATTAAAATGATGGTAAACAAATCATTATCATCATTATTAATAATAGAAAGAATCAAGTACAATTTAAAAATTACTTCATAAGGGCAATTTTATTAAGCATATTTCTAAAGTAATCAATCAAATAATTAATATCATTTTTTTTCCATAATACAATCACCATTTTCATTTTTAATTTTTAGAATATTATTCAAGGCTCTCTTTTTATTAACCAAAGCATGGAAATACCTTGTATTCCTATCACCATCCGTAATATGTTTACTAGTAGCTTTTTGGCACCAATAAGTTTGTTCCATATTTTAGAAATTGACAAGTTTATCTTTAGCCTCAGTCAACTCTATAAGCTTAGGAGGATCAAACATAACAAAGATTTCAAGATCACAAACCAACATGTCCATGTCTTTAATATTTGCTAAAAGGTTTTTAAAATAATGCTTGTTCCACCAACCCAAATTTTATTTATGTCTTTTAAGTTTAAACCAAAGTCTATTCATCCCCCTAAATGAATTATCGTAAAGGGGCCTTCCAATTTTAGCACAACATCAATGAAATCAATATGTGAATCCACAGAATCTAAAAGGAGAGGAGTTATTAAGTCTATTAGAATTATGTTTAACAAAAACTAGAAGAGGAGCATGATCAGACAAGGTTCTGCTTAAATGATCAATAGAAGTAATAGGCCATTGAGTAATGTAATGAGTATTAAAAAGAATCATGTCCAACCTTTGCCAAAGTCTACAATTTTTCTAAGTGTAATTAGAACTCTTAAAGCCAATATCAACCAAATTGCAATCAAGGATCATATTAAAAAATTCTTCCATAAAATGAATATTAGGAGAGCAATCACCATTTAGAAGAAAAAAGACTAGTATTGAAATCACCACCCACAAACCAAGGTTTGTCAAGGGTAGCAAATTCTCAAATTATCCCAAAGGATATTTCTACTAGATCTATAATAGGATGCTTAAACAAAAGAGCCCAAAACACAATAGTCACCATAAAAAAATTATGGATTAACAACTTGTTGAAAATCATCATTAATTGAAACATCAACGAAATTATTCCAAAAGCACTAGATCGTATTATTAACATTAAAGTAAATTTATTGAAGCCGGTCATTCAAGCAACATGGTTAATTTTATTAGCATGAATAAGAGGTTCCAAAATAATCAGTAAAGAAATATTATAAATGCGACAAAGATTTCTAATGTAATTATGAATATAGAGTGTGCTACTCCCTCTAACATTCCAAACAAGAAAATTAATCATAATAAAAAGAAAAGGGGGGGTGAGCAAGGGTTAATTAAGAGAGGAGTGGAGGTACATCTAGTGTTTTGGACAATTTGGGAGGGTAATTTTAACACTTTTTTTCTTTTAGCATGATAAGTTTGAAAACCATTTTCTTTTTCTAGAATCATCATCCAGTAAGATTTAGTAACATTGGTCACCAATTTAGGAGACTTCTCCAAGTTTTTAGGGGGAAATTCACCCTCTTCCAAATCTAGATTAAGTTGAAAAGTAGGATTAACATGAATATCAAGATTTAAAATGAGAGACAATTTTGATTTAGAACAATTTAAGGCACAAATAGTTAAATCTGGATCAAAAATATTTTCAACATGTTTGACATCATTTAAATCCTCACTGAAAACTTCATTTTTCATCAATCAAAGCTGGCATAGATGTAGGGATAGAATCAGAGGAAACATAATCATCATCCAATAATTTTAAAAATTTGTTATTCTCTCATTAGAAATGTTCAACTTTAAAGAAGAGATAAAGGTAATTCATCCTTCCATTCTAAAAATCACCAAGTCATATCAATAGAGCCAAAATAGTTCAAGAATAACTTTGATATTTAATGAATCAACCTCAATTGCATCCTTTAAACCATTCTTAGATCTGGGCTATTTTTTGAACATATGGGGGATCATTATGACTAGGAGCAAGATTTTTTGGGAGGATTTCACTTTTAAATGGGGATGGAGAATAAAACATTCGAATGATCGTGGACATGAATTTTACAATGAAAACAAAAAACTAGAAGATTCTCCAATTCAACCTTTTGCTAATACTCATATTTTTCAGAGCCAATCTAGTCTTCCTTAGGATATTTTTCAGTTATGTATATTTCCACTAGGATCCTAGCCATAGAGGGGTGAGATTGCACAGCGGTAGCTTGATTGAGTTATAAAGGCTGACAAAAAAGAGCCCCAACAATAAAAAGCACATGATGAGTAACAAATGGATGTGCATATTAGGAAGAGATAACCACACAGGGACAATAGGAGATTACTCTTCAATGTTAAAAAGGGGTGACCACTTCAATAAGCGCATTTGACAATTAAAGATGAAGTAAGAATGACATGCAAAAATACATGAATAATCCAGATCATTAGAAAGTTGTATTAGAATATGTTGAGGGTTAATAAGAATAATCAAAAAGGAACCGTTAGCTTAAGATTATGAAAAAAATGGTGTGGATCTTATCCAAATTTGGATGATGTAAAGCAAATTTTCTGTCAAGAGAGAATTCAAAAGGTTGTGCCAATAATTCATCATCCACATCAAAGCTCATTACAGCCGGCAACCATGAAAAGAGGTCAAAATGAGATTAATCGATTCAATAGAGTTGGAAGCCTTACCAAAGAGCATTTCCTTAAATGATTTAGTAGAAGATGATGCAATAGGGCTGCCAATCTCTAAAGTGTCGGATGCCCTAGTCGAAACATCCAAAATTTAAGGTGGAGCTTAAAGAATCAAACTCACAAACCATTGTAAAAGGATGAAGCATCACAATCACAAAAAGTGATCAAGCCATAGAATGAGTGGTTTTGGGTAGGGTTTAGGGTGGTTGGGTGGTTTAGGTATAGTGGTTTATGGTTTAGAGTTTAGATTTATGGTAGGGTAGGTGTGGTTAGTTTAGGGTTTAGGGAAGGTTAATTTTAAAACCAAGCAGGTAGGTTTAGATTATTTTATATTTGTTTATAGATTTTGGTTTATTTTTATTTTTTAAGTTTATTTTTATTTTTATTAGTTAGTTTATTTATTTTAGGTCATTTTATCTTTAGTAGGTTTTATATTTTTTATTTTTTTTTTTAAGTTTAGGTGTTTTTAGTTAGTTTATTTATTTAGTTTCAATCTTTATTTTTTTATTTTCCATGTTTAGCTCAATATCATCTAGAGGTAGGATTATCTTTATTTTTCAGGCCTAAGCCAGGTTTTTAGGTTTATCTTAGTCAGTAATGTATTTTGGCTCAGCCTATCAGCCTAGTGGGGTTATTTGGCCTAGGGTCCAGTTTTAGGGCCCAGGGTCCCAGGGCTCAGGGGTGTTCTTGGCCCAGGGTGTTCTCAGGTCATTTTGTGGTCTGGGGTCTTGGCCTTTGGGTTGGTGGCCCAGGGTTTTAGGGCTAAGTGGCCCAGGGTCTGGGGTGGATGGAGGTGAGAGGGTTTAGGGCCCAGGGCCAGGGTCAGCTCAGTTTAGGCTCAGTTTTTTAGTTTTTAGGTTATTTTATTTTTAAAAAAACATGTATTTTATTTATTTTATTTTATTTGATTTATTTTATCTTTTATTTTATTTAGTTTATTTTATTTTTATTTATATTTTAGTAGATTTTATTTTAGTTTATTTTTAGTTTAGTTTGTTTATTTTTAGCCTAGTTTTATTTTAATTAATATTTTTCAATTTTATTTTATTTTCAGTTTAGTTTACATTTTATTTTATTAGTTTAGGTTTTAGGCTCATTTTTAGGTTTTATCTTTTAGTTTTTATGTTTATTTTAGATTTCATTTTTTAGTATTTTTATTTATTTAATTTAGGTTTATTCATGGTAGATTTTTTAGATTTGTATAGTTTAGGGCTCAGTTTTAGGGTTTTAGTTTTAGGGAAGTAGGCTCAGGGTTTAGGTTTAGATTTTAGGGTCTTTAGGGTTTAGAGATTTTATTTGTTTATTTTATTTTTTATTTTAAATTACAAAGGTAGATTTAGGTTTATTTAGTTTATTTTATTTATTTAGTTTATTTTATTTTATTTTATATTTATAATTTATTTAGTTTATTTTTTTATTTTATTTATATTTTAGATTTAGGTTTAGGTTTATGATTTTTAGTTTAGTTTATTTTATTTTATTTTTAGTTTAGGTTTATTTTATTTATTTTTTTGGTTTAGGTTTGTTTTATTTTTAGGTTTATTTTATTTTTTAGTTTAGGATTATTTTATATTTATTTATTTAGTAGGTTTTATAGTTTAGTTTATTTTTTAGGTTTAGGTTATTTACTTTATTATTTAGGTTTATTTTATTTTATTTTATTTTAGGTTTTTTTTTTTTTAGTTTGGGTTTAGATTTTATTTTATTTTTATTTAGTTTATTGTTTTAGTTTTATTTTATTTTATTTATTATTATTTATTTTATTTTAGTTTTAGTTTTATTTTATAGCTTTTCTATTTTTTAATTTATTTTTGTTTATTTATTTTAGTTTTATTTGTTTTAGTTTATTTTCTTTTAGATTTAGGTTTTAGGTTTGTTTTTTTAATTTATTTTATTTTTTTCTTTTTTTATTTATTTGGTTTTTTATTTATTTTTTATTTTAGGTTTTAATTAGTTTTTTTTTATTTTTTTAGTTTTAGTTAGGTTTAGGTTTTATTTTATTTATTTTAGTTTTAATTTTAGGTTAGGTTTTATATTTAGTTTATTTTATTTTATTTAGTTTAGGTTTAGTTTATTTTAGGTTTAGGTTTAGGATTTTATTTATTTTATTTTAGTTTATCTTTAGGTTTATTTTATTTTATTTTTTAGGTTCTTTTAGTTTTATTTTACGTTATTTTATTTATTTTAGTTTATTTTTAGGTTTAGGGTTTTATTTTATTTTATTTTAGGTTATTTATATTTTATTTTAGTTTTAGTTTTATTTTATTATTCTATTTTAATTTAGTCTAGGTTTTTATTTATTTTATTTTAGTTCTTTATTTTTTATATATTTTTTTAAGTTTAGTTTAGTTTAGTTTTAGTTTATATTTTAATTTATTTTATTTTTCATTTTATTTTGGTTTTAGGTTTTTTATTTATATTTTTAATTATTTTTATGTTTTAGTTTTAGTTTTTTTTAGTTTTTAGGTTTTGGTTTTATTTTAAGTTTATTTTAGGTTTTATTTTATTTAAGTTTAGTTTATTTTATTTTATTTAGTAGTTTAGTAGGTTTATTTATATTTTAGTAGTTAGGTTTATTTTATTTTATTTTATTTTAGGTTTATTTTTTAGTATTTTTTATTTTAAATATTTTATGTTTTAGTTTAATTTTAGGTTTAGTTTATTTATGTATAGTTTTATTTATTTATTTTATTTTTATTTTTAATTTAGTATTTTTTATTTATTTATATTTAATTTTTAAATTTTTATTTATTTATTATATAAGTATTTTTTTTTTGGTTTTGTGGCTCATAGGTTTTTTTAGTAGGGTTTAGTAGAGTTTATTATTATTATTTTATATTTTAAAACAAGCAAACTGCAGGTTTATTTTATTTTATTTTTTATGCATTTGGTTTTATTTTTATTTGATTTAAGTTTATTTTATTTTAATTTAGTTTATTATTTATTTTATTATTTAGTTTTATTTTATTTATTATTTTAGATTAGTTTTATTAGAATAGTTATTTTATTTATTTTTTTATTTTTTTATCTTTAGTGAAGTTTTTAGTAGGTTTTAGATTTTATTTAGGTTTATTTAGTATTTTAGTAGGTTTATTTTATTTTGATTTTAGGTTTAGTTTAGTGGGCCTAGGTTAGTGGTTAAATTGATAGGGTGTAGTAGGGTCAGGGTTTGTAGGTTTGTGGTTTAGTTTATTTTCTTTTATTTTATTTTATTTTATTATTTATGTTTTAAATTAAGTAAACCATTAGTTTTAGGTTTGTTTAGTTTCTTTAGTTTATTTTATTTATTCTTTATTTTATTTCTTATTTTATTTAGGTTTATTTTAATTTTTTATTTAGTTTTGTTTATTTATTTTAGTTTATTAATAGGTTTAAGTTTAGGTTTGATTTTTTTTGGTTTAATTTTATTATTATTTTATTTTTAGGTTTTATTTTAATTTTTATTTTAGGTTTAGGTTTATGTTTTATTTTCTTTTTTTTTTTGATTTTAGGTTTTTATTTTTGATTTTTTTATGTATTTTTTTTAGTTTAGGATTTGGTTTATTTTTAGTTTATTTTATTATATTTAGTTGAGGTTTTGATTTTTGTTTTGTTTATTTTAGGTTTAGGTTTAATTTTTATTTATTTTAGTTTAGTTTATCTTAGTTTAACTTTATTTTATTTTGATTATATGTTTAGATTTTTTTTTAGTTTAGGGTTTCGGTTTTATTTTTTTTTTATTTTTTTTATTTATTTAGGTTTATTTTTAAGTTTATTTTTATGTTTGGTTTTATTTACTTTTATTTAATTTTACTTTAGGTTAATTTAATTTTATTTTAGGTTTAGTTTTTTTATTTCTTTTAGCTTAGTTTAGGTTTTTATTAATTTTTTTTAGTTTAGGTTTTTATTTATTTATTATTTTATTTTCTCTTTAGATTTAGATTTAGCTTTACGTTTTAGTTTATGTTTTTATTTTATTTTCTTTTTTCTGTTTATTTTTGTTTAAGTTTATTTATTCATTTTATTTTTTGGTTTTATTTAGTTTAGGTTTAGGTTTTTATATTGTTAGTGTTTCGAATTTAGGGTTTATTTTTTTGGTTTATTTATAGGTTTTATTCTTTTAGTTTAGGTTTAGTTTTATTTTTATTTTATTTTATTTTATTTAACTTAGGTTTAGTTTATTTTAGGTTAAGGTTTAGATTTTATTTATTCTAGTTTACTTTATTTTAGTTTAGGTTTAGGTTTATTTTATTTTTATTTTAAGTTTAGTTTTTTTTTTAGTTTAGGATTTGGTTTTATTTTTATTGTTTAGGTTTATTTTTTGGTTTTGGTTTATTTAATTTTTATTTTATGTTTAATTTTTTACTATATTTATGTTATTTATTCCTAGTTTTTTTTTATTTTTTAATTTAGTTTAGGTTCTTATTTATTTTATTATAGTTTTTATTTATTTTATTATTATTATTTATTAGTTTACGCTTTTAGTTTAGGTTTTATTTTAAATTATTTTTTTATTTTATTTGTGGTTTTTTTTTATTTTATTTTATTTATAGTTTATTTTTTTGTTTTGTGGTTCAAGGCACGAGTTTATGACAGTGGTAGGTTTAGATAGGGTGGTTGTGGGTTTAGCCCAGGGATCCAGATTAGTGGTGTAGCTTAGTGGCTCAGGATCAGTTTAGGATTTGGGCAGTGGCCTAAAGCCCAGTGGTAGTTTAGCCAGGCCCAGGCCTAGGGCTCAGGTCTTCAGGCCAAGGCCTGTGGGTTAGGGCCCAAGGCCTAGGGCTCAGTGGTCAGAGCTCAGCCTAGGTCAGTTTAGGTTGATTTTAGGGTTAGGTCAGTGGTCAGGTTTAGGGTTAGGATTTAGGATTTAGGGTGGTTTAGAGTTTTTAAATAAGCAAAACATGTTTGTTTAGTTCTTTTTAGTTTATTTTTATTTATTTTAGTATTTTATTATTTATTTTTATTTATTTTATTTAAGTTTATTTATTTTAGTTTATGTTTTATATAATTTATTTTTAGGTTAGTCAGTTTATTTTATTTTAGTTTAGTTTTATTTTATTTATTTTATTTTAGGGTTAGGTTTTATTTTATTTTTTAGTAGTTTAGTTTTATTTTATATTTTATAGGTTTTAAGTTTATTTTTAGGTTTTATTTTAGGTTTAGTTTAGGTTTTATTTTTAGTTTTATTTTATTTTATTTTTTATTTTATTTTTTTTATCTTACATTTAGTTTTATTTTATTTATGTTTTTATATTTAGGTTTATTTTATTTTTTTTGTTTAGTTTAGTTTTTTTATATTTTTATTTTATTTAATTTAGTTTTTATTTTTTATTTTATTTTATTTTTAGGTTTAGGTTTAGGTTTAAGTTTATGTTTAAGTTTAGGTTTAGGTTTAGGTTTAGTTTATAGTTTTATTTTATTATTTTATTATTTTTAATTTTATTTAGGTATAGGTTTTTATTTATTTGTTTAATTTTTAGGTTTTATTTAGTTTAGGGTTAAGTTTTTAGGTTTTTAGGGTTTAGGGATGAGGGTTTAGGGTTTATGGTTTAGGGTTTAGGGTTTTTGATTTTATGCTTTAGGGTTTAGGGTTTAGCCAGCATCAATTTTAGGGATTTAACCAACATCCAAAAGATGAATTTCCAAATAAGAATGGTCAAATGCACATATACGTTGATTTTAGGGATTTTAATAAGGCATGTATAAAGATGAATTTTCACTACCAATCCCGGAGCTGATTGTGGATATTGCCTCATCTCATGCAGTCTTCTCTTTCATGGGTGGCTCATCTAGATATAACTAAATAAAGATGGTCCCTAAAGATGAAAGAAACACTACTTTTAGAACACCAATCGGAGTCTATTTCTATAAGGTCATGCCTTTTAGCCTTAAAAATACCAGTGCTACATACCAATAGGCAATGACTCGAATCTTCGATGAACTCATTAATCATCAAGTCGAGTGCTATCTCGATGACCTCGTGGTCAAAAGTAGAGAGAAGGAAGACAATCTTCTTTACTTGAGAGTAGTTTTTGAACAATTAAGATAATTTAACCTCAAAATGAACCACTGTGAATTGAGTACTTCAAGAAATTCCTTGGGTTTGTTGTCACACTGGGGAATTGAAATAGATCGGAGAAGATCGCGATATTAGAAATGCCACCCCTAAAATTTTAACTCAACTCATCATTCCAGGGTGGTTAGCATATCTAAGACACTTTATATCCAACCTATTGGAAAGATGTGAGTCATTCTCAACACTTGTCAAAATGGATGCCAAGTTCAAGTGGAATGACAAGTGTGAACATGCCTTTGAAGACATCAAGCATTACCTGATGACGCCGTCGATTCCAACAGCCCATATCCCGCAAGCTGCTCATACTTTACATTGTTGCATTAGATGAGTCCTTTGGTGCTTTGTTGGCCAAAGTCAATGATGAAGGTAAGAAAAATGCACTATACTACCTCAATCATCATCTAATCCCTGCTATGGCTAATTATCCACCCATTGAGAAGCATTGCCTAGCTTTAGTTTTTTCATTCCAAAATCTACACCACTACATGCTTCCTCATAAGGTGAACTTAATCTCTAGGATCAATCTGCTATAGTATCTCATGACATGGTTGATGCTATTCGAACAATTGGCACGATGGTCCATGCCCCTCTAGTAATTTGACATTACCTTTGTACCCCTCTATGCGTGAAAAGACAAGCGCTAGTGGATTTCTCAGTAGCTCACCCACTTCCTACTGACTCTCTGCTTAGTGATGACTCCGTGATAAACAAATCATGAACTTAGGGTATACTAGCACTCACTACTGGGAGATGTACTTTGATGGTGCATCTTCCTCTCAAAGAGGAGAAGAACCATAATCTACTATTCCAAGAAAGGAAGCAGTAGGAATAGATCGCTTAACTCTGGACCACGATGTGATGAGATTTTCATATCATCTATCCAATCATTGTACCAATAATGAGGCTGAATATGAGGCTCTCATTGCTGGTCTGGAGCTAGTTGTTACTCTAAGCATCCAGAACATCAACATCTTCAGGGATTCTCAGCTAGTTATCAACCAAATCGCTGGGTCCTATAAGGTTATAAAGCCTAAGCTCCATCACTACCATAAGTACACCATGGAGTTGTTGGCCCAAATCCCAGAGGTTACTATTTATAAGATTCCTCGAGGAGAGAACACTGTAGTGTATGCTTTAGCCAAGCTTTCCAAAGAGTTGGCATGTCCGGAGGATGAGTCCATATCAATAAAGGTCCAAAATAAACAAGTCATATCCTTTATTGATATTGAACTCATCAAAAAGTACTCTCTTGAAGGAAAGGTTGGCATTGCCAAGAATGATGAGGAGTTAGATTGGAGGCAACTATTCATGGATTACCTAAATAAAGAAAAACTACCTTAAGAGAAGTCCAAAGCCCATCAAATAAAGTAGAGAATACTTTCCTATGCTCTTATGGATGGTGTCTTGTACTGCCAGTCCTTTCATCATATGTGGTTACCTTTTTTAGATAAGCATGAATCCCATAAGATTGTGATCTAGGTACACTCAAGATTATGTGGAGCCAACCAATTTGGTCCTAAGATGAAAGCCAAGATCAAGAGACTAGGATACTATTGGCCATCGATGATCAAAGATTGCATGGATACAGCTAGGTGATTCCACCAATGTCAAATACACTATGTGGCCATTCAAGTGTTAGGTGTCACATAGTGATTGATCAAATAAAGTAGAGAATACTTTCCTATGCTCTTATGGATGGTGTCTTTGTCTTTGCCAGTCCTTTCATCATATGTGGTTACATTGTTTAGATAAGCATGAATCCCATAAGATGTGATCTAGGTACACTCAAGATTATGTGAGCCAAAATGGTTGCATTAAGAGCATTGAGATCAACAACTTTTCCTGAAGACACAACATAGATTAGAGATATTTGACCATCAACTACCTGAGGGTAAACGGCTTAGAAGAATCCATTAAAAAAACTCTCATCCAAATACAAAAGAATACACTCAACAACAACAAGCGATAGGGCCATGAGCAGTTAGTTAAGCCTTGTGGGCCTACCACACCACATATAGAACAACTCAGTATACTCCTTTCTACTTAGTGCATGGGTATGAAGCCATTCTACCATTAGAAGTCCAACTCCCATCACTAAGGATAGCTGTAGGTAGCAAGATCATAATAAAGTAGAACACGAAGTTGTGGTTAAAAGATTTTGAAGGTTTGGAAGAGAGAAGCCTCAAGCATGTCAAAATCTCAAGTTATACAAAGCTAAAATAATTCAAGCTCACAACAAGTTGGTTTGTCCTAGAGCTTTTCAAATAGGAGAGCTTATTTTAGTTCTAAGGAGACAAACTATTGCCCGTCATAAGATGGGAGGCAAGTTTGAACCCACTTGGGAAGCTTTTTTTTCCATATAGATGGCCTACCAAAGAGGATCTTATCAGCTTATTAATCATAAGGTAGAGTGCCCAATGCTTCCAATCAATGGGCTCCACTTAAAGAAATATTATAAATCATGTTTGAAGAAAATTATCATCAATGAAAATTCCATCTCGAATTCAATCTCTTTCATGTTAAAAATATTCTTGTTTCTGAATTCACCATGATGTGTTTAGGGTAGGTGTAAGGAACCTGAGCAACGTCCTATCCTTCATCGACACAACACAAACATAAACTATACACAAATATATAAAACAAACCCATATCTTTTGTCTTAGGCTACTCTGAGTTGAGATAATTCTCCCAGCGGCACTCACTCAGTAGCTGCTCTAGGTTAGGATGACGTGCTACCCTGCTTGTGTTTCACCCTAGTGGATTTCTTGCTTTGGAGGATGCAAGTCTGCTAAGCTTTCCTTCCTTACTTGGCCATTACACATCAATGAGTGCTTGTTAGTTTGATAGACCTTATTGCATGGCCAATAACCTACCTCATGTTTGCTTCATTTAAGAGGATGTGAGTGTACTATGCTTTCTTCTTGGATTAGCCTTCGTGCACTAACTGGGTGAAGTATATTTAAGGTTTAGGATAAGTCTTTTATCGGTTCCTTCCCTCCTGACTGCTTCAAGTCTAGGTCCTGTCCTTCCTCAGGGCTCCCGCTTAGTAGTCGCTCTAGGTCAGATAGCATCTGTCTCATCGATGATAGGCTACACTCTTTCTTTCTAGATTGATCATTGCACATCAGCGGGCACCTTAGGTTGGTTAGTTTTCGCACCTTAGGATGCACCACTCATGGATAACGTAAGTCTACTATGCTTTCTCCTTGAGTTAACCACCGTACCCCAATAGGCTTACTTTTCTAGGGCTTAGGATAACTCCCCTAGTAGAACCTCCCCTGTGGGCACTATATTTGGATCACATTCTTTGCGACCCCATTTAGACACTACTCAAGTTAGTATCAAATTAGAGAGTTCCCCTTTTCTAGTAACCACCCCTATTGTTGGAGAATTTGTCCTGTGGATGTGCAGATTCTCCCTTGGTTAAATAAATCTAAGATAGGTCAAGGCCGACATTGCCCCTTCTCAGTGTGGTCCCTCGCAGACCAACAGGGTCCACATAAACATATAAATTCAATTGTGAATTAGGACACCCATAGAAGTACCTTTTCCCATGCATATATCCTATTTTTAGGATAGTGTCAACAAAACTCCTTATAAGAATCGGTTAACTACTATTGAGTTTATATAAGTCCCCGACAAAATTCACTCAGTAGTCACCCCTAAGTTGGGTTTGATTTGTTGTGCTACCAAAAGGCCACCCTAGCTGTTGTTCCCTACTTTAGAAGATTTAAGTCGGCCCCACCTTCTTTTTAGCACAGCCATTGCACACCAAAAGGCAACCCCTTAGGTTGGCTAGCTCTACCCCAGAGCCAGTAGACTATCCCTTTCAATTTGTAAATCTAAGATAAGATAAGTCCGATATGGCCCCTTCTCAGTGGGTCCATCGCACACCATCATGGTCCATAAGTTAAATCTTTTAAATTTGACAGAGCTCACATCCTTAGCGGATATTCCCTTAATTCAAAATCAAACTAAACCAAACAAACAATATCAAAATACATGAAATTAAGATAAAATAAATCTTGACTACTTTTGAGTTGACATAAGTCCTCAGTGGCATTTACTAAGTAGTCACCCTAGGTCAAGTTTGATTTATTGTGCATCCAACAGGTCACCCTAGCGGTTGTTTCTCGCTTTGGAAGATGTAAGTCTACTACGACTTCTTCTTATCACAATTGTTGCACACTGAAAGGCAACCCCTTTGGTTGGGTAGCTCTACCGATACAATCCTTTGGATTTGTAAACCTGAGGTAGGTCAGGGCTAATATAACCCCTTCTTAGTGGGCCCATCACGCACAGATAAAGTCCATACATTAACTCAGCTTAAATTAAACCCAATCTAATTTTCCCTAGTGGAGTTAAATCACACCCTTCTCCCTAATGTAGCCCAAAATTATATATAAATAAGTCAAGCAAACAAATCAAATTCAAAACCAACCTCCCTAATGGAGCCAAATTAAACAACTCCACCAGTAGAGCCCAAATCAAAGAAATTCAACCAAACTCTTATCCCTAGTGGATACATCCCTAAATAAATCTATGAAATCAAACTCAAATCCCAGTCACCAGCAGATAGCCTGAACCTACTTTTCTAGTGGAAGGTTCATATACCCGATCCCTAGTGGACTCGAGCCCATATCTCTAGCAAATATTCCTTCACATCAATTAAAATAAAACAAATAAAAGTTGATTCAATCTTAATCCCTGGTGAATTATAAATTCTTATCCCCAATAAATCTTCTTATCCCTAGCAAATTTTCTTCTTCCATGCCCTGGACATAGACCCCTCATATGTCATGTCCAATACATGTTTGATCCCCTAGCGGATCTACCTCCATATCCTTAACATGGAATTTTCATCAAATCTTATTTCTTATCTTATGCACACCTTTAATACATCAACCAAAAGCCTAACAATGTATTCATTCAAATTACATCATCCTAACATTGTAATCTACATCTTATGATTTGTGATGGTTCAAGATCAAACTAACTATATAATATCATGCTAAACATATTATAGTGTGAATTAACACACTACATTATATTATAATATATGATGTTATATTATAATTTGCTAGAATAAAATATATTGTCTAACATTACACTTCTTTAGAATCACTTAAAAGGAACAAATTACAAAATTTTCTCCAAATAGGAATAATGTTCATTTTGGATGTAAAATTGTTTTTTTTTTCTATTAGAAATGGTATAAAATAGCATAATTTTGGTGTTGCTTCATGGTGTGTGCCATGAATTTGGCCAAATATTTCCATCTCAACCTTCAAATTAACATTTTTGTGAGTTTGACCCAATGTATTATAACAAAAGTAAAACATACTAAAATGTACAATAACATTTAGTAACACACCACCAAATTCATATATATGTGAAGTTATATTGTTATGTACATTATATTTTAATATGTTTTCATATAATATATTATCTTACATTACACCTTAAAAGAAATCACTTTAAGCAAAAAATTTATAAAATTTGGTTGAAAATTGAACATTTATTTTGTATGTAAAAATTCCATTCTTCTAATTAAATGACATACCATAGCACACCCCCAATGATGTTCCCTAAAGCTTACCTTAAATTTGGGCAAATCCCATCATCTCAGTGTATAAATTAGTATTTTTATAAATTATACCAGTACAAACTCTACTACATCATACTATAACAAACTAAAATATGCTAAACAGTAAGTAGTAATACATAGTAGCATGTTATAATGCATAATGCTACACTATGTTATGACATACTATATTATAATACACTATAACATATTACATTATATTATATTGCATATCATATCACAAGGGATTGCTTAAGATAAAAAGTTTTAAAATTAGTCTAAACAATAAAAAACTAAATATTTTAGTTGTATCACTAACATATTTTGAATTTAAATAATATATTATGATGCCATGCTCTACTTATTATGAATTTGGCCAAATTCCAGCATTTTAAAGTCTAAATCAATATTTTTATAAATAATGCTAGTGTTAGATCAACTGCATGATTGTAAAATACTAAAAGAATTTAAAATGCAAAGAATAATAGATTATGATATATGATGTTGTACTATGCTAGAACATATAATATTTATTTTGAACATAAAATCTTACTTTTTAGACTACAAGTGGCGTAGCACACCTTTGGTACTACAACCTAATTCCCACTTCAAATTTAACAAATTTTATCATCTAATTTATTTAAAAAATATTTTTATGATTTATATTAATAAATACTATAAAGCACAATACCAAAATATACTAAAATATTTCAAAACATCTTATAACATCCAAAAACACATCTCTACATGCTCAAATATATGATGCTACATTATACTATAATATATGGTATTATAATATGATTTAGGGTTATGGTTTAGGGCATTTAAATCTCTAATAGTCAAGGGAAGACATTTTCATTAGCTACCATAATTATATTAGGATTATGTCATTCTTTAGATCTACTCCTAATGACATCTTTCTTCAAAGTTCAAGGTATAGGGTTTAGGGCTAGTTTAGGGTTTAGGGTTAGTTTATGGTTTAGGGTTTAGGGTTCATTTAAAGTTTAGGGTTTAGGGTTAGTTTAGGGTTTATGATTGAGGTTTAGGATTTAGGGTTTAGGGTTATAGGTTTTAGGGTTTAGGCTTTATGGTTTTAGGGTTTTAGGTTTAAGGTTTAGGGTTTAGGGTTTTAGGGTTTAAGATTTAAAGTTTAGGGTTTAGGGTTTATAATTTAGGTTTTAAGGTTTAGGGTTTAGGGTTTAGTGTTTTGGGTTTAGGGTTTTTGGGGTTTAGGGTTTAAGGTTTAGGTTTTGGGTTTAAGTTTTTCTTTAGGGTTTAGGGTTTAAGATTTTTTTTAATAGAGAACAAATTCAAATTCAACATTTCTTCTTTTTGGTTTCATCAACCAAGTAGCACTCCAAGTTTTCTAAGACATAAGCGATGACATAGATCGAAAATGAGCACCCATATATCAAATAAAAAATCCTAGATAAATAGAATCGTCTCTACTATAAAGACACAATTCCATAAGCAAAAGATCAGATTGGTCATTCTTCAATTTTGCCAGTTCCAATTAGAACCACCCATGCCTCTCTAGTAGTGGGATCCGCCATCATATCCCTGATCTCTCCCTCCCCCACCACCACGGTTGTAACCTCTATCACTCCACCCACCTCCATAACCACCACTGCTCTGAACGCCACCTTTATATCCACCAGTATCTCCAGATCCCCCACCACCACTACTATAATCGTCGCCTCTACCTTCACCTCCACTACCAGATCTAGACTGAGCCTAGTTGACGGTGATGTTTCCACCATCAAGGTTCTGCCCATTCTTAGTATTTAGGGTTAGTTTTAGGGTTTAGGGTTTAGGATTTAGGATTTAGGGTTTAGGGTTATTTTTAAAATTAAGTAAACTAGTAGGTTTATGTTTATTTTGTTTATTATGTATACTTTTTATTTATTTGAGTTTATTTTACTTTTTATATTTATTTAGATTTATTTTTTAATTTTATTTAGTTTTGTTAATTTATTTTAGATTTATTTATTTTAGTTTAGGTTTTTTATTTTAGTTTATTTTTTAGGATTAGGTTTGTTTTTGAGTTGAGTTTTATTTTTATTTTATGTTTTAAGTTTAGGTTTTAGTTTTTATTTTTAGGTTTAGGTATAGGCTTTTATTTTATTTTATTAGGTTTAGGTTTTAGGTTTTTATTTTAGGTTTACTTTTAAATTTTATTTTTTAGTTTAGCTTTATGTTTAGTTTAGTTTCTTTTATTTTATTTAGTTTAGGTTTAGGTTTAGGATTTATTTATTATAATTTAGTTTATTTTAGTTTATGTTAAGGTTTATTTCATTTTGTTTATTTTATTTTTATTTTAGGTTTAGGTATTATTAGTGTAGGGTTTATGTTTTATTTTTTATTTTTTGGTTTATTTTTTAGGTTTAGTTTTATATTTACCTTTAATTTTATTCTATTTTGGGTTTATATTATATTTATTTTATATTTAGCTTTTATTTTATTTAGGTTTTTTATTCATTATTTTATTTTATTTTCTTAGTTTACTATAGGTTTTTATTTATTTTATTTTAGTTTTCTTTTATTTTAAATTTTATTTAATTTTGTGGTGTAGGTTTAAGTTTTAGTTTAGGATTTTATTTTATTTGATTTATTTTATTTTATTTAGGTTTAAGTTATTTATTTATTTTATTATTAGTTTTTATTTAGTTAAGGTTTAGGTTTTCAAGTTTTTAGGGTTTAGGGTTTATGGTTTATAGTTTAGGTTTAGGCTTTAGGGTTTATGGTTTTAGAGTTTAGGGTTTTAGGGTTTAGATTTTAGTGTTAGGGTTTAGGGTTTAGGGTTTTGAGGGTTTAGAGTTTTGGGTTTAGGTTACTTTAGGTTTAGGTTAGTTTAGGTTTGAGGCTTTAGTTAGGTTAGTTTAGCAGGTTTATAGTTTTAGGATAGTTTAAGGTTTAGGGTTAAGTTAGGAGTTAGGTAGGTTTAGGTTTGATTTAGGGGATTGAATTTAGAGTTAGGGTTTAGGAGTTTTAATTTTTAGGGTTTAATTTAGATGTTAGTTTAGGTTTAAGTTTAGGTTTTAGGGTTTAGGATTTAGGGTTTTGGGTTTATTTTAGGGTTTGGGATTTAGGGTTTAGGGTTTAGGGTTTAAGATTTTTTTTTATTTAGTAAACTGATAGGTTTAGGTTTATTTAGTTTAATTAATTAATTTTTTTTATCTATTTTAGTTTATTTTAATTTTTAATTTTATTTAGGTTTATTTTTTACTTTTATTTTGTTTAGGTTTAAGTTTATTTTATTTTGTTTATTTTAGGTTTAGGTTATTTTTAGGTTTTATTTTTATGTTTATTTTTTAGGCTTAGGTTTTTATTTAGTTTATATTTAATTTTAAGTTTACTTTATTTTTATTTTACATTTAGTTTTTATTTTATTTATGTTATTCATTTTTTAGGTTTATTTTGTTTTTTAGTTTAATTTAAGTTTTTATTTATTTTATTTTAGTTTACTTTTTATTTTATTTTTATGTTTAGGTTTAGCTTTCAATTTTAGTTTTAGTTTAGGTTTTTGTTTTATTTTAATTTTTATTTTATTTAGGTTTAGGCTTTATTTATTTATTTATTTTAAGGATTTTTTTAGTTTAGGCTTAGGTTTTTAGGTTTTTATGTTTTTAGGGTTTATGGTTTAAGGATTAGGATTTTGGGTTTAGGGTTTAGGGTTGTAGGTTTAGGGTTCAGGGTTAGGGTTTAGGGTTAGTTTTAGGGTTTAGGTTTAGGGTTTAGGGTTTAGGGTTTGGGTATTATTTTTTTAAATTAAGTAAACTCATAGGTTAAAGTTTATTTAGTTTATTTTTATTTATTATAGTTTATTTTATTTTTTATTTTCATTTAGTTTAGTTTATTTATTTTTAGTTTACTTATTTTAATTTAGAGTTTTTTTAGGTTTAAGATTATGTTTAGTTTTAGTTTAATTTTGCTTTTATTTTATTTTATGGGTTTTGTTTTATTTTTTATTTTTATTTTTATGTTTAGGTTTTTATTTTATTTTTTATTTTTATGTTTAGGTTTTTATTTTATTTTTTAGGCTTAGGTTTAAGGTTTTTATTTTAGGTTTATTTTTAGATTTTACTTTTTAGTTTAGGTTTAAGTTTATTTTTAGTTTATGTTAATTTATTTTGGGTTTATGTTTAGGATTAGGTTAAGTTTATTTTAGGTTTAGGTTTAATTTTTTTTTTGGTTTAGTTTGTTTTAGTTGAGGTTTAGGTTTATTTTATTCTAATTTTAGGTTTAGGTTTTTTTTATTTATGTTTAGGTTTCATTTTTATGTTTATTTTTTTTGTTTAGGTTTTTATTTAGTTTTTATTTTATTTTATTTTAGGTTTATTTTATTTTTATTTTATTTAGGTTTTTTATTTTTTTTTAGTTTAGTTTAGGTTGTTATTTATTTTATTTTAGTTTAGTTTTTTTAGGTTTAGATTTAGATTTAGGTTTAAGTTTAGGTTTTTATTTCAATTTTTATTTTATATTATTATCTTATTTTATTTTGGTTTAGTTTTTTTTTTACTTTATTTTCATGTTTTACTTAGTTTAGGTTTAGGTTTTTATCTTTTTAGGGTTTAGGGTTTTGGTTTAGTTGAGGGTTTAGGGTTTAGGGTTTAGGTTGAGCTCAAGGTTTAGGGTTTAGGGTTTATGGTTTGGGGTTTATGGTTTAGGGTATAGGGTTTAAGGTTTAGGGTTTAGGGTTTAGGTTTTAGGGTTTAGGATTTAGGGTTTAGGATTTTAGGGTTTAGAGTTTAAGGTTTAAAGTTTTTAGGGTTTAGGATTTAGGGTTTAGTGTTTAGGTTTTAGGTCTAGGGTTCAGGTTTTAGTTTAGGGTTTAGAGTTTTTAGTTTTTTTTTAACAAAGAGAAAATTCAGATTCAACACTTCTTTTCGATTTCAACAACAAAGTAACACACCAAGTTTTTTAAGACACAAGCGATGACTTACATGTAAAATGAACATGCACAGAGCAAATCAAAATTCCTAGATAACTACCTCGGCCATTATTTAGTTTCTCTAGTTCCCATCAGAACCACCTCTGCCTCCCGAGTAGCAGGTTCCACCATCATATCCCCGATCTTTCCCTCCACAACCACCGCGGCCGTAACCTCCATTGCTCCTCCTACCTCCATAACCACCACAGCTTTGACCACCACCTCTATATCCATCATCACCTCCAGATCCCCCACCATCATTGGAATGACCGTCACCATCGCCTGTACCTCCACCACTAGATCTAGACTAAGCTTGGTTGACGATGATGTTCCTGTCATCAAGGTTATGCCGATTCTTAGGGTATAGGCTTATTATTTTTTAGGGTTTAGGTTTATTTTTTAATTTATATAGTTACATTAGTTTAAGCATGAGTGGGGTTTGGGGGTGGTGG
This sequence comes from Cymbidium sinense, assembly GCA_021442155.1. Lineage (NCBI taxonomy): Eukaryota > Viridiplantae > Streptophyta > Magnoliopsida > Asparagales > Orchidaceae > Cymbidium > Cymbidium sinense. The sequence goes on from CM038214.1 coordinate 126,866,722, forward strand.
GTTGTGGTTGTGGTTTATGGCTCAGGTTGAGTTTTGGTTTATGCCAAGCCTGGAGTTTAGGTTGGGGTGGTCAAGATTTAGGGTTTTAGGTTTGAGCTTGTGGTTTGTGGGCATGTGGTTTAGGTTGTGGCTCGTGCCAGGTTTTAGTGTTTGCTTGAATTTAAGGCACTGGGCTCAGGGTTAGCTAAGGCCTGTAGTTTTGTGGTTGAAAGCACCCAGTTTGTGGTTTAGGTTGGCTTGGATTACTCAGGGTTTTGTATTACTTAGGTTTTGGGTTGCCCAGGGCTTTGCCTAGTGGCTCATGCTTTGCGCTAAGGCCTAGTGCTGGGCCTAGGTCAAGGCCCATGCTGGGCCTCAGGGTACTGGATTTGTGGCTCATATTTAGGGTTTGTTTAGGATCTTTAAACCAAGTAAATCAGGATTAGGTTTTCATTTAGTTTATTTAATTTTTTTATTTAGTTTTATTTTTTATTTTAATTACTATTTTTTATTTTATTTAATTTAGTTTATTTATTTTAGGTTTATTTATTTTAGTTTATGTTTTTTTTTTTTTTTAATTTAGGTTTAGGTTTAATTTTCATTTTAGGTTTAGGTTTGATTTTATTTTTTTTATGTTTAGGTTTTAGGTTTTATTTTAGGCTTATTTTAAGTTTTAGTTTTAGTTTAGGTTTAAGTTTATTTTAGTTTATTTTATTTTGTTTAGTCTAGGTTTTGGTAGTTTAGTTAATGTTTAGGTTTTATTTATTTTAGTTTATTTTAGTTTAGCTCAGTTTAGGTTTAGATTTATTTTGTTTATTTTAGATTTAGGTTTATTTTTAGTTTAGGGTTTAGGTTTTATTTTTTTGTTAATTTTTAGGTTTAGGTTTTTAGTTAGTTTTGTTTTTATTTTCTTTAGGTTTATTTTATTTTTATTTTATGTTTCTTTATTTAGGCTTTTATTTTAATGCTTATTTTATTTTTTTAGTTTAATTTAGGCTTTATTTATTTATTTTAGTCTAATTATTTTGATTTTATCTTATTTTCACGTCTAGGTTTAGGTTTAGGTTTAGGTTTAGGTTAGTTTAGGTTTTATTTTATTTTATTTTTATTTTATTTAGTAAGTTTTATTTGTTTATTTTATTTAGGTTTTATTAGTTTAGGTTTGTTTAGTTTAGGTTTTAGGTTTTTGTGGCCTGGCTCAGGTTGGGCCGAGGCTCAGGGTCTGATTAGGGTTGTAGGTTATGGTTTAGGGTTTAGGTCTCAGATTTTAGGGATTGGTAAGGTTTAGTGTTATGGTTCAAGGCCTAGGTTTCTGCCTAGGGTTTTTTTAAGGTTTAGGGTTTAGGGTTTAGGGTTTTAGGGTTTAGGGTTTAGGGTTTAGTGTTGAGGGTTTAAGTTTTAGGGTTTTTTTAGAGAAATTTTATTATCACAAAGAAAAAGTACAATGTCCTTAGAGGGGGTAAATCTCTAAGCTAATGCTAAAAGAGCTACAATAAATCCTAAGGAGATAAACCCCCTTACTATTACAATAATGAAGGAAAGAAAGCAAATGAGAAACAAAAAAATCAATAATAGAAAATTCATGTGAGCAACAGCAAACTTCATTTGGTCCATCTGATACCAATAAGATCCACCTACAAGACTCTCCCAACCTATAAAAGAACTCTGCAACATACTTTTGAAAGGATGAGCACAAATAAAAGGAGTATAGTAAAGAAAAGGCTTAGGCTCAGTTACAATCATCTCATTGAACAACACTATATGTAAGCACCAAAACTTCAACAGAAGGGTTACAATACCATCATAGCTAGCATACCTCATATAGCCCATCATCCAAAGTCCGTCATCTAGCAAGGATGCAAAATCCTCCAAACAGTAAACATAACAGCCAACCACCAAGCCACTAGAACAACCAAGCCCAATAAAGCAGATAATCAACCTACCATTAGGGATAGCAGCAATATAGTAAGAGCACCACCAAAGCCATCACCAAAAAGGAGTAACAAAATCAAAAGGAGCAAGCATCATGAAAGCAAAAAAAAGAGCCAATAAAAACACCCATCTTAACTGCAAAAGGGGTGGGCAGCAAGGCTGCCACTTAAACAAGAAAAAGGGGGTCAGCTATAGCCAAAAGAAAAAAAATAAAGCAGGAGGAAATGTGAAATATAGGTCACAAAAAGAACACTAGCAAGTTCCCAGAACAATCACCAAAGGAGTAAGAAAAATCAGCCAAAATAGCCACCTCTCTAAACAACCCAGCTTGCCAATACAACCAACCAAACCAGCTAACCAACATATCCTCCTAGCCAACCACCACAGCAGTAGAAGACCCAAGTCAGTGTAAATACCAATAGCAGTCATCAAGCCAAAATCACCCTAGATAGCTAAGGAAAGGGTGGAATAAAATAACAGCCACCAAACCTAACCAAATCTAAAGAAAATCTGATCCAGATAAGTAGAATAGCCAGCTAAAGATAAAAAATCATATAAAGCCCAGTAAGATAGGCTACAAGCCAACCAACATGAACAACAACAATAAAGGCACCCAACCAAGCCACCAGCACCTGAGGCCAACTAACAGCCACAAAATAGCCTTCAACCAGCCAATCTAAAAAAATACCCAAACCCAAAACCGCTGTAGCCATAAGAGGAAGGCCAATCTAGGAAGAGGTCAAAACCAAAACCAAAAGAAACAAAACAAAATTAAAAAAACCAACCACCAACCCTGAGTCAACAAAATAGAGAAAATAATAGCCAACCAACAACCTCCACCATGCTAAAATCAATCTAGAGATAAACCACCTACAACCCCCCATATCAGTCACCAACAGAAAATGAAAAAACTAGCAAAAATAGCCAGCCAAGAAAGCCACCTTGTCAAATACCAGAAAGTGATCAAACTCGTATGTTAGTAGCCTAGAAAAGAGGCAAAATGCATACGTAGAGGAAAACCTATAATAATATACAACCAAAAGAGGATATAAAAAATAGCCAAGGGAAAATTATGGTAAACACCCAGCTGAATAAATAGAAGGCACCAACCTGAAAAAACAAAAATAACCCAAGCTACACTTACAACAACCACAAGGTAGCAAAAACTAGGCCAATCCAAATGTAAGAGATCAAAAACATAACCCAGCTCAGGCTAAAGAGAGAAAATAAGTAGATAACCACAACCCAAAGAGGGTTTAATAAGGAGCAACCAAAAGTGAAAGATCATAAAAAACTAACAGCAAAAATCAAGCCAAGAATTTATATTCAGAGGTAAAGAAATCTAGTAATATCCAGATTAACCAAACCTCTTAATAGTTTAGGAAAAATTTGGTTGTCAAATAAAAAGAACTCAGTTAAGTTGTCACTAAAGTTAGCTAAGTAATTAGCACAAGCATTACCTTCATGAAGGATGTGGGAAATTTTAAAATAAACATCAGAAAGAAGATTCTTAGTATGATTAAAAAGATAAAATAATTCAGCATTCCCATTTCTGTTGGAATTAAGCATGTCAAGAAGCAAGAGAGCATCAAATTCATTCCAGATGTTGAGGAAACCTCTATTCAAACAAATTTCAGTAGCTTTATTAACAACCATAAGCTCAGCAAAAAAAAATAGAACTGGCTTTGAGAGGATAGGCAATAGCACAAATTACAGTACCTTTAGAATCCTTAAGGATACCACCACAACCATATTTATTGGAAGCAACAGAACCATCGGTATTCACTTTAGCCAAATTGTCTTTAGGTTCGATCCAATGGATAATCCTAGCACTTTTATAAGAGTCAAACTCAAGCAGAATGATACCCAATTTTTTAGCTACAAATTTATAACCTCTAAAATGAATATTACTAATAAGATTGTCATTAAAAAGAGCATGAATTTTTTATTTAGTTATAGCGAGGATGATTTAATGGTTCATTGGAATACCATGATATTTAGCATTATTTCTATCCATCTTGATGAACTAGATAAGGGTAATATCAATTAAAACTTTGATATGACCTTTCACAATATATTTGAAACAGACTTCAAGAAGTTGATATAAAGAAAGAGAACCCTGAAAATAGTTGGTATTAAATAAATCATCATACCAAAACCATAATTTAGAAGAAATTGTACCATTGATGAAAACATGATTTACAGTTCCAATATGAAAGCAACAATAACACTTTGAAGTTAAGTAAAACCCTTTAGTCCAAGGCAAAGATTCCACAGGAATAAAGTTATTCAAAATCCTCCAAGCTAAAAGCGAATAGGAATTGGGAATGATATAGTTCCAAAGTTTAATAAAAAATATTAGAGGCGTTTAGAATATCTCTAATAAAATTCCAAACCACTTTAAGAACAATGTCACCATTATAAGACTGCTTAACAAGAATTTGGTCAGGTTTGCTAAAAGAAATGGGGATATTTTTAAAGTTGTCAAAAAGATAAATAAGGATATAATTCTCAAGTCTGCTTTCATTCCAATTGTTATTAAGCCAAAAAAATTTAACTTTGATAGCAATAGTAGTGTCGGCAGATAAAACGGTGCCAATAGAGTCATTGAGAATCCAATTGTCATGCCAAAAGAAGAAAGAACCAGACTGAATACCCGAAGATATTAATGGTTTGTTAACCCATTTAATGGAGCAAAGCCTTTTCCAAATTGGAGAGTCATCAACTTTATAAGCACAGTTAAGGGGGTGTTTACCTTGGCAATATTTTTCCATCATAAAATTAGCTCATAGGCTATCATTATTTCTAAAATTCCACTAGAGCTATGAGAGAAGGTAACGATAGCTTCATGAATAGGCTTACAACCAAGAGCACCTTCTCCCAAAGGATCACAACATTTATGCCAAGATGTCCAATGCATTCTTTTGGTAGAATTATTGGAGCCCCAAAAAAATTTGTTAAGCAAATGATCAATTCTAATAAGTGTAGCATTAGTGAGGATAATAGTTTAAATCAAATAAAGAGGCATTGAGTTGAGGGTGATTTTAAGAATAGTGAGCCTACAACCAAAGGATAGTAAATGGAATTACCAAACAAAAAATTTATTTGAAATTTTTTGAATTAACTCATCAAAGAGATGAGAACATTTCGAAAACATTTCGGGCCTTTAAAGGGTGGAGCACCCTAGTACTTAAGAGGTAAGTGTTGATGTTTAAAATCAGTGATATGCAGGATTTGATTTATTTTATTATTGGAGATACTAGAGGATGTGATAAATAGATTTTGTTATCATTGATAGAAAATCCACTTTCTCTACCAAATTTATTTAAAAAAGACTTGAGATGCTTGATATGATGAATAGAAGCATTGTAAAAAATAATGAAATCATCTGCAAAACTTAAATGTAAAACAGGAATACCACCAAGAGTTCTATAGTACATACTAGGATTGTTTAAGAATAGTGGGTCCATCGCACATCGACAGGATCCATACATTAACTCAAATTAAATTAAACCTTATCTGATTTTCCCCAGTAGAGTTAAATCACACCCTTCTCCCTAGTGGAGCCCCAAATCATATATAAATAACTCATGCAAACAAATCTAATTCAAAACTAACCTCCCTAGTGGAGCTAAATTAAACCAACTCCCTCAGTAGAATCTAAATCAGTGAAATCCAACCAAACTCTTATTTTCAGTGGATACATCTCCAAATAAATCTATGAAATCAAACTCAAATCCCAATCCCCAACGAATAGTCTGAACATGCTTCCCTAGTGGAAGCTTCATATTCCTATCCCTAGCAGACTCGAGCCCATATCTCTTATAGATATGCCTACACATCAATTAAAATAGAACAAATTAAAGTTGATTTGATCTTAATCCTTGGTGCATTATAGATTCTTATCCCTAGCAGATCTTCTTTGCAAAATCATATAATCAAATCAAATTCAAACCTTATCCCCAACATAACTTCTTTCCAAAATCATATAATCAAATCAAATTCAAACCTTATCTCCAACAGATTTTCTTCTTCTATTCCCTCATCATAGACCCATCACATGTAATGTCCAATGCATGTGTGATCCCTTAGCGGATCTCCCTCCATGTCCTTGACATGGTATTCTCATCAAATCTTATTTCTTCTCTTATGCACACCTTTAATACTTCAACCAAAAGCCTAATAATGTATTTGTTCAAATTACATCATCTTAACATTGTAATTAACATTTTATGATTTTTGATGGTGCAATCTCAACCTAAATAATCAATATCATGCTAAACATATTATAGTGTGAATTAACACACTATATTTATTGTAATATGTGATTTTATATTATAATTTGCAATAATATAATATATTGTCTAACTTTACACCTCATTAGAATCTCTTAAAAGGAACAAATAACAAAAATTTCTCAAAATATGAATAATGTTCATTTTGGATGTAAAATTATTATTTTTCTATTAGAAATGCTACAGAATAGCATAATTTAGGTGTTGCTTCTTGGTGTGTGCTATGAATTTGGCCAAATTCTTCCATCTCGACCATCAAATTAGCATTTTTGTCAGTTTTGACCCAACGTATTATAACAAAAGTAAAACATACTAAAATGTACAATAACATTTAGTAACACACCACCACATTCATATATAAGTAAAGTTATACTATTTTGTACATTATATTTTATTATGCTTTGATATAATATATTATCTTACATTAAACCTTAAAATGAATCACTTTAAGCAAAATATTTATCAATTTTGGTTGAAAAATGAATATTTATTTTAGATACAAAATTTCATTCTTTTGATTAAATTACGCACCATAGCACACCCCTATTGATGTTCCCTAAAGCTTACCTTAAATTTGGCCAAATCCCATCATCTCAGCCTATAAATCAATATCTTTATGAATTATAATAGTACAAACTCTACTACATCGTACTATAACAAACTAAAGTATGCTAAATAACAAGTAGTAATACACAATAGTATGCTATAATGCGTGATGCTACACTATGTTATGGCATCCTATATTATAATACACTTTAACATATTATATTATATTGCATATCACATCAGAATGGATTGCTTAAGATAAAAAAATCATATAATTAGTCTAAATAGTAGAAAGCTATATATTTTAGTCGTATCACTTTCATATTTTAAATTGAAACAAAATATTATGATGCCATGCTCTACCTATTATGAATTAGTCCAAATTCCACAATTTTAAAGTCTAAATCAACATTTTTATAAATAATGCTAGTGTAGGCTCGACTGCATGATTGTAAAATGCTAAAAGAATTTGAAATGTGCAGAATAATATATTATGATATATGATGCAATACTATGCAACAACATATAATATTTATTTTGAACATAAAAAACTTACCTTTTAAACTACAAGTGGCGTAGGACACCTTTGTTACTACAACCTAATTCCCACATCAAATTTAACAAATTTCATCATCTGATTTATTAAATTAATATTTTTATGAATTATATTAATATAGACTATAGGGCACACTACCATAATATACTAAAACATTTCTAAACATCTTATAACATCCAAAACACATCATTATATTCTCTAGGATATGATGCTACATTGTACTATAATATATGGTATTATATTATGATTTAGGGTTTGGGTTTAGGGTATTCAAATCTCTAATAGTCAAGGGAAAGTCTCTTGAAGACATTTTCTATAGCTACCATAACTATGTTAGGATTAGGTCATTCTGTAGATCTACTCCTAATGACATCTTTATTCATGGTTTAGAGTTTAGGGTTTAGAGTTAAGTTTTAAGGTTAGTTTAGGGTTTAGGGTTTATGATTTGGGTTTAGGGTTTAGGGTTGCAGGATTTTGGGTTTAAAGTTTACGGTTAAGATTTTAGGGTTCTAAGGTTTATGGTTTATGGTTTAGGGTTTAGGGATTTTAGGGTTTAGGGTTAAGGATTTAGGGTTTAGGGTAAAGGGTTTTGGTTTTAGGTTTAGGGTTTAAGTTTTAGTTTAGGGTTTAAGGTTTTTTTAATAGAGAATAAATTCATATTCAATGTATATTCTTTTTAATTTCATCAACCAAGTAGCACCCCAAGTTTTCTATGACATAAGCAATGACATACATAAAAAATGAGCACCCATGGATAAAATCAAAAACCGTAGATAAGTAGAATCGTCTCTACTTTAAAGTCATAGTTCCATATGTAGCAGATCAGATCTGTCATTCTTTAGTTTCTTTAATTCCCATTAGAACCACCAACGCCTCTCGAGTAGTGGGATCTGTTATCATATCCTCAATCTCTCCCTCCGCCACCACCATGGTTGTAACCTCCATCTCTCCTCCCACCTCCATAACCACCACTACTCTGACCGCCAACTCCATATCCACAAGCACCTCTAGATCCCACACCACCACTACGGTAACCATCGCCTCTGCCTTTTCCTCCACTACTAGATCTAGACTGAGCCTAGTTGACGGTGATGTTCCTATCGTCAAAGTTCTGCACATTCTTAAGGTTTAGGCTTAGATTAGGGTTTAGGGTTAGTTTACGGTGTAGTGTTTAGGGTTTTGTGCTCGGGGTTTAAGGTTTAGGGTTGTAGGTTTTAGGGTTTAGGGTTTAGGGTTTAGGGTTTAGGGTTTCAGGGTTAGGGGTTTTTTTAATTTTTTTAATTTTTTATTTATTTTTATTTTTTTATTTATTATTTTTTTTCTTTTATATTATTTTATTTTATTATTTTATTTTTTTTATTTTTATATTTTTTTTATTTATTTATTTTATTTTTTGGGTTTCAGGGTTTAGGGTTTAGTGTTTAGGGTTTAGGGTTTTAGGATTTATGGTTTTATGTTTAGGGTTTAGGGTCTAGGGTTTAGTTTTTAGGGTTTAGGGTTTTTAGGTTTAGGTTTGTAGGTTTAAGGTTTGGGGTTTATGGTTAGTTTTAGGGTTTAGTGTTTAGGATTTAGGGTTTAGGGTTTTTGTTTAAAAAAAAATTAAGCAATTCGGTAGGTTTAGGTTTATTTAGTTTATTTTTTGTTTATCTGAGTTTATATTATTTTTTATTTTTTTATGTTTACCTTTTTCTTTATTTAGTTTATTTTATTTATTTTAGTTTATGATTTTTATTTTAGTTTATTTTTAAAGTTTATGTTTATTTTTTAGTTGAGTTTCATTTTTATTTTTTTTAGATTTAGGTTTTATTTTTTATTTTTAGGTTTAGGTTTAGGTTTTTATTTTATTTTATTTAGTTTAGGTTTTAAGTTTTTATTTTAGTTTTATTTTTAGGTTTTATGTTTTAGTATAGGTACAGGTTTATTTTTAGTTTATTTTATTTTGCTTAGTTTAGGTTTAGGCTTAGGTTAAGTTTATATTAGGTTTAGGTTTATATCTTATTTGTTTTAGTTTAGTTTATTTTAGTTTAGGTTTAGGTTTATTTTATTTTTATTTTTAGTTTTATTTTTCTTTTATTTTTATTTTTATTATTTAGGTTTAGGTTTTTATTTAGTTTTTATTTTATTTTATTTAGGTTTTTTATACTTAGGTTTATTTTATTTTTTTTAGTTTATTTTAGGTTTTTATTTATTATATTTTAATTTATTTCTATTTTTAGTTTATTTTATTTTTAGGTCTAAGTTTTAGTTTAACTTTTTTTTATATTTATTTTGTTCTATTTAGTTTTAATTTTATTTATTTATTTTACTTTTATGTTTTATTTAGTTTTGGTTTATATTTTTAGGTTTTTAGGGTTTAGAGTTTAGGGTTTAGGTTTTAGGGTTTTAAGGTTTAGGGTTTAATGTTAGGATTTAGGGCTTAGGGTTTAGGATTTAGTGTTTAGGCTTTAGGGATTAAGGTTTTTTGAGTTTAGGGTTTAGTGTTTAGTTTTTAAGATTTAGGGTTTATTTAGGGTTTAGGGTTATTTTAGGGTTTAGGGTTTAGGGTTTAGGGTTTAAGGTTTATGGTTAGTTTATAGTTTAGGGTTTAGGGTTTTATTATTTAGGGTTTAGGGTTTAGGGTTTAAGGTTACGGTGAGGGTTAGGGTTTAGGGTTTAGAGTTTAGGGTTTAGGGTTTATGGTTTAAGGTTAGTTTAGGGTTTAGGGTGGTCGGTTAAGGGTTTAGGGTTAGTTTTAGGGTTTTGTGTTTAGGGCTTAGGGGTTAAGATTTAGGGTTTAGGATTTAGGATTTAGGATTTAGGGTTTTTTTAAACCGGTAAGTTTTGATTTATTTAGTTTATTTGTTCATTATTTTAATTTATTTTATCTTTTATTTTTATTTAGGTTTATTTTTTATTTTTATATAGCTTGGTTAATTTATTTTAGATTTATTTATTTTAGTTTAGGTTTTTTATTTTAGTTTATTTTTTAGGTTTAGGTTTAAGTTTATGTTTATGTTTTTTTTAGTTTAGTTTTATTTTTATTTCATTTTTTATTTTTTATTTTAGTTTTTAGTTTTAGGTTTTAGGTTTTTATTTTAGGTCTATTTTTAGGTTTTTTTATTTAATTTGGGTTTTAGTTAATTTTTACTTTATTTTATTTTATTTAGTTTAGGGTTAAGGTTTAGTTTATTTTAGGTTTAGGTTTACGTTTTATTTTTTTTTTGTTTAGTTTATTTTAGTTTAGGTTTATATTTATTTATTTTTGTTTATTTTAGGTTTAAGTTTTTTTTTTTAAGTTTAGGGTTTAGATTTTATTTTTTATTTATTTTTAAGGTTATTTTTTAGTTTAGGTTTTTATGTAGCTTTTATTTTATTTTATTATTAATTTATTTTATTTTTATTTTACCTTTTGTATTTATTTTATTTAGGTTTTATATATTTTTAACTTTATTCTATTTTCTTGTTTAGTTTAAGTTCTTATTTATATTATTTTAATTTAGTTTTTATTTTTTTATTTTATTTTACTTTTATGTTTAGGTTTAGGTTTTATTTATTTTAGTTTAGTTAATTTAAGTTTAGGTTTATATTTATTTTATTTTATTTCTTTTAAGTTTTGATTTTTTTTCTTAAGTTTAGGGTTTATATTTTATTTTTTTATTTATTTTTAATTTTATTTTTTAAGTTTAGTTTTTTATTTAGTTTCTATTTTATTTTAGATTTATTTTATTTTTATTTTACATTTAGTTATTTTTTTAGTTAGGTTTTTTATTTTTTAGTTTTATTTTATTTTTTAGTTTAATTTAGGTTCTTATTTATTTATTTTAGTTTAGTTTTTATTTTTTATTTTATTTTATTTTTAGGTTTAGGTTTAGGTTTAAGTTTTAGTTGAGTTTTGTATTTTATTTTATTTTATTACTTTATTTAAGACACAAGGAAAGACATAGATAAAAAAATGAGCACCCATAGAGAAAATCAAAAACCCTAGATAAGTAAAATTGTATCTACTATAAAGACACAGTTTTGTAAGCAACGGATTGGATTAGCTGTTCTTCAGTTTCTCTAGTTCCCATCAGAAGCACCCCCACCTCTCAAGTTGTGGGATCTGCCATCATATCCCTGATCTCTCCCTCCACCACCACCACGGTTATAACCTCTGTGGCTCCTCCCGCCTCCATAACCACCACAGCTCCGACCACCCTCTCCGTGGCTCCCCCACCACCACTACGATAGCCGCCGCCTTGTCCTTCGCCTCCACCACTAGATCTAGACTGAGCCTAGTTGACGGTGATGTTCTTATCGTCAAGCGTCTGCCCATTATTAGGGTTTAGAGTTTAGGGTTAGTTTACGGTTTCATGTTTGGGGTTTTGGGTATAGGGTTGTAGGTTTTGGGGTTTAAAGTTCAGGGTTTTGGGTTTACGGTTTAGAGTTTAAGATTTAGGATTTAAAGGTTTAGGGGTTTGTGGTTTAGGTATTGAGTTTAGGGTTTAGGGTTTAGGTTTAGTGTTAAGGTTTAGGGTTTAGGATTTAGGGTTTAAGATTTTTTTTTTAAATTAAGTACATCGATAGGTTTAAGTTTATTTACTTTATTTTTTTATTTATTTGAGTTTATTTTATTTTGTATTTTTATTTAGGTTTATTTTTTATTTTTATTTAGTTTAGGTTATTTTTTTTAGTTTAGGTTTTTTTATCTTAGTTTATTTTTTAGATTTAGGTTTATTTTTTAGTTTATCTTTATTTTTATTTTATTTTTTTTAGGTATAGGTTTTATTTTTTATTTTTAGGTTTAGGTTTAGGTTTTTTTTTTATTTTTTAGGTTTAGGTTTTAGGTATTAGGTTTTTATTTTAGGTTTATTTTTAGGTTTTCTTTTTCATTTTAGGTTTAGGTTTATTTTTAGCTTATTTTATTTTATTTAATTTAAGTTTAGGTTCAAGTTTAGTTTATTTAGGTTTAGGTTTAGGTTTTGTTTATTTCAGTTTAGATTATTTTATTTTAGGTTTAGGTTTATTTTATTTTATTTTATTTATTTTTATTTTAGGTTTAATTTTTTAGCTTAGGGTTTAGGTTTTATTTTTTATTTATTTTTCAATTTTTTTAAGGTTTAGGTTTAGTTTATATTTTATTTTATTTTAGGTTTATTTTATTTTATATAGGTTTTTTTATTCTTAGGTTTATTTTATTTTCTAGTTTAGTTTAGGTTTTTATTTATTTTATTTTAGTTTATTTTAATTTATTATTTAATTTTATTTTTAGGTTTAGGTTTAAGTTTAGGCTTTTATTTCATTATATTTGTTTTAATTTGTTTTGGTTTAGGTTTTTTATTTTTTTATTTTAGGTTTTATTTAGTTTAGGTTTAGGTTTTTAAGTTTTTAGGGTTTAGGCTTTAGGGTATAGTGTTTTAGGGTTTAGGGTTTTAGGCTTTATAGTTTAGGGTTAGGTTTTAAGGTTTATGGTTTAGGGTTTAGTGTTTATACTTTATGATTTTGAGTTTGAGTGTTTAAGATTTAGGGTTTAGGTTTTAAGGATAACTTAGGGTTTAGGGTTAATTTAGGGTTTAGGTTTTAGGATTTAGGGTTTAGTGTTTAGGGTTTTATGGTTTAGGGTTTAGGGTTTAGGGTTTAGGTTATGGTTAGTGTTTATGGTTTAGAGTTTAGGGTTTAGGGTTTAGGGTTTAAGGTTTAATTTTAGGATTAGTTTAGGGTTTTTTAGGGTTTGGTTTACAATTTAGGATTGTAGGTTTAGGATTGTATGATTAGGGTTTAGACTTTAAGGTTAGTTTTAGTGTTTAGAGTTCAAGATTTTTCTTAAAAATTAAGTAAACAGGTAGGTTTAGGTTTATTAGTTTATTTTTATTTATTTTATTTTATTTTATTTTTATTATTTTATTTCAGTTTATATTTTATTTTCATTTAGTTTAGTTTATTTATTTTAGTCTAGGTTTTTCATTTTATCTTATTTTTTAGGTTTAGGTTTAGGCTTATATTTATTTCTTAGTTTAATTTTATTTTTATTTTATTTTTTAAGATTTGGTTTTATTTTTTATTTTTAGGTTGAAGTTTTTATTTTATATTTTTTAGGTTTAGGCTTTATGTTTTTATGTTAGGTTTATTTTTAGGTTTTTATTTTTTAGTTTAGGGTTTAGGTTTAAGTTTAGGTTTTATTTATTTTAGTTTAGTTTCTTTTAGTTTAGGTTTAGGATTATTTTATTTTATTTATTTTAGGCTTAGGTTTTTTTAAAAGAAAATTAGGTTTTAGGTTTTAGTTTTAGGTTTATTTTTTAGGTTTAGGTATTTATTTAGTTTTTATTTTATTTTATTTTAAGTTTATTATATTTTTATTTTACATTTAGTTTTTATTTTATTTAATTTTTTTCTTTTTTTTAGTTTATTTTATTTTTTATTTTAATTTAGGTTTTTATTTATTTTATTTATTTTAATTTTTATTTTTTATATTATTATATTTTATCATTTAAGTTTAGTCTTTAGTTTATGTTTTAATTTTATTTTTTATTTTATTTTATTTAGGTTTAAGTTTTTTTGTAGTTTTTTTTGCTTAGATTTAGGTTTTTAGGTTTTTAGGGTTTAGGGTTTGGAGTTTTGAGTTTAGTGTTTAGGGTATTTGGGTTTAGGGTTTTAGGATTTAGGGTTTAGGGTTTAGGCTTAGCTTATGGTTTAGGGTTAGTTTAGGGCTTAAGGTTTAGGCTTTACTATTTAGGGTTTTAGGGTTTAGGGTTAGTTTATGGTTTCGTGTTTAAGATTTTAGGGTTTAGGTTTTAGGGTTTAGGCTTTGGGGTTAGGTGTAGGGTTTAGGGTTTAGGGCTAGGTTTAGGATTTTTTATAGTTTAGGGTGGTAGGTTGTAGGTTATATATTTTTAGTTTAAGGTTTACGATTAGTTTTAGGGTTTAGAGTTTAGGGTTTAAGGTTTAAGATTTCGGGTTTAGGGTTTAGGGTTTGAGGTTTTTTTTAAAAAAAAAATTATGTGAACCGGTAGGTTTAGGTTTATTTAGTTTATTTTTTATTTATTTTAGTTTATTAAATTTTTTTAATTTTATTTAGGTATATTTTTTATTTTTATTTTGTTTAGTTTATTTATTTTAGTTTAAGTTTTGAATTTTAGATTATTTTTTAAGTTTAGGTTTATGTTTATACTTATTTTTAATTTTTTTATTCAGGTTTTATTTTTAATTATTTAGCAATAGGTTTAGGTTTTTGGTTTTTATTTTAGGTTTATTTTTAGGATTTATTTTTTAGTTTAGGTTTATGTTTACTTTTAGTTTATTTTCTTTTATTTAGTTAGGGTTTAGGTTTAGGTTTTGGTTTATTTATTTTGGTTTAGTTTATTTTAGTTTAAGATTAGGTTTATTTTATTTTATTTACTTTAAGTTTAGGGCTTTTTTAGTTTAGGGTTTAGGTTTTATTTTTAATTTATTTTAGGTTTATTTTTTAGGTTTAAGTTTTTAATTTATTTATGTTTTTTTTATTTTTAGGTTTATTTTATTTTTTTAGTTTAGTTTAGGTTTTTATTTATTTTATTTTAGTTTAGTTTTTTAATTATTTGTTTAGTTTTACATTTAGGTTTAGGTATAGGTTTTAGTTTATGTTTTTATTATATTTTATTTTATTATTCTATTTAGGTTTAAGTTTTCTTATTTATTTTATTTTTAAGTTTTATTTAGTTTAGTTTAGTTTTTTATGTTTTTATGGTTTAGGGTTCAGTGTTTTGAATTTGGAATTTAGGGTTTAGGGTTTAGAGTTTTATGTTTTAGGATTTTAGGGTGTAGGGTTTAGGGTTAGGGTTTAGGGTTTAGGATTTAGGGTTTAGGGTTTAGTGTTTAGGCTTTAGGGTTTAGGGTTTTGAGGGTCTAGGGTTTAGGGTTTAAGGTTAGCTTAGGGTTTAGGGTTAGTTTATGGTTCACAGTTTAGGCTTTATGGTTTAGGGTTTTAGGGTTTAAGGTTTAGGGTTTAGGGTTAGTTTAGGGTTTAAGGTTTAGGATTTAAGGTTTAGGGTTTAGGGTTAGTTTAGGGTTTAGGGTTCAAGGTTTAGGGTTAAGTTTAGGTGTAAGGCTTTTTAGGGTTTAGGTTTTAAGGGTTTTTAGGGTTTAGGGTTTAGGGATTACGGTCAGTTTTAGGGTTTTGGGTTTCGGGTTTAAGGCTTAGATTTTTAAAATTAAAGTAAATAGGTTTATTTTAGTGTATTACATTTTATTTTAATTTAGATTATTTTTATTTTTATTTAGTTTAGTTTATTTATTTTATGTTTATTTAATTTAGTTTGGTTTTATTTTAGTTTATTTTTTATCTTTAGGTTTAGATTTATGTTTATTTTTTAGTTTAGTTTTTTTATTTTATTTTTTAGATATATGTTTTATTTCTTTTTTTTTAGGTTTAAGTTTTCTTTTAGTTTTTATTTTATTTTATTTTAAGTTTATTTTATTTTTATTTTACATTTAGTTTTTTCAAGGTTTATTTTATTTTCTAGTTAAGTTTAGGTTTTTATTTATTTTATTTTAGTTTAAATTTTTTTTATTTTGTTATAATTTTACGTTTAGGTTTAGGTTTAGGTTTAGGTTTTAGTTTAAGTTTTTATTTTATTTTATTTATTTATTTTATTTAGGTTTAGGTTTTTATGATTTATTTTTTTTTTGGGTTTTATTTAGTTTAGGTTTTTAGGATTTTAGGGTTTAGGGTTTAGGGTTTAGGGTTTGGGATTTAGGGTTTAGGGTTTAGGGTTTGGGGTTTAGGGTTTAGGGTTTAGGGTTTAGGGTTTAGGGTTTAGGGTTTAGGGTTTTAAGGTTTAGGGTTTAGCGTTTAGGGTTATAGGTTTAGGGTTCAAAGTTGAGGGTTTAGGGTTTAGGGTTAAGTGTTATTTTTTAAAATTAAGTAAACTTGTAGGTTTAAGTTTATTTAATTTAATTTTATTTGTTTTAGCTTATTTTATTTCTATTTTTATTTAGGTTTATTTTTATTTTAGTTTAGTTTAGTTTAATTATTTGAGGTTTATTTATGTTAGTTATTTTAGTTTATTTTTAGGTTTAGGTTTAAGTTTATTTTTTTAGTTTAGTTTTATTTTCTTTTTTTTAGGTTTAGGTTTTATTTTTATTTTAGGTTTATGTTTAGGTTTTATTTTATTTTTAAGTTTTAGTTTAGGGTTTATGGTTTTTGATTTTTTTAACAAAGAATAAATTCAAACTCAACATTTCTTCTTTTTGATTTTATCAACCAAATAACACCTAGTTTTCTCTATCATAAGTGATGACATAAATAAAAAATGAACACGCATAGAGCAAATCAAAAATCCTAGATAACTAGAATTGTCTCTACTATAAAGACACAGTTCCAAAACTAGAAGATCGGCCATTCTTCAATTTCTCTAGTTCCCATCAGAACCACCCCAGCCTCTAGAGTAGTAGGATCCACCATTATATCTTAGATCTTTCCCTTTTCCACCTCCACGACTGTAATCTTCATCGCTCCTCTTGCCTCCATAACCACCATTGCTCAAACCACCACCTCCATATCCACCATCACCTTAAGATACCCCTCCACCACTGTGATAACTGTCGCCTCCACCTTCACCTCCACTGCCAGATCTAAACTGAGCCTAGTTGATGGTGATGTTCCTGCCATCAAGGTTCTGTCCATTCTTATGATTTAGATTTATTAGGTTTTATGATTTAGGTTTATTTTTAAATTTATTTAGTTACTTTAGATTTAGGTTTAGGGTTTGGTGTTTAGGGTTAGGTTTAGGGTTTAGGGTTTAGGGTTTAGATTTTATGGTTTAGGGTATAGGGTTTTAGGGTTTATGCTTTTAGGGATTAGGGTTTAGGGTTTAGGGTTAGTGTTTAGGGTTTAGGGTTTAGGGTGTTGTGTTTAGGCTTTAAGGTTTAAGGTTTTAAGGGTATAGGGTTTAAGGTTTAGGGTTAGTTCATGATTTAGGGTTTAGGGTTAATTTTAGGGTTTAGGGTTTATGGTTTAAGGTTTAAGATTTAGGATTTAGGGTATAGGGGTCTTTTTAAAAAAAATAAGTAAACTAGTAGGTTTAGGTTTACTTAGTTTATATAGTTTATTTTTATTTATTATAGTTTATTTTTTATTTTTATTTAATTTAGTTTATTTATTTTAGGATTATTTATTTTAGTTTAGGTTTTTTATTTAATTTATTTTTTAGGTTTACGTTTAAGTTTATGCTTATTTTTTAGTTTAGTTTTATTTTTATTTTAATTTTTAGGTTTAGGTTTTTTTTTTAGGTTTAGGTTTATGGTTTTTTTTATTTTTTTAGGTTTAGGTTTTAAGTTTTTATTTTAAGTTTATTTTTAGGATTTATTTTTTTCGTTTAGGTTTAGGTTTATTTTTATTTTATTTTATTTAGTTTAAGGCTTACGTTTAGTTTATTTTAGGTTTAGGTTTAGGTTTAGGTTTTATTTATTTTACTTAGTTTATTATAGTTTAGGTTTAGGTTTATTTTATTTTATTTATTTTAGGTTTAGCTTTTTGTTGTTTTTAGTTTAGGTTTTAGATTTTATTCTCTATTTATTTTTAGGTTTTATTTTTATGTTTATTTTTTAGGTTTAGGTTTTGTTTAGTTTTTATTTTATTTTATTTTTTGTTTATTTTATTATTATTTTATTTAAGATTTTTATTTTTAGATTTATTTTATTTTATTTTTACATTTAAGTTTTTATTTGTTTTATTTTAGTTTAGTTTTTTTTTATTTTTTTTTATTTTTTTGTTTAGGTTTAGGTTTAGGTTTGGGTTTAGGTTATGCTTTTAGTTTAGGTTTTTATTTTATTTTATTTTTTATTTTATTTAGGTTTAGGTTTTTTTATTTATTTTATTTTACAATTTTAATTAGTTTAGGTTTAGGTTTTTAGGTTTTTAGGGTTGATAATTTAAGGTTTAGGGTTTGGGGTTTAGGGTTTAGGGTTTAGGGTTGTGGGTTTTAGGGTTTAGAGTTTAAGGCTTAAGGTTTAGTGTTTTAGCGATTAGGGTTTAGGTTTAGGGTTTTAAGGATAGAGTTTAGTGTTTCGTGTTTAAGGTTTAGGGTTTTTTTATTTGTATTTATTATTATTATTTTTAATTTTTTAAAATTTAGTAAACTTGTAGGTTTAGGTTTATTTAATTTATTTAGTTTATGTTTTATTTATTTTAGTTTATTTTTATTTTTATTTAATTCAATTTATTTATTTGAGGTTTATTTATTTTAGTTAATTTTTTAGGAATAGGATTATGTTTAGGTTTATTTTTTAGTTGAGTTTTATTTTTATTTTATTTTTTAGTTTTAGGTTTTATTTTTTTATTTTTAGGTTTAGCTTTTGGTTTTTATTTTATTTTTTAGGTTAAGGTTTTAGGTTTTTATTTTAGGTTCATATTTAGGTTTTATTTTTTATTTTAGGTTTAGCTTTATATTTAGTTTATTTGATTTTATTTTGTTTAGGTTTAGGTTTAAGTTTAGTTTATTTTAGGTTTTATATATTTTAGTTTAGGTTTAAAAGTTTATTTTTTTTTAATTTTATTTTTATTCTAGGTTAAGCTTTTACTTTTAGTTTAGGGTTTGGGTTTTATTTTTTAATTATTTTTAGGTTTATTTTTTAAGTTTATGTTTACATTTAGTTTGGATTTTATTTTATTTCAAGTATATTTTATTTTTATTTTACTTTTAGTTTTTATTTTATTTAGGTTTTTTATTATTAGGTTTATTATAATTTTTAGTTTAGTTTAGGTTTTTAGTTATTTTATTTTAGTGTTTTGTATTTTTTATTTTATTTTCTTTTTTGGTTTAGGTTTAGGTGTTAGTTTAGGTTTTCATTTCATTTTATTTTTTTATTTTAATTAGGTTTATGTTTTTTTTAAGTTTTTTTTAGGTTTAGGCTTTTTTTTAGTTTTGTGTTTAGGGTTTATGGTTTAGGGTTTAGGCTTTAAGGTTTAGGATTTAGGGTTTAAGGTTTAGGGTTTAGTGTTTAGGCTTTAGGCTTTAGTGGTTTTAGGGTTTAGGGTTTAATATTTAGAGATTATGGTTTAGGGTTCTAGTTAGGGTTTAGGTTTTTGGGTTTAAGAGGGTTTAAGGTTTTTTAGGGTTTAGGGTTTTTTTAAAAAAATTAAGTAAACTGATAGGGTTAGGTTTATTTAATTTATTTTTATTTATTTTAGTTTATTAGATTTTTTATTTTTTATTTATGTTTATTTTTTATTTTTATTTAATTTAGTTTATTTATTTTATGTTTATTTATTTTAGTTTAGATTTTTTATTTTAGTTTAGTTTTAAAAGTTTAGGTTAACCTTTATACTTATTTTTAAGTTTAGTTTTTTTTTTAAATTTTTTAGGTTTAGTTTTTATTGTTTATTTTTAGGTTTAGATTTAGATTTAGATTTTTATTTTATTTTTTTAGGTTTAGGTTTTAGGTTTTTATTTTAGTTTTATTGTTAGGTTTTTCATTTTTTAGTTTAGGCTTAGGTTTATTTTTAGTTTATTTTATCTTATTTAGTTTAGGATTTAGGCTTAGTTTATTTTTGGTTTTGGTTTAGGTTTTATTTATTTTAGTTTATGTTTAGATTTATTTTATTTTATTTATTTTAGGTTTAGCTTTTTTTTAGTTTGGGGTTTAGGTTTATTTTTTAGGTTTAAGATTTTATTTTTGTTTTTATTTTATTTTATTTTGGGTTTATTTTATTTTTATTTTAGGTTTATTTTTTATTTATTTAGGTTTTTATTTTTAGGTTTATTTTATTATTTAGTTTAGTTTAGGCTTTTATTTACTATATTTTAGTTTATTTTCTATTTTTTATTTTATTTTATTTTTACGTTTAGGTTTAGGATTAAGTTTAGGCTTAGATTTTAGTTTAGGATTTTATTTTATTTTATTATATTTATGTTTAGGTTTTTATGATTTATTTTATTTTTAGATTTTATTTAGTTTAGGTTTAAGTTTTTAGGGTTTTTAAGGCTTAAGGTTTAGGGTTTAAGGTTTAGGATTTAGGTTTTAGTGTTTATGGTTTAGGTTTTTAGGGTTTTAGGGGTTAGGATTTAGGGTTTAGGGTTTATGATTTTAAGGTTTAGGGTTTAGGGCTTAAGGTTGTAGGTTTAGGGTTCAGGGTTTAGGGTTTAGGTTTAGTTTTAGGATTTAGGGTTTAGGGTTAGGGATTTCTTTTTAATTAAGAAAACTTGTAGGTTTAGGTTTATTTAGTTTATTATTTATTTATTTTAGTTTATTTTATTTTTTTCATTTTATTTAGGTTTATTTTTATTTTTATTTAGTTTAGTTTAATTATTTTATGTTTATTTATTTTAGTTTAGTTTTATTTTTATTTTATTTTTTATGTTTAGGTTTTATTTTTTATTTTTAATATTAGGTTTAGGTTTTTATTTTATTTTTAATGTTTAGGTTTTAGGTTTTTATTTTAGGTTTATTTTTAGGTTGTTTTTTATTTTAGTTTAAGTTTTTATGTATTATATTTTAGTTTAGTTTTTACATTTTCTTTTATTTTCTTTTTAGGTTTAGGTTTAGGTTTAGGTTTAAGTTTATGTCTAGGTTTTTATTTTATTTTATTTTTGTTTAGGTTTTTTATTTATTTTATTTTGAGGATTTATTTAGTTTAGGTTTAGTTTTTTTAGCTTTTCAGCGTTTAGGGTTTAAGGTTAGTTGATGGTTTAGGGTTTAGGGTTTAGGATTTGGGGTTTAGGGTTTAGGAATTAAGGTTTATGGTTTATGTTTTAGGGTTGAGGGTTTAGGGTTTATGGGTTTAGAGTTTAGGGTTTAGGGTTTAGGGTTTGGGTTTTAGGTCTAAGGTTCCATTTTTAGTTTAGGGTTTAGTGTTTTTGGTTTTTTATATTAATACAGAACAAATTCAGATTGAACATTTCTTCTATTTGATTTCATCGACTAAATAACACACTAACTTTTTTAAGACACAAGTGACGACATAGAAAAAAAATGAGCACGCATAGAGCGAATAATAAACCCTAGATAACTAGAATCATCTATATTGTAAATACACAGTTCCATAAGTAGCAGATCGGATTGGCCGTTCTTCAATTTCTCGAGTTCCCATCAAAACCACTCGACCTCTCGAGTAGTGGGATCCATCATCATATCCCACATCTCTCCTTCCACCACCACCATGGCTGTAATCTTCATCCCTCCTCCTGTCTCCATAACCACCACTGCTCTGACCACCACCTCCATATCCACTAGCACCACCAGATCCTCCACTATCACTACGATAACCACCGCCTCCGCCTTCTCCTCCACCGCTAAATCTAGACTGAGTGTGGTTCACAATGATGTTCCTATCGTCAAGGTTCACAATGAGGTTTTAGTTTAGGCTTTAGGGTTTAGGGTTTAAGGTTTAGGGTTTAAGGTTTATGGTTTTTAGGATTTAGGGTTTATAGTTTAGGGTTAGTTTAGGGTTTAGGGTATAGGGTTTTAGGGTTGAGGGTTTAGAGTTTAGCATTTTATTTATTTTTTAAAATTAAGTAAACTGGTGGGTTTAGATTTATTTAGTTTATTTTATTTTTTATTTTTATTTTTATTTAGTTTAGTTTATTTATTAGTGGTTTATTTATTTTAGTTGTTTTAGGTTTAGGTTTATTTTTTAGTTGAGTTGGTTTAGGTTTTATTTTTTATTTTTAGTTTTAGCTTTAGGTTTTTATTTTATTTTTCTAGGTTTAGGTTTTAGGGTTTTACTTTAGGTTTACATTTAGGTTTTTTTTTTATTTAAGTTTATGTTTATTTTTAGTTTATTTTATTTTATTTAGTTTAAGTTCAAGTTTAAGTTTAGTTTATTTTAATTTTAGGTTTAGGTAAAGGTTTATTTTGTATATTTTATTTTTATTTTAGGTTAAGTTTTTATTTTTAGTTTAGAGTGGGTTTTATTTATTATTTATTATTAAGTTTAGGTTTTCATTTAGTTTAAATTTTATTTTATTTCAGGTTTAATTTATTTTTATTTTACATTCACTTTTTATTTTATTTACGTTATTTATTTTTAGGTTTATTTTATTTTTTAGTTTAGTTTAGTTTTTTTAATTTTATTTTAGCGTATTTTAGTTCTTATTTTATTTTATTTTTAGGTTTAAGTTTAGGTTTTAGATTAGGATTTTATTTTATTTTATTTTGGTTTATTTTTTTATTCATTTTTTTTAGGTTTTAGTTTTTTTGTAGGTTTAGAGTTTAGGGTTTAGTGTTTACGGTTTAACTTTTAGGGTTTAAGAATTAGAGTTTAGGATTTAGTGTTTAGGCTTTAAGGTTTATGGTTTTTAGGGCTTAGGATTTAAGGTTTAGGGTT
This sequence comes from Cymbidium sinense, assembly GCA_021442155.1. Classification (NCBI taxonomy): domain Eukaryota; kingdom Viridiplantae; phylum Streptophyta; class Magnoliopsida; order Asparagales; family Orchidaceae; genus Cymbidium; species Cymbidium sinense. The sequence goes on from CM038214.1 coordinate 126,889,289, forward strand.
TAGGGTTAGCTTAGGGTTTATGGTTATTTTAGGATTTAGGGTTTAGGGTTTAGGGTTTAGGGTTTAAAGTTTAGGGTTTTTAAGGTTTATGATTTATTGTTTAGAGTTAGTTTAGGGTTTAGGATTTTAGGTTTAGAATTCGGGTTATGGTTTAGGATTAGTTTAGGGTTTAGGGTTTAAGGTTTAGGGTTTAGGGTTTAGGGTTTAGGATTTAGGGTTTAGGGTTTAGAGTTTATGGTTTAGGGGTTTTTTTATTTAGGTAAACTAGAAGGTCTAGGTTTTTTTTACTTTATTCAGTTTATTTGTTATGTATTTTATTTTATTTTATTTTAATTTATCTTTTATTTTTATTTACATTTATTTTTTTTATTTAATTTATTTTAGGTTTATTTATTTTAAGTTAAATTTTTTATTTTAGTTTATTTTTTAGGTTTAGGTTTAGGTTTTTGTTTATTTTAAAGTGTAGTTTTATTTTTATTTTTTTAGGTTTCAATTTAAATTTTTATTTTTAAGTTTAGGTTTAAGATTTTATTTTATTTTATGAGGTTTAGGTTTTAGCCTTTAATTTTTGGTTTATTTTAGGTTTTTTTTTTTTAGTTTAAGTTTAGGTTTAGTTTTAGTTTATTTTATTTGATTTAGTTAGGGTTTAGGATAAATTTATTTTAGGTTTAGGTTTAGGTTTTATTTATTTTAGTTTAGTTTATTATAGTTTAGGTTTATGTTTATTTTATTTTGTTTATTTTTGGCTTAGGTTTTTACTAGTTTAAGGTTTAGGTTTTATTTTTTATTTATTTTAAGTTTATTTTTTTGTTTAGGTTTTTATTTAGTTTTTATTTTATTTTATATTTATTTATTTTATTTTTACTTATTTTTAAGTTTATTTTTTAGGTTTTGGTTTTTATTTAGTTTTTAATTTATTTAATTTTTGGTTTATTTTGGTTTTAATTTTATCTTAGTTTCTAATTTATTTAGGATTTTTATATTTAGGTTTATTTTTTTTAGTTTAGTTTAAGTTTTTAATTATTTTATTTTAGTTTAGTTTTTATTTTTTTTATTTTCTTTTGTTTTTAAGTTTACGTTTAGGTTTTAGTTTAAGTTTAGTTTTAGGTTTTAGTTTAGGTTTATATTTTATTTTTTTGATTTTATTTTGGTTTAGGTTTTTTAGTTTATTTTATTTTTTAGTTTTATTTAGTTTAAATTTAGGTTTTTAGGTTTTTAGGGTTTAGGGTTTAGGGTTTAGGGTTTATGGTTTGGTTTATAAGGTTGTAAGTTTTATGGTTTAGGGTTTAAAGTTAAGGGTTTAGTGTTTAGGTTTTAGGGTTTAGGGTTTAGGGTTGTAGATTTAGGGTTTATTATTTAGGGTTTAAGGTTAGTTTTATGGTTTAGGGTGATTTATTAGAATTTTTTTATTTTTTTATTTTTTTTATTTTTAGGGTTTAGGATTTTCTATGTAGGGTTTAGGGTTTAGGTTTTAGGTTTGGGGTTCAGGTTTTAGTTTAGGGTTTATGGTTTTTAGTATTTTTTTAATAGAGAATAAATTCATATTCAACATTTCTTCTTTTCAATTTCATCAACCAAGTAGTAACACACTAAGTTTTCTAAGACACAAGCGATGACATAGATTAAAAATGAGGACGCATAGAGAAAATAAAAAACCCTAGATGACTAGAACCATCTCTATTGTAAAGGCACAGTTCCATAAGTAGTAGTTCAGGTCAATCATTCCTTTATTTCTCTAGTTCCCATCAGAACTGCCCTAGCCTCTCGAGTAGCGAGATCCACCATCATAACGCCGATCTCTCCCTCCATCACCACCATGACTGTAACCTTCATCACTTCTTCTGACTCCATAACCACCACAACTCTGACCACCACCTCGATATCCACTAGTACCTCTAGATCCCCCATAACATCTGCAATAACCGCTATCTTTGCCTTCACCTCTAGATCTAAGCTGAGTCTGGTTGACAGTGATGTTGCAATCATCAAGGTTATGTCAATTCTTACTGTTTAGGTTTCAATTTAGGTTTATTAGGTTTTAGGCTTTAGGTTTATTTTTTAATTTATTTAGTTACTTTAGGATTAGGTTTAGGGTTTGAGGTTTAGGGTTTAGGGTTTAGGGTTAGGGTTTAAGGTTTAAGGTTTAGGTTTATTTTTAAATTTATTTAGTTACTTTAGGTTTAGGTTTAGGGTTTGGGTTTTAGGGTTTAGGGTTTAGGGTTAGGGTTAGGGTTTAAGGTTTAGGGTTTAGGATTTAGGGTTTAGGGTATAGGATTTTAGGGTTTATGCTTTTATGGTTTAGGATTTAGGATTAGGATTTAAGGTTTAGGGTTTAGGGTTTATGATTTAGGGTCTAGGGTGTAGGGTTTAAGGTTTTAAGGTTTAGGGTTTAGGGTTTAGGGTTTAGGATTTAGTTGTTTTAGGATTTAGGGTTTAGGGTTTAGGGTTTGAGTTTTAGGTATAGGGTTCAGGTTTTAGTTTAGGGTTTAGGATTTTTGGTTTAGGGTTTAGGTATAGGTTAATGTTTTAGTTTAGGGTTAATGTTAAGTGAGCAATTAATCCCAAATTTTGTGAGTTAATTTAATGGGATCCCCTATGCCTCCCATGATTTTCTTGGGATTTATTTCTCATTAATTAAGAAAATTGACTAATTGAACCCTAATTACACTTTAAGTTAATTAATGACTAATTAATCCATGAATAATAATAAATTGATTAATTAAGTTTTTTAATCATTGCTCAATAGTAAATGAACTATGGAATAGGGTTTAAGGTTTAGGGTTTAGAGTTTATGATTTTAGGGTTTAAGGTATAAGATTAGGGTTTAGGGTTTAGGGTTTAGGGTTTTAGGTTTAGGGTTTGGGGTTTAGGGTGTATGGTTTTTAGGGTTTAGGGTTTCAGTTTTAGGTCTAGGGTTCAAGTTTTAGTTTAGGGTTTAGGGTTTAGGGTTTAGAGTTTATGATTTAGGTTTTAGGGATTAGGGTTTAAAGTTTTATGGTTTAAGCTTTAATGTTTAGAGTTTAGGGTTTCTTGTGTTTAGAGTTTAGGGTTTAGGGTGTAGGTTTTAGGTCTAGTGTTCAAGTTTTAGTTTAGGGTTTAGAGTTTAGGGTTTTCAGAGTTTAAGGTTTAGGGTTTAAGGTTTAGGTTTAGTTAGATTTAGGATTTAGGTTTAGTTTAGTTTATATACTTTAGTGTTTTAGTGTTTTAGGGCTTAGGGTTTAGGGTTTTAGGTTTAGGGTTTATGGTTTAGGGTTTATGAAGGGTTAGGGTTTAGGGTTTAATGTTTATAGTTTAGGGTTTAGGTTTCTGGGTTAGATTGGGTTAGTTTAGTAGGTTTATTCTGAGTTTAGGGTTATGTATTTAGGGTTGTATGTTTAGGGTTAACTTTAGGGTTTAGGGTTTAGAATATAGGGTTTACAGTTTACGGATTAAGGTTTTGGGTCTTTTAAAATTAGGTAAACCGGTAGGTTTAGGCATTTCATTAGTTATTTTAGTTTAGTTTTTTATTTTTTTTAGTTTATTTTATCTTTTATTTTTATTTATGTTTATTTGTATTTTTATTTAGTTTATTTTAGGTTTATTTATTTTAGTTCAGGTTTTTTATTTTAGTTTACTTTTTAGGTTTAGGTTTAAGTTTATGTTTATTTTTTAGTTCAGTTTTATTTGATTTTATTTTTTTAGGTTTAGGCTTTATCTTTTTATTTTTAGGTTTAGGTTTAAGATTTTATTTTATTTTTTTAGGCTTTGGTTTTAGGTTTTTATTTTAGGTTAATTTTTAAGTTTTATTTGTTAGTTTAGATTTAAGTTTATTTTTGGTTTATTTTATTTTATTTAGTTCAGGGTTGAGGTTAAATTTATTTTAGGTTTAAGGTTAGGTTTTATTTATTTTAGTTTAGGTTTAGGTTATTTACTTTAGGTTTAGGTTTTATTTTTTTAGTTTAAGGTTTAGGTTTTATATTTTATTTATTTTTTAGGTTTATTTTTTTAGGTTTAGGTTTTTACTTCATTTTATTTTAGGTTTATTTTCTTTTTATTTTTATTTAGTTTTTATTTTATTTAAGATATTTATTTTTAGGTTTATTTTATTTTTTAGTTTAGTTTAGGTATTTATTTATTTTAGTTTAGTTTAGTTTTTATTTTTAATTTTATTATACTTTTATGTTTAGGATTAGGTTTTGGTTTTGACTTTAATTTTGGCTTTTGTTTTATTTTATTTTTTTATTTTATTTAGGTTTAAGTTTTTAGGTTTTTAGGTTTTTAGGTTTTTAGTGTATAGGGTTTAGGGTTTAGGGTTTAGGGCTGTAGGTTTTATTGTTTAAGGTTTAGGGTTTAGCATTTTAGGGTTTAAGGTTTAGATTTTTGGGTTTAGGGTTTAGGGTTTAGGGTTTTTGGGTTTAGGGTATAGGTTAATTTTATGGTTTAACATTTAGCGCTAAGGTTTTTTTAATTATTTTTAATTTTTTATATATATTCTTAGGGTTTAGGGTTTATGGTTTAGAGTTTTAGTATTTTGGGTTTAGGGTTGAGGGTTTAGGGTTTTTTAAGGTTTAGGGTTTAGGGTTTTTTAGGTTTTAAGGTTTACAATTTAAAGTTTATGGGTGTAGGTTTAGGGTTTAGGATTTATGGTTAGTTTTAGTGTTTAGAATTTTGGGTTTAAGATTTGTGGTTTAGTGTTTAGGGTTTAAGGCTAAGGGTTTTCTTTTAAAATTATGTAAACTAGTAAGTTTAGGTTTATTTAGTTTACTTTTAAAATTAAGTAAACTAGTAGGTTTAGTTTTTTTCTTTATTTTAATCTATTTTTTTATTTTTATTTAGGTTTATTTTTTATTTTTGTTTAGCTTATTTTATTTATGTTATATTATTTATTTTAGTTTAGTCTTTTTATTTAAGTTTACTTTTTTATGTTTAAGTTTAGGTTTAGGTTTATTTTTGAGTTGAGTTTTATTTTTAATTTATTTTTTAGGTTTATGTTTTAGGTTTTTAGGGTTTAGGGTTTAGGCTTAGGGTTTTAGGGTTTAGGGTTTAGGGATTAGGGTTTACGGTTTTTAGTGTTTAGGGTTTAGGGTTTGGTGTTTAAGGTTTTGGTTTTAGGGTTATAGGTTTAGTGTTGTAGGTTTAGGGTTTAAGGTTTATGGTTAGTTTTAGCGTTTATGTTTTAGGCATTAGAGTTTCTGATTTTTGGTTTAGGATTTAGGGTTTAAAGTTTTTTTTTTAAATTAAGTAAACTGATAGGTTTAAGTTGATTTAGATTACTTTGTTTATTTTTTATTTATTTTAATTTATTATATTTTTTATTTTTACTTAAGTTTATTTCTTATTTTTATATAGTTTAGTTCAGTTCTTTTAGGTTTATTTATTTTAGTTTATTTTTTAGATTAAGGTTTATGTTTTTAGTTGAGTTTAATTTTTAGTTTTTTAAAGTTTTTAGGGTTTAGGATTTAGGTTTTTAAGTTTTTAGGTTTAGGGTTTTAGTGTTTTGAGTTTAGAGTTAGGATTTAGGGTTTAGTGTTTAGGCTTTAGGGTTTAGGATTTTTAAGGTTTAGGGTTTATGATTTGACGTAATTATCTATTTAGGAAGTGTTGAATGTTTTCAATATAATTGATAATTGATACCATCCAATTTATTTTTTTAAAAAATTGTAGGGTTGTATGTTTAGGGTTGTAGGTTTAGGGTTTAGGGTTTAGGGTTTAAGCTTTGCTTATGGTTTAGAGTTTAGCTTTAGGGTGTAGGTTTTAAGTTTAGGGTTAAGTTTTAGTTTAGGGTTTAGGGTTTAGGGTTTTGGTTTAGGGTTGTAGGTTTAATGTTGTAGGTTTTGGGTTAATTTTAGGTTTTCATTTAGTTTTTATTTTATTTTATTTTTATTTTATGTTTATCTTTTATTTTGTTTAAGTTTTTTATTCTTAGGTTTATTTTAATTTTTTATTTTAGTTTAGATTATTATTTATTTTATTTTAATTTATTTTTATTAGTTTATTTTATTTTCCTTTTAGGTTTAAGTTTAGGTTTTAATTTATGTTTTTATTTTATTTTATTTAGGTTTAGGTTTTATATTTATTTTACTTTTAGGTTTTACTTAGATTAGGTTTATGTTTTAGGTTTTTAGGTTTTGAGTTTAGGGTTTAGGGTTTAGGGTTTAGGGTTTTATGGTTTAGGGTTTTAGGGTTAAGGGTTTCGAGTTACGGTTTAGGGTTTAGGGTTTAAGGTTTAGTGTTTAGGCTTTAGGGTTTAGGGTTTTTAAGGTTTATGGTATAGGGTTTAAGGTTTGCTTAGTGTTTAGGGTTTAGGGATTAGGGTTTTTTTAAGGCTTAGGGTTTAAGGTTTTTTAGGGTTTGGGGTTTAAAATTTAGGGTTTATGGTTTAGGGTTGTAGGTTAAGGGTTCAGGTTTGAGTTTAGGGTTTAGGGTTTTTTTGGGTTTAAGGTTTAGGGTTGTAGGTTTAGGGTTGTAAATTTAGTTTTGTAGGTTTAAGGTTAGTTTTACGTTTAGGTTTTTATTAATTTTTATCTTATTTTAATTTAGGTTTAATTTATTTTATTTTATGTTTAGTTTTAATTTATTTAGGTTTTATTAGTAGTTTATTTTTTATTTTTTATTTTTTAATTTAGGTTATTATTTATTTTATTTTTATTAGTTTATTTTATTTTATTATTAGGTTTAAGTTTAGGTTTTCATTTGTGTTTCTATCTTATTTTATTTTATTATTTTATTTAGGTTTAAGTCTTTTTTATTTATTTTATTTTTAGGTTTAACTTAGTTTAGGTTTATGTTTTTATGATTTTAGGGTTCTGAGTTTAGGTTTAAGGGTTTAAGGGTTTAAGGTTTAGGGTTTAGGGTTTTAGGGTTTGGGCTTTTATGGTTTAGGGTTTCGAGTTAGGGTTTAGGGTTTAGGGTTTAGGGTTTAGGGTTTAGGGTTTAGGGTTGTAGGTTAGGGTTTATGGTTAGTTTTTGTGTTTTGGGTTTAAGGTTTAACATTTAGAATTTAGGGTTTAGGTTTAGGGTTTAGGGTTTATGGTTTATAATTTGAAGCACTTACCTATGTGGGAAGTATTGAATGATTTCAATATAATTAATAATTTATACCATCCAATGTACTTTTTTAAAGTATAGGGTTGTAGGTTTATGGTTTAGGGTTTAGGTTTTAGGTTTAGGGTTCAAGTTTTAGTTTAGGGTTTAGGGTTTAAGTTTTTAGGTTTAGGGTTTGGGGTTGTAGGTTTAGGATTGTAGGTTTAGTGTTGCAGGTTTAGGGTTAGTTTTAGGTTTAAGTTTTTATTTAGTTTTTATTTTATTTTATTTTAGGTTTATTTTATTTTATTTTAGGTTTATTTTCTTTTTATTTTACATTTAGTTTTTATTTTAGTTAGGTTTTTTATTCTTAAGTTTATTTTATTTTTTAATTTAGCTTAGGTTATTATTTATTTTATTTCAATTTATTTTTATTATTTTATTTTATTTTATTTTTAACTTTAATTTTAGGTTTTAGTTTACATTTTTATTTTATTTTATTTAGGTTTAAGTTTATTTATTTTATTTTTAGGTTTTACTTAATTTATGTGTAAGTTTTTAGATTTTTAAGTTTTAGGGTTTAGGGTTTAGGGATTTTTGGTTTAGGGTTTTAGTATTTTGGGTTTAGGGTTTAGGGTTTAGGGTTTAGTATTTAGGTTTTATTGTTTACTATTTTTAGGGTTTAGGGTTTAGGGTTTGATGCACTTACATATTTAAGAAGTATTAAATTATTTCAATATAATTGATAATTGATACAGTCCAATGTATTTTTATTTTTTAAGTATAGGGTTGTAGGTTTAGGGTTTAGGGGTTAAGGTTTATGGTTTAAGGTTTAAGGTTTAGGGTTTAAGGTTTAGGATTTAGTGCTTAGGGTTTAGGGTTGTTGCTTTAGTGTTGTAGGTTTAGGGTTAGTTTTAGGTTTAGGTTTTTATTTAGTTTCTATTTTATTTTATTTTAGGTTTATTTTTTTATTTTAAATTTAGTTTTTATTTTATTTAGATTTTTTTATTTTTAGGTTTATTTATTTTTTTATATTAGTTTATGATATTTTTTATTTTAGTTTAGTTTGATTTTATTTGTTTATTTTATTTTATTTTTAGGTTTAGGTTTAGGTTTTAATTTACATTTTTATTTTATTTTTTATTTTATTTTATTTAGGTTAAAGCTTTTTTATTTATGCTATTTTTAGGTTTTATTTAGTTTAGGTGTAAGTTTTTAGGTTTTTAGGGTTTAGGGTTTAGGGTTTAGGGCTTTAGGGTTTATGGTTTAGGGTTTTAGTGTTTAGGGTATAGGGTTAGGGTTTAGGGTTTAGTGTTTAGGGTTTAGGCTTTAGGGTTTAGGATTTTTAGAGTTTAGGGTTTAAGGTTTAGGGTTTATGGTATTTTTTTTAATTGGTAAACCCATAAGTTTAGGTTATTTAGTTTATTTTTTTATTTATTATAGTTTATTTTATTTTTATTTTTTAGAATTATTTTTTATTTTTATTTAGTTTAGTTTATTTTTTTAGTTTAGTTTTTTTTTTATTTAGGTTTAAGTTTATGTTTATTCTTATTTTAGTTTTATTTTAATTTTAATATTTAGGTTTAGGTTTAGGTTTAGGTTTTTATTTTATTTTTTATGTTTAGGTTTTAGGTTTTTATTTTAGGTTTATTTTTTGGTTTTATTTTTTAGTTTAGGTTTATTTTTAGTTTATTTATTTTATTTAGTTTAGGGTTTAGATTTAGTTTATTCTAGGTTTTGGTTTAGGTTTAGGTTATATTTATTTTAGTTTAGGTTTAAATATCTTTAATTTTGTTTATTTTAGGTTCAGGTTTTTTTTAGTTTAGGGTTTATGTATTATTTTCCATTTATCTTTAGGTTTTATTTTTAGATTTATTTTTTATGTTTGGGTTTTTTTAGTTTTTATTTTAGGTATATTTTATTTTTATTTTACGTTTAGTTTTTATTTTCCTTAGGTTTTTATTTTTAGGTTTATTTTATTTTTTAGTTTAGTTTATTTTTATTTTATTTTATTTTGTATTTAGGTTTAGGTTTAGGTTTAGGTTTTAGTTTAGGTTTTTATTTTATTTTATTTAGGTTTATGTTTTTTTATTTATTTTACTTTTAGTTTTTATTTAGTTTAGGTTTAGGTTTTCAGGTTTTTAAGGTTTGGAGTTTATAGTTTAGGGTTTGGGGTTTAGGGTTTAGGGTGTAGTGTTGTAGGTTTTAGGGTTTAGTATTTAGGGTTTAGGGTTTAGGGTTTTAGGGTTTAAAGTTTAGAGTTTAGGATTTTGGGTTGAGGGTTTAGGGTTTGGGGTTGTAGGTTTAGGGTTTAGAGTTTAGGGTTTAGGGTTAGTTTCAGGGTTTAGCATTTAGGGTTAGGGTTTAATTTTGATTTTATTTTCAAGTTTCAATTTTATTTTTTATTTTTAGGTTTAGGTTTAGACTTTTATCTTATTTTTTAGGTTTGTACTTTAGGTTTTTCTTTTAAGTTTCTTTTTATGTTGTATTTTTTAGTTTAGGTTTAGGCTTATTTTTAGTTTATTTTATTTGGTTTAGTGTTTAGGGTTTAGTGTCTAAGCTTTGGGTTTTATCTTTTTAGGGGTTTAAGGTTAGGGTTTGGTTAGGGTTTAGGGTTTACAGTTTTTTAGGGTTTAGGGTTTAAGGTTTAGGGTTAGTTTTAGGGTTTAGGGTTTAGGATTTAAGGTTTAGGATTTAGGGTTTAGGGTTTTGTATTTTTTTTTAATTAAGTAAACCGATAGGTTTTATTTTGTTTAATTTTTATTTATTTTAGTTTATTTTATTTTTTATTTTTATTTAGTTTAGTTTATTTATTTTAGGTTTATTTATTTTACTTTATCCTTTTTTATTTTATTTTATTTTTTAGGTTTAGGTTTAGGTGTATATTTATTTATTTAGTCTAGTTTTATTTTTATTTTAATTTTTTAAGTTTAGGTTTTATTTTTTATTTTTAAGTATAGGTTTAGGTTTTTATTTTAATTTTTTAGGTGTAGGTTTTAGGTTTTTATTTTAAGTTTATTTTTAGGTATTATTTTTTAGTTTAGGTTTATTTTTAGTTTATTTTATTTTATTTATTTTAGGGTTTAGGTTTAGATTATTTTAGGTTTAAGTTTAGGATCTATTTTTTTAGTTTAGTTTATTTGAGTTTAGGTTTAGGTTCATTTTATTTTGTTTATTTTAGGTTTAAGTTTTTTTTTTAGTTTAGCGTTTAGGTTTTTTTTAGGTTTAAGTTTTTATTTGGTTTTTATTTTATTTTTTTATGTTTATTTTGTTTTTATTTTACATTTAGTTTTTATTCTATTTAGGTTTTTTATTTTTAAGTTTATTTTATTTTTAATTTTATTTAGGTTTTTACTTATTTTATTTTAGTTTATTTTTTTTAATTTTATTTTAGGTTTCTATTTAGGTTTAGGTTTTAGATTTGGTTTTTATTTTGTTATATTTTATTTAGGTTTAGGTGTTTTTATTTATTTTATTTTTAGGTTTTATTTAGTTTAGATTTAGGTTTTTAGGATTTAGGGTATAGTGCATTAGATTTAAGGTTTAGGGTTTGGGGTTTAAGGTTTAGGGTTTAGTTTTATAGGTTTTAGGGTTTAGTGTTTTGGGCTTAGGGTTCAAGTTTTAGGGTTCTATGATTTATGGTTTAGGGTTTAGGGTTTAAGGTTTAGGGTTTAGGGTTTAGGGTTTTAGAGTTTTAGTGTTTAAGGTTAAGGGTTCTAGGTTTAGAGTTTAGAGTTTAGGGTTTAAGGTTAGGTTTTTTTTTTGTTTTTTTTTAAATTAAGTAAACTGCTTGGTTTAGGTTTATTTAGTTTATTTTTTATTTTGATTTATGTTTATTTTTATTTTTATTTAGTTTAGTTTATTTATTTTAGGTTTATTTATTTTAGTTTATGTTTTTTATTTTAGTTTATTTTTTAGGTTTATGTTTAGGTTTAGATTTATTTTTAAATTTTAATTTAATTAAATTTAATTTTTTATGTTTTATTTTTATTATTTATTTTTAGGTTTAGTTTTAGGTTTTTATTTTATTATTTTAGGTTGAGGTTTTAGATTTTTCTTTTAGGGTTTATTTTTTAGTTTAGGTTTAGGTTTATTTTTAGTTTATTTTAATTTATTTAGTTTAGGTTTAGGATTTATTTATTTAAGTTTAGTTTATTTTAGTTTAGGTTTATTTTATTTTTAGTTTAATTTTAGGATTTTGGTTTTATTTTTTATTTATTTATAGGTTTAGGTTTATATTTAGTTGTTATTTTATTTTATTTTATTTAGGTTTTAAATTTTTTAGTTTAGTTTAGGTTTTTTTATTTTAGTTTAGATTTTTTTTTTTCTTTTTTTTTCTTTTTAAGTTTAGGTTTTAGTTTATGTTTTTATTTTATTTTATATATTTTGTTTTATTTTGGTTTAGATTTTTTATTTATTTAATTTTAGGTTTTATTTAGTTCAAGTTTAGCTCTTTAACTTTTTATGGTTTAGGGTTTAGGGTTTAGGGTTTATTTAGGGTTTAGGGTATTTTTTTAGGATTTATGGTTGACGGATGAGAGTTTAGGGTTTAGGTTTTACGGTTTAGGGTTTAGTGTCTAGCATTTAGGGTTTTCGGATTTAGGGTTTAGAGTTTAAAGTTTTTAGGGTTTAGGTTGAGGGTTATGGTTTAGGTTTTAGGATTTAGGATTTAGGGTTCAGGATTTATTTATAGTTTAGGATTTTTGGTTTTTTTAACACGGAACAAATTCAAATTAAACATTTCTTCTTTAGTTTATTTAGTTTATTTTTTATTAATTTTAGTTTATTTTATTTTTTATTTTATTTATGTTTACTTTTTTATTTAGTTTATTTATTTATTTTAAGTTTATTTATTTTTATTTAGGATTTTTATTTTAGTTTACTTTTTAGGTTTAGGATTAGGTTTAGGTTTAGGTTTATTTTTTGGTAGAGGTTTATTTTGATTTTATTTTTTAAGTTTAAGATTTATTTTTTTTACTTTAAGGTTAGGTTTAGGTTGTTATTTTATTTTTTTAGATTTTGGTTTTAGGTTTTTATTTTAGGTTTATTTTTAGGTTTTATTTTTGAGTTTAGGTTTAGGTTTATTTTTCATTTATTTAATTATATTTAGTTTTGGTTTAGGTTTAGATTATTTTAGGTTTAGGTTTTATTTATTTTAGTTTAGTTTCTTTTATTTTAGGTTTAGGTTTATTTTATTTTGTTTATTTTATTTTTAGGCTTTTTTTGTAGTTTAGGGTTTAGGTTTTATTATTTTTTTATTTTTAGGTTTTAGTTTTAGGGTTTAGGATTTGGGGTTTTAGGGTTTAGGGTTTAGGGTTTTTGGGATTAGGGTGGTTTAGGGTTTAGGATTTAGGGTTAAGGCTTTAAGGGATTTTTAAAAAAATTAACCATCGAGGTTTAATTTTATTTAGTTTATTTTTTATTTATATTAGTTTATTTTATTTTATTTATTTAAGTTTATTTTTATTTATTTAGGTTTATTTTTTATTTTTACTTTGTTTACTTTAGTTATTTTAGGTTTATTTATTTGAGTTTAGGTTTTTTATTTTTGTTTATTTTTTAGGTTTTCATTTATTTTTTAGATGAGTTTTACTTTTATTTTATTTTTTAAGTTTTTAGCGTTTAGGGTTTAGGGTTTTATGGTTTAGGGATTTAGTATTTATGATTTAGGGTTGGGGTTTAGGGTTTGGGGTTTAAGGTTTAGTGTTTAGGCATCATGGTATAAGGCTTTTAGGGTTTATGGTTTAGGATTTAGGGTTTATAATTTCAAGCACTTACCTATTTAGGAAGTATTAAATGATTTTAATATAATTGATAATTGATGCCGTCAAATGTATTTTTTATAAAAGTATAAGGTTGTTGGTTTAGGGTTTAGGTTTTAGGTTTTAGGTTTAGGGTTCAGGTTTTAGGTTTTAGGTTTAGGGTTTAAGATTTTTTAGGGTTTAGGGTTTAGGGCTGTAGGTTTAGTGTTGTAAGTTTATGGTTAGTTTTACGTTCAGCATTTTATTTAGTCTAGTTTTATTTTTATTTTTATTTTTAGGTTTAGGTTTAGGTTTTTATTTTATTTTTTTAGGTTTAGCTTTTAGGTTTATTTTAGGTTTTATTTTTAGTTTATGTTTATTTTAGTTTATTTATTTTATTTAGTTTAAGTTTTAAGTTTAGTTTATTTTAGGTTTAGGTTTAGGTTCTATGTATTTTAGTTTATTTTAGTTTAAGTTTAGGTTTCTTATATTTTGTTTATTTTAGGTTTAGGGTTTATGTTTTATTTTTTATTTATTTTTAGGTTAATTTTTTTAGGTATAGGTTTTTATTTAGTTTTTATTTTATTTTATTTTATGTTTATTTTATTTTTATTTTATGTTTAGTTATTATTTTCTTTAGGTTTTATAGGTTTATTTAATTCTTTTAGTTTAGTTTAGGTTTTGTTTATGTTTTAATTTATCTTTTGTTTTTATTTTTATTTTTTTAGGTTTAGGTTTAAGTTTGGGTCTAGGTTTTAGTTTAGGTTTTTATTTTATTTTATATATTTTATATTATTTAGGTTTAGGTTTATTTTTTCTTTTTTTTAGGTTTAATTTACTTTATGATTTAGGGTTTAGTGTTTAAGGTTTGGGTTGAGGGTTTAGGGTTTAGGGTTGTAAGTTTTAAGATTTAGTGTTTAGGGTTCAGGGTTTAGGGTTCAAAGTTTTAGTGTTTAAGGTTTTGGATTTAGGGTTTAGGCTTTAGGCCTTAGGATTTTAGGGTTTAGGGTTTAGGGTTTAGGTTAAGGGTTTTTTTATTTAATATTTATTTATTTATTTTAAATTAAGTAAACTAGTATGTTTATGTTTATTTAGTATATTTTTTATTATAATTTTTTTTATTTTGTATTTTGATTTAGCTTTTTTTATTTTTGTTTAGTTTAGTTTATTTATTTTAGGTTTATTTATTTTATTTTATGTTTTCTATTTTAGTTTATTTTTTATGTTTAGGTTTAGGTTTAGGTTTTTTTTAGCTTAGTTTTAATTTTATTTTATTTTTTAGGTTTTGATTTTATTTTTTATTTTAAGGTATAAGTTTAGATTTTAATTTTATTTTTTTAAGATTAGCTTTTAGGTTTTTCTTTTAGGTTTATTTTGTAGTTCAGGTTGAGATTTATTTTTAGTTTATTTTATTTTATTTAATTTAGGTTTAGGTTTCAGTTTAGTTATTTTAGGTTTAGGTTTAGTGATTTTTTTTTAGTTTAGGGTTTAGGTCTTCTTTTTTTATTTATTTTTAGGTTAATTATTTAGGTTAGGTTTTTATTTAGTTTTTATTACATTTTATTTTAAGTTTGTTTTGTTTTTATCTTAGGTTTAGCTTTTATTTTATGTAAATTTTTTATTTTTTAGTTTACTTTAGGTTTTTATTTATTTTATTTTATTTTAGTTTTTATTTTTTATTTTATTTTCTTTTTTAAGTTTAAGCTTAGGTTTAGGTTCAGGTTTTAGTTTATGTTTTTATTTTATTTTATTTATTTTATTTTATTTTAGTTTAGATTTATTTATTTATTTATTTAATGTTTTATTTAGTTTTGGTGTAGCTTTTTAGCTTTTTAGGGTTTAGGGTTTTATGTTTAGTGTTTGGGTTTAAGGGTTTAGGGTATAGGATTTACAGATTAGGTTTTATGGTTTAGGATTTAGGATTTAGGATTTCAGGGTTTAGAGTTTATGGTTTAGGGTTTTTAGGCTTTAGGATTTTGGTTTAGGGTTTTGGTTTTAGTTTTAGGGTTCAGGTTTTAATTTAGAAATTAGTTTTTTTTTTGGTATTTTTTATCACAGAACAAATTCATATTCAACATTTTTTCATTTGTTTTTTTAATTTATTTTTAATTTATTTTAATTTATTTTAATTTATTTTATGTTTATTTATGTTTATTTTTTTATTTAGTTAATTTATTTATTTTAGGTTTATTTATTTTAATTAAGTTTTTTATTTTATTTTGTTTTTTAAGTTTAGGTTTAGGTTTAGGTTTATTTTTTAGTTGAGTTTTATTTTTATTTTGTTTTTTAGGTTTATGGTTTATTTTTTACTTTTAGGTTTAGGTTTAGGTTTTTATTTTATTTTTTTAGGTTTAGGTTATAGCTTTTTATTTGAGGTTTACTTTTAGGTTTTATTTTTTAGTTTAGGTTTAGTTTTCTTTTTAGTTTATTTGGTTTTATTTAGTTTAGGGTTTAGGTTTAGTTTTTTTTAGGTATAGGTTTTTATTTGGTTTTATTTAGTTTAGTTTATTTTAGTTTAGGTTTAGGTTTATTTCAATTTTTTTTTAATTTTAGGTTTAAGTTTTTTTTTAGTTTAGGGTTTAGGTTTTTTATTTAGTTTTACGTTTTTTTTTCATTTATTATTTATGTATAATTTTTTTTTAATTTATTTTAGGTTTATTTTATTTATATTTTAGGCTAAGTTTTTATTTTATTTAGGTTATTTATTTTTTTTAGTTTAGTTTAGATTTTTATTTATTTTGTTTTAGTTTAATTTTTAATTTTTAATTTATTTTATTTTCAGGTTTAAGTTTAAGTTTAGGTTTTAGTTCATGTTTTTATTTTATTTTTGTTTAAATTTTATTTATTTATTTTATTTTCATGTTTTATTTAGTTTAGGTTTAGGTTTTTAGCTTTTTAGGGTTTAGGGTTTAGGTTTTAGAGTTTAGTGTTTAGGGTTTAGGGTTTTAGGATTTAGGGTTTAGGATTTATGGTTTAGTTTTTTTGTGTTTTTAGGATTTAGGGTTTAGGGCTTAAGGTTTAGGGTTTAGGTTTAGGGTTCATGTTTTAGTTTAAGGTTTAAGGTTTTTGGTTTTTTTTTTAAAGAAAACAAATTGAGATTCAACATTTCTTCTTTTGTATGTTTACTTTATTTAGTTTATTTTTTATTTAATTTAGTTTATATTATTTTTTAATTATTATTTATGTTTATTTTGACTTAGTTTAGTTTATTTATTTTATGTTTATTTATTTTATATTAGGTTTTTTATTTTAGTTTATTTTTTTAGGTTTAAGTTTAGGTTTATTTTTTTGGTTGAGTTTTATTTTTATTTTATTTTTTAGGTTTAAGTTTTGGTTTTATTTTATTTTTTAGATTTAGGTTTTAGGTTTATTTTTAAGTTTTATATTTTGGTTTAGCATTAGCTTTATTTTTAGTTTATTTTATTTTCTTTAGTATTGGTTTAGGCTTAGGTTTAGTTTATTTTAGGATAAGGTTTAGGTTTAGGTTTGCTTTGTTTATTGTAGTTTAGGTTTAGGTTTGTTTATTTTGCTTATTTTTTTATTTTAGGTTTAGTTTTTTTAGTTTAGGGTTAGGTTTTATTTTTTATTTATTTTTAGGTTTTAGTTTAAGGTTTATTTTTTATGTTTAGGTTTTTATTTAGTTTTTATTTGAATTTAATTTAAGTTTATTTTATTTTAATTTTATGTTTACTTTTTATTTTATTTATGTTTATAATTCATAAGTTTATTTTATTTTTTAGTTTAGTTTAGGTTTTTGTTTATATAATTTTAGTTTATTTTTATTAGTTTAATATATTTTACATTTTAGTTTAGGTTTTTATTTTATTTTATTATTTTACTTTATTTAGGTTTAAGTATTTTATATTTATGTTATATTTATTTTATATTTATGTTTTATTTAGTTTTGGTTTAGGTTTTTAGGTTTTTAGGTTTTTAGAGTTTAGAGTTTAGAGTTTATGGTTTATGGTTTATGATTTTAGGGTTTAGGGTTTAGGGTTAGGGTTTAGGGTTTAGGGTTTAGGGTTTAGGGTTTAGGGTTTAAGGTTTAGTGTTTAGGCTTTAAGGTTAAGGGTTTTGGGGATTTTGGGTTTAGGGTTTTTAGGGTTTGGGGTTTTTAGGGTTTAAGGTTAGTTTAGGGTTGAGGGTTGTAGGTTTAGGATTAGTTTTATGGTTTAGGGTTTAAGGTTTAGGATTTAAGGTTTAGGATTTTTAGGTTTTATTTTTTAGTTTAGCTTTAGCTTTATTTTTAGTTTATTTTATTTTTTTTATTTTAGGTTTAGGTTTAGTTTTAGTTTATTTAAGGATTAGGTTTACTTTTTATTTATTTTTGTTTAGCCTCTTGTAGTTTAGGTTTAGGTTTATTTTATTTTATTATTTTTAATTTTATGTTTAGGGTTTTTGTAGTTTAGGGTTTTGCTTTTAATTTTAATTTTTTTTAGGTTTTATTTTAAGGTTTATTTTTTATGTTTTGGTTTTTATTTAGTTTTTATTTTATTTTATTTTAGGTTTATTTTATTTTTACTTTACCTATAGTTTTCAGTTTATTTTGGTTTTTTATTCTTAGGATTATTTTTTTGTTTAGTTTAGATTTTGATTTATTTTATTTTAGTTTATTTTTATTAGTTTATTTTATTTTATTTTTAGGTTTAGGTTCAAGTTTTAGTTTAGATTTTATTTTATTTTATTATTTTATTTTATTTAGGTTTAGGTTTATTTATTTATTTTATTTTAAGGTTTTTAGATTTTTAGGGTTTAGGGTTTAGAGTTTAGGGTTTAGGATTTAGTGTTTATGGTTTAGGGTTTAAGGTTTAAGGTTTTTAGGGTTTAGGGTTTAGGGCTAATTTAGGGTTTAGAGTTTAGGGTTTAGGTTTAGGGTTTAAGATTTATGGTTTGGGGTATAAGGTTTAGGTTTTAGGGTTTATGGTTAGTTTAAGGTTTAGGGTTTAGGATTTAGGATTTAGGGTTTTAAGTTTAGGGTTAGTTTTATAGTTTAGGGTTTAGTATTTAGGGTATAGGGTTTAGGATTTAGGTTTTTTTCTAAATTAAGTAAACCGGTAGGTTTAAATTTATTTAGTTTATTTTTTATTTCTTTAGTTTTATTTATTTTTATTTTTATTTAGGTTAATTTTTTATTTTTATTTAGTTTAGTTTATTTATTTTAGATTTATTTATTTTAGTTTAGGTTTCTTATTTTAGGTTTAAGTTTAGGTTTAGGTTAATGTTTATTTTTTAAATTTTTTTATGTTATCTTTTAGGTTTAGGTTTTATTTTTTATTTTAAGGTTTTTGTTTACATTTTTATTTTATCTTTTTAGGTTTCGTATTTTAAGTTTATTTTGAGGTTTTTTTTGTTAGTTTAGGTTTAAGTTTTTCTTAGATTATTTTAGGTTTTGGTTTTTTTAGTTTAAGGTTTAGGTTTTATTTATTATTTATTTTTAGGTTTAGGTTTTTATTTAGTTTTTATTTTATTTATGGTTTTCTGCCACGATCCTTTAAGATCTTTGATGGCAGTGGTAACCCATAATAACATATTGCACACTTTAGAGCCAGCTGTTGCAACACGAAAGAAGGTTTGCTAGTTGCAAAGGACAACTTAGGGAGGGTGACAGCTCAGCAGCAGCAGCAGCTCAGCATGCTTGCCCGGGATAGTCTAGTAGCGCAGCCACCAACTGAGTCCAGTACTCCCTCCACCAATGGAGCTACCATCTCTTCTGCTTGGTCTTCTTCTGCTAGCAGGAGCATTGTATCTACTGATAAGGGCAATAAATTCCTTACATCGCTTATTTTACTTGATTTTTTTCATGTACCACCACCCAAAATGAAATTAATGAAGAAAGTTGATTCTACTTATATATTTTCTACTTCTGATGCTTTTGATTTCATTTTTATTGAAAACTCTCTGAGTTTAAATAAAAATAATATCTCTAGGGATCCCATAAGAGAAGCTATAGGTTTGCCTGACCAGAAGGTAGAACTTACCTCATCATTCCAAGAAGTCATTGAAGTCAACCTACGTAGTGACAAAGTTCTACCTCTTAGGGTAGCACCTTAGGATAAGGGTAAACAAGTCATTAGTTCTAGTGAGTAGATAGCCCCTCCATAGGATGCTCCACCCATGGATATGCTTGTGGATGACTAAGCTAGAGTTGATTACAATGTCCTAGCTTACCTTACAAAGTATACAGCTATGTTAAGCATATACGACGGCCTTGTCTTATCCAAAAAGATGAGGGAATCTCTAATCAAGGCCTTACTTGATCTAGAGATATGGTTAGCTCAACTGACCGCTAATAAAGAGGAGCCATGCCACTCGAAGGATATCTTAAGGGTTACATTCAGCATTGAAGACATACTCCTAGAGATGATCGAGCGCAATCGCTTCTTTACATTATATTAAATGTTGGCAAATACAAGCTATCTAGAGTTCTGTTGACCCCAGGGCAAAGCCTTCTCACCACTGGTCATCCTAATCCCCCATAGCATTAATCCTAATTTCTATTGCAAAAATTAAATTTATGTGGGAAAAGTAAATATAACTACACCTACTAAATAGAGGTTAGCTAAAAATACATATAATCCCAAGAAGTTCTATTTATAATTTGGACTTAGCACCCTATACATAGGTAACTAAGCCCACATGCCCTAACTTGGATTATGCATAAGGATATAAGCAACCATCAAAAAGAGCATTCACACTTATTTTTAAGCATCCCTTAACCATAATCTCCTGCTTAAAACATGATTAAGCTAATATTGGCCTATTTTCCAGTCTACGAAGCATACACCCTAACATTTAATATAAAATAAGACATTATAAAATAAAACATACATCACATCATACACCGTCCTAACTTAGAGCTTGAAGTGATGACTTAATTCTAATGTGTGTATTAAGGATTGTGTGGTAAGTCTTGTTAGGCATTAGTGTTGTATTTTCTAAGTGTAGAAGGATTCAATTTAACATGAAAAGTTGATTTCACTTGAAGTAGTTTAATTGATTTGACAAATTGAATTTGTGATTTCTTTTATTTCATTTGATTATACTTAGCAACTAAGTATTATAAAGAGAGGAAAAGAGGATTGCTCTCTTTCATCCCTACCTTTAGTCACTTTTTAAAGTATATTAATTTGATTTAGTTCTCTTTAGTGAATGGCTTATTAAATGATTTTATTAATCCTTAGTTTATGTTCACTTTAAATAATCCTATTCAAAATGAAAGGCATCTTAAGATTAATATAATTCAATTACTACCACATGACATATATTAAATCATTCCTTTCCATCACATGTAACATGTATATGATTTAATCTTAAGTGTATCTATACATGCAACATATTTTATTTTACTTAAATGATGAATGTATATGTATGTTTAGAATTTATATTTTATTTGATTAAATTATTTATACATATTAATTTAAAAATTTATTCAAATTCCTAAAGAAAAATGACATAAGAATGAAATTAAATAGGCATGTGCCATTGTTAAACCAGTGACGTGAGGTAATCAAATGACCTCCTTGGAGCTAGCTAAAGCCTCGTATTCTTGAGATGTCCAGACTATATACCCATTTGCATTCAAACATATGTAAATTTGTATAAATGAACATAGGAAGTAAGCTCCAAATCATATGGCTAATTAATTCAACCACTTAGTCAATTATGAATGCATGCAATTTTAATGTAAAATGTAATTTTCATTCACTAATCACAAATACATATACATGTACAAAGATATAGGCAAGTAATCAAATGAACTCCTTGGGGCTAACTAAAGCCTCGTATTCCTGGGATGTTTAGACTATATACTTGCTTTTCTTGGACACACATGGATGTATACATAAATGAGGGAAAGAAAACCATGCAAAGATTATATATTTTTTGATTTAATCATTTATATATATATGAATTAAAGCTCTATCCAAATTCTAATATTGAAATACATAAGAATGAAATCAAATGGGTACGTATCGTTGCTAAACTAGGGAAGTGAGGTAATCAAATGGCCTCATTGGGGCAAGCTCAAGCCTCGTGTTCCCAGGATGTTCATACTATATACCCATTATCATTCAATCTTATATAAATCAACACTTGAATAGAGGAAAGAGAACTCAACATTCATACACTTAAACTATAAGCACATGCATTTCTTATGTATTTATAATTAACATCATAACACATATTATTAGTCATTTATAAGGTTTTGAGAAGATGGATTTAATAGTGATAATAGCCACGCATATATTAAATTAAATCAACACATGCAAGCTTACATAAATGAAATCCATTTTATTTTACTTGATTTTGAAATGATGGATGCATGAATTCAAATTACTTACCAAATTTAACATGATTGGAATGAGGACAATCGAATATAAGCATGTGATTCATTCAACAAAACTAGTTCTTAAGGATAATCAAATCAAATAAGATTATATAAAGCAAACCAAAGCTTCTTTATTAATTATGTTTTGGATTTGATTTGATCTAAAGAGGAGAAGAGAAATCATCACTTGATGTTTTAAACCTATTCCCACATTAGTGATTTGATTTAATTTAAGGAAATGTAATTAAGTTGATTTTATGGGTTAATTAAGTTGAGCCCTTAATTAGATGAATTAATTACCCTTGCCTATGTCACCTTAAAGTAATTAACTAAATAAATATGAGCAAACATGGTATGCATGGAAAATAAACTTGCAATGATCCTAGTAAATAAAAGGGGCCTAATATAATTAGATCAAGATTAATAGTTATTTAGATTAAAGGACTTAATTAATTACATTTATGGTTTTCCCACACATGTGGACTAACCATATTTTCATTAAATTCCTTTATACACTTAAAGATCTACCCCATGATTTAATTAATAAAGGTCTCATGTGATTATGATTTCAATTTGATTAAGTGATTTAATTAATTAATTAAATATTAATTAATTTCATTTTAAAAAAGGGTGAATGAACTTAAGGAAAGGGGTCCCAACTCTATTCCTTAGTTCACTTACTGCTAAACAATGATTAATAAACTTAATTAACCAATTTATTACTATTCATGGGATTAGTTAATCATTAATTAACTTAAAAGATTAGTTAAGGTTTAATTAGTCAATTTTCTTAATTAAGTGAGTAATAAATTCTAAGAAAATAATGAGAGGCAGAGGTCATGCCATTAAATTAACTTACAAAATTTGGGATTAATTACTCATGTAATTATGGAGTAATTAAGCTATTTAATTCAATAATTAAACTTTAATTACTATTCAAAATTAGTTAAGATCATTTTTAATTAATTCTCATCTAAAAAACTTTTAAAATGAACATTTATTTGCATTTTTTATTTCCCTATGTTTTTTTATGATTTTAGATGTTTCAGCCATTAGAAATGATTAATTAAGATTAATTAAAGCTAATCCTATTGGCGCCACATGGAACACTTTGTACATGGCACCGCAGGATTGGCTACTTAAAACTTGTCTGACTTAGTGCCTATGTGGTGGTGATGGACGTGCTTTCTCATCCGCTATCCAATCTAAGATCGGATGGTTATGATTAATCCCAAAGCTTAATAGGATTAAATCTGATTGATCTAGCAGATCTAATCACGACAGTCCATTTTGATCAAGTGGAACAGATGGTACGTGTTCTAACATCATGCAAGTGAGGTAGAATGGAGTCCATCTACCTTTGCTCTCTTGATCTGAGCTTACCCATGCTTGGATCAACTCCAAAAGGATCCCACATCTTCATGACATCTATCGAAGGAGATCCAACAGTCAAGATCACACAAGATGAAGGTTTTCTTTAAAAAGCTCCAACCCATTTTTACTTAAGGATTAGTTTTGGAAGCATACCTCACCAGAGGTCAAGACCGAAGGCTTGATGATTGAGGAAGCTTCATCTAATGGAGACAATGCCCTGTTGAGTAGCAATTGGATCAATCCCTTGACATTCACTTGGAAGGACATGAACTGATGATTTGGAGCTCAGATTTGATCAAAATCCCACCTCTAGTGCCTGGGAAGGTTGGGAAATAATTCATTCTTGCATGATGAGGCCTAGGGAAAGTGAGTGCAAAATTAATTTGAGTTTAATGGAGAAATGGGGGAGTTAGGTCAAAAATGGGAGTGTCCTATTTCAGAATGGATGGGAATGGAATTTTTTGATCTAGGAATGAGCTTATGAGGTTAGGGAATGGCTCTTGCAGCTCTTCTTGTTTAGCTAGGGCTCTGAGGAATTATTTTTGTGTGTTTTGAGTGGGAAGGGGGGGTATATAGCCCCCATTCATCTTGATTGGATGGTGGGATTAGGTTTGTCTTCTAGTGGCCATTTGGCCATCTCTGGGAGTCATGGGTGGTAGGGAGGAGGTGAGTTGGCTTGGCTTGGCTGGTTGAAGGTGTGAAGGTGGTTGCCAAGGAGGAATCATGACTTTCTTATGGGTTTCAAATGCTCCAATGGGGAAGGTGAGGTGATTACAACTCCAATGGGTCATGGTCGACCCAACCACCCCTTGGGTAAGGTTGGGCAATGTCCTATATGCCTAGGTTCACCATTGGGAGAGTATTAAATGGCCAAGAAATGGAAATGATCACTTACATGGGAGATTTGTCTCATGTGATGCTCTTGACCTAAGGGTAGAATGATCATTTGGCATTGGATTTGATTTGGGCAGACTTGAAATGATCCAAAAGTTGGTAAGCCCAAATTTTAAGTCAATTGGAGTTGATTTGATTAGGTTTGGCTCAATTTGACTCATTTTGGTCAATTTGAGTTAGGTTTGGTCAAGTTGACCAAGTGGTTAAGTTTGGTGAAACCAAGGGTTGGGTCAAGTTCATATGATCATTTGCCATGTTTTGGTTAAATTGATTTGGTTTAGTTTATGTCATTTGAATTCATTTGGGTAAAATGGGTTAAGTTGACCAATTTGACCAAATTGGCTTCGGTTAGGTGTTGGTCTAGGTTTAGTTGACCAATTGAAGATGATTGTACACTTTGGTTTTAATTAATTTGGATTTGGTTTTGAATTAGGCCAACTTGAACCTTTAGGTCAATTTGGGCTATATGTCAAATCAATTGGGTCCAATCATGGCTTTGGTCATGTTCAACAATCAATTTGGAATGAACTTGAGCCATTAGTTGCAATCAAATTGGTTTATATTTTTATTTGACCTAATTTGGTCTTCTAGAATAATTTGGGTCAACTTGGGTCCAAAAGGACAATTGGGATTGATTTGACTTAATTAAAGGTCAAGTCATATTCAAATATTGATTTTGATTTAGTATGAATCATTGGTTTCAAGGGATTTAGCTTAGGTTGAAATTTGGCTAGTTTGGGTTCATATAGGTTATGGGGTTGACATTTTAATTTGGGTTCATATAGGTTTGGCTAATTTGGTTTTGGATTTGAATTTTAATTTGACATTTTAATTGAACTTCAGGTTTGGTTTGAGAATGTGAACATGGATTAGATTTGGGTTGTAGATTAGGTGGATTATCCTAATCCCTAAGGCATAACCTAATCCAATGGTTAACCCTTCTAAGTCTTTATGCTTAGGTTAAGTGTTTTCATAATTGTTAGAAGTGGCTTATGACTAGAGAAGTCTTAGTGTTTAGAAGACTCTTAAGTGTTGCCCTTGGAGATAGATGATTGGAAGACTGAAGTCACGTTTCACATTATAGACTCAGATACATCTTTCAACACTTTGTTTGGAAACCATGAATACATAAGAACAACATAGTTCCATCCTCTCTACATCACTATATGAAGTTCGTGAGAGGTGGGATCATCTACTATGTCAATGGAGATCTCAAGCCATTTATAATTCATGAGGTTAGCATATATAAGGATGCAACTTACTACCTCCCTAAAATCAACAAGTCTATTCTCGTGAACTTGGCCAAATTTTAAAAATAAAAATAAAAAGAAAAAGAAAAAGAAAAGAAAAGAGAAAATGATAAAGAAAATAAAAGGGAACAAAAATAGACTTGGAGGAGGAAGTGAAGCCTAATATTAGATTTCACCCATAGTTCATTACTTCATTCAAACATATGGGTAGGATGACCTGACCTCCACGAGGCAGAAGAAGAGGCCAATTCAGAGGACATCCTAGGGGTGGAAAACCTCCTTATTGGCCACCCAATAGAAGATATGTCACAACTACTAGGAGTACACCTGTTATCCATATAGACTTAAAATCTATTTTATAAGATGAGTCTTTTATGGTTACCACACCAGCCAACTCTTCTCAACAGTAGATTCCCATGAAGGTGACACTTGAGCCAGATAATGATGAAGATCAGGCTCTAATCTGGTCCAAAGATGAAAACCAAGATCAAGAGACTAGGATACTATTAGCCATCGATGATCAGAGATTGCATGGATACGGCTAGGCGATGCCACCAATGTCAAATACACGGTGTGGTCCTGAACCAACCACCGAACATTATAAATCCTACATTGGCCCCATGGACATTCAAGTGTTGGTGTACCAGCATAGTGGGTCTGATTGATCCTCCTTTTTTCAAGGGTCATCGATTCATCTTAGCTGCTACTGAATACTTTTCCAAATGGGCGGTGATTCCATTGGTTTGCCTCTGATACATTATGGTGTTGCATTCGAAAGCAGATCAATAACTTTTGGAGACACAACATAGATTGGAGATATTTTATCATCAACTACCCAAGGACAAACAACTTAGAAGAAGCCTTCAATACTCATCAAATAAAAGAAGACACTTGATAATAGCGATAATGGCATTTTGAGCCTTGCTCTTGCATCACATATAGAACTCTAACTCAAGCTACTCCTTTCTCCTTAGTGTATGGGTCCCAAGCCATTCTACCATTAGAAGTCCAACTCTCATCACTAAGGATAGATGTGGGTAGCAAAATCATAATAGAGTAGAACATCAAGTTGAGGTTAGAAAAGCTCAAAGGTTTGGAGGAGAGATGCCTGCGGGCATGCCAAAACTTTAAGTTGTATAGAGCTAAAATGATTCAAGCTCAGAACAAGTTGGTCCATCCTAAAACTTTTCAAGTAGGAGAGCTTATTTTAGTTCAAAGGAGACTGATTGTTGCCCATCGTAAGATGGGAGGCAAGTTTGAATCCACTTGGGAAGGCCCTTTGGCAAAGAGAAGGTCTACCAAGGAGGATCTTATCAGCTTATTAATAAGAGAGCATCCAATGTTTTGAATCAATGTGCTCTACTTAAAGAAATATTATAAATCATGTTCAAAAATAATTATCATTAATGAAAATTCCATTTCAAATTCAATCTCTTCTATGTTGAAAGTATTCTTATTTATGAATCTACCACGATGTGTTTAGGGTAGGTGTAAGGAACCCGATCGATGTCCTATCCTTCATCGATATAACACAAACACAAACTACACACAAATATATAAAATAAACACATATCATTTGTCTCGGGCTACTCTGAGTTGAGATAATACTCCCAACAGTACTCACTCAATAGCTGCTCTAGGGCTAACGCTACTTTTCTGTGTCTAGCGGTGTTTTACGCTTTGGAGGATGTAAGTCTACTATGCTTTCTTCGCAGCTGCCTTGTTAGTTTGGTAGGCCTCACTGCGTGGCTGGTAAGCTACCTCATGTTGGTTACGTTTAAGAGGATGTGAGTCTGGTATGCATTCTTCTTAGATTAGCCTTCATGCACTAATTGGGTCAAGTATATTTGATGTTTAGGATAAGTCCCCTAGCATCCACTTCTTCAAGTTAGTCCGATCCTTCCTTGAGCTCCATTAGTAGTTGGAATAGCATCTGTCTTGTCGGCGAGATATTATCTTAATGATTAGTAACACTTGGAAAGTTGTAAGCCTACACACTTTCTTTCTAGATTGATCGTTGTACACCAATGGGACCTTTAGGTTGGTTGGTTCTCACAATGCTAATGGATACACCACTCATGCTGACTAATACACCTTAGGTTGGTCAGTTCTTGCACCTTAGGATACACCACTCATGGCAGATGTAAGTCTACTTCACATTCTCCTTGAGTTTACCACTATACAGCTATAGGATTTCTTTTTCAGGGCTCAAGATGATGCCCCTAGCACATCTCTCCTATTGGCACTATATTTGGATCACATCCTTTGTGAACCCATTTATACATTCCTTGAGTTATTATCGGATTGGACAGTTCCTCTTCCTAATAAACACCCCTATGGTTAGAGAATCCATTCTATAGATGTGCAGATTCTCATTTGGTCTAGTAAATCTGAGATAGGCTAAGGCTGACATAGCCCCTTCTCAATGTGGTCCCTTGCATATCAACAGGGTCAATGCAAACATATAAACAAAATATATACTCACTTGTGGATTAGGAAGACACCCTCAATGATAAATTTTCCCAAGAAGGCATCCTATCTTTAGGCCAATTTAAGAAAAACTCCCTATAGGAATCGCCTGGCTACTCTTGAGTTTATATAAGTCCCCAATGGCATTCACTCAGTAGTGGGCCTTATGCCAAGTTCTATTTGTTGTGCTACCAACAAGTCACCCCAATGGTTGTTCCCTGCTTTAGAAGATGTAAGTTTGCTACTCCTTCCTAGCACAACTGTTGCACACCGAAAGGCAACCCCCTAGGTTCGCTAGCTCTCCCCCACGACCAGTGGACTATTCTTTTGGATTTATAAATTTGAGATTGGACATGTCCGATATTGCCCCCTTCTTAGTGGGTCCATTGCACACTGACATGGTCAATAAATTAAATCGATCAAATTTGACCGAGCTCACATCCCCAATGGATATTAACTTAATTCAAAATCAAACTAAACCAAACTAAACCATATCAAATCACATGAAATTAAAATAAAACTAATCCTAACTACTTTTGAGTTGACATAAGTCCCTAATAGCATTGATTCAGTATTCACCCTAGGTCAGATTTTATTTATTGTGCATCCAATAGGTCACCCTAGTAGTTCCTCACTTTGGAAGATGTAAGTCTGCTACACCTTCTTCCTAGCACAATCGTTACACAAAGAAATGCAACCCCTTAGGTTGGCTAGCTCTACCCTGCAGCTAGTAGACTATCACTTTAGATTTATAAACCTGAGGTAGGTCAAGGCTGATATAGCCCCTTCTCAATGGGTCCATCGTACACCAACAAGGTCTATACATTAATTCAGATTACATTAAACCTAACATGATTTTCCCCAATGGAGTTAAATCATACCCTTCTCCCAATGGAGCCCCAAATCATATATAAACATGTCAAGCAAACAAATCAAATTCAAAAGCAACCTCCCTAGTGGAGCCAAATTAAACCAACTTCCCCAATATAGTCTAAATCAAAGAAATCCAACCAAACTCTCTCGTGGATACATCCCCACACAAACCTATGAAATAAACTCAAATCTCAATCCCTAGTGGATAGCTCAACCGCTTCCCTAGTGGAAGGTTCATATACCCAATCCTGGACTCGAGCCCATATCTCTAGCATATGTGCCTCCACATCATAGAACAAATTAAAGTCGATTCAATCATAATCCTCAAAGGATTATAGATTCTTATCCCTAAGGGATCTTCTTTCCAAAAATCATATAATCAAATCAAATTCAAACCATATCCCCAACATATTTTCTTCTTCTATGCCCTTGACATAGACCCCTCATATGTCATTTCCAATGCATGTGATCCCCTATCAGATCTCCCTCCATGTCCTTGGCATGGAATTCTCATCAAATCTTATTTCTTCTTTTATGCAAACCTTTAATACTTCAACCAAAACTGTAACAATGTATTGGATCAAATTACATCTTAACATTATAATCAATATTTTATGATTTGTCATGGTGCAAGCTCAAACTAACTACACAATATCATGCTAAACATATTATAGTGTGAATTAACACACTATATAATATATATAATTTATGATGTTATATTATAATTTGCTATAATATAATATATCATCTAACATTACACCTCATTAGAATCACTTAAAAGGAACAAATAACAAAATTTTCTAAAAATATGAATAATGTTCATTTTTTATGTAAAATTGTTATTTTTTTAGTATAAATGGTTCAAAATAGCATAATTTTAGTGTTGCTTCTTTGTGTGTGATG
Source organism: Cymbidium sinense (assembly GCA_021442155.1). Classification (NCBI taxonomy): domain Eukaryota; kingdom Viridiplantae; phylum Streptophyta; class Magnoliopsida; order Asparagales; family Orchidaceae; genus Cymbidium; species Cymbidium sinense. The sequence continues at coordinate 126,918,121 of CM038214.1, forward strand.
TGCATTTGACCAAATTTTTCCATCTCAACCTTCAAATGAACAATTTTGTGAGTTTTGACCCAATGTATTATAACAAAAGTAAAACATACTAAAATGTACAATAACATTTAGTATACCACCACATTCATATATTTATGAAGCTATATTGTTATGTACATTATATTTTAATATGCTTTCATATAATATATTATCTTACATTACACCTTAAAATGAATCCCTTTAAGCAAAAAAATATAAATTTTGGTCTAAAAATGAACATTTATTTTGGATGCAAAATTCCTTTCTTTTGATTAAATGACACACCATCGCACACCCCCAAAAATGTTCCTAAAATCTTACCTTATATTTGGCCAAATCCCATAATCTCAGCCTATAAATCAAAATATTTATGAATTATACCAATACAAACTCTACTACATCATACAATAATAAACTAAAATATGCTAAATAATAGGTAGTAATACACAATAGTATGCTATAATGCATGATGTTATGCTATGTTATATTATAATATAATCTATAAATAAATTATATTATATTATTATATTGCATATCACATCACAAGTATTATAAAAATAAAATTAGTCTAAATTAAAAAAATTTATATATTTTAGTCGTATCACTTACATATTTTAAATTGAAATAATATATTATGATGCCATGCTCTACCTATTATGAATTTGGCCTAATTCCACCATTTTAAAGTCTAAATCAACATTTTCATAAATAATGCTAGTGTAGGCTCGACTGTATGATTGTAAAATATTGAAAGAATTTAAAATGTGTAGAACAATATATTTTGATATATGATGCTACACTTTGCTACAACATATAATATTTATTTTTAACATAAAATCTTACTTTCTAGACTACAAGTGGCATAACGCACCTTTAGTACTACAACTAATTCCCACTTCAAATTTAACAAATTTCATCATCTGATTTATTAAATCAATATTTTTATGATTTCTATTAATATAGACTATAGGGAACAATTCCATAATATATTACAACATTTCAAAACATCTTATAACATCCAAAAACACATCACTACATGCTGAAATATAAGATGCTACATTATACTATAATATATGGTATTATAATATGATTTAGGTTTAGGGTTTAGGGTATTCAAATCTCTAAATGTTAAGTGATAGTCTCTTGATAACATTCATTATCTACTCTTAATCTTTATTCAAGTGTTTAAAGGTTTGGGTTTAGGGTTTGGGTTTAGGTTTAGGTTTAGTAGGGTTTAGGTTTAGGTTTAGGTGTGGTTTAGGGTTTGTGGTTTTAGTTGGTGGTTTAGTGGGTTTAGGTTTAGGTTTAGGGTTTGGTGGTTTGTGGTTTAGGAGGGTTTAGTGTTGTAGTGTTTAGAGTTTAGGGTTTTAAGGTTTAGTGGTTTAGGGTTTAGGTTTAGGGTTTAGGTTTTAAATTTTAAGTTTTAGTTTAGGGTTTAGGTTAGATTTGAGGTTTTTTAATATAACAAATTCATATTCAACATTTCTTCTTTTTGATTTCATCAACCAAGTAGCACCCCCAGTTTTCTAAGATAGAAGCAATGACAGATAAAAAATGAGCACCAATAAAGAAAATCAAAAACCCTAGATAAGTAGAACTGTCTCTACTATAAAGACATAATTCCATAAGCAGCAATTAGATTGTTCTTCGTTTCCAATTCCTACCTCCCAGTGGATCTCATCCTAGATCTCTCCCATAACATCATGCTTGTAACCTCCATCACTCCTCTAACCTCCATAACCACCAATACTCTGAACACCACCTCCATATCCACCGACCTATCCCCCACCACCACGATATCCTCCACCTCCACCTTTACCTCTCACTGCATGACTGAGCCTAGTTGATGGTGATGTTCCTGCCATCAAGGTTTTGCCCATTCTTAGGGATTAGGGTTAGTTTAGGGTTTAGCATTTTGGGTTTATGGTTTAAGGTTTTAGAGTTTAGGATTTAGGGTTTAGGGTTTAAAGTTTATGGTTTAGAGTTTAGGGTTTTAAGGTTTAAAGTTTAGGGTTTAGGGTTGTAGGTTTAGGTTTAGAGGAGTGGCAGGTTGTGGAGTTTAGGGTTTAGTTTAGGATTTAGGTTTAGGTTTATTTTTGTGGTTTTAATTGAGTCAGGTTTTATTTTATTTTATTTTATTTTATTTAAGTTTTTATTTTTTAATTTCTTTTGGTTTTATTTATTTTATTTTAGTTTATTTTATCTATTTTATTTAATTTTAGGCCCAGATCTTAGCCCAGTCTATATCTTATCTTTAGCTCAGGTATTTATCTATCTTAGGTCTTTAGCCCAGGTTTAGGTTGGTTTTAGAAGGGCCCATGATCAGGGCCCAGGCCCAGTCAGGGCCCAAGATCTTGTGATTTTAGGCCTGGGCCTGGCTAGGGTTTAGGTTAGCCTGAGGGCCCAGGCCTTGGATCAGGTCATAGGCTTCAGCCCAGGTGGCCTGTGGATTTAGACTCCAGTGCCTGTGGCCTCAGGAGTGAGATTTAGGTCAGTGGGCAGGGCCCAGCCCAGCCCATTTAAATGTCTGGGGAGTTTAGGGCCCAGTGCCTAGCCCAGGGTTTGGGGCCTAGAGGATTGAGGTTTAGGGCCTGTGGATAGGGGTCATGGCCCCAAAAGGTCTGGGCTAGGCAAGTGGGGAGAGAGTTTAGGGCCAGGGTGGGCCCAGTTTAGGCCTAAGGCTTTAGTGGTGTAGGTGATCAAGTTTAGGGTTTAGGAGTGGAGGAGGGGTCAGTTTTAGTGTTAGTTTAGGATTTAGAGAGGATTTTAGGGTCTTTAAAATTAAAAAATGGGCATGATTTTTGTTTAGTTTATTTATTTTTATTTATTTGAGTTTATTTCATTATGTATTTTACTTTTTATTTTATTTTATTTAGTTTAGTTTATTTATTTTAGTTTACTTTTAGGTTTAGTATTTTTGTTGAGTTTTATTTATTTATTTTAAGTTTAGATTTTATGGGGTTTAGGTTTTAGATTTTGGGTTATAAGGTTCACGTTTAGATTTTTTTAAGAGAGAACAAATTCATATTCAACATTTCTTCTTTCGATTTCATCAACCAAGTAGCACCCCAAGTTTTAGATAGAAGCGCGACATAGATCAAAAATGAGCACTCATAGAGAAAATCAAAAACCCTAGATAAGTAAAACTATCGCAACTTTAAAGACACTGTTCCATAAGCAGCAGATCGGATTGGTCATTCTTTAATTTCTCCAATTCCCATCAAAATGACCCCGCTTCTCGAGTAGTGAGCTCCGCCATCATATCCCCAAACTCTCCCTCTGCCACCACTACGGCTGTAACCTCCATTGTTCTTCTCGCCTCCATAACTACCACTGCTCCGACCACCGCCACAATATCCATTAGCACCTCTAGATTCCCCACCACCACTTTGATAACCACCACAACTTTCTCAGACCGCTTGATCTAGACTGATTTATTATCGGGTTATCAAGGTCCCATTCTTAGGATAGTTTAGGTTTGGGGTTTATTTAGGTTTTAGTTATTTATTTAGTTTATTTTTATTTATTTGAGATTTATTTTATTTATTTAGGTTTATTTTTTATTTTATTTAGTTTAGTTTATTTATTTTAGGTTTATTTATTATAATTTAGGTTTTATTTTAGTTTATTTTTTAGGTTTAGTTTAATTTTTAGTAGATTTTATTTTATTTTATTTTTGAGGTTTAAGTTTTATTTTTTATTTTAGGTTTAGGTTTTTATTTTATCTTTTTTAGGTTTAGGTTTTAGTTTATTTTGAGGTTTTATTTTTAAATCTAGGTTTAGGTTTATTTTTAGTTTATTTTATTTTATTTAGTTTTGGTTTAGGTTTAGTTAAGGTTTAGATTTTATTTATTTTAGTATAGTTTATTTTAGTTTAAGTTTAGGTTTATTTTATTTTATTTTATTTTTTTATTTTAGGTTATGGTTTTTTTTTGTTAAAGGTTTAGGTTTTATTTTTATTATTTTTTTAGGTTTAGGCTTTTATTTAGTTTTTATTTTATTCTATTTAGGTTTATTTTATTTTTATTTTACATTTAGTTTTATTTTATTCTTTTATTTTATTTTAAAGTTAATAGGTTTTATTTATTTTCTTTAGTTTATTTTAATTTTATTTTATTTTATTTTTATGTGTTTAAGTTTAGGTTTATTTTATTTTATTTTATTTTATTTTTTAAGTGTTTAATATTTAGTTTAATCATCAGTTTAGTTTGGTCAGGCCCAGGTTTAGGTGGTAGTCAGGCCTGGGCCCAGGGGTTTGTGCTAGAGAGGGTTAGAGTGGCCTGTGGGTCATTAGCCAGGTTTAGGTCAGGATGTGGCTCAGGTTTGGCCCAGGGTTATGGAGTGTGGAGTATTAGGGTTTAAGGTTTGTGGCATCATTTAGGGTGGGTCATGTCAGTGGTAGGTTAGGGGTGGGTCAGGAGTGTCATTGGGTCAGTGGTCAGGTCAGTGGGTAGGATTTAGGGTTTAGGTGGTTTTATTTATTTTAAACCTGGCAAACCAGCAGGTTTAGGTTTATTTAGTTTATTTATTTATTTATTTATTTATTATTTAGTTTATTTTATTTTACAGTTTAGATTATTTATTTTAGGTTTATTTATTTTAGTTTAGGTTTTATATTTTAGCTTTTTATGTCTTTATGTTTATGCTTATTTTAGTTTATTTTATTTTATTTTTTAGTTTAGGTTTTATTATTTATTTTAGGTTTAGTTTAGGTTTTTATTTTATTTTAGGTTTTGGTTTTAGGTTTTATTTTAGGTTTATTTTTATGTTTTATTTTTAGTTTAGTATTTGTTCATTTTTTTATACTTTATTTTATTTACTTTAGGGTTTAGTTTAGTTTATTTTAGTTTTTAATAATTTATTTTTTTTTAGTTTTAGTTTAGATTTAAGTTTATTTTGTTTATTTTAGGTTAAACTTTTATTTTTTATTTATTTTTAGGTTTAGTTTTTTAGGTTTAGCTTTTTATTTAGTTGTTATTTTATTTTTATTTTACATTCAAATTTTATTTTAGTTAAGTTTTTTATTTTTAGGTTTATTTTATTTTTTTAATTTAGTTTAGATTTGTATTTCGGTCTAGTTTATATTTATTTTATTTATTTTATTTATTTTATTTAAGTTTAGTTTATTTATTTATTTTATTTTCATGTTTATTTAGTTTAGGATCAGGTTTTGTGGTTTAGGGTTTAGTGGTTTAGTGGTAGGGTTTGGGGTAGGGTCAGTGGCTCAGGGTTATAGGTTATGAGGATCAGGGTCCGTGGCCCAGGATTGGGTTTAGGGCCCAGTGGGGATGGGTGGCTCAGTGTGGGAGAGTTTAAGGTAGGTGGGAGTAGGGTCAGGGTTAGGGTTTTTTTATTAGGTTTATTTATTTTAGTTTAGTTTATTTAGTTTTAGTCAGTTTAGGTTTATTTTTTATTTTTTAGGTTTAGGTTTTATTTTATTTTAGGTTTATTTTATTTTTAGGTTTTAATTTTAATTTTTAGTTTATTTTATTTTATTTAGTTTAGTTTAGGTTTAGGTTTAATTTATTTTAGTTTTATTTTATTTTATTTTATTTTTAGGTTTTAGGTTTTTTTTAGATTTATTTTTTAGGTTTAGATTTTTATTTAGTCTTTATTTTAGATTTATTTTAATTTTATTTTATTTTTATTTTACGTTTAGCTTTTATTTTATTAATGTTTTTATTATTAGGTTTAATTTATTTATTAGTTTAGTTTAGGTTATTATTTATTTTAATTTGATTTCTTTTTAGGTTTAGGTTTAGGTTTTGGTTTTTTATTAGGTTTTGTTTTTATTTTATTTTATTTTGCTTTAATTTTATTTATTTATTTAATTTTAATGTTTTATTTATTTTAGGTTTAAGTTTTTAGGTTTATTTCTTATTTTTATTTTGGTTTATTATTATTTTTATTTAGTTTAACTTATTTATTTTAGGTTTATTTATTTTAGTTAATCTTTAGGTTTAGGTTTAGTTAGTTTTTAGTTTAGTTTTATATTTTATTTGTAGGTTTTAATTTTATTTTAGGTTTAGTTTTGGTTTAAGTTTTAGGTTTTTTATTTTAGGTTTATTTTAGAATTTTAGTTTAGGTTTATTTTAGTTTTATTTAATTTAGTAGTTTAGTTTATTTAGGTTTGGGTTTTATTATTTATTTTAGTTTATTTTTAGTTTAGTTTTAGGTTTTATTTTTTATTTTAGTTTAGTTTAGTTTATGTTTATTTTTAGGTTTATCTTTATAAGGTTTATATTAGTTTTATTTTATTTTCGTTTATTTTATTTATTTAGTTTTATTTTTTTTTTTATTTTATGTTTATTTAAGTTTTTTTTATTTATATTTATTTTTTTATGTTTAGGTTTAGGTTTAGGTTTAGGTTTAGTTTAGGTTTTATTTTACTTTATTTTAACCATGTTATTCAGCTTAGTTTATTTATTTATTTATTTTAAGATTATTTAGGTTATTGTGGTGGTTAGGGAGGGTCAGGTGAGTGTAGGGAGAGTGTGGCAGGTTTAGAGTCATGGTTTAGGTCATTTAGGTCAGTGATAGTGGTTTAGGATTTAGGGAGGTAGTGTCAGTTTAGTTTAGAGTTTAGGGTTGGGTTTTTTATTTTAGGTTTATTTATTATATTTAGGCTTTTATTTATTTATTTTGGTTTAGGTAGTTTAGTTTACTTTTATGAGATTTATTTTATTTTATTTTATGTTTATTATTTATTTTAGGTTTAGTTTAGGTTTTTTATTTTATTTTTTTAGGTTTAGGTTTTAGTTTTTTAATTTTAGGTTTATTTTAGGTTTTATTTTAATTTTGTTTAGGTTTATTTTTAGTTTATTTTTATTTTTTTAGGTTTATTAATTTTAGGTTTAGGTTATGGTTTTATTTAATTTAGTTTAGTTTATTTTAATTTAGGTTTAGTTTATTTTATTTTATTTATTTTATTTTATTTTTATTTAGGTTTTTTTTTTATTTTTTTAGGTTTAGGTTTTATTTTTCATTTATTTTAGTTTTACTTTTAGGTTCATTTTTTTAGGTTTGGGTTTATTTTATTTAGTTTTATTATTTTATTTTAAGTTTATTTTAATATTATTTTACATCTAGTTTTATTTTAAGTTTTTATTCATAGTTAATTTTATTTTATTTATTTTAGTTTAGGTTATTATTTATTTTATTTTAGTTTATTTTTATTTTTAATTTTATTTTATTTTTAGGTTTAGGTTTAGGTTTAGGTTTTAGTTTAGGTTTTTCTTTTATTTTATTTTATTTTTCTTTAGGTTTAGGTTTTGCTACAACCTTTGGTACTATAACCTAATTCCCACTTCAAATTTAACAAATTTTATCATCTGATTTATTAAATAAATATTTTTATGATTTATATTAATATAGACTATAGAATACAATACCGTAATATACTAAAACATTTCGAAACATCTTATAACATCTACAAACACATCACTACATGCTCAAATATATGATGCTAGATTATAATGTAATATATGGTATTATAATATGATTTAGGGTTAGGGTTTAGGGTATTCAAATCTCTAATAATCAATGGAAAGTCTCTTGAAGGCATTTTCTTTTTTTACCATAACTATGTTAGATTAGGTCAATCTTAGATCTACCCTAATGACATCTTTATTCAAGGTTTAGGGTTTTGTTTAGGGTTTAAGGTTTAGGTTTGGGTTTAGGGTTTAGGATTTAGGGTTTAGGGTTTAGGGTTGTAGGTTATAGGGTTTAGGGTTTAGTGTTTAGGGTTTAGGGTTTTTATGTTTTATGGTTTAGGATTTAGGGTTTAGGGTTTATAGTTTACATTTTATGTTTAGGGTTTAAGTTTTTGTTTAGGGTTTAGGGTTAAGGGTTTAATGTTTTTTTAATAGAGAACAAATTTAGATTCAACATTTCTTCTTTTCAATTTCATCAACCAAGTAGCACCCCAAGTTTTCTAAGACACAAGCAATGACATGGATAAAAAATGAGCACCCATAGAGCAAATCATAACCCTAAGATAAGTAGAATTGTCTCTACTATAAAGACAGCTCCATAAGCAGCAGATCAGATCGATTATTCTTCAGTTTCTCTATTTCCATCAGAGCCAACCCCTGCCTCTCGAGTTGCAGGATCCACCATCATATCCCCGATCTCTCCTTCCGCCACCATCATGGATGTAACTTCTTTCGCTCCTCTCACCTCCATAACCACCACTGCTCCAACGACCACCTCCATATTCACCAGCACCTCCAGATCCCCCACCACCATTGTTAACCATCACCTTCGCCTTCACCTCCACTGGCTGATCTAGACTAAGCATAGCGTGATGTTCTGCCATCAGGTTTTTCTTTTTCTGAGATGAGTTTAGTTTTGGTTTGGGGTTGGTTTAGGGTTTTAGGGTTGTATTGGGTTTAGTTTATGGGTTTAGGGTTTTAGGTTTAGGGTGGTGGTTTAGGTGTAGGTTTAGGGGTTTAGGGTTTAGTTTAGGGTTTAGTTAGGTTGGTTTTAGTTGGTTTAGGTTTAGATTTAGTTTGGGGTTTTTTAAATTAAGCAAACCAGTTTAGGTTTATTTAGTTTATTTATTTATTTGTGTTTTAATTTTATTTTATATAGGTTTATTTTATTTTTATTATAGTTTATTTATTTTAATTTAATTTTTTTATTTATTTTATTTATTTTATTTAAGTTTATTTTATTTTATTTTTTTTGGGTTTAGGTTTTATTTCTATTTTTTGGAATAAGTTTAGGTTTTATTTTATTTTTTAGGTTTAAGTTTATTTTAGGTTTATTTTTAGGTTTTTATTTTTTGGTTTAGGTTTATTTATTTTATTTATATTTTATTTTATTAGGGTTTTAGTTAAAGGTTTAGGTTTAGGTTTTAATTATTTTAGTTTAGTTTATTTTAGTTTAGGTTTATGTTTATTTTATTTTATTATTTTATGTTTAGGGTTTTTATTAGTTTATCTAGGTTTTAATTTATATTAATTTTTAGGTTTGTTTTTTAGGTTTAGATTTTTATTTAGTTTTTATTTTATTTAGGATTTCGTGCGAGCAACCTTCAAGATCTTTGATGGCAGTCAGAACCCATGATAACACATTGCACACTTTAGAGCCGGCTATTGCAACACCTATGGTAGAAATGCTTTATTCTCTGCCTTTTCATTACCAGTCTATCAGGTGTTGCAACTGATTGATACGCCGAACTACCCAATGGTTTAGTCAAGACTTTTGTTGAGTTGGAGCACCTCTTCATCAAGAGGTTTGTTGGTTACATTCTCAGGTGGCGCAACCTGACCATAAAATATGAACCATAGCTGTCCAAATAGAATGCCATTGTGATTCTTCTCAAGAAAATCTATGGTCCGATCGCCTTCATGCTTAAGGGCTTTAGCATCAAAACATTCGATAAATTAATTAAGAAGGCAGCTAGCCTACAAGAGGAAGACAAACAGTTGCCTTTTCCCGACCAATCATCTAGGCCCAAGCTGCAGAAGGTGTTTGAGAAGAAGCCAGGGGCAATTGTCAATGGACAGAGGGAAGCAGCTAGCCAGAGTTCAGTATGAGAGACTACGAGCTCAACAGCCTCCTTTGCCACCTCTTTTTGCACCACCTCATCCAACATACCGGCCACTACAACTGTCGCAACGACCATTTCCACCACCTCAGTAGCCTACCCAGTAGCGGTAGTCATATCCATCACCAAGTAGCTACTTTCCACCTACTCTTTCCAATTGATTGAATAAGCCATATTTATTCAAGAGGCAGGTAGTTACGAAAATCTTTCAGAATCTCTTAAAAAAACTTAACTTTCTATTACGAGAGCCTAAGAGGCTGGAGGAAATGGGCAAGACCGATGATCCTAGCTACTACCCCTACCACTGCATGTTAGGCCATTTCTTAGAGTATTGTATCACTTTTAAGGACTAGCTTGAGTGCAAATACAAGTTGGCAGCCAAGTTATCCCTAAGGAATACTTATTAGCACAACCATCCAATTATGTTAAAGTAATCCTTAGGGATACTTGAGCTCCTCCTAAGACCATAGAAGGATAGGATATCTCCCTATCCCAAACAACTAAAAAGATCATTTTTAAGATCAAGAAGCCTTCCTTATAAGTGCCATAAATAGCTCAAACCTCCAACACAAAGGAAGGTTTGCTAGTTGCAAAGGACAATTCAGAGAGGTTGACAGCCCAACAGCAGCAACAACTCACCATACTTGCCTGAGATAGTCTAGTAGCATAGTCACCGCCGAGTCCAAGACTTCCACCTCCACTACTACCTCTTCTACTAGCTCCTCTTATACAGAATGTTGTATCAATAAGAGCATCAATCCCTTACTCCTCTTACTTTACTTGATTTCTATCATGTACCTCCACCCAAAAAATAAATTAATCAAGAAAGTTTACTTACTTATATATTTGTCTATTTTGATGCTCTTAATTTTATTATTATTGAAAGCTTTCAAAGTCTAAATAAAATAATAACTCTAGTAGTTCCGACCTCCTTTCCTTTCTAATTCGAAGTTAGACTATCCTTCTTAAATCAATTAGGTTCACCTCTTGAGATTGACTTGGAGTCAACCTGAATTCAAGGATCCCATAGAGAAGCTCGTAGTATGCCCCATGAGAGAAGATAGAACTTTCCATAAGCTCATCATTCCAAGATGTCACGGAAGTCAATCTATGCAATGCCAAAGTTCTACCTCCTAGGGTAGCACTTCAGGAAAAGGGTAAGCAAGTATTGGTTCTAGTTAGCAAATAGCCCCTCCATAGGATGCTCCACCCATGGATATGCTTATGGAGGGCTAATCCAGAGTTGATTACAATGTCCTAGCTCATCTAAGAAAGTTTCCAACCAAGTTAAGGATATATGATGACCTTATCTTATCCGAAAAGATGAGGGAATCTCTAATCAAGGCCTTACTTGATCTAGAGATATGCATGCAATAACCCGACCACTAAAAGAGGATAAATTCTAGTCAAAAGACATCTTAAGAGTTACATTCATCGATGAAGACTTACTCTTAGGGATGACCGGGCACAACTATCTCTTAGACATAAGTGCTGGCAAAACAAAGCATCTAGAGTCCGCTGACCCGTGTGTATCAATCAACATTATGAGTCTAAGAACCCTTTCCTACTTGAGGATCAACATCTCCAAAATCCAAAAAATAGGATGATGTTGATATGATTCAATGAACAAGGCGAGAGGGCCTTATGTTGTTTATTTTTGGATGTAGGGGGTGGCTACTTTTTGAGGTGATTAGGTATAACATTGAGGTATGATGTAATAGATTGAAAGATAGAGGCATCACCCTACAATAGACCTAATGATGTAATAAAGACTCCTAATGCATGCTGAGTCTTTGAATGTACCAGATATTTTTTCCCTACTTTATATGGATGAATAAAGTAAGATTTATAATAAACTAGGTTCTTAAATTCCCTATGGAGGCAGGCCTCTATAGTTAATTACATCTTAGGAAATAAAATTTATTAATAATACTCTTGATAAAGTAGACAAATATCATCTCCAAAGATTTCAAGGTTAGACTATCAAAGGATTAGTTGTATTTGGAAAATCAATTGGGAAAGTTCAAAGAGAAGACTTATTTTGGAATTCAAATGAATAAGTAGGAAATGCTCATGATACTAGGAAGCCTAGTGAGCATTCCAATTTATCTTATGGTTGGGCTTTATAATTTTGAAGTTGAGGAGATTTATATGCTTTGAGTTGAAATTTAATTAGATTACTAGGACTTATAATCCACCAACATAAGGTTGTGAGAATACCCAAGAGGTGAGGATTTATGCTCATAGCCAAAAGGAAATAACTACCTTAGATCCTAAATCTATGGAGCTTTAGTATGAGCTAAAGCATGACCTTAATCTAAGCAACAGGTGGACATAAGGGTTTATCTCCAAAAGAGAGAATAAATTGTTCGACTTCTTCACTTATAGCTGCCTAGAGTGGCCGCCAGCTAAATCTTCTACAATTTTAAAACCATGTAGTATAGTCTTATGAATTGCAAGATAGTTAGGGTAGTTATTTAATTAGAAAGAGACTAAAGTCCTAAACACACTCTCTAAGAGACTAGAGCATGAGTGGTATGAGCATATGAATTAATCTATAGATGCAAAATTATTTCAAATTTTATTTCATTTTATAAACATCATTTTGACAGAAGATTTAGGATTTATTAGGCCTAAATGCATGATGAAATAGGCTATGGGTCAAATTAGCTAGAAAGTGTTCTCCACCACAATGGATGCCCTCACAAGTCAAGAATTCTTTTATCGTGCAACGATGAAGATCCTTCATGTTCAAGAGAGAAAGAATATGCATTCATGATGTGAAACACACAACAATATAGCTAAGGGGTTCCTAAATCTTTTAATTATCTTATTTATGTCTTAGGCTATATGATGAGGTTATGAGTTATTTAAAATTTAGTTATGAGTGATTAGTTTGGTAGAAAAGTTATTTTTATCCTAAGAGCCTAATCGTATCCAAGCCACACATTAAAGTGTCAATCATTTAAGAAACTATGAAAAGCATGTCATCCTAATGCACAATGTAAACTTAACATCAAACAATTATATAAACTATCGTAAAAGAATAAAAGGTAGGTTGGGTATTTACAATGAGAGAAAAGATGGGTAGTCGAGCTCCACCATTATACAACCTAAAATATGAAAGAATAATTATAATTTTATTAAATGTTGTGTGGGTTTTCTTTCTTTACATCTCAATTTCTAATTTCGTTCCTTCTTTGATATGGATGGTTCTTATGTTAAAGGCATCACAGGGTACCCTAGGATAATGCCTTTTGACCACTGCTCATCCTAATCCCCCACAACATTAATCCTAATTCTTATTAGAAAAATTACATTTATGTGAGAAAATCAAATTTAACATCATATGCAAAATAGAGGTTAGCTAACTATACATATAATCCCAAGAAGTTTTATTTATAATTTATACTTAGCATAGCACCCTACACATGGGTAACTAAGCCCACTTGTCCTAACTTGGATCATGCTTAAGGATTTAAGTAACCTACAAAAAGAGCATTCACATTAATTTTTATGCATCCCTTAAGCATAATCCCCTACATAAAACATAATTAGGTTAATATTGACCTATCAACTAGTCTATGAAGTATACACCCTAATATCCAATCCAAAATAATACATCACAAAATAAAGCATACATCACATCTTACACTGTCCTAACTTAAAGCTAGAAGTGGTGACTTAATTATAATATATATATTAAGGTATATGCTGTAAGTCTTGTTAGGCATTAGTGTTGTATTTTCTAAGTGTAGAAGGATTCAATTTAACATCAAAGGTTGATTTCACTTGAAGTAGTTTATTTGAGAATTTTAATTTGTGTTTTCTTTTGTTTCATTTGATTACACTTAGCAACTAAGTGTTATAAAGAGAGGAAAAGAGGATTGCCCTCTTTCATCCCAACCTTTAGTCACATTCTAAAGTTTATTAAATTGATTTAGTTCTCTTTAGTGAATGGCTTATTAAGCGATTTAATTAATCCTAAGTTTAGGTTAACTTTAAATAATCCCATTCAAAATGAAAGATATGTTAAGATTAATTTAATTGAATTACTACCACATGACAAATATTAAATCATTCCTTTCCATCACATGTAACATGCATATGATTTAATACTAAGTGTATCTATACATGCAACATATTTTAGCACACTTAAATGATGAATTTATATGTATGTTTAGAATTTATATTTTATTTGATTGAATTATTTAAACATATTATTTTAAAACTTAATCCAAATTCTTATGTAAAAAGGACATAAGAATGAAATTCAATAGGCATGTCGTTGTTAAACCAGGGATGTGGGGTAATCAAATGACCTCCTTAGACATAGCTAAAGCCTCGTATTCTCGGGATGTCAAGACTATATACCCATTTGCATTCAAACATATGTAAATTCATATACATGAACATAGGTAGTAAGCTCCAAATCATATGGTTAATAAATTCAACCACATAGTCAATTATGAATGCATGCAATTTTAATGTAAAATGAGATTTTCATTAACTAATCACATATACATATACATATACATATACAAAGATATAGGAAAGTACATGTTGTTGTTAAACTAGGGAAGTTAGGTAATCAAGTGAGGTAATCAAATAACCTCCTTGGGGCTAATTAAAGCCTCATATTCCCGGGATGTCCAGACTATAAACTTACTTTTATTGGACACACATGGATGTATCATAAATGAGGGAAAGAAAACCATGCACAGATTGTATTTTTTTTATTGAATCATTTATATATATGAATTAAAGCTCTATCCAAATTCTAATGTTGAAATACATAAGAACAAAATCAAATGGGTACATGCCATTGTTAAACTAGAGAAGTGAGGTAATCAAATGACCTCCTTGGGGCTAGCTAAAGTCTTGTGTTCCCAGGATGTCCAGACTATATACCCATTACCATTCAATCTTATATAAATCAACACATGAATAGAGGAAAGTGAACTCAATATTAATACACTGAAGTTTTAAGCACATGCCTTTCTTATGTATTTACAACTAGCATCATAACATATATTATTATTGACTTATAAGCTTTTGAAAAATACATTGTTGTTTAATAGTGATAATAGTCACACATATATCAAATTAAAGCAACACATGCAAACTTACATAAAGGTAATCCATTTTGTTTTATTTGATTTTGAAAATATTGATGCATGAATTTAAAAGACATACCAAATTTAACATCATTGGAAAGAGGACAATCAAATAAAAGCATGTGATTCATTCAACCAAATTAGTTCTTAAGGATAATCAAATCAAATAAGATTATTTCAAGAAACCAAAGCTTCTTTATTAATTATGTTTTGGATTTGATTTGATTTAAAGAGGAGAAGAGAATTCATCACTTGTTGATTTAAACCCATTCCCACATTAGTGATTTCATTTAATTTAAGGAAATGTAATTAAGTTGATTTTATGGGTTAATTAAGTTGAGCCCTTAATTAGATGAATTAATTACCCTTACCTATGACACCTTAAAGTAATTAACTAAATAATTATGAGCCAACTTGATATGCATGGAAAATCAACTTGCAATGATCCTAAGAAATAAAATTGGTCTAATGCAATTAGCTCATGATTAATAATTAATTAGATTAAGGGACTTAATTAATTACTCATATGGTTTTTCCACACATGTCGACTAACCATAATTTCATTAAACTCCTTTAGGTTATTAAACACATAAATATCTATCCCATGATTTAATTAATTAAGGTCTGATGTGATTATGATTTAAATTTGATAAAGTGACTTAATTACTTAGTTAATTCATAATTAATTTCATTTTAAAAAAGGTTGAAATGAACTTAGGGAAAGGGGTCTCAACCCTATCCCTTATTTCACTTACTATTGAACAATGATTAATAAACTTAATTAACCAATTTATTACTATTCATGGGATTAAATAATCATTAATTAACTTAATAGAGTAGTTAAGGTTTAATTAGTCAATTTTCCTAATTAAGTGAGTAATAAATCCCATGAAAATCATGGGAGGCAGAGGTCAACCCATTAAATTTATCAACAAAATTTGGGATTAATTGCTCAAGTAATTAAAGAGTAATTAAGCTAATTAATTTTATAATTAAACCTTAATTACTATTTAAAATTTATCAAGATCATTTTTAAATAATTCTATTCTGAAATACCTTTAAAATGAGTATTTATTTGCATTTTTTTATTTTTCTATGATTGTTTATGATTTTTAGAAGTTCTAGGCATTAAAAATGATAATTAAGCCTAATTAATGCCTAATCTTGTTGGCACCATATGGCACGCTGACGTGATGCGGCGTGCTTTTAAAGCTTATCTGAGTTAGAGCCTACGTGGTGGTGGTGGATGCACTTTTTCATTTTCCATCCTATCTAAGATCGGACAGCTACGATTAATTCGACAGCTTAATAAGATTAAACGAGATTGATCTATCAGATCTAATCACGACTATCCATTCAAATCACACGGAACGGATGGTGCATGATCTAACATCATGCAAGTGTGGGAGAATGGAGTCTATCCTCCATTGCTCACTTGATCCGAGCTTACCCAAGATCGGATCAACTCTAAAAGGATGCCACACCTTCATGACATCAATCAGAGGTGATCCAATGGTCAAGATCACATGAGATTGGTGGCTCATTGAATCTATTTTGGAAGCATACCTCATTGGAGCTCAAGATTGGTGGCTCGAATGATTGAGGAAGCTTCATGTAGTTGAGATGAAGCCCTATGGAGTGACAATCGGATCAATTCTTCAACATTCGCTAGGAAGGTGATGAACCGATGATTTGAAGCTTGAATTTGATTGAAGTCCCACCTCCGGTGCTCAGGAAGCTTGGGAGATGATTTATTGTGGCTCTATGAGGCCTAGGTAAGGTTTGTTCAAAGTTAATTTGAGTTTGATGGAGAAATGTGGAAGTTAGTTTGATTGAGATGGACAGGAATAACATTTTCTTGATCAAAGAATGAGCTTGGGAACTTAAGGAATGGCTATAGCGATTCATCTTGGGTAGCTAGGGCTTTAAGGAATGATTTTTGTGTGTTATTAAGTGGAAACGAGGGGCTGTATACCCCCCTTCATCTTGATTAGATGATGGGGTCGGGTTTGGTTTCTAGTGGCCATTTGGGCATCTCAGGGAGTCATGGGTGGCAGGGAAGAGGTGCGTTGGCTCGACTTGGTTGGTTAAAAGTGTGAAGGTGGCTACCAAAGAGGAATCATGGGTGTCCTATGTGTTTCAAATTCTCCAATGGAGAGGATGAGGTCATTTCACCTCCCATGGGTCATGACCAACCCAACCATCGATTGGGCAAGGTTCAACAATTTCTTAGGTGCTTAGGTGGACTGTTGAGAGAGTACCAAGTGGCGAAGGAATGGAAATAACCACTTAAATGGGTAATTTGTCTCATATGATGCCCTTGACCCAAGGGTAGAATGATCATTTGACATTGGATTTGATTTGTGCAAATTTGAAATGAGCCAAAAGTGGGTTAGCCCAAATTTTAAGTCAATTGGAGTTGATTTGGTTAGGTTTGGCTCAATTTGACTTATTTATGTCAAATTCGGTTAGGTTGGGTAAAGCTGACCAATTGATCAAATTGGGTCAAACTACTTGTTGGGTCAAATTCATGTGATCATTTGGGATTTTTTGTTCAATTGGTTTGGTTTAGTTTGGCTGAGACTTGATTTTATCTCATTTAAATTCGTTTGGGTCAAATGGGTTAAGTAGACCAATTTGACCAAATTGGCCAAATTGGCTTGCGTATTGGTTTGGGTTTAGTTGACCAATTGAAGATGATTGTAGGCTTTGGTTTCAATTAATTTGGATTTTGTTTTGATTTAGGCTAACTTGAACCTTTAGGTAAATTTAGGCTAAGAAGGTTAATATGGTTCAATTGGGTCCAATCATGGCTTTGGTCACGTTCAATAATCAATTTGAAATGAACTTGAGCCATTGGTTGCAATCAATTTGATTTATATTTTGATTTATCTTAATTTGGTCTTTTAGATCAATTTGGGTCAACTTGGGTCAAGAGGGCCAATTGGGTTTGGTTTGACTCAATTGAAGGTCAAGTCATTTACAACTATTGATTTTGATTTAGTATGAATCATTGGTTTCAAGGGATTTGGATTAGGTTCAAATTTGGCTAGTTTGGGTTCATATGGGTTAAGGGGTTGACTTGGTCAAATGACCAAGTTGCCTTGGTTTGACCCAATTTGGGACAATTCATCAACCTAGGGTGATCAACACTCATGATGGGAGGTTTTGATCAGCTTGGTTCAATCCAATTTGGGTAGGATTAGAACTTACCTCAAATAGGTCAAATTGGCCACTTTGGGTCAAGTGGACCAATTGGGTTTAGTTGGATTAATTATGGGTTGAGTTTTATTTAGTTGAGTTTATATATGGATTTCAGATTGATATATAAATTGAAAGCTTGGGTTCAAATGGGTTTTGGTTAATTTGAACATTTCAAGTCATAATGGTTAAGTTGGGTTTGACTTGGGTTTATTTTGGTTTGGATTGATGATTATAGATTTCAATATTTATGAATATGATTGAAGATATGATTGATTCATGAAAAAAATCAATTGAATTTGGGTTTTGGAATGAAGGAATTAGGCTAAGTTCATGGAGTTAGGTCATGTGGCTTAGGTTTAGATTTTGATTTGGTTTGATTTAGTTTTGACTACTTAAATGTATATTTCATTTAAATGTGTGAAGATGATTGAAAATATGATTGATTAGTGAGAAAATAAATTGAGTTTAACTTGATTTGGATTAAGATTTAGCTAAGTCCATGGGATAGGTCATATGGCTTAGGAAGGGTTTTGATTTAATTTGATTTAGTTTCCTTTTGATCATTTGAATGTAAATTTGATTTATATTTAGGAAGATGATTGAATATATAAATTGATTATGATAAAATCAATTGATTTTGTATTGATTTGGATTAAGATTTGGCTAAGTCCATGGGATAGGTTTTATGGCTTAATAAGGGTTTCAAGTTTGAATTTGATCATGAGCTTCAATCATTTTGTTTTGGAATTTGGGCTTGGATTTGGATTTGAATTTGATATTTGAATTGAACTTGAGGTTTGGGTTGAGAAGATGAACATGGATTGGATTTTAGTTGTAGGGTAGGTTGATTATCCTAAACCTTAGAGCATAACTTGATCATATGGTTAACCCTTCTAAGTCTTTAGACTAATAACTAATAACTAATAAATAAACCTAAATAACTAAACTAATAAAAAATAATAACTAATACTAACTAAAGAAAACTAAACTAAAAACTAATAATAATAATAACTAACTAAAATAAATAACTAATAACTAAACTAATAACTATTAATAAAACTAATAAACTAACTAACTAATAAAGCTAATAAACTGGCTAATTAATAACTAATAAAAATTAATAATTAACTAAAAACTAAAAATCTAACTAAACTAATAAAATAATAAAAATAACTAAAACTAGTAAACTAAAAGGCTAACTAACTAATAAATAATAACTAATAATAATAAATTAATAACTAATAACTAATAACTAATAATTAATAACTAAACTAACTAACTATACTAATAACTAATAATAACTAAACTAATAATAACTAAAATAAAAACTAAAAATAAAACACTAATAACTAAGATAAAATAATAATAATAATAATAATAATAATAACTAATAAAATAAATAATTAATAATAAACTAATAAACTAATAAAATAATAAGCTAATAACTAATAATAACTAAAACTAATAAACTAATAAACTAATAACTAATAATAATAAAATAATGACTAACTAACTAATATACTAATAAACTAATAAAACCTAATAAATAATTAACTAATAAACTAACTAACTAATAAACTAATAAAAAGCTAAACTAATAATAACTAAAACTAAAATAACTAAACTAATAACTAAACTAAAAACCTAATAAAATTAAATAAATAATAATAACTAATTAACTGATAACTAAACTAATAAACTAAACTAACTAAAACGAATTACTAACTAATAACAAGAATTAAACTAATAAACTAAAATTAATAACTAAACCTAACTAAACTAATAATAAATAATAAAACTAATAAACTAACTAATAAATAATTGAAATTAATAACTAATAACTAAACTAATAATAACTAATAAACTAACTAATAATTAAAATAATAACTAACTAAACTAATAACTAACTAATAAAACTAATAAAACTAAAAAAACTAATAAAATAATAATTATTAATAAATAACTAAACTAATAACTATTAATAAACTAAATAACTAAGAAATAACTAATAAATTAATAACTAATAACTAATAATAATAACTAACTAACTATTAATAATAACTAATAAAAACTAATAAACTAACTAACTAAAATGAATAAGTAACTTAAAAACAAAACTAATAATAAACCAAAAGCCTAACTAAATAAATAAAAACCTAATAACTAAATAAACTAAATAACTACCTAAACTAATAATAATAACTAACTAATAACTAATAACAACTAATAAAACTAATAAACTAAAAACTTAATAACTAAAACTAATAACTAACTAATAAACTAAAAACTAAACTAAACTAATAAATTAACTAATAAATTAATAACTAAATCTAATAACTAAATTAATAATAATAACTAAACTAATAACAAATAATAAACTAAAAACTAATAATAAATATTAACTAATAAATAAACCTAAAAACTAAAAAAATAACTAAACTGAAAACCTAATAAAACTAAATAAATAGTAATATCTAATTAACTAATAACTAAACTAATAAACTAATCTAACTAAAACTAATAACTAACTAGTAATAATAACTAAACTAATAAACTAAAACTAATAACTAAACCTAACGAAACTAATAATAAAACTAATAACTTATAATAAATAATAACACTAATAAACTAACTAATAAATAACTAAAACTTATAATAACTAATAAACAAAATAATAAAAAAAATAATAACTAACTAAACTAATAACTAACTAATAAAACTAATAAAACTAAAAAACTAATAAAATAATAATTAATAATAAATAATTAAACTAAAAATATTAATAAACTAAATAACTAATAAATAACTAATAAACTAATAACTAATAATAACAACTAACTAAATAATAATAATAACTAATAAAAACTAAGAAACTAACTAACTAAAATTAATAACTAACTAAAAAACTAAACTAATAATAAACTAATATCCTAACTAAATAACTAAAAACCAAATAAATAAATAAACTAAATAACTAATTAAACTAATAACTAATAAAAACTTATAACTAATAAAAACTAATAAAACTAATAAACTAAAAACCTAATAACTAAAAGTAATAACTAACTAATAAACTAAAAACTAAACTAAACTAATAAACTAATAACTAAACCTAATAACTAAACTAATAAAAATAACTAATAATAACTAAACTAATAAAAACTAATAAACTAAAAACTAATAACTAATAATAAATTATAAAAAAACCTAAAAACTAAACTAATAACTAAAATAACTAATAAGTAACTAATAAATAACTAAAACTAATAAAATAACTAAATAAATAACTAATAAAAGCTAAACTAATAAACTAATAAAACTAATAAACTAATAACTAAACTAACTAAAATTAATAAATAAAATAACTAATTACTAATAAAACCTCATAATAACTAATAAACTAAAACTAAAAACTAATAATTAACTAACTAAAACTAAAGTAAAAAAATAATAACTAAATAAATAACTAACTAATAATTAACTAACTAATAACTAATAATAACTAATAAATTTATAATAACTAACTAAACTTAACTAATAAACAAACTAAACTAAAGAAATAAAACTAACTAACTAATAACTAATAAAAACTAACTCATAACTAACTAAATTAATAAAATTAAACTAAAACTTACTAATAAAAATAACTAAACTAATAACTAAAACTAAAACACTTATAAAAAGTAATAAAACTAATAAAATAATAATAGTAATTAATAAAAAACTAATAAACTAATAATTAAAATTAAACCTAATAATAATAACTAATCTAATAACTAATAAAACTAATAAAACTAAAAAAAACTAAAAAAACTAAAACTAAAAACTAAAACTAAAAACTAAACTAAATAACTAACTAACTAATAAACTAAAAAACTAAATTGTAAAACTTATAAACTAATAACTAAAACCTAATAAATTAAAACTAGTAACTACTAATAATTAATAATAAACTAATAACTAACTAACTAATAATAACTAAACTAATAACTAATAAAACTAAAAAAACTAAAGTAAAAAAAGTAATAACTAATAAAACTAAATAAGCTAACTAATAACTAACTAATAATAAATAAACTAACCTAAAAACTAATAACTAAAAATTATTAACTAAACTAATAAATAATAACTAAACTAACTAACTAATAAAACTTAATAACTAATAAAACTAATAACTAACTAATAACTAAAATAACTTATCTAGTAAACCAAAATTATTAAGTAATAATTAACTAATAACTAACTAAAAAACTAATAACTAACAACTAACAATAAACTAACTAAACCAATAACTAATAAAACTAAAAATAAAACTAACTAATAAAGTAACTAAATAAGTTAATAACTAATAATAACTAATAACTAATAAATACTAAAACTAAATAAAATAATAAAAACTAATAAACTAATAACTAATAAAACTAAACTAATAACTAATAAATTAATAATAACTAAATAACTAACTAATAATAAAATAACTAACTAATAACTAGCTAAATAACTACTAATTAAAATAACTAAACTAATCACTAATAATAAATAAATAATAAATTAATAACTAAGAAAACTAAAACTAACTAAACAAATAAAATAAAATTAAACAAAGAATCTAATAACTAACATAATAATAACTAACTGAAACTTAAAACTAATAAAACTAAATAACTAAACTAAAAATTAATAAAAATAATAAATAATAATTACTAAACTAATAAAAATCTAAATAATAACTTGATTTTGGTTTAAATTGAAATGACTTAAACAAAATCTAGTTGAAGATGATTATAGGCTTTGGTTTCAATTAATTTGGATATGATTTTAATTTAGGCCAACTTGAACCTTTAGGTTAATTTGGGTTAAATAGGCCAATTGGGTTCAATTGGATCCAATCATGTCTTTGGTCAAGTTCAATAATCAATTTAGTATGAACTTGAGCCATTGGTTGCAATCAATTTACTTTATATTTTGATTTGACTTAATTTTTCCTTTTAATTCAATTTGGGTGAACTTGGGTCAAAAGGACAAATTGGGTTTGGTTTGACTCAATTAGAAAGTTTCCAAAGGATTTGGCTTTATTTGCAATTTAGCTAGTTTGGGTTCATATGGGTTAAGGGGTTGACTTGGTCAAATGACCAAGTTGATTTGGTTTGACTAATTGTGACAATTGATCAACCTAGGGTGATCAACAATCATGATGGGAGGTTTTGATGGGCTTGGTTCAATCCAATTTGGGATTAGAACTTGGCTCAAATAGGTCAAATTGGCCACTTTGGGTCAAGTGGACCAATTGGGTTTAGTTGGCTTGATTTTGGGTTGAGTTTGATTTAGTTGAGTTTATATATGGATTTGGGATTGATATATAAATTTAATTGCAATTGGCTTGGGTTCAAATGAGTTTTGGTTTATTTGAACTTTTCAAGTCAAAAAGGTCAAGTTGGGTTTGACTTGGGTTGATTTTGGTTTGGCTTGATGATTGTAGATTTCATTTATATTTGTGAATATGATTGAAGGTATGATTGATTTATGAGAAAATCAATTGAATTTGGGTTTTGGAATGAAGAAATTTGGCTAAGTCCATGGAGTTGAGTCATGTGGCTTAGGTTCAGATTTTAATTTGGTTTGATTTAGGTTTGTTGACTTAAATGTATATTTCATTTAAATTTATGAAAATTATTGAAATTATGTTTGATTTATGAGAAAATCAATTGAGTTTGACTTGATTTGGATTAACATTTGGCTAAGTCCATGGGATAGGCCATATGGCTTAGGAAGGGTTTTGATTTAATTTGATTTAGTTTGATTTAATTCTGATCATTTAAATGTAGATTTCATTTATATTTAAGAAGATGATTGAAGATATAAATTAATTATGAGAAAATCAATTAATTTTGGATTGATTTGGATTAAGATTTGGTTAGGTCCATGGGATAGGTCATATGGCTTAGGAAGGGTTTCAAGTTTGGATTTGATCATGGGCTTCAATCATTTGGTTTTGGATTTGGATTTGAATTTAATGTTTGAACTGAACTTGAGGTTTAGTTTGAGAAGGTGAACATGGATTGGATTTGGGTTGTAGGGTAGGTGGATTATCCTAATCCCTAAGGCATAACCTAATCCTATGGTTAACCCTTATAAGTCTTTAGGATTAGGTTAAGTATTTACCTAATTGTTAGAAGTATCTTATGACTAGGGAAGTCTTAGTGTCTAGAAGACTCCTAATTCTAAGATGGGAAGACTGAATCTGCACTCTAAAAGTGAGGTCAATAGACCTTTGGCTCCATAGTGTTTCCCTTAGAGATAGATGATTGGAAGACTGAAGCCAAGTTTCACATTATAGACATGGATACATCTTTGAACGCTTTGCTTAGGAGACCATGGATACATGAGAACAACATAGTTCCATCCTCTCTACATCAGTGAATGAAGTTCATGATAGGTGGGATTGTTTAATGTGTCAAAGGAGATCTGAACCCATTTATAGTTCATGAGGTCAGCATATATGAGGATGGAGCTTACTACCTCCCTCAAAATCAACAATTTGATTCTTGGGAACTTGGCCAAAGTTTAAAAAAAGAATAAAAAGAAAAAAAAAGAAAAAGAAAGAGAAAAAGAAAAAGAAAACAAAAGAGAAAATGAAAAAGAAATAAAAAGGAAGCATAAAAGACTTAGAAGAGGAAGTGAAGCATGACATTAGACTTAGAAGAGAAAGTGGAGCCTTACATTAGATTCTACCCACAATTCATTACTCCATTCAAACATATGGCTAGGATGACTTGACCTTTACCAGGCAAAGGAAAAGGCCAGTTTAGAGGCAGTCCCAGGGAAGGAAAACTTCCTTATTGGCCACCCAATAGAAGATATGTCCCAACTACTAGAAGTACACCTAGTATCCACATAGACTTAAAATCAAGTTCATAGGATGAGTCTTATATGGTTAGCACACCAGCCAACTTTTCTCAATAATGGATTCTTTTGGGGGGGACACTTGAGCCAGATAGCGATGAAGATTGGGCTCCAAAGAAAAATATAAGGGTATCCAAGTCTATATGTGAAACAATTAGTCATCTGTTCAGAACCTTAGCTCTAACCCCACTTTTATCTTACAAAGCTAAGGGTTTGGTAGCTAAGGAATCCCCTAAGTCATCCATAGGTGTGAAGACTTAGAGGTTCTTTCTGGGAGCATCATCCTCAAGGCAAGAAGTTGATATAGAACTTGAGGATGATTCAAATAAAGATTTAATAGAATTACATTTTGATTAGTACTTACCTTGTGTTCATAATTTAGTAAAGAAAGGGTTAATCCCACATACTTGGTCAAAGCACAGGTCAGACTACCTCAAAAAATATGGAGGAACAAATGCAAAAGCTTTCAATCAAGACCGGGGCTAGGATCCAGTACAGTGGGTCCAATCGATGATGACGATTACTGTTTAATCATCACCAAACATTTAAAATCTGATAAGTTTTTCTCAAATCATATTAACTCATATGAGAAGCTATGCTTAGAAAATTTAGATGATCTGAATGATTTTGATGTCAAAGATGCATCGCCAAAGTTTGAAGAAGAGATCAAGTCAACCATCAATGAGCTCAAGGAAATCAACTTAGGAAATGAAGAAGATCCATGCCTGACATACATCAGTTCTTTGTTGAACAAAATTGAAACCAATGACTTAATTATGCTATTGATTGAGTTTAAGGACTACTTTGTAGGGACTTATGAAGAGATTCTTGGATTGGCTCCTAACATAGAAGTCCATAAACTAACAATAGAGCCTACTCCTAACCTTATCAAGCAAGCTCCTAGACACATGCGATTAGACAAAGAATAACAAGTCATTTATGAAGTCAAGAATCTAATTAATGCTGGCTTCATCTAGGAAGATAAATATCCTACCTGGTTAGCCAACATCATCCCAGTTAAGAAAAAGAATGGCCAAATTCATATATGCATCAATTTTATGGATTTAAATAAGGCATGTCCAAAAGATGAATTTCCACTAATAATCTTAGAGTTGATGGTGGACATGGCCTCATCTCATGCAGTCTTCTGTTTCATTGGATGGCTTATCTAGATATAACCAAATAAAGAGGACCCCTGAAGATGAAAGGAACACTACTTTTAAAACCTCAATCATAATTTATTACTATAAGGTCATGCCTTTCAGCCTTAAAAATGTCGGTGCTCCATACCAGCAAGCAGTGACTTGAATCTTCGATGAACTCATTCATCATTAAGTTGAGTGCTATGTCGATGATCTTGTGGTCAAAAGTAGAGAAATGGAAGACCATCTCTTTGACTTGAGAATATTTTTTCATTGGGTTTGTTGTCCAACACCAGGGAATTGAAATTGATCTAAAGAAGATAAAGAAAATATTAGAAATACCACCCCCTAAAAGTTTAACTCAACTAAGATCATTCTAAGGGTGGTTGGCATATCTAAGACGCTTTATATCCAACCTTTTGGGAAGATGTCAGCCATTCTCAGCACTTGTCAAAAAGGATGTCAAGTTTAAGTGGGATAATAAGTGTGAGCATTCCTTCAAAGACATCAAGCATTACCTGATGACACCACCAGTTCTATCAACCCCTTTCCTATGCAAGCTACTCATACTTTACACTGATGCATTAGATGACTCCCTTAGTGCTTTATTGGCCCAAGCCAATGAAGAAGGGAAGGAAAATGCACTCTACTATCTTAGCTATCATCTAATCCCTACTGAGGCTATTTATCCACCCATTGAGAAGCATTGCCTAGCTTTAATCTTTGCATCCTAAAAGCTATCACACTATGTGCTTTATCATAAGGTAAGCTTAATCTCTAGGATCAATCCACTATAGTATCTCATGACATGGCCAATGCTATTCAGATGGTTGGTATGATGGTCCATGATCCTCTTGCAGTTTGACATTACCTTGGCACCCCTCTGTGCGGTGAAAGGATAAGTGCTAGTGGATTTACTAGCAACACACCCAGTTCCTACTGACTCTCGATTAGTGATGAACTCCCTGATGAACAAATCTTGAACATAGGGGATACTAGAATTCAATGTGGGAGATGTACTTTGATGGTGCAGCTTCCTCTCAAAGAAGAGAAGAACCATAATTCACTATTCCAGGAAAGGCAGGGGTAAGAATAACTCTCTTAACTCCGGACCGTGACGTGATGAGATTCTCATATCATCTGTATAATACCTGCACTAACAATGAAGTCAAATATGAGACTCTGATTGTTAGTCTCGAGTTAGAAGTTACTCTAAGCATCCAGAACATCAACATCTTCCAGGATTCTTAACTAGTTATCAACCAAATCGTTGGGTCTTATAAGGTTATCAAGCCCAAGCTCCATCACTACCATAAGTACACCATAGAGTTGTTGGCCCAAATCTTAGAAGGCATCATTTATAAGATTCCTCAAGGAGAGAATGTTGTAGCATATGATTTAGCCAAGCTTGCCAAGGAGATGGCATGTTTGAAGGATGAGTTCATATCAATAAAAGTCAAAAATAGACAAGTCTTATCCCTTATTGATATTGAACTCATGAAAAAATACTCTCTTGAAGGGGAGGTTTCAATTGCAAAGAAAGATGAGGAATTATATTGGAGACAACCATTCATGGATTACCTAACTAAAGGCAAACTACCTTAAGAGAGTCTCAATCCCATCAAATGAAGCAGAAAGTACTTTCTTATGCTCTTGTGGATGGTGTCTTATACTAGTGGTCTTTCGATCATATGTGGTTACATTGTTTAGACAAACACAAAGTCCATAAGATCATGATCGAGGTACAATCAGTATTATGTGGAGCTAACCAATCCAGTCTGAAGAGGAAAGCCAAGATCAAGAGATTAGGATACTACTGTATGTCGATGATTAAAAATTGCATGGATATGACTAGGTGATGCCACCAATGTCAAATAAATGGAGTGGTCCTACACCAACCAACCAACATTCTACATCTTACATTGGCTCATGGCCATTCGAGTGTTGGGGTACCGACAATGAGTCAAATTGATTCTCCTTCTTCCAAGGGTCATCGATTCATCTTAACTGCTATTGACTACTTTTCCAAATGGTCCAAGGTGATTCCCCTTAGAGAGGTGATAGCTCAATATGTGCTCCAATTTTTAATGAACCATATCATTTTTAGGTTTGGAGTGCCTGGATGAATTATATCTGATAATGGTATTGCATTCAAGAGCAGCAAGATCAACAACTTTTTCATAAGACATAACATAGATTGAAGATATTCTACCATCAACTACTCGAGGGCAAATGGCTTAGTATAAGCCTTCAACAAAACTCTCATCTAAATACTAAAGAAGACACTCGACAATAACAAGTGATAGTGGCATGAATAGTTAGTTGAAGCGTTGTGGGCCTACCGCATCACATATAGAACTCCAACTCAGTCTCCTCCTTTCTTGTTAGTGTATGGGTCCAAAACCGTTCTACCATTAGAAGTTCAACTCCCATCACAAAGAATAGCAGTGGGTAGCAAGATCACAACAGAGCAAAATGCCAAGTTGCGGTTAGAAGAGTTCGAAGGTTTGGAAGAGGGAAATTTGCAAGCATGCAAAAACCTCGAGTTATACAAAGCTAAAATTATTTAAGCTCACAACAAGTTGATCTGTCATAGAGCTTTTCATGTAAGAGAGCTTATTTTATTTCTAAGGAGATCGATTATTTCCTATCGTAAGATGAGGGGCAAGTTTGAACCCACATGGGAAGGCCCTTTTTCCATCAAGGTGGCCTACCAAGGAGGATCTTATTAATCATAAGGGAGAGCACCCAGTGCTTCCAATCAATGAGCTCTACTTAAATAAAAATTATAAATCATATTTGAAAGCAATTATCATCAATGAAAATTCCATTTATAATTCAATCTCTTTCATGTTAAAGTATTCTTATTTTTGAATCTGCCATGATGTGACATAGAAATATACAAAATAAACATATATTCTTTATCTCGGTCTACTCTGAGTTGAGATAATGCCCCTAGCAGCACTCACTCAGTAGCTGCTCTAGGTCCGGCTAACGTGCTACTCTGTTAATGTGTCACCCTAATGGTATTCTTGCTTTAGAGGATGTAAGTCTGCTATGCTTTCCTTTCTTACTTGGCCATTGCACACTGATGACCACCTTGTTAGTTTGGTAGGCTTTAATGCATGGCCGGTAAGCTACCTCATGTTAGCTTCGTTTAAGAGGATGTGAGTCTACTATGCTTTCTTCTTAGATTAGCCTTCGTGAATTGACCAGGTTGAGTATATCTGAGGTTTAGGATATGTCTTCTAGTTGATCCTTCCCTCTTTACTGCTTCAAGTCTAGGTCCAGTCCTTTCTCAGGGCTCCCTTCTTAGTAGTCACTCTAGGTCAAATAATATTTGTCCCGCCGCTGACAGACTATCCCGATGATCAGTACCACTTGGAAAGTTGTAGGCCTACATGCTTTCTTTCCAAATTGATTATTCCACACTGACAAGCACCTTAAATTTGTTGGTTCTCACTATGCTGGTGGATACACCACTCATGTTGATGGATACACCTTAGGTTGCCTGGTACTTGCACCTCAGGATACATCACTCATGGCAGATGTAAGTCAACTATGCTTTCTCCTTGAGTTAGCCACCGTACACCTATAGACTTTCTTTTCCAGTGCTCATGATAATGCCCTTATCAGCACCTCCTTGTGGGCACTATATTTGGATCACATCCTTTGTGACCCAATTTAGACACTACTTGAGTTACTATCAAATTGAACAGTTCCCCTTTCATAGTAACCACCCTTCTGGTTGGAGAATCCATCTTGTGGATGTGCAAATTCTCCCTTAGTCCAGTAAATCTGACATAGGTCAAGGCTTACATAGCCACTTCTCAGTGTGTTCCCTCGCACACCAACAGGGTCCACACAAACATATAAATAAAATATATATTCAATTGTGGATTAGGAGGACACCCCTAGTGGTACCATTTCCCAAGAAGACATCCTACCTTTAGGGCAGTGTCAAGAAAACTCCCTATAGGAATCGCCTAACTACTCTTGAGTTGATATAAGTTCCCAGTGGCATTCACTCAGTAGTCTCCCCTAACTCGGTTCAATTTATTGTGCTACCAACAGGTCACCCCAGCGGTTGTTCCCTCCTTTAGAAGATGTAAGTCTGCTATGCCTTATTCCTAGCACAAACATTGCACAATGAAAGGCAACCCCTTAAGTTGGCTAGCTCTACCTCACAGCCATTAGACTATCCATTTGGATTTACAAAATTGAGATAGGACAAGTCTAATATAGCCCCTTCTCAGTTGGTCCATCGCACACCACATGGTCCATAAATTAAATTGATTAAATTTGATCGAGCTCACTTCCCTAGTGGATATGCCCTCAATTTTAAACCAAAATAAACCAAATGAACCATATCAAATCACATGAAATTAAGATAAAATTAATCCTGACAACTTTTGTGTTGACATAAGTCCCTAGAAGCATTCACTCAGTAGTCACCCTAGTTCAGGTTTGATTTATTGTGCATCCACCAGGTCACCCCAACTATTATTTCTCACTTTGGAAGATGTAAGTCTACTATGCCTTCTTCTTAGCACAATCATTGCACACCGAAAGGAAACCCCTTAGGTTGGCTAGCTCTACCCCACAACCATTAGACTATCACTTTGGATTTGTAAACTTGAGGTATGTCAAGGCTGATATAGCCCCTTCATAATGGGTCCATCGCACACCAATAGGGTCTATGTATTAACTAAGATTAAATTAAACCCAATCTAATTTTCTCTAGTAGAGTTAAATCACACCCTTCTCCCCAATGGAGCTCCAAATCATATATAAATAAGTCAAAAAAATAAAAAAAATCAAAACTAACCTCCCCAGTGGAGAAAAATTAAAGCAACTCACCGATAGGGTATAAATCAAAAAAATACAACCAAACTCTTATTCCCAAGTGGATACATCATCAAACAAATCTATGAAATCAAACTCAAATCCTAATCCCCAACGAATAGCTTGAACCAGCTTCCCTAGTGAATGGTTCATATACCCGATCCCCTGTGGACTCGAGCCCATATCTCTAGCAGATATGCCTCCACATAAATTAAAATAAAAAAATTAAAATCATTTCGATCTTAATCCTCGATGGATTATAGATTCTTATCCCAGCGGATCTTCTTTCCACAAATCATATAATCAAATCAAATTAAAACCTTATCCCCAACAGATTTTCTTCTTCTGTACCCTCAACATAGACCCCTCACATGTCATGTCCAATGCATGTGTGATCCACTGGAAGATCTCCCTCCATGTTCTTGACATGGAATTCTCATCAAATCTTAATTCTTCTCTTATGCACACCTTTAATACTTCAACCAAAAGCCTAACAATGTAGTCATTCAAATTATGTCATCTTAACATTATAATCAACATTTTATGATTTATGATGGTGCAAGCTCAAACTAACTATACAATATCATGCTAAACATATTATAGTGTGAATTAATACATTATATTATATTATAATATATGATGTTATATTATAATTAGCTATAATATAATATATTGTCTAACATTACACCTCATTAGAATCACTTAGAAGGAACAAATAACAAAATTTTCTTGAAATATGAATAATATTCATTTTGGATGTAAAATTGTTATTTTTCTATTAGAAATTTAGAAATGGTACAAAATAGCATAATTTTGGTGTTGCTTCTTGGTGTGTGCAATGAATTTGGAGAAATTCTTTCATCTCAAAAATGTACAATAACATTTAGTAACACCTCATATATATATATATATATATGAAGTTAAATTGTTATGTACATTTAATTTTAATATGCTTTCATATAATGTATTATCTTACATTACTTTTTTAAATGAATCACTTTAAGTAAAAAATTTATAAAGTTTGGTTGAAAAATAAACATTCATTTTGGATGCAAAATTCCATTCTTTGATTAAATGACACACCATAGCACACCCCTAATGATGTTCCCTAAAGCTTGCCTTAAATTTGGCCAAATCCCATCATCTCAACCTATATATAAGCATTTTTATGAATTATACCAGTACAAACTCTACTACATCATACTACAACAAACTAAAATATGTTAAACAACAAGTAGTAATACACAAGTATGCTATAATGCATGATGCTACACTATGTTATGGAATCTTATATTATAATACTATAACATATTATATTATATTATATTGCATTTCACAAGGGATTTCTTAAGATAAAAAATCATAAATTTAGTCTAAATAATAAAAATTATATATTTTAGTTGTCACTTACATATATTTGATAATATATTATGGCTCTACATAAAAATGATCAAAATACTAAAGAATTTAAAATGGCAAAACAATATATTGTAGAATGCTATATATATATATATTTATTTTAAAATCTTACTTTTATTTTACAAGTGGAATAAATGCTTTGGTACTACAACATAATTATCACTTCAAATTTAACAAATTTCATCATCGATTTATTAAATCAATATTTTTATGAATATAGACTATAGGGCAAAACCATAATATCAAAACATCTTATAACATCCAAAACACATCACTACATGCTCAAATATATGATGTTACATTATACCGTATATAGTAATTCAATATGATTTAAGGTTAGGGTTTTGGGTATTCAAATCTCAAATAGTCAAGGGAAAGTCTCTTTAAGACATTTCTTTAGCTACCATAACTATATTAGGATTAGGTCATTCTTTAGATCTACTCCTAATGACATCTTTATTAAAGGTTTAGGGTTAGGGTTTAGGGTTAGTTTAGGGTTTAAGGTTTAGGATTTAGGGCTTAGGGTTTAGGGTTTAGGGTTAGGGTTTAGGGTTATAGGTTTTAAGGTTTGGGGTTTATGGTTTTAGGGTTTAAGGTTTAGGGTTTTAGGATTTAGGGTTTAGGGTTTAGGGTTTAGAGTTTAATGTTTAGGGTTTCAAGTTTTTATGGTTTAGGGTTTAGGGTTTAGGGTTTAGGGTTTAGGTTTTAGGTTCAGGGTTTAAGTATTAGTTTAGGATTTAAGGTATAGGGTTTAGGATTTAAGGTTTTTTTAATAGAGAATAAATTCAGATTCAACATTTCTTCCTTTTAATTTGATTAACCAAGTGGCACCCCAAGTTTTCTAAGGCATAAGCAATGACATAGATAAAAAATGAGCACCCATAGAGCAAATAAAAAAACCTTAGATAAGTAGAACCGTCTATACTATAAAGACATAGTTCCAAAAGCAGTAGATCAGATTAGCCATTCTTCAGTTTCTCTAGTTCCCATCAAAACCACCCTCACCTCTCAAGTAGTAGAATCCTCCATCGTATCCCAGATCTTTCCCTCCACCACCACCATGGCTGTAACCACCATCCCTCCACCCACCTCCATAGCCACCACTACTTCGATACCCCCTCCATATTCACCAGCACCTCCAGATCCCCCACCAGCACTACGATAATCGCTACCTCTAGCTTTACTTTCACCACTAGATCTAGACGTAGCCTAGTTGACAGTGATGTTCCTTCTGCCAAGGTTCTACCCATTCTTAGGATTTAAGGTTAGTTTAGGGTTTATGGTTTAACATTTAGTGTTTGGTGTTTAGGTTTTAGGGTTATAGGCTTTAAGGTTTAAGGTTTAGGCCTAATTAGGCCTAATTTAATTTGATTGATTAAAGTTTTATAAATTCTCACCAAAATATATCCTTCCACGAGGGTTTATTCATAATTTTGGTTAACTAGTTGATTTACTATGATTTAATTAATTTTAGGTCATTTAATTGACTTATTTAATTCATTGAATTAGCTAATTAGTTCAATTTAAGGATTTTTTTGGTATAATTGAGTTTAAGTGATGTTTTAATGTTCACTGAAGTTCATTAGGGTTATTTAAGGTTGTTAGATTAAAATTCCCTAATTATTTCATTAAGGATTAATTAATTTGATTAATTTCAAGGTTAAGCATATTAAATTTCAATTTCCATTGACTTCAGAGAATTAAATCCATAAAAATTCATCTAAGGTATGTTTTATGCTTAATTTCATTTCTTTAAAGCTTCAAATTAGTTGGATTATTAATTAGAAAGTAATTAGGGGTTTAATGTTTTAATTAACTCAAATTAAGCCAAAAATACCCAATAAAAATTAGGGATTTTCATTTCTATGGATTCCTCTCATCAAGATGAATCCATAGAGCTTTCATTTGTATTTTTTATTTATATTTAGTTATCTATGAATTTTTTAAGATTCTATTATTTTTTAATTATTTTAAACCATTAAATAATGGTATTTAACTATTTTAAGTGAATGGGCCTGCACGGGATCCGCATGTCGCATGCCATATGGCACGCAGGTTACTCCACGCATGCTAGTCGTTATGGATGATTTTGGACCATTCGATCGAAGATCGGATGGTCCAGATCAATCTCACAGTTCCTAAAGGGAAAAAATCATCCGGTCCACCTAGATCTGTATAGTCCAATCCAAATACATGGATT
Source organism: Cymbidium sinense (assembly GCA_021442155.1). Taxonomy (NCBI): domain Eukaryota; kingdom Viridiplantae; phylum Streptophyta; class Magnoliopsida; order Asparagales; family Orchidaceae; genus Cymbidium; species Cymbidium sinense. The sequence goes on from CM038214.1 coordinate 126,952,522, forward strand.
GGATGGTTGAGAGCTCGTATCCTTCATTTCCTGTGGGAGCCGAGAGCCATTCATAGTACTTTGCTAATTTTGAATGTTCTAGAGCATGAAATCAAGTGATTCCAATTGCTACACGATCATTGAAGGATATCCTATCATCATATATGGTTTGATCTTATTGAAGATCACATTTTGTTTGAAAATGACCACAACCGAATTCCTTAAGGAAAAACTCAAGCTTGGTAATGACATACCTCAATTCGTTGGACGATTGGCTCTGGAATTGTTCCTTGAGCTTTGGAACCTCGAATCGATCTTTCTTGCCAAAGGAATTAGGTTAATTCCTTACAGATTATTCCCTAGACCAACCTTCGGCTTGAAAATTTTAGCTTTGGTGGTTTACAATGGTTAAGAACACTTGGGAGGGGGAAGAGCTTTCATTTGGCTTCAGTTTGGATGTATGAAGGTGAAGGGAACTTCAATTCTCCTTGGGGAGGGGTGTATCTGTGTTTTTGCTATGTGGGTGAGAGCTTTAAAGCTCTTTTTTGGCTAATCCTTGGTCAGCTAGGTGGCATGAAGAGAGCTTGGAAGCTTGCTAGGATCCCCCTCTCTACCTTACAAGTGTCTAGGTTGAAAATGTGGGAGGATAGAAAAGGGAAAATGGATTTTACCTTCCATTAGTGAATTTTTTTAATTCATTTTGGGTTTTATCATTTAGTTCCTTAAGTGGCTTAGTTAAGGAGATTTATTAGCACTTAATTCCCTTATTAGCAAGGCTTAAGAGGATTAGTCTCCATCCCATATACATTGGTTGAAAGTGATTTGAATTTTCCTTGGGTTTGAGTTTAATGTAACCTATTTAGGTTATTTTGATTTAAGGAATTTAACATGCGTAATCTAGACCTCAATGGACTTAATTTTCTTTGTTATTGTGATCAAACATGTTATTTGATCAATTGAAATATTTTTGATGAATTAATTTGGTCAAATTTTAGTGGGTTGACTTTTTGACCAAGTGAGCCCACTTAAGTCAATCCTAGGTTGACTAGGGTTGACTTTAGGCTTGACTTTGAACTTCCATTTTTTTTCATTGATTTACTTGATTTAATTTATGTTGTATATTTGACTTGGTTTTGCATGAAACTAAGTAGATTGGATTTAGCTCAAAATGCATTTCCTAAGTTACTATGCATAATGACTTGGATATTGAATTAGAAAATCTCTATTTGAACTTAAGATCTTCTCATTGCTAAAATGACCACTTCCAAAAATGAGGTCAACAATTGGACCCCCAATATGTGTAGTGGATCAGTAATACACTTCAAATATTGGTCCATTGATCAACATACAACCATAAGCTTGGGGTTTCAATTCTTTATTTTGATTTTTGATTTGATTTTCTATTTAGGTTTTGATTGTGAAAGATAGGTATATGTATACCTATCTTTGCTTTTGAGGTGTGATTCATTCCTAGAAACTTAACTTCATTAAGTTCTAGGATGAATAGGAATGGAATCAAAGAATGATCAATTCCCAATGCAATCACTATGCTTAAAGGGACTTACTCTTAAAATAGAATAGTGGTGATCCATATGATTAGCTAATAAGATGGGGTTGTTAAGGGCATGGTCCATCCTAGTTAGCTAAAGGGAGGAGAGGGGTCTTTAAAAACATGATCCAATTCTCAAAAGCTATGCTGGGGAGAAGAGGCTTAAAATGCTTGATCTTAATCCACAACACTTTGACTACTAAACAGAGGTCGCATGGACTTATCCTATTTGAGTAGTCCAAAGAAATGGGGCCTTCAATGGCTTGGTTCCATTCCATAGAAATTTGAATAGGAAGCCAATTGGGGAACTTACTCCTATTTGGTTAAAAAGAATGCCGACTAGGGAACTTACTTCTTTCTGATTAAAAAGAATGTCGACTAGGGACTTACATCTTTTTGATTAGCTAATAAGATGGAGCCGTTAAGGGCATGATCTATCCTAATTAGTTGAAAAGAGAAAAGAGGTCCTTAAAGACATGATCCAATCCTCAAAATGGAATGAAAATTGGGGACTTAATCTAATGTAATTAGCTAATAAGATGGGGTCATTAATGGCATAATCCATCTTAATTAGTTGAAAATAGGAAAGGGGTCCTTAAAGACATGATCCAATCCTCAAAATAAGATGTCAACTGGGGGACTTACTCTTACTTGATTAGAAAGAATGCTATCTAGGGAACTTACTTCTTTCTGATTAGAAAGAATGATAACTTCTTTCTGATTAACTAATAAGATGGGGTCATTAAGGGATTGATCCATCCTAATTAGCTGAAAAGAGGAGAGGGGTCCTTAACGACATGATCCAATCCTCAAAATAGGATTCCAACTGGGGGACTTACTCCTAGATGTTTAGAAATAATGCTAACTAAGGGACTTACATCTTTCTTGCTATTAAAATGGTGTCATAAAGACTTGAACCAATCTAAATAGCCTGTGTAACATGAAAGGGGTCACAATGACTTGATCCAATCATGTACACAATAGTAGGATGCCGACTACGGGACTTACTCCTAAATGTTTAGAAAGAATGCTGATTAAGGGGCATACATCTTTCTGGATATTAGAAAGGGGTCATAAAGACTTGATCCAATCTAAATAGTCTGTGTAACATGAAAGGGGTCACAATGACTTCATCCAATAATGTACACAATAGTACGATATCGGCTAGGGGGCTTACTCCTGAGTGTTTAGAAAGAATTTTGACTAGGGTACTTATATCTTTTTAGCTATTTGAAAGGGGTCCTAAAGACTTGATCCAATCTAGATAGCCAGTGTAACATGAAAGGGGTCGAAATGACTTGATCCAATCATGTACACAAAAGTAAGATGCCGAGTAGGGGACTTACATTTTCTGGCTATTAGAAAGGGTTAGAAAGACTTAATCCAATCTATATAGCCTGTGTAACATGAAAAGAGTCACAATGATTTGATCCAATAATGTACAAAATAGGAATGGTGCCACGAAGGGCTTGCTCCAAACCTACAAAGATAATTTTTTTTATGCGAATGGTGCACAAAGGATTTCTCCAAACCCAGAAGGACATGAGAAAGGTGCCACAAAGGGCTTACTCCCATCTCAAGTCATGTATAGGAAATGTGCGACAAAGGGCTTGCTGCACATTTTAGGTAGTAAGACGAAAAAGGGGTCAAAGTGACTTACTTTTAATCCCCAAAAGTTTTGACTAATAAGTAAGAGTTTCATGAACTTGATCTTTACTTAATCTGTCTAACTTGATGAAAAGGTGATGGAAGGTTTGCTTCCACTTCTTGATTTCACTAATATGCCTTACACATGAAGAAGTTTAGTGAAGAAGGTTTCAAAGAGTTGGAATTTATTTTTTTGAAGGAGGATTTGGGTATATTTTTGACCCAATGCTTTACTATGCCATGAGCATAAAAGTTCATCATTTTTCTTTATTTGTTTTTTCATCTCAAAGTTACAATGAACCATGCTAGATGTCCATGTCATTGAAGGCAAGACATCATAGGGTACTAACCTGAGAATTCTATATCTTTTAGCTTGCATGTGATTATGTAGTTCTTTAGGTAGTAAGAACCAAAGTCAACCAGTGCTTCTCAAATGTAATTTCATTTTCTTTTTGTTTGGACAAGTATGTCATTTTTGCTTTGTTGACATGAATCAACAACTTATAGGGCATTGTCGTGGGATCAATAGAGATCAAAAGATTCTTTTAAAGCTTTCCAAAGTGAATGAGAATCAAGATAATCTTTTGGAGTCTCATAGAGAAAAAATTTTTATCCCTAATCAATAACAAAATTGAAAGGATTAACTTATTAAAAAAATTAAGATTCTCCTAATAAGTTTGAAATTGAATTTCTTCAGTTAAGTTATTGTTCTTTAGAAGGATATATGATATGAAATTTCATAACTATCTTTGATTCATTTCTTATTTTTTTGCATTTTTGATCCTTCTATATTTTACTACAAGGTCTTTGAAATTACTTCAAAAGCAAATTTCAAGACTCTATATGTAGTAACAAGATTGTTCATCAAATCATATTGATGTTTCTTTTATTTTCTTTTTCTTCTTTGGCAAGATTTTTAATATAACCCTCAACCTAATTGAAAGTGGGATTATAAGAAATCTTGATCATCACCCTTTTTGCTAAATTGCCCCAAATATTTTGAGATTGAATGATATGACTCTATAATAGAACATTCTTGTAAGGATTTTGAATGTCATATCATATGCTTTCAGTTCTACTTTTCTAGAATTATTTTAATTTGACAATTTTCAGATAAGTTAACCTTAAGAAGGATAATCTTATCAATGAAACCCTTTTTGGATTTTAAAATGAAATATGGGTAATATGAACCCATTTTCAAGGTAATGATTCTACCATAGTCTCAGGATGTCGGTCATATAATGATGTTAGCTAACCAAGAAGAAAGTTTTCTTCACATGTACATCCATCATTTTATAGCTTTTAATTTAGCTAAAATTTTGCTTTTCTTTTGGAATTTGACCACAATCGTTAAGGGAATTAGTTTGTGGAAATGGAATCAAGCTTAAGTTTACATAGAGATCATTTCAATTTATTTCTAGATAAATTAGTCTTTAAACCCAAAAGATAGGTTGATCAAGTCATCAATAGCTAACTCAGTTAGATCATATCAACTTGTCAATTGTGGAATGGGATTTTTCTTCAAATTCTAAGGGTACATCCCAAACTTGAAGACTATATAAATCTCCAGACACATCTAAAACAAATTCATGCATTATATTAGAGTGCCTTTTAAATAGAAAGTTCAAACCCAAACTACTTAAACTTCTTATCATGCAATGGCTCTATGATTCCATAACTTTTTTTGTTTATGGTTATAGGCCACTTGTAATGGAATTAGAGTATAGTCAATGAGATCTTTGCCATACAAAGGATATGGACCCCTGGAAAATAAGATCCAAAATCGTTTGTTTTAACGTGATAAGCGAGCTCAGCCAATCATGGCAAAGGCTAAAATGACAAAGTATGAGATCTCTGCTTATTTTTGTTCACCTAGGGATAATTTTTGACTTCTAACCCTACGACTTGATTTTGATGTGGAGAAGTTTGAAATTCAAATTTCCATTTACATTGGGTTTTTTTACTTCATTTGTAATGGAATCAAAGTATACTCAATGGGACCTTTGACATTCAAAAAATATGGACTTCTAAAAAAATGATCCACTATCTTTTTGTTTAACCTACCAAGTGAGCTCACCCAATCATGGCAAAGGCTAAAATTGTGAGACACACCCAAGAGGTGAATTGGGTAATATTAAAATTTTCAAAACTTAAATTTTAATATTTAAATAGAAAATTAGATTTTGACTTTATAATGATAAGATATAATTCTAAATAAAGAAAAATAAAAATACAATAAAGTAAATAGTGACAAGAGGCAGACATTTTATGTGGTTCAAACCCCAAAACCGCCTACCCACTAGCCACCCCTAGGAATCCACTAAATGAAAATGGTTTAAAAAGTATTCTCCTATAAGTAGTACAACCCCTACAACAATATGTACTCTCCTACAAAGTAGTACAACCCCAAAATAAATTTTACAACACAAAAAAAATACAAAATAATAAATTTTGATAAAGTAAATCTCTCACAAATATACCAAGCAATCAAATTCAAAAAGTGATCCCATAACTTATAAATGATCACTTTACAACTTAAAAAATTTGGCAAGGCAAAATGCTCACTTAATAAAAATAAATATCTTAAAGTGATGTTACTAGGATGTTTATGTTATTATAATTTGTAGAATAATACAAAATGATTTCAAAATAAATTCACAATATTATTTTTCATAATAAAATAAATTTCAGCAAGGAGTAATTTATTTTAACAAAAAGATTCTTTCAATTAATGCTAATGAACACAAAATAAAAAATAATTATATGATAGATCTAAGTTGGTTAGTAAGCTTTCAATTAAAAAGAGAGATCTAGCAAATATGAAAATAATTTCAGCACAATAATTTATTTTAAAATGCTTAAAATATACTTCTAAAATAGATCTAAGAATAAATGATCTTTCAAAATAAGACCAAAGAAGAAATATTTCAAGAAACCAAAAGAAATTTGTAGGAAGCTAAAAATTTCAGCAAGTTGAAATAGATCCTACAAATTATCACAAGAGTTTTTCACCAAAAAAAAAATGATTGAGAAACTTTGATGTGAAAACCAATGTTCAAAGACTAATCCACCAAAAAAGTATAAATTAGAAAGAAGAAATATATGGTGAAAATAGCATGAACAACTAAGAAGTATTAAGATCAAGAAAATAAACTCAAGTAATTTAAAAGGCTTACTGTTGAAGATGTTGAAGCTTCCAAACCAAGGATTTGATCTTGCAATATTTGGAGAACACTTGGAAGGAACATTTAAGAGATTTTCTCTTAGATTTTCTGGAGAGATTTTGAATTTTGAATAAGGGATGCTTTCATGAAGAGAATGAGGGCTATTTATAGGCAAGAAGGTCATTTAAAGAATTATTTCAAAGAAATATATTATACAAACCTCATGCTATCATGTGATAATTTAATATTCAATAAAAATATAATTTATATTAAACAAATATTAAATTTAGCAAAAATTGCTATTCACATGGGAAAGTCAAAAGTAATCAAATGTAGCTCTTAATATATTCAAAGCATGTAGCATGCATCCATTATTAAAATCGGTAATGTTTAAAAATCATAATAAATTCAATTTTAATGAAAAGTGGGTCATGTAACCACTTATTTTAAAGGAAAAAAATCCAAGGAACCGATGGAGATAAAATGATATGAATTCTTTGATTAAACAATGACTTTGGCTAAAATACAAAATTTTATATATTTTGTTAATTTTGACATGTGACATTTAAAAATTATGATATAATTTATATATAATTATAAATATGTGAGTTATCATATAACCAACAAATTAAATTAAAATACCTAATTATATTAAGTAAATAAAATAATTATACTTAATAGTTATGATCATTTATTACTTTGACAATTTTATTGCTATGTAGAAAAACATATAATTGAATGTTAATTAAATAAAGATTTATATAAATTAACCTCATTAAAATAGTATGTTAGGTTGTGAGCAAATTGATTCATGCCAAAGAACTCATATGAATAGTCATATAACCTAAAATCATGAGCTTCACATTATCCCTTTCATTCTTTTTATTCTTGCAATTTCTAACAACAATTTGTGAGATGTATTGGATATGTAATTAGCAATTGATATATCTAAAACACATAAAATATTCATTAGAACATCAAGCATTCATGTTATCATCAAAATTAATCAAATTGAACATGAGGCTAATTAAGCCAACAATCTCCCCTTTTGATGAATTTGACAAACCAATGTTATTGATTTTGATGAAGGTGCAAATTGACCTTTCATCATAGTTTTGAAAGAAATTATTAAAAAAAATTATGCATATGAGATGAATAAATGTTGGCATTAAATGACTTAATATTAACCAACCAACATTTTACTCTTCTCCCCTTTGACAACATCAAAAGTGAGAACAAACTACACACAATTTTAAATATTAGGATCTAACATTCCAAGCATGCGTCTTAAAGTACAAAAATGTTCTTCTGGTAAGGGTTTTGTAAAAATATCTGCAATTTGTAAATCGGTGCTAATAAAATTAATATTAACATCACCTTTCAAAACATGATCCCTAATAAAATGATGTCTAATTTCTATATGCTTGGTTCGTGAGTGCTGGATAGGATTTTTAGTCAAACTAATAGCACTAGTATTGTCACACTGAACTAGAATGTGATCTTGCTTAATACCAAAATCTTCTAATTGTTGCTTTAACCAAAGGACCTGAGCAACAACTACCGACAGCTATGTACTCACCAAGAAGGATAAAGCTACGTAATTTTGTTTCCTAGATGACCAAGACACAAGTGATGATCCTAAAAAATGACATGTGCCGATGTACTTTTTTTCTATCTACTTTGCATCCTGAAAAGTCATCGAATAAGCAACCAAATCACATGATAAAGAATTTTTAGGATACCATAAACCTAACCTAGTAGTGCCTATCAAATACCGAAAGATATGCTTGACTGCTATTAAATGAGATTCTTTGGTTGGCCTGAAAATGAGCACACAAACAAACAGCAAACATAATATCAGGCCTACTAGCAGCAAGGTATAAAAGTGAACCTATCATACTCCTATAAAGTTTTTGATCAACAGATTTTCCTAATTCATCTAAATCCAATTTTGTAGATGGGCTCATAGGAGTTTTACTAGATTTAAATCTTTTCATGTCAAACCTCTCAAGCAATTCATTTATATACTTAGTTTGACAGATGAATGTGCCATTTTCTTGTTACTTCACTTGAAGACCTAAGAAAAAATTAAGTTCTCCCATCATACTCATTTCAAACTCTTTAGACATCAAAGATGAGAACTCATGGCATAAATATTCATTTGTACTTCCAAAAAACATATCATCTACATACACTTGTACCACAATCAAATCATCATCTATGCTCTTAAAGAATAAGGTGGTATCTACTTTGCCCTTTCTAAATCCATGATCTATCAAAAAGTTACTTAACCTATCATACCAAGCACGAGGAGCCTTTTAAACCATATAAGGCTTTCTTTTATACACATGATTTGGAAAATCAAGGCTCTCAAATCTAGGTGGTTGCTCTACAAATACATTTTGGTCAATAAATCCATTCAAAAAATGCACTTTTGACATCCATTTGAAAAAGTTTAAAATTTCTAAAATAAGCATAAGCAAGGAGTAACTGATAGCTTCTACCTTGCTACTGTACGCAAAAGATTCTTCAAAATCTATACCTTCAACTTGTGTACCCTTGTGCAACTAACCTAGCTTTATTTCTAACAATACAACCTGAATCATCTAGCTTATTCCTAAAGATCCATTTTGTTCCAATGACATTTTGATCTTGGGGTCTTGGGACTAATTCCCAAACATCATTTCTTACAAATTGATTCAACTCCTCTTCCATAGCAATAATCCAAAATTATCATTTAATGCTTCTTCTAAATTTTTAGGTTCAACCTCGATAAAAATGTTGAATGATCTACAACTTCTCTACTATCTTCTAGTCATAACTCCTTTGAAGGATCTCCTATAATTAGTTCCTTTTGGATGATTTTATTATATTTCCATTCTTTAGGCAATGAATCATCCATATTATCTTCTAAAGATATTTTCTTAAAGTTATCAATCTCTTCATCAATCACTTCATTTCTAATAGGATCAATCAAATTTTCATCAAAAAAACATGTATTGATTCTTCTACAATCATTTTTCTTTTATTGTAAACTCTATAAGCTCTACTAGAAAGAGAGTATCCTAAGAAAATACCATCATCTGATTTGCAATCAAACTTACCTAAATGATCTTTTCCATTATTCAAAATAAAGCATTTACATCCAAATACATGAAAGTGTTCAATCTTAGGCTTCTTTCCAAAAAACAATTCATAGGGTGTCTTCTTCAAAATTGGTCTAAAATAGATCCTATTCATTACATAACATGCGATTTATCGCTTCGCCAAAAAATATTTTGGCAATTTATACTCATCAAGCATAGATCTACTTAATTCAATTAATATTCTATTTTTTTCTCTCTACTACTCCAATTTGTTGGGGAGTTCAAGGTGCAAAAAAATTATGTCTAATCTGATGTTCATCACAATAATCCTCAAATAATTTATTTTTAAATTCGCCACCATGATCACTTTGAACCCTATTAATCAAAAGGCATTGTTCTCTTTGAATATATTTAGAAAACTTTCTAAACTCACCAAAAACATCATCCTTGTAAGTTACAAATAAAACCCAAGTATATCTAAAGAAATCATCAACAATCACAAAACCATAATTTTTTCCACCTAAGCTAGGTGCTAATAGGATCAAATAAATCCATGTGCAATAATTCTAGAGGTCTAGAAGTAGAAACAATATTTTACTTTTAAATGAGCTTATAGAATGTTTACCATGAATACATGCATCACAAACATAGTTTGAATGAAAATTTAATTTAGGCAAACCAACTACTAAATCAAGTTTAGCAATTTTATTAAGTGTGTGCATGTTAATATGACATAGTCTCCTATGCCATAACCATATATCATCATGAGTGCTTTTAAAACAAAGTAAGTTTAAATTTACATCATGAAAGCTATCTAAATCAATGACATAAATATTTTTGTATACTACTAGTAAAACATTTTCATTATTTTTTATAATGCAATATGATGCATGGAATACTACATTCAAACCTTTATCACATAATTGACTAATAGAAATTAAATTATGTTTTAATCCTTCTACTAGAAAAACTTTATCTAAAGTGATAGAATTCTTACAAATAGAACCAATGCCAATGATTTTTCCCTTCGCATTATCTCCATATGTAACAAATCCTCCATCACTTGATTCTAAAGTTGTGAATTTATCTTTATCTCCCATATGTCTTGAACATCCAGCCCAAGTACCACATGCCTTCTTTGATTTTCTTTGAAGGCATTCCTACAAAATAAACTCACATGTTAACTTTTGGAACCCAAACATGTTTGGGTCCACATTCTAAATTTGAAGTAAGATATTTAGCATGCATGGTTTGTGTAGTGCTTGTACCTTTTGGTACCCATACATAAGATGATTGCTTAGTATTTTGTATTTTAATGCATAGCAATCAAATGAAATATGCCCTTTTATTGCAATAGTTGCACCAAACATTAGTGTTTGCATATGATTTAGAATGATAATTATAAGGTATATGAGTGGGATGTGTATGATGCAAATAATTTTTATTAAATGTTTTCTGATGAAGTATTATAATGAACTTGTGATTTTAAACATAATTCTAATCTTGCTTTTAATAAGATATTCTCTCTTCAAGTTTACCTACAACTAAGGAACAATTTAATAAAGAAGTATTTTTACTTTTAAATTATCACATTCATTTTTAAATCACAAAAATGCATATCTAAATTTTTATGTTCTTTTCTAAGGTTTTGTATTTTCTTTTAATTTTTTATATTCAATAACTAAATCATTAAAAGCATCATCTAATTCATCATAAGATATATCATCACATACCTCTTGAGAATCTAAGTCGATTCTCCATTTGCCATAAGACATATGTTGACCTCTTCATTCGATGAGCTAGTACTTGATTCATTTGAATCTGGATTGGCCCATAAAGCTGTCTTCTTCTTCTTATGGTACTTTTTCTCCTTCATATTTATTCTTTTGTTTACATCAATTTCTTTTTCTTTGATTCAACAAGTTCTGGACAATCACCTCTTATGTGTCCGCTTTTTTACAATGATAGCAAATGATCCCTTCACCTATAGGAAATTTCTTAGTTTGAAATTTATAATTTTAGATTTTTATACCTTTGATTCTTCTTCCTTAGCAAGTTCCCAAGCCTTTTGAAAGCATGACCACCTTATCACAATCACCATCCGAGCTTGAGGTGTTATGCTCACTATCATCAACTTGTAGTGCTTTTCCTTTCTCCTTTTTTTGTGAAGTTATCCATCTTATCCCTTTGAGCAATAACCTATTCATGTGCTATCAAAGAACCTAAAAGCTGATCAAGTGGATAAGTAGATAAATTTTTAACTTCACTAATAGCTATTACTTTAGCTTCCCATTCTTTTGGAAGACATCTAAGAATCTTATAAACTAAGTCTTGATTCCTATATGTTTTTCCAAGAGAATGTAATGTGTTAATTATTTTCATAAATCTATTATACATATCAGAATTAGATTCAGAAGGAGACATATGAAATAACTCATAATCATGAACAAGTCTATTTATGTGAGCATCTCTAACTTCATTAGTTCCTTCATAAGTTATAATAAGTTTATCCCATATTTTGTACTTAACATAGAAATTTTCATGTAATCATCGGTAATAAAGCACAATATAAAGTATTACAAGCCCTAGCATTTAATTCATCAAGTTCTCTTTGCTATAGACCATCCATTCCTCAAAAGGTTTTTCTACTTTAATGCCATTTACTTCTCGTGGGTGTATGATATTGATGTATCAACATATACCACATGCGTTCATCTTGACCTCTCAAGAATGTACTAATTCTATTTTTCCAATAATCAAATGGTACACTATCTAAAAGTGGAGGTCTATGAGTGGATTGTCCCTCCGATAATGAACCCTTTGTGAAACCTTGTGCAATAGTGAAAAGATTTACTCTTGGATGTTAAGCCAATAAAAGAGCTTCGATACCAATGTGAGACACTATAGCACCCAAGAGGGGGGTGAATTGGGTAATATTAAAATTTTCAAAACTTAAATTTTAATATTTAAATAGAAAATTAGATTTTGATTTTATAATGATAAGATATAATTCTAAATGTAGCAAAATAAAAATACAATAAAGTAAATAGTGACAAGAGGCACGATTTTTACGTGGTTCGCCAAACCCCAAAATCATCACGCCTAGCCACCCGGCTAGAATCCACTAAATGAAAATGGTTTACAAAAGTACTCTCCTATACTAGTACAACCCCTACAACAATATTTTCTCCTACAAAGGCAAGTACAACCCCAAAATAAATTTTACAACACAAAAAAAAACAAAATAATAAATTTTGATAAAGTAAATCTCTCACAAATATACCATAATCAAATTCAAAAGTGATCTCACAACTTATAAATGATCACTTTACAACTTAAAAAAATTTGGCAAGGAAAATGCTCAATTAATAAAATAAATATCTTAAAGTGATCTTACTAGAATGTTATGTTATTATAATTTGTAGAATAATACAAAATGATTTCAAAATAAATTCACAATATTCTTTTCATAATAAAATAAATTTCAGCAAGGAGTAATTTATTTGAACCAAAAAGATTCTTTCAATTAATGCTAATGATCACAAAATAAAAAAATAAGTATATGATAGATCTAAGTTGATTAGTAAGCTTTCAATTAAAAAGAGAGATCTAGCAAATATGAAAATAATTTCAGCACAATAATTTATTTTAAAATGCTTAAAATCTACTTCTAAAATAGATCTAAGAATAAATGATCTTTCAAAATAAGACCAAAGAAGAAATATTTCAAGAAACCAAAAGAAATTTGTAGGAAGCTAAAATTTCAGCAAGTTGAAATAGATCCTATAAATTATCACAAGAGTTTTTCACAAAAAAATGATTGAGAAACTTTGATGTGAAAGCCAATGTTCAAAGACTAATCCACCAAAAGTATAAATTAGAAAGAAGAAATAGATGGTGAAAATAGCATGAACAACTAAGAAGTATTAGGATCAAGAAAACAAACTCAAGTAATTTAAAAGGCATGCTTGAAGATGTTGAAGCTTCCAAACGAAGGATTTGATCTTGCAATATTTAGAGAACACTTGGAAGGAACATTTAAGAGATTTTCTCTTAGATTTGCTGGAGAGATTTTGAATTTTGAATAAGGGATGCTTTCATGAAGAGAATGAGGGCTATTTATAGGCAAGAAGGTCATTTAAAAAAATTATTTCAAAGAAATATATTATACAAACCTCATGTTATCATGTGATAATTTAATATTCAATAAATAAACAAATATTAAATTTAGCAGTAAAATTTGGCTATTCACATGGGAAAGTCAAAAGTAATCGATGTAGCTCTTAATATATTCAAAGCATGTAGCATGCATCCATTATTAAAATCGTAATGTTTAAAAAATCATAATAAATTCAATTTTAATGCAATGTGGGTCATTTAACCACTTATTTTAAAGGAAAAAATCCAAGGAATCCGATGGAGATAAAATCGATATGAATTCTTTGATTAAATAATGACTTTGGCTAAAATACAAAATTTTATATATTTTGTTAATTTTGACATGTGACATTTAAAAATTATGATATAATTTATATATAATCATAAATATGTTAGTTATCATATAACCAGCAAATTAAATTAAAATACCTATTTATATTAAGTAAATAAAATAATTATACTTAATAGTTATGATCATTTATTATTTTGACAATTTTATTGCTATGTAGAAAAAACATATAATTGAATGTTAATTAAATAAAGATTTATATAAATTAACCTCATTAAAATAGTATGTTAGGTTGTGAGCAAATTGGTTCATGCCAAAGAACTCATATGAATAGTCATATAACCTAAAATCATGAGCTTCACATTATCCCTTTCATTCTTTTATTCTTGCAATTTCTTCTAACAATTTGTGAGATGTATTGGATATGTAATTAGCAATTGATATATCTGAAACACATAAAAATATTCATTAGAATATCAAGCATTTGTTTGTTATCATCAAAATTAATCAAATTGAACATGAGGCTAATTAAGCCAACAATCTCTACCTTTTGATGATGACAAACTAATGTTGGTATTGATTTTGATGAAGCAAATTGACCTTTCATCATAGTTTTTAAAAGAAATTCTATTAAAAAAAATTTATGCATATGAGATGAATAATGTTTCTAAATGTATGCATTAAATAGACTTAATATTAACCAACATTTTACTCTTCTCCCCTTTTGACAACATCAAAAGTGAGAACAAACTACATACAATTTTAAATATTAGGATCTAATATTCCAAGCATGCATCTTAAAGTACAAAACATTCTTCGGTAAGGGTTTTGTAAAAAATATCTCAATTTGTAAATCGGTGCTAATAAAATTAATATTAACATCACCTTTCAAAACATGATCCCTAATAAAATGATGTCTAATTTCTATATGCTTGGAAAGTGTGGATAGATTTTAGTCAAACTAATAGCACTAGTATTGTCGACTAAACTAGAATATGATCTTGCTTAATTCTTCTAATTGTTGCTTTAACCAAAGGACCAGAGCAAATGAACTACCGGCAAGAATGTACCGCCAGGGATAAAGCTACGTAATTTTGTTTCTAGATGACCAAGACACAAGTGATGATCCTAAAAATGACATGTGCTAGATGTACTTTTATCTACTTTGCATCAAAGTCGATCGAATAAGCAACCAAATCACATGATAAATAATTTTAGATACCATAAACCTAACCTAGTAGTGCCTATCAAATACCGAAAGATACGCTATGAGATTCTTTCAGTTGGCCGAAAATGAGCACACAAACAAACAAAGAAACATAATATCGGCCTACTAGCGGTAAGGTAAAGTGAACCTATCATACTCCTATAAAGTTTTTGATCAGATTTTCCTAATTCATCTAAATCCAATTTTATAGATGGGCTCATAGGAGTTTTACTAGATTTAAATCTTTTCATGTCAAACCTCTCAAGCAATTCATTTATATACCTAGTTTGATAGATGAATGTTCCATTTTCTTGTTGCTTCACTTGAAGACCTAAGAAAAAATTAAGTTCTCCCATCATACTCATTTTAAACTCTTTAGACATCAAAGATGAGAACTCATGGCATAAAGAATCATTTGTACTTCCAAATAATATATCATCTACATACACTTGTACAATCAAATCATCATCTATGCTCTTAAATAAGGTGGTATCTACTCTACCCTTTGTAAATCCATGATCTATCAAAAGTTACTTAACCTATCATACCAAGCACGAGGAGTGTTTAAACCATATAAGGCTTTCTTTAATTTATACACATGATTTGGAAAATCAAGGCTCTCAAATCTAGGTGGTTGCTCTACAAATACATTTTGGTCAATAAATCCATTCAAAATGCACTTTTGACATCCATTTGAAAAAGTTTAAAATTTCTAAAATAAGCATAAGCAAGGAGTAACTGATAGCTTCTAGTCTTGCTACTGCAAAAGATTCTTCAAAATCTATACCTTCAACTTGTGTGTACCCTTGAGAAACTAACCTAGCTTTATTTCTAATAATACAACCTGAATGATCTAGCTTATTCCTAAAGATCCATTTTGTTCCAATGACATTTTGATCTTAGGGTCTTGGGACTAATTCCCAAACATCATTTCTTACAAATTGATTCAACTCCTCTTCCATAGCAATAATCCAAATATTATCATTTAATGCTTCTTCTAAATTTTTAGGTTCAACCTCGATAAAAATGTGAATGATCTACAACTCTACTATGTCTTCTAGTCATAACTCTTTTGAAGGATCTCCTATAATTAGTTCATTTGGATGATTTTATTATATTTCCATTCTTTAGGCAATGAATCATCCATATTATCTTCTAAAGATATTTTCTTAAAGTTATCAATCTCTTCATCAATCACTTCATTTCTAATAGGATCTAACATGTATTGATTCTTCTACAATCATTTTTCTTTTATTGTAAACTCTATAAGCTCTACTAGAAAGAGAGTATCCTAAGAAAATACCATCATCTGATTTGCAATCAAACTTACCTAAATGATCTTTTCCATTATTCAAAATAAAGCATTCACATCCAAATACATGAAAGTGTTCAATCTTAGGTTTCTTTCCAAAAAACAATTCATAGGGTGTCTTCTTCAAAATTGGTCTAAAATAGATCCTATTCATTACATAACATGCATATTTACTACCAAAAATATTTTGGCAATTTATACTCATCAAGCATAGATCTACTTAATTCAATTAATATTCTATTTTTCTCTCTACTACTCCATTTTGTTGGGGAGTTCTAGGTGCAGAAAATTATGTCTAATCCCATGTTCATCACAATAATCCTCAAATAATTTATTTTAAAGCCACCATGATCGCTTTGAACCCTATTAATCATAAGGCCTTGTTCTCTTTGAATATATTTAGAAAACTTTCTAAACTCACCAAAACATCATCCTTGTAAGTTACAAATAAAACCCAAGTATATCTAGAGAAATCATCAACAATCACAAAACCATAATTTTTCCACCTAAGCTAGTGGTGCTTAGGACCAAATAAATCCATGTGCAATAATTCTAGAGGTCTAGAAGTAGAAACAATATTTTTACTTTTAAATGAGCTTCTATAATGTTTACCATGAATACATGCATCACAAACATAGTTTGAATGAAAATTTAATTTAGGCAAACCAACTACTAAATCAAGTTTAGCAATTTTATTAAGTGTGTGCATGTTAATATGTCATAGTCTCCTATGCCATAACCATATATTATCATGAGTGCTTTTAAAACAAAGTAAGTTTAAATTTACATCATGAAAGCTATCTAAATCAATGACATAAATATTTTGGTATCTTTTCCCTACTAGTAAAACATTTTCATTATTTTTTATAATGCAATATGATGCATGGAATACTACATTCAAACCTTTATCACATAATTGATTAATAGAAATTAAATTATGTTTTAATCCTTCTACTAGAAAAACTTTATCTAAAGTAATAGAATTCTTACAAATAGAACCAATGCCAATGATTTTTCCCTCGCATTATCTCCATATGTAACAAATCCTCCATCACTTGATTCTAAAGTTGTGAATTTATCTTTATCTCCGTCATATGTCTTGAACATCCACGTCCAAGTACCACATGCCTTCTTTGATTTTGCTTTGAAGGCATTCCTACAAAATAAACTCACATGTTAACTTTTGGAACCCAAACATGTTTGGGTCCACATTCTAAATTTGAAGTAAGATATTTAGCATGCATGGTTTGTGTAGTGCTTGTACCTTTTGGTACCCATACATAAGATGATTGCTTAGTATTTTGTACTTTACGTGTATAGCAATCAAATGAAATATTCCTTTTTTTATTGTGATATTTGCACCAAACATTAGTGTTTAGAATGATAATTATAAGAGGGGTGTGTATGATGCAATTAATTTTTATTAAATGTTTTCTTTGATGAAGTATTATAATGAACTTGTGATTTTAAACATAATTCTAATCTTGCTTTTAATAAGATATTCTCTCTTTCAAGTTTACCTACAACTAAGGAACAATTTAATAAAGAAGTATTTTTACTTTTTAAATTATCACATTCATTTTTAAATCACAAAAATGCATATCTAAATTTTTATGTTCTTTTCTAAGGTTTTGTATTTTCTTTTTTTTTTATATTCAATAACTAAGCATCATCATCATCTAATTCATCATAAGATATGTCATTACATACCTCTTGAGAATCTAAGTCAGATTCTCCATTTGCCATAAGACATATGTTGACCTCTTCATCCGATGAGCTAGTACTTGAATCATTTGAATCTGGATTAGCCCATAAAGCTATCTTCTTCTTCTTATGTACTTTTTCTCTTTCATATTTTTTCTTTTGTTTACATCAATTTATTTTTTCATTGATTCAACAAGTTCTGGACAATCACCTCTTATGTGTCCAGGCTTTTACAATGATAGCAAATGATCCCTTCAATTGTAGGAAATTTCTTAGTTTGAAATTTATAATTTTAGATTTTTATACCTTTGATTCTTCTTCCTAGCAAGTTTTTTGGAAAGCATGACCACCTTATCACAATCACCATCCGAGCTTGAGGTGTTATGCTCATCACTATCATCAACTTGTAGTGCAATGGCTTTTCCTTTCTCCTTCTCCTTTTTTGTAGAGTTATCCATCTTATCCCTTTGAGCAATAACCTGCATGTGCTATCAAAGAACCCAAAAAGCTGATCAAGTGGATAAGTAGATAAATTTTAACTTCACTAATATTGTTACTTTAGCTTCCATTCTTTTGGAAGACATCTAAGAATCTTATAAACTAAGTCTTGATTCCTATATGTTTTCCAAGAGAATGTAATGTGTTAATTATTTTCATAAATCTAGTATACATATCTAAATATAAGGAGACATATGAAATAACTCATAATCATGAACAAGTCTATTTATGTGAGCATCTCTAACTTCACTAGTTCCTTCATAAGTTATAATAAGTTTATCCCATATTTCTTTTGTTGTACTTAACATAGAAATTTTCATGTAATCATCGTAATAAAGCATAATGTAAAATTTTACAAGCCCTAGCATTTAATTCATCAAGTTCTCTTTACCAGACCTCAAAAGGTTTTTCTACTTTAATGACATTTACTTCTACCGTGGGTGTATGATATTGATGTGTCAACATATACCACATGCATCTTGACCTCTTAAGAATGTACTAATTTTATTTTTCCACAATCAAACAAGTATCTCTAAAACCTGATCAGTAGGATTGAGTGAATAAAGAGATCATAGCACCAAGAGGGGTGAATTGGTAATATTAAAATTTTCAAAACTTAAATTTTAACATTTAAATAGAAAATTAGATTTTGATTTTATAATGATAAGATATAATTCTAAATGTAGCAAAATAAAAATACAATAAAGTAAATAGTGACAAGAGGCACGATTTTTATGTGATTCTACAAACCCCAAAGCCTACGTCCACTTTAGCACTGCAATGGATCCACTAAATGAAAATGGTTTAAAAGTACTTCTCCTATAACTAGTACAACCCTTAAATAACATTCTCCGGGACGAGTACAACCCCAAAATAAATTTTACATCATAAAAAAATACAAAATAATAAATTTTGATAAAGTAAATCTCACAAATATACCAAGCAATCAAATTCAAAAGTAATCTCACAACTTATAAATGATCACTTTACAACTTAAAAATTTATAAGGCAAAATGCTCACTTAATAAAAATAAATATCTTAAAGTGATCTTACTAGGATGTTTATGTTATTATAATTTATAGAATAATACAAAATGATTTCAAAATAAATTCACAATATTCTTTTTCATAATAAAATAAATATCAGCAAGGAGTAATTTATTTTAACCAAAAAGATTCTTTCAATTAATGCTAATGATCACAAAATAAAAAAATAAGTATATGAAAGATCTAAGTTGATTAGTAAGCTTTCAATTAAAAAGAGAGATCTAGCAAATATGAAAATAATTTCAGCACAATAATTCATTTTAAAATGCTTAAAATATACTTCTAAAATAGATTTAAGAATAAATGATCTTTCAAAATAAGACCAAAGAAGAAATATTTCAAGAAACCAAAAGAAATTTGTAGGAAGCTAAAAATTTCAGCAAGTTGAAATAGATCCACAAATTATCACAAGAGTTTTCACCAAAAAAAATGATTGAGAAACTTTGATGTGAAAACCAATGTTCAAAGACTAATCCACCAAAGAGTATAAATTAGATAGAAGAAATAGATGGTGAAAATAGCATGAACAACTAAGAAGTATTAAGATCAAGAAAGCAAACTCAAGTAATTTAAAAAGGCTTGCTTCGTTGAAGATGTTGAAGCTTCCAAACCAAGGATTTGATCTTGCAATATTTGGAGAACACTTGGAAGGAACATTTAAGAGATTTTCTTAGATTTGCTGGAGAGATTTTGAATTTTGAATAAGGGATGCTTTCATGAAGAGAATGAGGGCTATTTATAGGCAAGAAGGTCATTTAAAGAATTATTTCAAAGAAATATATTATACAAACCTCATGCTATCATGTGATAATTTAATATTCAATAAAAATATAATTTATATTAAACAAATATTAAATTTAGCAGTAAAAATTCGGCTATTCACATGGGAAAGTCAAAAGTAATCAAATGTAGCTCTTAATATATTCAAAGCATGTAGCATGCATCCATTATTAAAATCAGGTAATGTTTAAAAAATCATAATAAATTCAATTTTAATGAAAAGTGGGTCATGTAACCACTTATTTTAAAGGAAAAAATCCAAGGAACTGATGGAGATAAAATCAGATATGAATTCTTTGATTAAACAATGACTTTGGCTAAAATACAAAATTTTATATATTTTTGTTAATTTTGACATGTGACATTTAAAAATTGTGATATAATTTATATATAATCATAAATTTGTTAGTTATCATATAACCAGCAAATTAAATTAAAATACCTAATTATATTAAGTAAATAAAATAATTATACTTAATAGTTATGATCATTTATTACTTTGACAATTTTATTGCTATGTAGAAAAACATATAATTGAATGTTAATTAAATAAAGATTTATATAAATTAACCTCATTAAAATAGTATGTTAGGTTGTGAGCAAATTGATTCAAGCCAAAGAACTCATGAATAGTCATATAACCTAAAATCATGAGCTTCACATTATCCCTTTCATTCTTTTATTCTTGCAATTTCTTCTAACAATTTGTGAGATGTATTGGATATGTAATTAGCAATTGATATATCTAAAACACATAAAAATATTCATTAGAACATCCAAGCATTTGTTTGTTATCATCAAAATTAATCAAATTGAACATGAGGCTAATTAAGCCAACAAAAATTACAAAGCATGAGATATCTGATTATTTTTGTTTAGCTAGAGACAATTTTTAACTTCTAACCCTACCATTTTATTTTGATGTGGAGAATTTTAAAGTCAAAAATGTTCACATGCTTAGAAATTTTAGACTTCATTCTTTTTCTCTTGGAAATGGTCCTTCCTTCCCTTTACTTTTTTTTCTTTCTTTCTTTTGGTAATATTCTGATTTTATTTCTTTATGAAAGGTTACATTTGGTAATTTTCCTAGTTACCAGATTCACTAAGAAGATTGATGTATTTAACTCATTTCCATAACATTTCACTCTTTATTAAATGACTCCACTAAATGATTTGCTAGGAAAATTGATGTATTTGACTTTTCGTCCAAATACACCATTATATTGATTGACTTTTTGATGTGATTCAAGTCTTTGCTTGATTGATCATATAATATGATCCAACATTTCTTTTTCTTTATCATCTTTTCATGTAACAACAAATCTAGTAAAGCCATTTAAAATTGGTGAAAATGACTTTCTAAAGATGTTACACTTATGAATTCAAAATTATTTAGTGGAGTGAGTCATTTAAGATTGACATAATGACTTCCTTGAAAATTTTACACTTTTGAAATCAAAATTTTCTAATGGAATCAAATATGTAGTGAGGTCATTTAGGAGTAGCAGAATGATATTCCTAAAGACTCAATACTTTAGGATGAATATGAATATTCTTCAATAATCAATATGTTTCTTCTTTTTCTTTCCATTTGATTCCCTTCTTTTTTCTTATTTGGGATGGATAGGACCATCCAAGAGCATTTAAAGATGTTTCATGAATTCTTAAGTTGCTCTTTTTCATATTTGAATTTTTTGTCTTCAATCAAAAATGTGATTGAGACTAAGTTCTCTGTCTAGGTTTAGTTTTCAAGATTGAATTTTCATGAAACTGAAAATTACTTTCTTCATTTGATTGACTTTATATGGCACCATCTTATCAAAACTTGAATAGAATAGAGCCTATATAAATTCAATTTTGTGTTTATAATTATTTTTGACCAATGCACCCGGATCAACAAGTGGTTTCAAGATTTTCTTCTTTTGAATTTTCCGCATCGACTAAAATGTCAATAAGTTCTTAGTAGTCTATTTTCGTTATAGAAGATAACCCTAGAACCTTTTCATAGTCGAATACCACATCAGGAAGTTGCTTATAGTTAAGTAAGGAAAATTTCATGATTATATAATTCCTTGCTTTACTTTCATTTATTTTATCATTTTTTTTATTTTATTTCATATTTCATATTGTTTTTAACATATCATTATGATGCTTGATTTTGCAAGCAACTTCTCTAAGATGGGCAAGATATCACATTTTGAAGATGACTCATTTGTAATTTCTTTTTAATGTCATTTTTGGTGGTATAACTCTACCATTTTGAATTTGATTTCAAGAATTTTCCTTTTGATATGCAGGGAAGGTAGGTCTAACTCTATCCTCAATAGATCAATAGACCTCATGATCTATTCGTTTAAAGGATCATCATTTAAAAGAGGACCCTCTATGGTATATGCTATGCTATTAGAAAGTCAAGTTTGATTTGCATTATTTTATAACACATATAAGATTAAAGGTAATCTCATCTTGCAACAAAATCTTTGACCACCATACTTGACATTAAGATAATTTCAAGTAGGTCATAGGACATTGCAAAGGATTCTCCTTAGGTTCACTTTGTATTGAAAGCATATAATGGCTTAGTCTATAAACAGAGAAAACTAAGGATTTCTTCATTCAATTGGATTAACAATGTCTTTAGTGATCTATCTATCAACTAATTAGAGATAAAAGTTTCATATTTTTACTCTGAGAGATAGAAATATCACCCTTAGGACCCAATCCTAAGATCATGATTTATTTAGAAGGATTAAACTCTTCATTTATTTTTTTTCTTCATGATTTAGCTTTTATAATTAATTAAAGCAATTCACAAAATATCATTTCATTTAATGAGAGGAAACTCTCATTAAGGAAGTTGATTTAAATTTATTAGTTTAAATTTCATTCATTTCAACTTTATCAGGAGAATTAGAATTCTCTGCTACCCTCTCTTTTCTCGATTGATTAGAGCAGTGAATCTGTCACTTTTGTTTTTTGTTTATGTCATTTCATCTTCCTCTTTTGACTCTCGCCTAAGCTCTTAAGAATTTAAGGTTTTGAAAATGTCTAAGAGAGGGTTACCTCTAAGTCACTTCTTAGATTTGGCCAATCAGCTTGAACAACTGATTTTCCAATATTCTAGTGGACTTGTGGAAATGAATTGAGATTAAAGTTGATTTGAATTTATGTAAAATTTTCTTCTATAGAAATAGAAGATTCACATTTAATTCCTTAATCAACCTCTGCCTAAGGTCGATAAGGCATTCTCTTTTTGGGATGATTTTTGTTTTTATCCTTTTTTTTAAATGCAATTCAAACTTCAATCGTGGTGGTAAAGGGACAATAGGCATAACTATGCTGCCTTTTGATTTAGATTTTCTCAGGATTTGAAGGAACGCCTTCATTTCAATCTACATCCTTAGGTGTTTTCCATCTTTGAATGTAGTAAAACAAAGGGTATCTATTCAAGGACCCTATCTTGATTATCTTTAGCTCTAGTACAAAGCCAAAGTAAGATCAAGGATAAATTTTACTTTTAGACTTTATTTTTTCTACATCTACTTTTCAAATTTTGAAGTACTTTTCATACATTTTTAAATTTAACATTTCTTTTCCATATTGGAATGGTTTCAAATCCATCTTGACTAGATTTAGGTCTTAACAAAAATGACTTGGTTTTCATTATTTCTCTCATTTTATTTCAGGATTTGGTTCTAGGACCAAATCATTTAGCTATGACAAACAAAGAGTTCTAGAACCTCTATCCAAGATGTTGGATAGGCTCAACCAAGAACGAAATGGAGAGTAATCTAACGAAAAGCAAAGTAGTCTTGATCAGTGAGTGGCACTAGTACACTATCGATATATAGAAATAACCCTTTACTTCTAAAGATGGAGAGAGGAACCAATCCCTAGCGGAGTTGCCAAAAAATATGTTGGTGTTTTTTCTGGAATAGAGAAAAGAAATGAAACGACATAGAGTTTAGGAATATTTTATTTAGATGACCAAATATGACATTAAAGAATAAACATATTATCTCGAAAGATAAACATGCTCTCCTGTAATGGATTCGATCATTTCAATAAAAGACTCCTAAGACTAATGGGTCTTTCACGTACCAGAGTATTTTTCCCTAAACTACATGGAAAGGTAGAATAAGGTTTATTTTATCTTGGGATCATGGTTCCCTTTAAGCCTCTATAGTTAATTACATCTTAGGAAGGGTCTCTTCTTAAGAATACTCTCAATTAAAGAAATACATGGTTATTTCTAAAGACTACAAATGTAGCATTCATAAGATTGATTTTTGGAAATTCAATTGGGTGAGGTCAAAATTAGAGAGAGTCATTTTCAAGAGTCAAATGCGAATGATACCCAGTAGACATTTCAACTATCCTATGCTTGGGCTTCAAATTTGGGATTTAATTTTAGATTTTTTAGTTGTCATTTTCATAAAAATCTAGGGCTTAGATTATAGCAGCACAAGATTGCAAAAATTCCTAGGGTTGAAGACTTATTCCTAAAGGGATGCTTTAGAACCGAGTCTATAGGTTCTTCTAACACATGATGCTCGATCTATCTTATCCTTGGAAATCATTCTCCTCACCTGAGGGAACTAGCCTATTCCTGACTCTTCTAGACATACAACCTGCCTTGAGAAGGCTGCCATCTAACACCACCTAAGTGTATTTTAAATTTATGAAGTCAGGTCACATTAAAGCAAGATGGCAAGGGTATTGCATTTTTAGGAAAGAAATCTATGAAACTAGACTCACTCCTTAATCCCTAAGATCATGTCATGAGGATGCATCTAACTAATGCATATTTTCGTGTTTTATGAATTTTGACTCAAGATTCATTTAGGTCATAGGAATGCAATTTATGCTTAATGCATGCAATTAGAAAAAGGTTATAAGAAAAATCAGAATAGAAGAAAGTGTTCTTCCATCATAGGATTTCAAAGGTCAAGCCAGGTTCTCTAGCAAAGATGGAAGCCCTTCCTTAATCAAGAGTGAAATAACATGATTTATGCATGATGTTAAAATATCCAACTAAGGGGTTGCTAAATATTTTATCTTTCTTGAAAGCCTTGGCTTTTATATGAAGATTATGAGTTGTATTAATTTTTATGTTTCGATTGATTTAGTTGGGTAGAAAATTTAGTTTATCTTATGAGCCTACGTCTAGGCATACATCACAGCACAAACATAGCACAAAAAAAAACCTAGAAAAAAGCATGTTGTTTCTATTACGCACCCAAAATAAATCAAGCCAAATTAAATTATATAAGAAAAAGTTTGATGCGGTAGGGTACCACTGTACACCCCGAAAGATAGAAAAATGGGCAGCTGAGTTTTTCCCTAATACAACCCAGCCTAGAACTACAAGTTTAAATCTATAGGTCACAAGTTTAGATCTATAGGTCTTCTTTCCAGGAAAGTCTCCTTCAGAGACATCCATCGGTCTCCACAGGGGACCACTGCACCATCTCCTGGTTGGGTCAACTCCTACTAATCCTAGACCCCATAGATCCTAACCTAATTGTAAGCTCAAATTTACATTTAAAATTTAAAAGAAATCCTAAACCCTGTAAAATAGATGTTAGGAAATACACACATCACACAAAATAATTTATATTTCACAAATATACAAGCTTAGTATTAGTTGCTTGCCAGGCCCACCTGTCCTCTGGACTATGTTATAGGATTTTTAGCACCTGCAAACAAACAATAATTTTATGATTTATTTATTATAGAGATCCCTTTAGCACAACCCCTAATAGAAAATAGTGTTAAATCTAGAAAGAACACCCTAACATCCAGCCTAATAAACAAACAAGCTTAGGCATCCAGTATAAAGTAATACATGACATAGACATGTGAAGTACAACATAGAAGATTAAAGAAAATTAGAAAATGATCTAACCTAGATCTAGAGTCTGTGACCTAAATGATGTAGTGTGTGTAAAATAGGAGTTTATGTTGTAAGGCTTTGCTAGGCTCCTTTAAGTTTAAGTTTTAATTCAATGTTCAATTTTGTTTAGTTTTTACTTTTGGGCAATTTCAATTCAAATAATTTAAAGATCTAATTTCATTTTTATTCCATTTTATTTTGTTAAAGTTGTATAGGTTATCAAGAATGAAGAATGTAATGATTCCATTTTTGAATGGAGCTCTTTCCATTCAACATCCTAATTCCTAATGAAGTTTCCAAAAGTCTAACTATGATCCCTACATTTCTTAGTTAATTCTTTTGATGTTGTTTATGTTTGGATTGGTTTTATTTTTCTTTTCCTTTTGAATTTTAGACTTGATTTGAGTTATTTCATTTGTTTGAATTGCTTTGTTTGATTTAATTTGTTTGGTTTGTTTCATTTTAAATTAAGCTATATGGGTTTCATTTGATTTGGTTCATGTTAATTTAAAGAGTTTAGATTAAAGTTTGATTTCATTCAATTTAATTTAAGTTTATTAAATTATGGATTTGTAAGGTTAAAGTTTAAGTTCGTTAATATGAATTAGTAACTTATGTTTGTTCATGGATTAGGCTTAACCTAAAGTACTCAGGTTAATTTTCTGATCTAATTTAATTGACCTAAGTTTTAAATTTATTCTTAAATTCATTGGAGATGAGAGTTTTCATTAAATTTCATTGATTCAAAGTTTAAAGCTTAAGTTAATTAATAATTTTGTTAACCTAAGGTTTTACATCATTAACCTAAGATTGAGTTTGATCACTTCAATTGACTTTGGATATTTAGAGAAGTTCCTTAATAGTTTTTTGATGCTTGATTGAAATTGGTTTGAATTACCACTGAATTTAATAGATTAATTAATTTCTTTAACCTATTATTTGATTAACATTGACTTAATGATTTAGAAAATTAACAACATCTAATCCAGAGATGAATTGGGATTGAAATTTTTTGGCAAGTGGAGTTACATACCAATTTCAAATGTTCAAAGTTTCATCTTGATTAAATTTACATTTAGTGAGTAATTAAGGTTTTAATTATTTCATTAAAACTTAAATTAGTCCTAATTGAATGAGATTTAGTTAAGGGTTTTATTTTTTTATAAATTCCTCACTAAAATAGCATTCCAATGAGGGTTTATTCATAATTGTTGGTTAACTATTGATTTACAATGATTTAATTATATTTAGATTATTTAATTGAATTATTTAATTCATTTAATTACCTAATTAGGGAAATTTAAGGACTTTTAGGTTTAATTGAGTTTAAGTATGTTTTAATGTTCATTGAAGTTCATTAGGGTGATTTAAGGTTGTTAGATTAAAATTCCCTAATTGTTTCATTAAGGATTAATTAATTTGATTAACTTAAAGGCTAAGCATATGAATTTTCAATTTGCTTTGAATTTAGAGAATTAAATCCCCAAAAATTCATCTAAGGTGTGTTTTATGCTTAATTTCAATTCCCCAAAGTTTCAAATTAATTGGATTATTATTTAGAGAGTGATTTGGGTTTAGTATTTTTTAATTAACCTAAATTAAGGGGAAAATACCCAATAAAAATTAGGGATTTTATTTCTTATGGATTTCTCTCATCAAGAAGAATCCATAGAGCTTTCATTTGTATTTTTCTGATTTATATTTATTTTTTTATAAATTTTATAAGTTTCTATTAGTTTTTTAAGGATTTTAAATCGTTAAATAATGGTATTTAATGGTTTTAAGGGCAAAGACGGGCATGCGGCACGCTTGTGTGGTGCATTCCACCATGTGCCATGCATGGGTTGGTCCATGTAGAGCCCATGTGGTGCCATGTCAGCCCACGCTATTACGCGGGATGATCCTGGATAATCCGATAGAAGATCAGACATTCTGAATCGATCCCACGGTTCCTTAAAGGGAAAAAATCATCCGATCCGCCTAGATCTAGATTGTCCGATCCAAATACACAGATTGGATGGCAGAGGGCTCATCTCCTTCACTTCTTGCAGGAGTCAAGAGCCGTTCATAGTGTTTTGCTAATTGTGAATGATCTAGAGCATGAAATCAAGTGAGTTCAATTACTACACGATCATTGAAGGATATCCTACGATCATATATGATTTGATCTTATTTAAGATCATGTTTTGTTTAAAAATGATCATAACTAAATTATTTAAAGAAAAACTCAAGCCTGTTAATGGCATACCTCAATTCGTTGGATGATTGGCTTTGGAATTGATCTTAGAGCTTCAAAACCTCGAATCGAACCTGCTTGCCAAAGGAATTGGGTTAATTCCTTATAGATTGTTCCCTAGACAAACCCTTAGCTTGAGAAATTTTGGCTTTAGTGGTTTGTAATGGTTAAGAACACTTGGGAGGGGGAAGAGCTTTCACTTGGCTTTGGTTTGGATGTATGATGGTGAAGGGAACTTCAATTCTCCTTGGGGAAGAGTGTATCTATGTTTTAGCTATGTGGTCAAGAGCTTTAAAGCTCTTTTTTTAGCTAATCCTTAGTTGGCTAGGGGACATGAAGAGAGCTTGGAAGCTTACTAGGATTCCCCATCAAGAAGAGAGGGAGGGGAAAAAATGGATTTTACCTTCCTTAGATTTTTTATTTCATTTTGGGTTTTGTCATTTAGTTCCTTAAGTGGTATAGTTAGGGAGGTTAATTAGCACTTAATTCCATCATTAACAAGGTTTAAGAAGATTAGTCTCCATCCCATATGCATTGGTTCAAAGTGATTTGAATTTTCCTTGGTTTTGAGTTCAATGTAGCCTATTTAGGTTATTTTGATTTAAGGAATTTAACTTACCTATTCTAGGCCTCAATGTACTCAAATTTCTTTGTCATTGTGCTTGAACATGTTTATTTGATCATTTGAAATATTTTTGATGATTTAATTTGGTCAAATTTTAGTGGGTTGACTTTTTGACCAAGTGGGTCCACAAGTCAATCCTAGGTTGATTAGATTTGACTTTAAGTTTGACTTTGAACTTCCATTTTATTTTCATTGATTTACTTGATTTAATTTATGCTGGATATTTGACTTGATTTTGCATCAAACCAAGTAGATTGTATTTAGCTCAAAATGCATTTCCTAAGTTACTAAGCATAGTGACTTGGATATTGAATTAGGAAATCTCTATTTGAACTTGAGATCTTCTCATTGCTAAAATGACCTCTCCCAAAAATGAGTTCAATAGTATCTTTAAAAGAAAATTCTCCATTACTTGAAATTTTGAAAAGAATTTGATCCAAAAAATTACCTTCAATAGAAATATTAATGATGTTATTATGAAAATCAAGAATCAAATCATTTAAAAGAGAGAAATTCCATTCACCATTATAAATAAAATGACTAACTTTCAAAGAAGAAGCAAAGTACATATTAAGCAGAGAATCAATGGAAAAATCCCCCATCCAGTTATCTCACCTAAAGAAAGAAGATCCATTATTAAAAAAAAATGACATTCCATTTAATATCAGAGCCATTTCCAAATAATAGAGTCACCATGTTTATAATTGCAAATTAAAGGATGCTTACCTTTGCAATATTTAAATTTCATGAATTTAGCCCAAAGACTTTCATTTTTCAAAAAATTCCACCAAAGTTTATACGAAAAAACATTGGCGAAATCCCTTAAAGATCTACATCGAATACAACCTTCATAAATAGTACCACAAATATTAGACCAAGAAGTCCAATGAAACCTTTTGGTCGAATTCCTAAAGCCCAGAAAAAACTTATTTTAAAGTCTTTCAATCTTGATAAGAACGTGGGAAGTAGGAACAATATTAAGCAACAAGTAAAAAGGAAGAGAATAAAGAATACTTTTAATAACAATTAATCTACCACCAAAAGATAAAAAATGAAATTCAATGGTAGAAATTTTATTTTGAATATTATGAATTACCTCATCAAAGAGATGGAATCTCTTATGGCCACAATATAAATGGGAACCTAAGTATTTAATATAAAGATTTTGATGAGAAAAACCAGTGATGTCCTTTATTTTATTAATTCTATAAATAGAAATAGAAGTAGAAGTGATTAAACAACTTTTTTGAGTACTAATCAAAAGGTCACTTTCATTTACAAATTTATTTAAAAAATACTTAAGCTTTTTAACATAATGTAACGAGCAATTACAAAAAATTATTAAAATTTAAAGCAAAGTGAGAGATAGCCAAACCACCAAGATTCTTGAAATACAAACTAGAATTCTTCTAAAAAAAGATTAAGCCAACGAGATAAATATTCAACCGCAATAATAAAAATTGACGAAGAAAGAGAGTCACCTTGTCTTATACCTTCAGAGGAAATAAATAAACCAAAGCTTTCATCATTGATAACTAATGAAAACCAAACATTTCTAATTATATTATTAACCAAAGAAAGAAAATGATTAGAAAAACCAAATAATGTAATAATGATATTAAGAAAATCCCAAGAAATGTTATCATAAGCTTCGATGATGTCAAGCTTAAAAAGTAAGTTTTCACCTATAGTTTTAACATTCAAATCATGAATCAATTCTTGAGCAAGCAAGATGTTATCCAAAATAGTTCTTCCTTTCACAAAGCCTGTTTGATTAGGAGAGATAATCTTAGAAAGAAACTTACTAAGCCTATTAATCAAAATTTTAGAAATCAATTTATAGAAAAAAGTATAAAGACTAATAGGTCTAAAGTCATTCCAGAAGTCTTGATTATCTTTCTTAGGAATAAGATTAATAGAAGTGTTAGTCAAATATTTAGGAACATAATTCCCTTGAAAAAAATCTTTAACAGCATCAGCAAGATCAATTTTAATAATAAACCAAGATTTTTGAAAGAATAAAGTAGTCTAACCATTCGGCCTTGCAACAGAATCAACATTCATATCATTAATAATATCACAAATTTTTTGATCAGAAGGAGAAGCAACCAAGCACTCATTATCCTCAGTAGACATAATAGAAGGGATGATAGAGTGATTGGATAAATACTCAAGTTGACAATTTTTATTTAAAAGATCTTTAAAATAATTAAGAGTAGAAGAAAATATATCCTCTTTTTCGTAAGCCAAGAACCATCAAAGTTCTTGATTTTATTAATGTAACCAAGAACTCTCCTTTTCATTACCAAAGCATGAAAATATTTATTGTTTCTCTTCCCCTCAGAAAGATGCTTAGAGGCAGATTTTTGTCTTTAATAAGTCTCATACAAATCCTAAAACTTAATGAGATTATCTTTAGCTTTAGCAAGATTTGAACAGAAAGAACAATACAAGTTCTTCCAAATCTTTCACCTTTTGTTCCATATTCTTGATATTATCAAAAAAAATTTTTAATGCAGTTTCTATTTCACCAAGTGATATTATGCTTAAGCCTTTTAAGCTTAAGCCAAAATATCATCATATCAAATGCAGAATCATCAGGAGAAAGAGGAGCACACTAATTATAAGCAATAACATCAAGAAAACTTTTATCTTGTAACCACATATTTTGAAAACAAAAATTTAATGATGTTATTGTTATGAACAACATCCTTCGTAGAAACCAAAAGAGGAGCATGATCTGAGAGAGTTCTACTATGATGCTCCATCGAAGTTAAAGGCTAATTATTTAACAAATAATTATTAAATAATGCACGATCAAACTGTCACCACAATCTATGATTATTCCAAGTAAGTTGAGAACCAATGAAACCAACATCATAAAGATTACAATCCAAAATCATATTTGCAAAATCTTCTATTTAATGTAAATTCAGAAAAGAACCCCCTATCCTTTCATTCAAAAAAAGGACCATATTGAAATCCCCACTAACAATCCATGAATTATTAACAATAGAAGAAAAATTTGATAATTGATCCCAAGGAATTCTGCTCCCTAACTTGTTACAAGCATCATAAATAAAAGAGCCAAAAGCATGATAATAACCAAATGAAATATCCACATTAATAACTTGATGAAAATAATTAATAACATTAGTAGAAAAAGAGATATTCCAAAATAACCAAATGTTATTATTGATATTGAAATAAAAATTGCTAAAAACAATCATCCTGGACGCATGCATTATTTAAAAAAAAAAAGAGGTTCAAGAATAACCAAGAAACCAACATTATAAATTCTACAAAGACTCCTAATTCTATTTCTAATAGCAAGAGTACCAATGCCCCTCACATTTCAAATAAGAAAATTAAACATTAATTTTTATTAGGCAAAGAAGATGAAGTAGATCGAGTAGATCTAAAAACTTTAGGAGGATAATTTTTAAACTATTTTTTCCTTTTCATAAAAATAGTTTGAAAATCAATCTCATTTTCCATGGATTGATCATCAGAAAAAAAAAATTTCATCATTATTAATAATAGATTTAGGAGAAGATCCCATTTGATAATAAGATAAATCTTTATTCTCCATTAAACGAGAATTATCACTAAGCAAAATACCATCCAGAATAACAATTAAAGAAAGGGCAAAAATAGATTTATTAATCAAACAAAAACTTGGCTGCACATCATCAATAAGCTCCATACCATCATTCTTGCCCAAATTCAAAGAAGATAAAATAAGATTTTCTTTTAAAATTTTTTTTGGCAAAATAATAGAAACATTTTCTATAAGATTTTCAGCAACTTTATCACAAATCTCTTTAGAATTAGAAACTAAAATAGGAAAATCAACCACTTGCAAATTTTTAGGGATTTCATAAATAATAGTAGCCAAAACTTGATTACTCTCTAAAATAGTTACATAAGCATTTTTACCATGCTTATCACTACCAATTACATTGGGAACAACATTAAAAAATTAGGAACATCATTATAAACATCAATAATTTCATTCACAACACCGTTATCCTTTTCATTTAAAGCAGAATTTCTTTTATCACTTTTTAAATGTCCAATTTTTCCAACAACCTTAAGATCTTTAACCACTTTCTTTCGAAGATGTTGATGAGGAACAAAACATTTTGATACATCATGCCCATGAGTTTTGCAATGATTGTAGAAAACAGGGAAGCTTTCAAACTCAACCTGCTAGAAATATCTATATTTCTCTGATCCAATCCACAGCTCCTTAGGAAATTTCATTGTTACATTAATTTCAACAAGGATCCGAGCAATCGATGGCCTGGATTTGGCTATGGTTTCCTGAATGATTTGCAAGGGTGTACCAAAATAGAACTCACAACATGCAAGAATTGATAATTAATAAAGTGAACCTGAAGATTAGGTAAAGATAACCAAATTAGTGCTATAGGTGATTCCATTTTAAAGTAAAAAAATGGAGTCCATTTAAGAATACACATTTGAAAGTTTTTAGCATAATAAGATTGGTGAACAAAGATACGACTATAATCAAGGTCATTAGACAATTTAATCAGTACATGTCTACCATTTAGTAAATAAATCAATAAAACACCAGAAATAGTCAAATCATGATTGAAAAATCAAATTTTCTCCATACCAGGATGCCGAAAAGAAAATTTTCCAGACAAAGTATATGCATAAGGTTCATCTAGTTTTTTAGTATCCAAGTAAGAGCATATAATAGCTGGAACACCTTTGAAGGTTGTATGAACTAGGTTTAAAGAAAGATTAGAAGAAGTTGAAGAATCCTTACTAGATAAGGCATCTTTGAAGGATTTAGAGGCAAAAAGTTTAGCTATACTCAAAGAATCGGAAGCTCAAGCCAGAACAGCTGGAGCATTTGGTTTTCCCTATGTATTTGTAGAATACGATGCCATGGAAAATTGTGCCACTTAAGAACCGAATAAGGATCAGCCTAACGCAGAATATTCAAAGCCAAACTAGAAGAAATTTATAGAAAATTGGCACAAAAACATCGAGAAGGAGATTGAAAAGGAAAGGGATTCAAGAATCACTAGAGCTTGAAATGGGAAGGGGCCGTAGGATGGGTTTAGGTTTTTATTTTATATTTTGGTTTATTATAGGGTTTAGGGATTTAGGTTTTTTTAGTTATTAGTTTAGCTTAGTTAGTTTTCTAGGTTTAGGGATTTAAGTTTTTTTACTAATTTTGTTTTTAGGGTTTAGGTTTTTTAGTTATTTATTATTTATTAGATTTTATTTTTAGTTTAATTTTAATTATTATTTGGTTATTATTATTATTATTATTATTGGGCTTAGGTAGGTTTTTTTATTAGTATTAGTTTTATTTAAGGGTTTTTATTATTTTTGTTTTAGTTTTTTTCATTTTATTTAGGTGTTCAGTTTTATTATTGGGTTTGGTTTTTTTTTTAATTTTCTTTTGGGTTTAGGTTTTTTTTAAGGTTTAGGTTTTCATTATTTTTTTTGTTCTATTTTTAGTTTAGTTTTAGTTTTAAATTTTTTTTGTTTTAGTTTTAGTTTTATTATTTTTAGATTTTAGTTTTTTAGTTTTAGTTTGGGGGTTTAGTAAAACGGGGAGGGGATTTTGTCTAGTTTTTTTACTAGTTTTAGTTTTTTAGTTTTTTAGTTTGGGGTTTAGGGTTGTATGTTTAGGATTGTAGGTTTAGGGTTTAGGGTTTAAGATTAGTTTTAGGTTTTAGGTTTTAGGGTTTAGGATTTAGTGTTTAGGGATTAGGGTTTAGGGTTTAAGGTTTTTTTAATTAAGTAAACTGCTAGATTTAAGTTTATTTACTTTATATTATATTTTTATTTTGGTATATTTTTTATTTTTATTTAATTTAGTTTATTTATTTTTATTTAGGTTTTTTTATTTTAGTTTATTTTTTAGGTTTAGGTTTAGGTTTATGCTTATTTTTTAGTTTAGTTTTTTTTTATTTTAATTTTTAAGTTTAGGTTTTACTTTTATTATTAGGTTTAAGGTTAGGTTTAGGTTTAGGTTTTTATTTTATCTTTTTGGGTTTATATTTTAGGTTATTATTTTATGTTTATTTTTAAGATTTTATTTTTTTATTTTAGGTTTAGCTTTTTTTTAGTTTATTTTATTATATTTAGTTTAGGGTTTAGGTTTAGTTTAATTTAGGTTTAGGTTTAAGTTTTTTTTATTTTAGTTTATTTTATTTTAGTTTAGGTTTAGGTTAATTTTATATTTTTAGTTTAGTTTAATTTTTTATTTATTTTATTTTAGTTTAGTTTTTATTTTTATTATTTTATTTTATTTTTAGGCTTAGGTTTATGTTTTAGTTTAGGTTTTTATTTTATTTTTATTTTGTTATTTTATTTAGGTTTAAGTTTATTTATTTATTATATTTTTAGGTTTTATTTAGTTTTGGTTTAGGTTTTTAAGTTTTTAGGGTTTAGGGTTTAGGGTTTAGGGTTTAGGTTTAGGGTTTAGGGTTTATGGTTCAGGGTTTAGGGTTGTAGGTTTTAGGGTTTAGGGTTTAGAGTTTAGGGTTTAGGGTTTAGGGTCTTAGGGTTTAGGCTTTAGGGTTTAAAGTTTAGGGTTTAGGGTTTAGGGTTTTAGGTTAGTCTTAGGGTTTAGGGTTCAGGGTTAGGGTTTTTTTATTTAATTTTTTGTAATTATGTAAAGTGGTAGGTATATGCTTATTTCATTTATTTTTATTTATTTTAGTTTATTTTACTTTCATTTTTATTTAGGTTTATTTTTATTTTTATTTAGTTTAGTTTATTTAATTTAGGTTTATTTATTTTAGTTTAGGTTTTTTATTTTAGTTATTTTTTAGGTTTAGGTTTTGGTTTATTTTTTTAGTTAAGTTTTATTTTTATTTTATTTATTAGGTTTAGGTTTTATTTTTTATTTTTAGGTTTAGGTTTAGGCTTTTATTTTATTTTTTTAGGTTTAAGCTTTATGTTTTTATTTTAGTTTTATTTTTAGGTTTTATTTTTATGTTTAAATTTAGGTTTACTTTAAGTTGGTTTTATTTTATCTTGATTTAGGTTTAGGTTTTATTTTTTTTCAGTTTAGTTTATTTTAGTTTAAGTTTATATTTATTTTATTTTTCTTTTAGGTTTAGGTTTTATTCTTTTATTTTTTGGTTTATTTTTTAGGTTTAAGTTTTTATTTAGTTTTTATTTTATTTTATTTTAGGTTTAGTTTTTATTTTATTTAGGTTTTTTTTAATTTAGTGTAGTTTTATTTTATTTTATTTTACTTTAATTTTTAATTTTTTATTTTATTTTCTTTTTTAGGTTTAAGTTTAGGTTTTAGTTTATGTTTTTATTTTATTTTTAGGTTTTATTTAGTTTAGATTTAGGTTTTTAGCTTCTTCGATTTTAGGGTTAGTTTAGGGTTTAGAGTCTAGGGTTTAGGGTTTGGGGTTTAGGGTTTAGGGTTTAGAGTTTAGGGTTTAGGGTTTACATTTTAGGATTTATGGCTTAGGGGTTAGGGTTTTAGGGTTTAAGGTCTAGGGATTAGGGTTTAGGGTTTTTAGGGTTTAGGGTTTAGGGTTTAGAGTTTAGGGTTTAGGTGTAGGGTTTAGTTTTTAGTTTAGTGTTTAGGGTTTTTGGTTTTTTTTTGATAGAGAACAAATTCATATTCAATATTTCTTCTTTTTGATTTCGTCAACCAAGTAACACACCAAGTTTTTTAAGACATAAGCGATGACATAGATAAAAAATGAGCATGCATATCAAAATCCTGATAACTCTACTCAAAGACAGTTCCATAAGTAATAGATCATATCAATCATTCTTTAATTTCTCTAGTTCCCATCAGAACCACCCAGGCCTCTCGAGTAGTGGGATCCACCATCATATCCCTGATCTCTCCCTCCGCCACCACTGTGGCTATAACCTCCATCATTCTTCAAACTTGTAGGTTTAGGTTTATTTAGTTTATCTTTTATTTATTTAGTTTATTTTATTTTTTATTTTTAGTTAGGTTTATTGTTTATTTTTATTAAGTTTCCTATATTTATTTTAGGTTTATTTATTTTAATTTAGGTTTTTTTTATTTTAGTTTATTTTTTAATTTTAGGTTTAAGTTCAGGTTTACTTTTTAGTTATGTTTTATTTATATTTTATTTTCTAGGTTTAGGTTTTATTTTTTATTTTTTGGTTTAGGTTTAGGTTTTTATTTTATTCTTTTAGGTTTAGGTTTTAGGTTTATTTTTAGCCTATATTTTTTAGTTTAGGTTTTGGTTTGATTTTAGTTTATTTTATTTTATTTATTTTAGGTTTAGGTCAAAGATTAGATTATTTTAGGTTTAGGTTTAGGTTTTATTTATTTTAGCTTAATTTATTTTAGTTTAGGTTTAGGTTTATTTTATTTTATTATTTTATTTTAATTTTAGGTTTTGGTTTTTCTCAGTTTAGGGTTTAGGTTTTATTTTTTATTCATTTTTAGGTTTATTTTTTAAGTTTAGGTTTTTATTTAGTTTTTATTTTCTTTGTTTTAGGTTTATTTTTTATTTTATGTTAAGTTTGTATTATATTTATGTTTTTTATTCCTAGGTTTATTTTATTTTCTAGTTTAGTTTAGGTTTTTATTTTTTATATTTTAGTTTACTTTTATTTTCATAATTTTATTTTATTTTTAGGTTTAAGTTTAGGTTTAGTATAGTTTTTTTATTTTATTTTATTTTATTTAGGCTTTGGTTGTTTTGTTTATTTTAATTTTAAGTTTTATTTAGTTAAGGGTTATGTTTTCAAGTTTGTAGGATTTAGGGTTTAGGGTTTAAGGTTTAGGGTTTATGGTTTAGGATTTTATGATTTAGGGTTTAGGGTTTAGGGTTAGGGTTTAGGCTTTAGGGTTTAAGGAAATCTTATGGTTTAGGTTACTAAGGTGGTTTAGGGTTTAGGAGTTTAGGTTTAGGTTTAAGTTTAGGTTAGTTTAAGGTTAGGTTTGAGTTTAGGGTTAGGGTTTAGGTTTAGTTTTAGGGTTTAGGTTTAGGTTTAGGTTTAGGGTTTAGGTTTTGGTTTAGGTTTAGGTTTAGGTTTAGGTTTAGGTTTTAGGTTTAGGTTTAAGGTTTTAGTTTATAAGTAGGTTTAGGTTCATTTAGTTACTTTTTTATTTATTTTACTTTTTTATTTTTTATTTTTATTTTGATCTATTTTTTATTTTTATTTAGTTTAGTTTATTTATTTAGGGTTTATTTATTTTAGTTTTGGTTTTTTTATTTTAGTTTATTTTTTAAGTTTAGGTAAAAAGTTATGTTTATTTTTTAGTTCAAATTTAATTTTTTTATTTTTTAGGTTTTGGTCTTAATTTTTATTTTTAGGTTTAGGTTTATGTTTTTATTTTATCTTCTTAGTTTAGGTTTTTCATTTCTATTTTGGGTTTCTTTTTAGGTTTTATTATTTGGTTTAGGTTTAGGTTTATTTTTATTTTATTTTATTATATTTAGTTTAGGGTTTAAGTTTAGTTTATTTTGAGTTTAAGTTTAGGTTTTGTTTTTTTTTGTTTAGTTTATTTTAGTATAGTTTATTGTAGTTTAGGTTTAGGTTTATTTTATTTTGCTTATTTTAAGTTATTTTTTTAGTATAGGGTTTAGGTTTTACTTTTTAAATATAATTTTAGGTTTATTTTTTTAGTTTTGGTTTTAATTTTATTTTATTCTAGGTTTAGTTTATTTTTATTTTACATTTAGGTTTTATTTTATTTAGGTTTTATCTTTTTAGGTTTATTTTATTTTTTAGTTTAGTTTATGTTTTACTTTATTTTATTTTAGTTTGGTTTTCATTTTTTATTTTATTTTACTTTTAGATTTAGATTTAGGTTTTAAATTAAGTTTTTAATTTATTTTATTTAGGTTTAGGTTTTCTTATTTATTTTATTTTTAAGTTTTATTTAGTTTTGGTCTAGGATTTTAAGTTTTTAGGGTTTAGGGTTTTTGTTTTAGGGTTTAGGGTTTAGGGTTTAGGGTTTAGGGTTTGGGGTTTAAGGTTTAGGGTTTAGGATTTAGGGCTATAGGTTTTATGGTTTAGGGCTTTGGGTTTAGGGTTTTAGGGTATAGGGTTTAGGGTTTAGGGTTTAGGATTTTAGGGTTTACAGTTTAGGGTTTAGGGTTAGTTTTAGGGTTTAGGTTTTAGGGTTAGGTTTAATTTTTATTTTTTTATTTATTTAGGATTTAGGGTTATAGGTTTAGGACTATAGGTTTAGGGTTATTTTTAGGGTTAAAGGTTTAGGGTTTAGGGTTTAGGTTTTTTTTTGAAAATTAAGGAAACCGATAGGTTTAGCTTTATTTAATTTATTTAGTTTATTTATATTAGTTTATTTGATTTTTTTAGGTTTATTTTTTATTTTTATTTAGTTTGGTTTAGTTATTTTTGTTTAACTTTTTTATTTAGTTTATTTTTTAGGTTAAGGTTTTGGTTTTTGTTTATTTTTTAATTTAGTTTTATTTTTATTTTTTAATTTGTTTAGGTTTTAATTTTAATTTTTATGTATAGGTTTAGGATTTTATTTTTTATTTTTTGGTTTAGGTTTTATATTTTTATTTTAGGTTTATTTTTATGTTATATTTTTTAGTTTAGGTTTACATTTATTTTTAGTTTATTTTATTTTATTTTGTTTAGGTTTGGTTTAGGTTTAGTTTATTTAAGGTTTAGATTTAGATTTTATTTATTTTAGTTTAGTTTATATTTATTTAGGTTTATGTTTATTTTATTTTGTTTATTTTTTTTAGGTTTAGGATTATTTTAGTTTACGGTTTAGGTTTTATTTTATTTCATTTTAGGTTTATTTTATTTCTATTTTAGGTTTAGTTTTTATTTTTTTTAGTTTTTTTATATTTAGGCTTATTTAATTTTTTATTTAGTTTAGGTTTTTATTTCTTTTGTTTTTGTTTAATTTTTATTTTTATTATATTTTATTATCTTTTTATGATTAAGTTTAGGTTTAAGTTTAGGTTTAGGTTTTAGTTTATTTTAGTTTCAGTTTAAGTTTATTTTATTTTGTTTATTTTATTTTTTATTTAAAGTTTTATTTTTTTTTATAGTTTAGGGCTTAGGTTTTATTTTTAATTTATTTTTAGGTTTTATTTTTATGGTTTATTTTTTAGGTTTAGGTTTTTTTAGTTTTTATTTTATATTACTTTAGGTTTATTTTATTTTTAATTCAGGTTTAGTTTTTATTTTATTTATGTTATTTATTTTTAGTTTAGATTATGTTTTTATTTAGTTTATTTTAGTTTATTTTTCTTTTTTATTATTTTTATTTTAGGTTTTGGTTTAGTTTTTGGTTTTAGTTTATGTTTTTATTTAGGTTTTCTTATTTATTTATTTTTAAGTTCTATTTAGTTTAGGTTTAGGTTTTAAGCTTTTTAGGATTTAGGGTTTAGGGTTAGTTGAAGATTTAGGATTTAGGGTTTGGGGTTTAGGGTTTAGGGTTTACGATTTAGGGTTTAGGGTTTAGGTTTTAGGACATAGGGTTTAGTGTTTAGGGTTTAGGGTTTATGGTTTTCAGGGTTTAGGGTTTAGGGTTGAGGGTTTATGTTTCAGGTCCAAGGTTGAGGTTATAGTTTAGGGATAATATTTTTTTTTAACATAGAACAAATTCATATTCAACATTTCTTCATTTCGATTTCATCAACCAAGTAACACGCCAAGTTTTCCATGACACAAGCGATGACATAAATAAAAAATGTTCGCACATAGAGCTAAACCAAAGACACATTTACATAAGCAGCAGATCGGATCACTAGTTCTATATTCTCCCCAGTTCCCATCAGAATGACCCCAGCCTCTCGAGTAGTGAGATCCACCATCATATCCTCTATCTCTTCCTCTACCACCACCACAAGTATAACCACCATCGCTCCTCCGACCTCCATAACCACCACTGCTTCGACCACCACCTCCATATCCACACCTCTAGATCCCTCACCACCACTCTGATAACTACTGCCTTCGTCTTCGCCTCAACTGCCAGATCTAGACTGAGCTTGGTTTACAGTGATGTTCCTACCATCAAGGTTTTGCCCACTCTTAGTGTTTAGGTTTAGGTTTAGGTTATTAAGTTTTATGGTTTAAGTTTATTTTTTTAATTTATTTAGTTACTTTAAGTTTAGGTTTATGGTTTAGGGTTTTGAGTATAGGGTTTAGGGTTTAGGGTTTAGGGGTTAAGGATTTAAGGTTTTAAGGTTTATGCTTTTAGGGTTTAGGGTTTAGGGTTAGGGTTTA
The DNA here is from genome assembly GCA_021442155.1 of Cymbidium sinense. Classification (NCBI taxonomy): domain Eukaryota; kingdom Viridiplantae; phylum Streptophyta; class Magnoliopsida; order Asparagales; family Orchidaceae; genus Cymbidium; species Cymbidium sinense. The sequence goes on from CM038214.1 coordinate 126,993,921, forward strand.
AGATTTAGTGTTTAGGGTTTAGTGTTTTTTAGGATTTAAAGTTTAGGGTTTAGGGTTGAGGGTTGTAGGTTGAGTGTTGTAGGTGTAGGGTTTAAGGTTTAGGGTTAGTTTTAAGGTTTAGGGTTTAGGGTTTTTAAAAAAAAAAAAATTAAGTAAATAGGTAGGTTTAGTTTATTTAGTTTATTTTTTATTTATTTTAGTTTTTTATTTTTATTTTATTTGTTTTATATTTTTATTTTATTTAGTTCAGTTTATTTATTTTAGATTAGGTTTTTTATTTTAGTTTATTTTTTAGGTTTAGGTTTAGGTTTTTATTTTATTTTTTTAAGTTTAGTTTTTTATTTTTTTTATTTTTTTATTTTAGCTTAATGTTTATGTTTTATTTCTTGTTTATTTTTAAGTTTTATTTTAGGCTTATTTTTTAGGTTTAGGTTTCTATTTATTTTTTATTTTATTTTCTTTTAGGTTTATTTTATTTTTATTTTACGTTTAGTTTTTATTTTATTAACTCTTTTTATTCTTAGGTTTATTTTATTTTTTTAGTTTAGCTTAGATTTTACATTCTCTTATTTTAGTTTATTTTTATTTTTTATTTTATTTTATTTTTAGGTTTAAGTTTAAGTTTTAATTTAGGTTTTTATTTTATTTTATTTTATTTTATTTAGGTTCAGGTTTTATTTATTTATTTTATTTTTAGGTTTTATTTAGTTTTGATTTTGGTTTTTAGGTTTTTAGGATTTAGTATTTAGGATTTATGGTTTTAGGGTTTAGGGTTTTAGGGTTTAGGGTTAGGGTTTAGGGTTTAGGGTTTAGGATTTAGGGTTTAGGGATTAGGGTTTAGTGTTTAGGCTTTACGGTTTAGGGTTTTTGGGATTTAAGATTTAGGGTTTAGGATTTACGGTTTAGGGTTTAGGGTTTAGGGTTAGCTTAGGGTTTAGGGCTAGTTTAAGGTTTACGATTTAGGGTTTAGGGTTTTAAGGTTATGGGTTTAGGGTTTAGGATTTAAGGTTTTAAGGTTTAGGGTTTAGAGATCAGGGTTTAAGTTTAGGGTTAAGGTTTTTTTTTTAATTTTTCTTTAAATTAAATAAATTAGTAAGTTTAGGTTTATTTAGTTTAATTTTTTTACTTAGGTTTATTTTTATTTATATTTAGTTTAGTTTATTTATTTTGGGTTTATATATTTTAGTTTAATATTTAGGCTTAGGTTTAGGTTTAGTTTTAACTTTAGTTTATTCATTAGGTTTAGGCTTTTTTTTGTTGAGGTTTAGGTTTAGGTTTTTATTATATTTTTATAGTTTAGATTTTAGGTTTTTATTTTAGGTTTTTTTAGGTATTATTCTTTAGTATAAGTTCAAGTTCATTTTTTAGTTTATTATATATTTTTTACTTTAGATTTAGGTTTAGGTCTAGGTTTAGTTTATTTTAGGTTAAGGTTTTATTTATTTTAGTTTAGTTTATTTTAGTTTATATTTAGGTTATTTTATTTAAAAACCTAAACCTAAAATAAAAATAAAATAACCTAAACATAAACTAAAAAAAAATTAAACTAAAATAAATAAAACCTAAACCTAAACCTAAAATAAACTAAACCTAAACCTAAACTTAACCTAAATAAAATATAATAAATTAAAAATAAACCTAAACATAAACTAAAAAATAAAAGCTAAAAATAAACCTGAAATAAAAACCTAAACTTAAGAAAATAAAATAAAAGCTTAAACCTAAACCTAAAAACAAAAAATTAAACCTAAACCTAAAAAATAAAATAAAACATAAACCTAAAAATAAAAAAATAAAACTTAAATTTTAAAAAGAAAATAAAAATAAACCTAAACCTAAAACTAAAAAATAAACTAAAATAAAAAACCTAAACTAAAATAAATAAACCTAAAATAAATAAACTAAACTAAATAAAAATAAAAAATTAACATAAATAAAAAAATAAAATAGTCTAAAATAAATAAAAAATAAACTAAATAAACAAAAGAAGAAATGTTGAATATGAATTTGTTTGTCATTTAAGAAAACACTAAAACCCACCTAATCTAAACTAGGCACTAAACCACACTTTCCTCCACAGGCCACTGACCCACCTAAAAACACCTAAACCAAACCCCACCACAAACCTAGAGAAAGCCCAGGCCAAAACAGGCTCAAACCCCATCCTTAAACCTCAAACCTAAACTAACCCACACCTAACAAAGATATAAATCTCTAAACTAAATAAAACCTAAAATAAAATAAATAAAAATTCAAACAAAATAAAATAATAAAATAAAATAAAAAAATAACTAAACCCCTAAACCTACTGAGCATAAACCCAAAGAAATAAAAATAATCTAAAATAAAATAAATAAAACCTAAACAAACAAAAAATAAAACTTAATTAAAATCAAACCTAAAATAATAAAAACAAACCTAAAATAAAATAAAAATAAAGCTAGTAAGTACCTAAAATTAAACAATAAACCTAAAATAAAACCTAAACCCTAAACTAAATCAAAAACCTAAACCTAAAATAAAAATAAAGTAAACTTAAACCTAAACTAAAATAAATAAAGCCTATACCTAAACTTAAAATAAACTAAACATAAACCTATACCTAAACTAAATAAAATAAAATAAACTTAAAATAAACCTAAACTGAAAAATAAAACCTAAAATAAAAACCTAAAACAATAACCTAAAAAAATAAAATAAAAACCTAAACTAAACATAAAAATAAAAAATAAAAATGAAACCTTAAAAATAAAATATAAATAAAACTAAACTAAAAAATAAACCAAAACCTAATCCTAAACCTACACATAAAAATAAACTAAAATAAAAATCTAAACTAAAATAAATAAACCTAAAATAAATAAACTAAACTAAATATAAATTAAAATAACCACAATCAAGATAAAAATAAAGTCAATGAAATAAATAAAATTAACTAAATAAAAAACTAATGAGTTTACTTTTAAAATAAAAACCCAAACCACAAACCAACCATAATCCCTAAACCTGACAACCCTAAACCCTAAATCTAAACCCTAAACCACTAAACCCTAACACCCTACAGACCACCCTAGCAAACACAAACCTACAATAAATCATAAACCCTAAACCACAAACCCTAAACCCTAAACCCTAAATTGCAAACCCTAAATCATAAACCCTAAAAACCTAAAAACCTAAACCTAAACTAAATAAACCCTAAAATTTAAAAAATACAAAAAAAAATGTAAAGTTAAATTAATTAAAAAAATAAAATTAATAAAAACCTAAATAAAAAGCTAAAACTAAACCTAAACTTAAACCTAAACCTAAAAATAAAATAAAATAAAAAATAAAAAAAATAAAATAAACTAAAGAAAAACCTAAATTAAACTAAAAAAATATAAAATAAACCTAAAAATAAAAATGTAAAATAAAAAGAAAATAAACTTAAAATAAAATAAAAACTAAAAAAATCCTAAACCTATAAAAAAACCTAAAAATAAATAAAAAATAAAATAATAACCCAAAACTAAAAAAAACTAAATGTAAAATAAACAAAATAAAATAAATAAATAAAGAATACTAAACACAAAAATAAACTAAACTCTAAACTAAATAAAATAAAAAAAACTAAAAATAAACCTAAACCTAAACTAATAAATAAAAACTAAAATATAAACTATAAACCTAAATCAAAAAAAGTAAAATAAAACCTAAACCTAAAAATAAAAAATAAAGCCTAATCCAAAAATAGAATAAAAATAAAACTAAACAAAAAAATAAGCATAAACATAAACCTAAACCTAAAAAATGTACTAAAATGAATAAACCTAAAATAAATTAGCTAAACTAAATAAAATAAAAGATAAACCAAAATAAATATAAAAAAAGTAGATAAAATAAATAAAAATAAACTAAATAAACTAAACTGTCGGCTTTAATTTTTAAAAAAAAAAACCCACACCACTAAATCCCTTAAACCCTAAACCACATCCACTAAATCAGAACAACCACAAATACTAAAAACCCTACACCCAAAAACCCTAAACCACACCCTAATAAACCACAGATCTGAAACTTAAACTAAATAAAACCTCAAAATAAAATAAATAAAAAACCTAAACAAAAATAAAATATAGAAATAAAATAAAATAATAACCTAAACTAAAACCTAAACCTAAACCTAAAAATAAAATCAAATTAACTAAAATAAAATAATTAATATCCTAAACTAAACTAAAAAAATAAACTAAACCTTAGAATAAAAAACCTAAATAAAATAAAAGCTAAATGTAAAATGAAGATAAAATAATCCTAAAAAAAATAAAATTAAAACTAAATAAAAAACTAAACAAAAAAAAACCTTAAAATAAATAAAAAATAAAACATAAATCCTAGAGAAAAAAAACCCTAAACCTAAAATAAAAATAAAATAAACAAAATAAACTAAACCTAAACTAAAATAAATAAAACCTAAGCTTAAACCCAAAATAAACTAAACCTAAACCTAAACCTAAATTAAATAAAATAAGATAAAAAAAAAACCTAATCTAACTAAAAATAAAATCTAAAAATAAACCTAAAATAAAATCTAAACTCAAACATAAAAGATAAAATAAAACCTAAACATAAACCTAAAATAAAAAATAAAATCAAAATCTAAAAATAAAATAAAAAATAAACTAAAATAAACACAAAACTAAACTAAACTTAAAAAAAAAACTAAAATAAAAATCCTAAACTAAAATAAATAAACCTATAATTAATAAATTAAACTAATTAAAAATAAAAAATAAACATAAATAAAAATTAAAAATAAAATAAATTAAAATAACAAAAATAAACTAATAAACTAAATAACCCTAAACCTATCGGTTTACTTAATTTTAAAACAAATACCTAAACCCTAAGCTAACCCTAAACCTTAAATCATAAAAGTAAAATAAAAAAACTTAAACCTAGAGGTTTACTTAATTTAAAAATAAACTTAAACTAAAACTTGAACCTTAAATCAAAAATCTATGTCCTAAACCCTAAATCCTAAGCTAACCCAATATTGACAACCCTAAACCCTAATAACTAAAAATCCTAAGCCCTAAACCTTAAAACCATAAACCCTAAAACCCTAAACCCTAAACCCTAAACCTTAGACCCTAAAAACCTAAACTTAAACTAAATAAAACCTAAATTTAAAATAAACAAAAAAACCTAAACCTAAATAAAATAAAAAAAAATAAAATAAACTAAAAACCTAAACCTAAACTTAAAAATAAAATCAAATAAACTAAAATAAAATAATATTTAAACTAAACTAGACTAAAAAAAATTAAACCTAAGAATAAAAAACTTAAAGAAAATGAAAACTAAATGTAAAGTAAAATTAAAATATTCCTAAAAAAATAAAATAAAAACTAAATAAAAACCAAAACCTATGAAAACCTAAAAGTAAATAAAAAATAAAACCTAAACCCTAAAGGGAAAAAACCTAAACTTAAAATAAAAATAGAATAAACAAAATAAAATAAACCTAAACCTAAACTAAAATAAAGAAAACCAAAGCCTAAACCTAAACCTAAACTAAATAAATAAAATAAACCAAAAATAAACTTAATCCTAAACTAACAAAATAAAATCTAAAAATAATCCTAAAATAAATACTTAAACCTAAACCTAAACCTAAAAATAAAAAATAAAATCTATACCTAAGAAATAAAATAAAATAAATCACAACTAGAAAATAAACCTAAACCTAAAATAAAGATAAAAACCTAAATTAATGTGGACACAAATTAATAAATAAATAACTAAACCCAAACTCACTAAACCTAAACCTAAAACTTATGCCATCTAAACCCTAAACATAAACCTAAACCACCATACTGACCTCCCTAAACTCCCTAAACCCTAAACCCAAAAAAACCATAAAACCTAAATCCTAAATCGCAAACCCTAAACCATGAACTAATCCTAAACCTTAAACTAAACCTAAACCCTAAGCTTGAAAAGCTAAAAACCTAAACCTAAACAAAATAAATCCTAAAAATAAAATTAATAAAAAAATATAAACCAAAATAAAATAAAAATATAAACTAAAACCTAAAACTGAAACCTAAACCTAAACCTAAAAAGAAAAAAATATAAAATTATAAAATAAACTAAAATAAAATAAATAAAAACCCAAGCTAAACCAAAAAAATAAAATACCTAACTAAAATAAAAATAAAAAAACCTAAAATAAAATAAAATAAAAAGTAAATAAAAACCTAAACCTAAAAAAAAATCTTAAAATAAATAAAAAATAAAACCTAAACCTTAAAGTAAAAAAAACCCTAAACCTAAAATTAAAATAAAATAAAACTAAAACTAAGCTAAAAAATTAAAAATAAAACCTAAACCTAAACCTAAAATAAACTAAACCTAAACCTAAACCTAACCTAAGTAAAATATAATAAATTAAAAATAAACCTAAAGCTAAACTAAAAAATAAAACCTAAAAATAAACCTCAAATAAAAACATAAAACCTAAACATAAGAAAATAAAATAAAAACCTAAACCTAAACCTAAAAATAAAAAATAAAACCTAAACCTAGAAAATAAAATAAAAACCTAAACCTAAAAAAAAATAAAAATCAAATTCAACTAAAAAATAAACATAAACCTAAACCCTAAACTAAAAAATAAATTAAAGTTAAAAGCCCAAACTAAAAAAATTAAACCTAAATTAGATAAACTAAACTAAATAAAAAAATGAACATAAATAAAAAAAATAAAATAAATTATGTTAAATAAAAGATAAACTAAATAAATAAAAGAAGAAATGTTTAATATGAATTTGTTCTCTATTTAAAAGAAAAAAAAATAGAAAAACACAAAATCCTAAACTAAACCTGACCACCAAACCACATAAACCTAAACCCACCCACCTAAACCCAAACCACTAAACCTCCACCCTCTAAACCTAAACCCCACCCTAAACCACCAAAAACCACAGCCCCCAAACTCTGACCCAAATAGACCCCATAAACTAATACTAAACCCTAAACCCTAAAAAGCTATAAATCAAAATCTAAACTAAATAAAACCTAAAAATAAAATAAATAAAAAATTTTAAGAAAAATAAAATAATAAAATAAAATAAAATAAAAACATAAACTAAAACCTAAACCTACACCTAAACCTAAACATAAACTTAAAAAGAAAATATAATAAAAAATAAAAACTAATCTAAAATAAAATAAATAAAAACCTAAGCTAAACTAAAAAAAAAATAAAAAGCTTAAATAAAATCAAAACTAAACCTAAAATAATAAAAAACAAACATAAAATAGGAAAAATAAAAATTAAGAACCTAAACTTAAGCAATAAACCTAAAAATAAAACCTGAACCCTAAACTGAATAAAAAATCTAAACCTAAAATAAAAAGAAAATAAACCTAAACCTAAACTAAAATAAACAAAACTTATACCTAAACCTAAACCTAAACCTAAATAAAATAAAATAAAATAAATTAAAATAAACCTAAACCTAAACCAAAAAATAAAACCTAAAATAAAAACCTAAAACCAAAACCTAAAAAAATAAAATAAAAACCTAAGTTAAACATAAAAATAAAAAATAAAAGTAAAACTAAACTAAAAAATAAACCAAAACCTAATCATAAACCTAAGCATAAAAATAAACTAAAATAAAAAACCTAAACTAAAATAAATAAACCTAAAATAAATAAATAAAACTAAATATTAATTAAAATAACCTTAAATCAAAATAAAAAATAAAATCAACTAAAATAAATAAAAAATATACTAAATAAACCTAAACTAATGAGTTTACATAATTTAAAAAATAATAAAAAATCAAAAAATAAAAAAAACCCTAACCCTAAATCCTAAACCTTGAAATCCTAAACCCAAACCCACAAAACCCCTAACCCTAAACCCTGACACTAACCTACAACACCCTACAACATCATAAAACCTAAACCCCAAACCCATAAACCTAAAGCCTAAACCCAGGCCCTAAACCCCAAAAACATAAAAACCTAAACTAAAACCTAAAGCTAAAGCTAAACCTAAAGCTAAATTAATTAAAAAAATAAATTTAATAAAAAATTAAACTAAAACCTAAAGCTAAACCTAAACCTAAACCTAAAAATAAAATAAAATAAAAAATAAAAATAAAACCAAAATAAACTAAAGAAAAACCTAAACTAAACTAAATAAAATAAAATAAACCTAAAAATAAAAACCTAAATAAAAAACAAAATGTAAAATAAAAATAAAATAAACCTAAAATAAAATAAAATAAAAATTAAATAAAAACCTAAACCTTAAAAAAACCTAAAAATAAATATAAAATAAAATAAAAACCCAAAACTAAAAAAAAACTAATCCTAAAATAAACAAAATAAAATAAACCTAAACCTAAACTAAAATAAAGAAAACCTAAACCTAAAATAAACTAAAGCTAAACTCTAAACTAAATAAAATAAAATAAACTAAAAATAATTCTAAACCCAAACTAAAAAATAAAACCTAAAATATAAACTATATACCTAAACCTAAAAAGGTTAAATAAAACCTAAACCTAAACCTAAACTTAAAAATAAAAAAAATAAAGGCTAATCCTAAAATATAATAAAAGTAAAACTAAACTAAAAAATAAACATAAACATAAACATAAACCTAAAAAATGTACTAAAATAAATAAGCCTAAAATAATTAAGCTAAACTAAATAAAAATAAAAGATAAACCAAAATAAAAATAAAAAATAAAATAAACTAAAATAAATAATAAAATAAACTAAAGAAACCTAAACTTATCAGTTTACTTAATTTAAAAAAAAAAACCCTAAACCCTAAATTCTAATCCAAAACCTTAAACCCTAAATCTTATAACTAACCCTAAACCTACAACCTTAAACCCTAAGCCCTAAAAAACCCTAAACTCTAAGCTATCCTCAAACCTACAACCCTAAACCCTAAAAAATAAAAATCCTTAGCCCTAAACCCTAAAACCCTAAACCTTAAATCCCTAAACCCTAAACCCTAAACCCTAATCCCCTAAATAAAATTTAAAAATAAAATAAAATAAAAACCTAAACTAAAATCTAAACCTAAACCTAAAATCAAATAAACTAAAATAAATAATTAATAACATAAACTAAACTAAAAAAATAAAATAAACCTTAGAATAAAAATCCTATAGAAAATGGAAACTAAATGTAAATTAAAAATAAAATAAACCTAAGAAAATAAAATAAAAACTAAATAAAAACCTAAACCTAAAAAAACCTAAAAATAAATAAAAAGTAAAACGTAAACCCTAAAGAAAAAGACCCTAAACCTAAAATAAAAAAAATAAACCTAAACCTAAACTAAAATAAATAAAACCTAAGCTTAAACCAAAAATAAACTAAACCTAAACCTAAACCTAAGTTAAATAAAATAAAATAAACTAAAAATAAACCTAATCCTAAACTAAAAAATAAAATCTAATAATAAACCTAAAATAAAAGCATAAACTCTAAACATAAAAAAAACCTAAACATAAACCTAAAATAAAAAATTAAATCAAAACCTAAAAAATAAAATTATAATAAATCTCAACTAAAAAATAAACCTAAACCTAAACCTAAACATTTAAAAAATAAACTAAAATAAAAATCCTAAACTAAAGTAAATAAACCTATAATAAATAATTTAAAATAATTAAAAAAAAGTAAGCATAAATAAAAATTAAAAATAAAATAAATAAGAAATGTAAACCTAAATAAAATAAATAATTAAAATAAAATAAAAACCTAAAAAAAAAACCAAAACCTAAACCTAAAAATAAAATCAAATAAACTAAAATAAAATAATTAATAACCTAAACTAAACTAAAAAAACAAAATAAACCTAAGAATAAAAAGCCTAAAGAAAATGAAAACTAAATGTAAAATAAAAATAAAATATATATAAAAAAATAAAATAATAACTAAATAAAAACCAAAGCCTCAGAAACCTAATAATAAATAATAAATAAAACCTAAACCTAAAATAAAATAAAATAAAAAAATAAAATAAACCTAAAACTAAACTAAAATAAATAAACTAAAATAAATAAAACCAAAAGCCTAAACCTAAAATAAACTAAACCTAAACATAAACCTAAACTAAATAAAATAAAACAAACCAAAAATAAACTTAATCCTAAACTAAAAAATAAAATCTAAAAATAATTCAAAAGTAAAAACCTAAAATCAAAACATAAAAAAATAAAATAAAAACCTAAACATAAACCTAAAAAAAACATATCTAAACCTAAAAAACAAAATAAAATAAATCTCAACTACAAAATAAACCTAAACTTAAAACTAAACCTAAAAAAAATAAACTAAAATAAAAAACCTAAATTAAAATAAATAGACCTAAAATAAATAAATAAATAGACCTAAACCATAAACACTGAACTAAAACCTGAAACCTAAAACTAAAACTTAAAGCTTAAACCCTAAACCCTTAACCCTAAAAACCCTAAACCCTAAACCCTAAACTTTAAACCCTAAACCATAAACCCTAAATCCTAAAACCTTAAACCCCGAACCCTAAACCATGAACTAACCCTAAACCCTAACTCTGAAAAGCTAAAAATCTAAAACTAAACAAAATAAAGACTAAAAATAAAATTAATAAAAAACTAAACTGAAATAAAGTTAAAATAAAAATTAAAACCTAAAACCTAAACCTAAACCTAAACCTAAAAAGAAAAAAAATTAAAAATAAAAACTAAACTAAAATAAAATAAATAAAAACCCAAACTAAATAAAAAAGTTAAAAAACCTAAATAAAATAATATATAAAACTAAAATAAAAATAAAATAAACCAAAAATAAAATAATATAAAAACTAAACAAAAACCTAAAAATAGAAAAAAAACCTAAAAATAAATAAGAAATAAAACCTAAAACTTAAACTAAAAAAATCCTAAACCTAAAATAAAAATAAAATAAACTTATTCCAAAACTAAAAAAAATTCAAACTAAAATAAATAAAACCTAAACCTAAACCTAAAATAAATTAAACCTAAACTTAAACCTAACTTAAATAAAATATAATTAATTAAAAATAAACTTAAACCTAAACTAAAAAATAAAACCTAAAAATAAACCTGAAATAAAAATGTAAAACCTAAACCTAAGAAAATAAAATAAAAACCTAAACCTAAACATAAAAAATTAAAAATAAAACCTAAACCTAAAAAATAAAATAAAAACCTTAACCTAAACCTAAAAATAAAAAATAAAACCTAAACCTAGAAAAGAAAATAAAAATGAAACTCAACTAAAAAATAAATATAAACCTAAACCTAAAACTAAAAAATAAACTAGAAAAAACCTAAACTAAAATAAATAAACCTACAATACATAAACTAAGCTAAATAAAAATAAAAAATAAACATAAATAAATAAAATAAACTAAACTAAAAAAAATAAAAAGTAAACTAAATAAATAAAAGAAGAAATGTTGAATATGTATTTGTTCTTTATTTAAAGGAAAAACCCCAAAAACCCAAAAAAAAAAAACCCTAAACTTAAAAAACCTTAAAACCCCCTAAAACCCTAAACCAAAACCCTAAACTAAACCCTAAACCCTAAACCTAAACCTAAACCTAAAAAACCTAAACCCTAAACCCTAAACTAACCATAAACCCTAAACCCTAAAAAGCTATAAAATAAATCTAAACTAAATAAAACCTAAAAATAAAAAAAATTAAACAAAAATAAAATAAAAAAATAAAATAAAATAAAAACATAAACTAAAACCTACACATATACCTAAACCAAAACATAAACCTAAAAAGAAAATAAAATAAAAAATAAAAACTAATCTAAAATAAATTAAATATAAACCTAAACTAAATAAAAAAATAAAAACTAAGTAAGAACCTAAACTTAAACAATAAACTTAAAATTAAAACTTAAACCCTAAACTAAATCAAAAACCTAAACTTAAAATAAGAATAAAATAAACCTAAACCTAAACTAAAATAAACAAAACCTATACCTAAACCTAAACCTAAACTAAATAAAATAAAAAAAACTAAAAATAAACCTAAACCTAAACTAAAAATAAAATCTAAAATAAAAACCTAAAACCTAAACCTAAAAAAATAAAATAAAAACCTAAACGAAACATAAAAATAAAAAATAAAACTAAAACCTTAAAAATAAAATAAAAATAAAACAAAATTAAAAAATAAACCAAAATCTAATCCTAAACCTAAACATAAAAATAAACTAAAATAAAATACCTAAACTAAAATAAATAAACCTAAAATAAATAAACTAAACTAAATATAAATCAAAATAACCCTAAAACAAAATAAAAAATAAAATAAACTAAAATAAATTAAAAATAAAATAAATAAACCTAAAGTGAAGAGTTTACAAAAAAACCCTAAAATTGAACCTAAACCCTAAACATACAACCCTAAACCCTAAATCCTAAACCTACAACCCTAAATCCTAAATCCTAAACCCTAAAATCCTAAACCATAAACCCTAAATCCTTAAACCATAAACCCAAAACTTTAAACCTTGAACCTTAAACCCTAAACACAAAAACCTTCAACCCTAAATCATAAACCCTACACCCCAAACCCTAAACCCTAAAGCCCAAACCCCAAACCCTAAACCCTAAACACTAAATTCCAAACCCTAAACCCTAAACTGTAACCCCCAAAACCTAAAAACCTAAACCTAAACTAAATAAAACTTAAAATTTTTTGAAAAAATAAAAAAAAACTTAAAGCTAAGTTAATTAAAACAATAAAATTAATAAAAACCTAAACTATAACCTAAAGGTAAACCTAAACCTAAACTTAAACCTAAAAATAAAAATAAAATAAAATAAAAATTAAAAACAAAACTAAAATAAAAGAAAGAAAAACCTAAACTAAACTAAATAGAATATAATAAACTTAAAAAAACCTAAATAAAAAAAAAAACATAAAATAAAAATAAAATAAACCTAAAATAAAATAAAATAAAAACTAAATAAAAACCTAAACCTAAAAAATAAACCTAAAAATAAATAAAAAATAAAACAAAAACCCTAAACTAAAAAAAAACTAATCCTAACATAAACAAAATAAAATAAACCTAAACCTAAACTAAAATGATGAAAACTTCAATCTAAACCTAAAATAAACTAAACCTAAACTCTAAACTAAATAAAATATACAAAACCAAAACTAAATCTAAACTAAAATTAGAAAATAAAACTTAAAATAAAAACTATAAACCTAAACCTAAAAAAGTAAAGTAAAACCTAAACCTAAACCTAAACCTAAAATAAAAAATAAAGCCTAATCCTAAAATAAAATAAAAAATGAAAATTAAACTAAAAAATAAACATAAACACAAACCTTAACCTAAAAAATGTACTAAAACAAATAAACCTAAAATAAATAAGCTAATCTAAATAAAAAAGATAAACCAAAATAAAAATAAAAAATAAAATAAACTAAAATAAATAAAAAAATAAACTAAATAAAACTAAACCTATCAATTTACTTAATTTTTTTTAAAAAAGCCCAAACCCTAAACACTAACCCTAAACCCTAAATCGTAAACCTTAAACCCTACACCTTATAACTAACCCTAATCCTAAACCCGAAACACTAAACCCTAAACCTACAACCTTAAACCCTAAAACCTAAACCCTAAATCCTAAAAAACCCTGAACCCTAAGCCATCCCTAAACCTACAACCCGAAACCCTAAAAACTAAAAACCTTTAGCCCTAAACCCTAAAACCCTAAACCATAAACCCTAAAAACCCAAACCTAAATAAATAAAACCTAAAAATAAAATAAATAAAAAAACTTAAACCTAAATAAAATTTAAAAATAAAATAAAATAAAAACCTAAACTAAAACCTAAACCTAAACCTAAAAATAATATCAAATAAACTAGAATAAAATAATTAAAAACCTAACCTAAACTAAAAAAAATAAAATAAACCTTAGAATAAAAAACATAAAGAAAATATGAACTAAATTAAAATAAAAATAAAATAAACCAAAAAAATAAAATAAAAACCTAAACCTAAAAAACCCCTAAAAATATATTACAAATAAAACCTAAACCCTAAAGAAAAAAACCCTAAACCTAAAATAAAAATAAAATAAATAAAATAAAAGAAACCTAAACCTAAACTAAAATAATTAAAACCTAAGCCTAAACCTAAAATAAACTAAACCTAAACCTCAACCTAAACTAAATAAAATAAAATAAACTAAAAATAAACCTAATCCTAAACTAAAAAATAAAATCTAAAAATAAACATAAAATAAAAACCTAAACTCTAACCATAAAAAAATAAAATAAAAACCTAAACATAAACCTAAAATAAAAGATAAAAGATAAACCTAAAAAATAAAATAAAAATAAATCTGAACTAAAAAATAAAACTAAAACTAAACCTAAACTTAACAAAAATAAACTAAAATAAAAATCCTAAACTAAAATAAATAAACCTATAATAAATAAATAAAACTAATTAAAAATAAAAAATAAACATAAATAAAATTTAAAAATAAAAGAAACTAAAATTAATAAAAGATAAACTAAATAAATTAAATAACCCTAAACCTACCGGTTTACTTAATTTAAAAAAAACTTAAACCCTAAGCTAAACCTAAACACTAAACCTTAAAAGTAAAATAAAAAAAACTTAAACCTACAAGTTTACTTAATTTTAAAAAAAACCTAAACTAAAACTTGAACCTTAACTCGAAAATCTATACCCTATACCCAAAACCCTAAGCTAACCCTAAACCTAGAACTACAAACCCTAAAAACTAAAAACCCTAAATCCTAAACCCTAAAACTATAAACCCTAATACCTTAAACCCTAAACCATTAACCCTAAACCATAAAAACCTAAACCTAAACTAAATAAAACCTAAATATAAAATAAATAAATAAAACATAAACCTAAATAAAATAAAAAAAATAAAATAAAATAAAAACCTAAATTACAACCTAAACCTAAACTTAAAAATAAAATCAAATAAACTAAAATAAAATAATTAATAACCTAAACTAAATAAAAATAAATAAACTTAAGAATAAAAACCAAAAGAAAATAAAAACTAAATGTAAAATAAAAAATATACCTAAAAAAATAAAATAAAAACCAAAATCGAAGAAAACCTAAAAATAAATAAAAAATAAAACCTAAACCCTAAAAAAAACCTAAACCTAAAATAAAAATAAAATAAGCAAAATAAAATAAACCTAAACCTAAACTAAAATAAATAAAACCAATGCCTAAACCTAAAATAAACCAAACCTAAACCTAAATCTAAACTAAATAAAATAAAATAAACAAAAACAAACATAATCCTAAACTAAAAAATGAACCCTAAAAATAATCCTAAAATAAAAACCTAAAATATAAACATAAAAAATAAAATAAAATCCTAAACCTAAACCTAAAATTAAAAATAAAATCTAAACCTAAAAATTAAATTAAAATAAATGTCAACTAGAAAATAAACCTAAACTCAAACCTAAACATAAAAAAATTAAACTAAAATAAAAAGCCTAAATTAAAATAAATAGACCTAAAATAAGTAAATTATACTAAATAAAAATAAAAAATAAACATAAATAAAAATTTTAAATTAAATAAACTAAAATAAATAATAAATAAACTAAATAACCCTAAACCTCTAGTTTACTTAATTTTTTTTAAAAAAGCCAAACCCTAAGCTAATCCTAAACTCTAAACCCTGAACCTTAAAAGTAAACTAAAAAAACCTTAAACCTACAAGTTTACTTAATTTAAAAATAAACTTAAACTAAAACTAGGAATCAGAATCAAAACCTATACAAGAACCCTAAACCTTAAGCTAACCTAAACCCTAAAAAATTAAAACCATAAGACCTAATCCTAAAACCCTAAACCCTAAAACCCTAAACCCAAAACCAGAATCAGAACCTAAACGCTAAAAAACCTAAACTAAAATTAAATAAAACATAAAAGAATAAATAAATAAACCTAAACCAAAATAAAATAAAATAAAAACCTAAACTAAAACTTAAACCTAAACCTAAAAATAAAATCAAATAAACTAAAATAAAATAATTAATAACCTAAACTAAATTAAAAAAGTAAAATAAACCTAAAAAAATAAAATAAACCTAAAAAAAACATAAAAATAAATAAAAAAATAAAACATAAACCCTAAAGAAAAAACCTAAACCTAAAATAAAAATAAAATAAATAAAATAAAATAAACCTGAACCTAAACTAAAATAAACTAAATTAAAATAAATAAAACCTAAGCCTAAACCTAAAAAAAAACTAAACCTAAACCTAAACATAAACTAAATAAAAAAATAAACTAAAATGAACCTAATCCTAAATTAAAAAAATAAAATCTTAAAATAAACCTAAAATCTTAACATAAAAAACAAAATAAAAACCTAAACCTAAACTTAAATATAAAAAATAAAACCTAAAACTAAAAAATGAAATAATTATAAATCTCAACTAAAAAGTAAACATAAACCTAAACCTAAATATAAAAAAAAATAAACTGAAATAAAAAACCTAAACTAAAATAAATAAACCTAAAATAAATAAATTAAACTAAATAAAAATAAAAAATAAACTTAAATAAAAAGTAGAAATTAAATAAACTAAAATAAATAAAAAATAACCTAAACAAATTAAATAACCCTAAATCTATCGGTTTACTTAATTTAAAAAAAAAACATAAACCCTAAGCTAACCCTAAACCTTAAAAGTAAACTAAAAAAAATGTAAACCTACAGATTTACGTAATTTAAAAATAAACCTAAACTAAAACCTGAACATCAAATCAAAAACTTATATCCTAAACCCTATGCCCGAGATCCTAAAAAAATAAAAAAATAAAAACAAAACTAAATAACTAACCCTAACACTAAACCTAACCCTAAACACTAAGCTTACAACAATAAATCATAAATGCTAAACCCTAAAACCGTAAACCCTAAACCCTAAACCTAAACCCTAAAAATCCTAAACCCTAAAGCTAAAAATTAAACCCTAAACCCTAAATCCTAAACCTAACCTTAAAACCTAAACCCTCAAACCTACAACCCTAAACCCCAAACCCTAAACCATAAACCCAGAACCCAAAACCCAAAACCCTAAACCCGTAACCCTAAACCCTAAACACTAAAAACCTAAAAGCTTAAACCTAAACTAAAAAACTATGGAACTGTGATGGAGGTTGCTATCGTGGTGGTGGCCGAGGGAGAGATCAAGGATATGATGGTGGATCCCACTGCTCGATAGGTGAGGTGGTTCTGATGGGAAATGGAGAAACTGAAGAATGGCCAATCCAATTTGCTACTTATGGAACTATCTTTATAATAGAAATGGCTCTAGTTATCTAGGGCTTTGATTTGCTTTATGCATGCTCATTTTTTATCTATGTCATTGCTTGTGTCTTAGAGAACTTTGTGTGTTCGTTAGTTGACAAAATTAAAAAGAAGAAATGTCGAATCTAAATTTGTTCTTTGTTAAAAAAATTAAAACCCTAAAACCTAAACTAAAACTTGAACCCTAAACCTAAAACCTAAATGCTGAACCCTAAACCCTAAACCCTAAAATAAAAAAATAAAAAAAGGAAAAAAAACCCTAACCTTAAACCCTAAATCCTAAACCTTAAACCCTAAAACCCTAAACCCCAAATCCTAAACCCTAAACCTTAAACCCCAAACCCTAAACCCTAAACCCTAAACCCTAAAAATGCTAAACCCTAAAGCTTAAATCTTAAACCCTAAACCCTAAACCCTAAACCTTAACCCTAAATCCTAAACCCTAAAACCAAAAAATATAAAACCCTAAACCTTAAACCCCAGACCCTAAACCCTAAAAACCTAAAAACTTAAACCTAAACTAAATAAAACCTACTAATAAAATAAATAAAAAAAACTTAAAACTAAATAAAATAAAAAAATAAAAAAAACTAAAAATGTAAACTAAAACCTAAACCTAAACCTAAATATAAAATAAAATAAAATAAATATAAAAACTAAACTAAAATAAAATAAATAAAAACCTAAACTAAATTAAAAATTATAATAAATCTTAGAATAAAAAAATAAAATACAAACTAAACCAAAATAAAAAATAAAATAAACCTTAAATAAAAGCTTAAACCTAAAAAATAAGCCTAAAATAAATAAAAATAAAACATAAACCCTAAACCTAAACCTAAAATAAAAAAAATAAAATAAAATAAAACAAAACCTAAACTAAAATAAATAAAACTTAAACCTAAACCTCAACTAAATAAAATAAAATAAACTAAATTAAAAATAAACCTAAACCTAAACTAGAAAGTCAATAAAACCTAAAACCTAAACATAAAAAAATAAAATATAAACCTAAACATAAACCTAAAAAATTTTAACCTAAACCTAAGAGATAAAATAAAATAAAACTCAATAAAAAATAAACCTAAACCTAAACCTAAAAGATAAAGTGAAATAAAACCCTAAACTAAAATGAAAAAAAAATAAATAAAATAAACTAAATATAAAGAATAAACTTAAATAGAAATAAACAAATAAAATAAACTAAAATAAATGAAAAATAAACTAAATAAACATAAACTTACTAGTTTACATAATTTAAAAAATAAAACCTAAACACTAAATCTTAAACCCTAAACCCTAAATTGTAGACATACAACGCTAAACCTATAAACCTAAACCCTAAACACGAAACACTAAACTCTAAAAACCCCTAAACTCTAAAAACTATACCTTAGATCCTAATCCCAAACCCTAAACCCTAAACCCTAAACCCTAAACCCCTAAAACCTAAACCCTAAAAGCATAAACCCTAAAAGCCTAAAACCTAAACACTAAACCATTATTGAACTAATTTTTATGAGAGATGATTTTATAGAGGTCAGCGAAGAGGTTGCAAAATATGAAGTGCTCCTGCCATGTTTGTTTTGTTGCACTTATTATTGTTATGGTTCCTCCAAGTAGCACTGGTTTGGATCCTTGACAGACTTCTTTCTTCTAGGTTTTATTGAAATTATTACCCCGATTGAGATGATTAAAAAAGGCGATAAGGTGGGATCCTTAGAGGCTGCTCTCCTCGCTAAGCTAGGGACTAGGCGATTCTCTTATGGCCTTGTCATCTAGTTTGTGTATGATGATGGATTGGTGTTCAGTCCTGAGGTGCTTGACCTCACTAAAGATGATCTAATCGAGAAGTTTTCCTAGCCCTTTTAATGATCACTTCTCTTTCACTAGCCCTCTCTTATCCCACCCTGGCTACAGCATCCCATATGTTCATCAACGTCTACAAGAAGGTCCTAACCATGACGATTGCCACTGATTGCACATACTCGTGGGTTGAGATGGTTCAGGAGTATTTGAAGGATCCTAGTAAATTTGATGTGGTCGCCGCATGATGCTTACTACTACTACTACTACTACTACTACTACTACTACTACTACTACTACTACTACTACTAGTCCTGGCCAGAAGAGAAGAAGGAAGAACCTGCTGAGCAATCTAATGATGATATGGGTTTTAGCTTATTTGACAAATCTTTGTTAGCCTTCTATAAAATAAATTTTTATTATCTCTGGGAGTTAAATCATTTTATGAAATACTATTTTCTATCAATTTAAAATTGCATTATATTTTATCCTAAACCCTAAAACCTAAGTCCTAAACCCTAAAGCCTAAAAACCTAAACCCTAAACCCAAAATTGTAAACCTAAAACCCAAAACCCAAAACCCAAAATGCTAAACCCTAAACCCTAAAAACTCTAAACCTTAAAGCCTAAACACTAAACCCTAAACCCTAAACATAATTAATTAAATCACAGGGTAGATCTTTAGGTGTTTAATAACCTAAAGGAGTTTAATGAAATTATGGTTAGTCTACATGTGTGCGAAAACCATAAGAGTGATTAATTAAGTCCCTTAATTTAATTAACTATTAATCATGAGCCAATTGAATTAGGCCACTTTTATTTCCTAGGTTTAGGGTTTAGGGTTTAGGGTTTACAATTTAGGGTTTTAGGGTTTAGGGTTTAAGGTTTAGGGTTTGGGGTTTAGGGATTTTTTTTTGGGAAACCCCATATAGGGGAAATTTTATTGCCACAAAAAGAGGGTTACAAGGTTTTTGTCAGGGGATAAACTCCAAAACTACTGCTCAAAGAGCAAAAATCGGCCTAGAGAGTAAATCCCCTATCTAAGTACAACCAAAAATAAAATAAAAGAGAAAAGGAAAGCAAAAGTTACAAAGATAAGCCAATGGATAGATCTGGGCCAAAGTTCTTCAGGATGATAGAATGCATGGCACTAGGGAGCAAACTTGCAAGAGAAAAAGAGATATGCATCTACAAAATTGTAGAAAGATAAAAATTAGAACAGTTAAAGCAATACAGACAAAGTAAAAAATTAAAGCAGCATAAAATGAGAAAAATTATAGAGAAGTGTGTGAGAGAAGGCTTAGGCTCAGTCACACCAAATTGGGGCAGATGCAAATATGAGCATCCAAACTTCAACGAAAGGGTTACATCATAAGAGCTACTACCAAACCAAAAAGGAGTGAAATCATCACAGCCATCATAGCATACAAACCTATGGGAAGATAGCACCCATTTATTGAAAGTCTTATGAGCCTTAGTACTTGGAAACCTAAACAAAGCCATATACACTAAAGAAAAGGAAAAAACAAAGAGCAGAATGGGAGAGGGGATTCCATGCAGGATAAATATCATCAATATAGTTACCATAGCATGAGAATCCCTACACATATGAAAATGAACCATCTTTGCCAGATCCACCTTTTTAATACCAGAGCCAAGAGTATAATTAGGCCAGCATGAAAACCCACCACAAGAAAACAACATAAAAGGCTAGGCAGAGGATAGAAATAATATACAACCGATTGAAAAGCCTGCTAAAATCCTGCTAAACAAATCAATTAGCATGTAAATAACACCATCCCAAATATATGGGACATATATGAA
The DNA here is from genome assembly GCA_021442155.1 of Cymbidium sinense. Lineage (NCBI taxonomy): Eukaryota > Viridiplantae > Streptophyta > Magnoliopsida > Asparagales > Orchidaceae > Cymbidium > Cymbidium sinense. The sequence continues at coordinate 127,014,956 of CM038214.1, forward strand.
ACTTACAGGTGAGAGTACAACTTAGAATATGCCTAGAAAAGGTACCCATTTAAAATAAGCAATGCGATGTTAACAACCCCCTTGTAAATAATCATTGCAGAAGTTAAGAAATAGTAAATGTAAAGCGAGACAGCATAAACCAAACCCAAAATACAACAGGAAATGCAGAAGTCTAACAGAACCAAGATGGGAATGTAGTAGCAAATTAGGTGGACCAGAAGCCACAGTTAAAAAGCTGCACCCTACCGCAAACAACACCAAATAAAGACAATCAGAGAGACAACCCCAGTAGCAGCTTGTTGGCATAAAACTCAATAATCTAGTTCAGCAAACAACCATGACAATAAATAACAGCTAGCTGGCCATAAAACCACTCATTTAGAGTAGACATTGCATAAGTTAATAACCAAGTAGGTAATAGCATAATCACAGTGATCTACACAAGTCTAACTGAACCAAGATGTAAAAACAATAGCAGATTAAATAGACCATAAACATCAGGTGATAAGCTGCACCCCAGTCACAAACAGCAAAAATAATCAAAAAAATAACCCCAGAAGCAGCCTATTGGACATAAGAGTCAAAAATCCAATAGCCAACAAATAAAATAGCAAAACAAAAATTGCACCCACCATAAGATAATCCAGTAAAAAATAATGGTACATTATAGACACGAAAGGGGTTCAAAGGAGAGCCATCATTGAAATCCTTCAAGATAAAGAAAAGCAGGCCAGCAGCTAAGCCAACATCATCAGTAAAACTAGACTGGAAATAAAACAAAAAGTAATTCCAATCCTGCAAAGAGATAATAATAATAATAAGGGTATTGCAATTTCTCTCCATATAGGTTGGGGAGGTGAGGTTAGCTAGAACAATCAGAAAAATAACCCCAGAAGCATCTGCTGGACATAAGACCCAAAAATCCAACAACCAACAATTAAAGCAGAAAAACAATTATTGCACCCACCATAAGATAATCCAGTAAAAAATAGCGGTACAACATATACACGAAAGGGGTTCAAAGGAGAGCCATCATTGAAATCCTTCAAGACAAAGAAAAGCAGACCAACAGCTAAGCCAACATCATCAGTAAAAATAAGCTAGAAAGAAATCAAGAAGTAATTCCAATCTTGCAAAGAAATAGTAATAATAACAAGGGTATTGTAGTTTCTCTCCTTATAGGTTGTGGAGGTGAGGTTAGAGAGCATAAGAGGGGCCACAACCCTATTAAAGAGAGAAAAGATAGATAAATTAGGGCTTGTCATGAAGCTATACAAAAATATAGCAATTAAATAATGAGACAAAGAAAGTCATGAGCCCCAAAGACAAATTTCCGTGAGAAAGAAAAGAGACAAAACACAGCCTTAATCATAAAATGGAAAATAGATACAGTAAGACCCATAAACAAAATATTGATGGCAAGAAGTCTGTACTTATTGACTAGAAAGTAAAGCAGAAAGTAAAACATCTCCCTCCAGTAGATCCGATTGATAAGGGAAAATATCTCCATCCAGTAGGTTAGAAAAATAGGAAACACCTTACCATTAATAGTGGAAACAACAGAAGCAGTAAGACCCCAAATAAGGTTAGGGTAATTAATCCAGGAGCGATGCCACGAGATCACAAAATAACCGGGGTATCGTGAAGATGCATCAAAAACCCGTGAGAAACAACACTAAATAGAAGTTGGTCATGCAGTTAAACAAGTAATACAACAGGCCAAAACAATAGGATGAGTTAATTTCAGGTAAGGAGTCCAAGATTGTCCAAATTAACCAAACCATGCAAGTGTTTAGGTAGTGTAAGTTGATCAAAGAATTTTATGCCATCTAATCTAGCACCTAGATTAGCAAGGTAATCAGCACATGCATTACCTTCATGCCATACATGAGTGATTTTAAAATAGAGTTGAGAAAGGAGAGCTCTATAGAGAAGGTAGTACATTCAGATTGCCCACTTTGGTGGAAGTCAAAAGATCAAAAAACATGGCATCCACCACAATCCAAATATTGAGCCAACATTTTTGAAGGAAAATCTCAAGAGCTTTGTAAACTGCCATTAGCTCAGTAAAAAGAACAGAGCAAGTAATAAGGGGGTAAGCAAAAGCAAATAAGACTTTACCATTAAGTTTTCTGAAAATGCCACCATAGCTAGAAGCATTTTGAGAAATAGAGCCATCAGTGTTAATTTTAATTGTATTAGCATGAGGTTTTATCTAATAAACAATCTTGTCATCTTTACAGTTGGGTTGATCCCGCAAGTTAAAACCCAATTTATTGGCCACAAATTTACAACCTTTGAATTGATTGTAGTTAATCAAATTGGCATTAAACAAGTCACGAATTTTATTGTTAATTCTAGCAATTATCCTCACATGGTTCATAGGAATTCCACGATGTTTTGCATCATTTCTATCCATCCATATGAACCAAGAAAGAGTGATAGCAATTATCACTTTAATGAGGCCTTTAATAGTGTTTTCAAAATAAACTTCAAGAAGTTGGTATAGAGTTAAGGTGCCATTGAATTTGACAATATTAAAAAGTTCACTATACCAAATCCAAAGTTTGGAAGCAATGGCTGCTAAATACATGATTCACATTCTCAATGTGAAAGCACCGAGCATTTTGAAGGTAAAAAACCTTTACCCCACATCAAGGAGTCAACAGGGATGAAGTTTTTCAAATGCGATAAGAAGTTAAAGAAATAAGAAATAGTGTTATTCCAAAGTTTAAAGAACACATTGGAGAAATCATGAGCTTATTTGATATGAATCAGACATTTTAAGGTTGAAATCACCATTTTGGGAAAGCTTAAAAAGGATCTGATCATGCTTGCTAGGAATGATAGGAATAATAGTAAACTTATAAAGAGAGAAAGGAATATAGTCAGTAAGCTTACTATTGTTCCACTTATTATTCTACTAGAAAGAGTTCACTTTAATAGAAGATGGAGTAGAAGAAATTCATCAATGGACCCACCTCGCCTAGTTATCTTACCAAAAGAAAGAGGTTCCAGTTAATCCCCATGAGATTAATGATTCCTCCCATTTGATGGAACAAAGTATTTTTCATACAGGAGAGTCTCCCACTTTATAAGGGCAAATGAGAGGGTGCTTACCCTGAGTATTTGGCAGTCGTGAAATTAGCCCAAAGACTATTGTTGCTCCTAAAATTCCACCAAAGTTTATAGGAAAAGCAGTGATAGCTTCCCTGATTGGCTTACAACCAAGCCCACCTTCAGCAAGAGTGTCACAGCTTTTATACCAAGAGGTCCAATGCATTCTTTTAGTAGAATTGTTAGAACCCTAGAAGAATTTGTTAAGGAGGCACTCAATTAATGGTAGAATTGGTCGGCATAATTGTTTGAATTAGATATAAAGGCATGGAGTTAAGGGTGCTCTTAATCAAAGTGAGCCTACCACCAAATGAGAGTAAATGAAATTCCCAAACAAAAATTTTATTAGAGATTTTTTGGATTAACTCATCAAAGAGATGAGATCTTTTCTGACTTTTAAAGAGCGGAGCACCAAGATATTTAATAGGAAGTTGTTGTTGCTGAAAATTAGTAATTCTCAAGATTTGGTTGATCCTATTACTAGGGATTTTAGATGAAGGAATGAAACAACTTTTACCTTCATTAAGAAAGAGACCACTTTCATTACCAAATTTAATTAAAAGATTCTTAATAGTTTTAATGTGATGAGTAGAGGCATTGCAAAAGATTATGAAGTCATCAGCAAAACTAAGATGAGAGACAGGAAGACCACCTTGAGTTCTAAAAAACATATTAGGATTATTGCTGAAAAGATCATTAAGGCTCCTCAAAAGATATTCAACAATAATAATAAAAAGAGAGGGAAATAAGTGATCTCCTTGTCTCAAACCATGCATAGAAGGAAAAAAACCTAGGGACTCACCATTCATGATAACGGAGAACCAAACATTGGTAATACAATTTTTAATGAGGCGGATAAAATAGTTAGAAAAACCAAACAAAAGGAGAATTTGGAAGAGGAAATTCCAAGATAGGTTGTCAAAAGCTTTAGAGATGTCTAATTTGAAAAGGATGTTACCACCTCTCGTAGAAGCATCAATGTCATGAATCAGTTCTTGGGCAAGAAGAATGTTGCCAGATATAGCTCTACCTTTAATGAAACCAGTTTGGTTTGGGGAAATAATTTTAGGCAGCAGCGGACTAATTCTATTGGAAATTAATTTAGCAATGAGTTTATGAAAGAAAGTGCAAAGGCTGATAGGTCTAAAATCACCCCAAGATTTAAGATTATTAATTTTGGGAATGAGAACAATGGAAGTGCTAGAAAATATCTTGGTAAAGGATTGCCATTGAAAAAATCAATGACATCATCAATAAGGTCAGACTTAATAATAGGCCAACAATGCTAAAAAAATTGAGTCGTGTAGCCTTCAGGGCCAGCAATAGAATCAGTGTTCATGCTATTGAGAATACTACCAATCTCAACTTCTGTAGGACACAAATTAAGCAAATAGTTGTCATCATTAGTAATCATTGAGGGAATCAGGTGAGAGTTGGAGAGAGCTTCTAAGGTAGGGTTATTGTTTAATAAGTTTTTAAAATGATGTATGATAGAATCTTTAATATCATTATTATCAGTGATCCAACTATCATTATCATTTTTAATTTTTTTAATAGAGTTTAAGGCTTTCTTTTTTTTTGAAAAGAGCATAGAAATACTTGGTATTTTTATCACCATCAGTAATATGTTTGATAGCAGCCTTTTGCCCTAGTTTCTTTCCTCCATGTTCTGATAATTAACCAAGTTATCTTTAGCTTCATTCAACTCCTCAAGTTTAGTAGAATCAGTCAAAACAACATCTTCAAGAGAACAAACTAATTGTTCCATATTTTTGATATTGGAAAAAAGATTTTTAAAATGATGCTTGTTCCACCAATTTAGGTTTTGTTTAAGCCTTTTAAGCTTAAGCAAGAGGCGAATCATGCCCTTAACTGAATTATTTGGATGAAGAGTAGCCATTCAATTAATGGATACAACATTTATGAAATCAATGTGTTGGATCCACATGTTTTGGAATTTGAAAGAAGCTGGGGAGGATAATCTATTGGAGGGATTTTGGACATAAATCAAAAGCGGAGCATGATCAGACAAAGTTCTGCTCAAATGTTCAACAGAAGTAAGGGGCCATTGATTAATCCAAAAAGAATTAAAAAAGTCTTATCAAGCCGCTGCCAAAGTCTAGAGTTATGCCATATAAGCCGAGTCTAAAAGCCAATATCAATCAGATTGCAATCAAGAATCATATTAGAAAAATCATCCTTGGAATGAATGTTAGGAGAACAACCTCCCCTTCTTTCTGAGGAAGAGAGAATAGTGTTAAAATCACCCCCAACTAATTAGGGTTTGTTGATAGAGGAGGCAAATGTTCTTAAGTTATCCCAAAGGATGTTCCTACCAGCTCTATTACAAGAAGAATAAATAAAGGAACCTAAAGCAGAAAATTCACCCAATGAGAAGTGGTCATTAACCAATTGTTGAAGATCACCAAGGATAAAGATGTTTACTAAATTATTCCAAAAATACCAAATTTTATTGCTAATATTATAAAAGAAATTTTGAAAGCCAATCATTCTAGCAACATGGTTGATCTTAGAAGAGTGTATGAATGGTTCAATAACAATAAGTAAGGCAATGTTATAAATATGCCAAAGAATTCTAATACAGTTGTGGACAATGACAGTACCAATACCCCGAACATTCCAAATTAGAAAATTGATCATAATAAAATAAGAAGGAAAGGAAAAGAGATAACTAAGAAATAAAAAAGCAGAAGAAAAGAAAACTAAAAATAGTTATTTATTGGAAGTTAGAGAAGATCTAGTAGTTTTAGTTGAGCTATTAGTGAACATTCTACCTTTAAGATATTTTCTTAAAAAATAATTTGAAAAGATCTATTATTGTCCAAAGTATCACCATCCAAGAGAGACTGATTTATGATATTTAGAATAGGACCTATATCAGTCAAAGAATTTCTAATGGTAATTTCCCCTTCTTTAATGTCAGAATTAAGCTAAGAAAGTGGGTTAACATACGTATCACTGTGAAGGGTAGAAGAAGGAGAGGTTGTGAAGCCATTAATAGCACAGATTACATGCTCTATTTCAAAATTACTTTTCAAATTTTGTTCCATCATCAAAGGATCATCAATTTTTAGATTTTGTTCTTTCATCAAAGGATTAACTCTAGAATTTGTTTTCAGATTTTGATCCAACCTGAAGTTTTCATTCAAATCACCACTAGGGTTCATATGAGTCTCCTCAGGTTCACTAGCCAAAAGGGGTAGTTACGAGTCAAGGTATTATCATGAGGAGCCAAATTATTACAATTAGAAGCAATGTTAATTTAGTTATCATTAGCCTCCTCACCCTCATAAGCATTATTTTTAACATGCTCAGATTGCTCTCCAATAGGCAAATCAGTGGATAGAAAAGGAGTAGGGGTAGGGGGATGATTTCCATTTTGAGTGACTTTAGGCACATAAGGAAATTGATTTGTTTTTTCATTTGATAGAGTAAGATTAGGATCTGGCAATTTATTCTTTTTAAGAAGAGGATGCAACATAAAACATTTAGAATGATTTTGGCTATGAGTCTTACAATGTGTGAAAAAATAGGAAAGTTCTTGAATTCACTTTTTAATTATAACCAAACTTCTCAGAGCCGATCCAAAGTTCTTTAGGATGCTTTTTAGTAATATCAATCTCAACCAAAATACGAGCAAATGTAAGGTCGATCTCACGTGGCTCGATCAATTTGAAGAGGCCCAAAGAGAGCCCCAACCGCAAAAGAGAACTTGATGTGTAACATAATGTATTCTCATATTAGGAAGAGATAGCCATATAGAGAACACTGGGGATTCTCTTTATGAAAAGAGGAGACCATTTTAGAAGTCGCATTTGACAATGAAACACAGAGTAAGAGCGACGGGAAAAAACTCTTGAATAATCTAAGTCATTATAGAGCTCAAGTAAAATATGCCTAGGATCAATCAATCTAATAGTGAAAACACTGGAAGTTTAAGATTATGAAAAAATGATCAAATGTTATTGAGAGTTGGCCCACATAAGGAAAATTTACCAACTAAAGAGAATTCAAAAGGCTTCGCCAACTTTTTCACATCTAGATCCAAGCACATAACAACAGGCATCCCACGAAATGAGGTCGAGATCAAATTCATCGAAGCATTAGGGGAAAGGTTCTTACCAGATAATGCATTCTTAAAGGACATAACTGCAGGCAGAGTAGTGGTTGATTTCAGATCCATAATTCCATGTAAATTTGATGCCCTAGCCGACGCCTCCAAGATGGATAAGCTCGATTGCGTGGAAAGCGGCTCCTCTGCCATTGAAAGAGTGAAGGGAAACTCACATTAGAGGCCAATCAGAGGTAAATTATCAAAAAAATGATCAAGAATGATCAAAAATCGGCCAAGCTGCAAGGAAAATGAAAGGGAAAACACAATTGCCAGAGAGCGCCGCGGCTGAGGGTTTAGGGATTAGGGTTTTTTGGTGGTTTAGGTTTAGTTTATTTTATTTTATTTTATTTTATTTATTTTTTTTATTTTATTTTATTTTAGTTTAGGCTTAGGTTTAGGTTTAGTTTATTTATTTATTTAGTTTATTTTATTTATTTAGTTTATTTTATTTTATTTATTTTTATTTAGTTTATTTATTTAGGTTTAGGTTTATGGTTTAGGGTTTAGTGTTTTAGGGTTTAGGGTTATAGGTTTTGGGGTTAGGGTTTAGGGTTTAGGAATTATGGTTTAAGGTTTAGCGTTTAGGGTTTAGAATTTAGAGCTTAAGATTTTTAGGGTTTAGGGTTTTGGGTTTGGGGTTTATGATTTTAGGTTTTAGGGTTTAGGGTTTAGGGTTTAGGGTTTAGGGTTTAGGGTTTAGGTTTAGGGTTTAGGATTTATGATTTAGGGTTTTAGGTTTTACGGTTCAAGGTTTAGGGTTTGGGGCTTAGTGTTTAGGGTTTAGGTTTAGGTTTTAGTTTAGGGTTTAAGTTCTTGTTTAGGGTTTAGGGTTTAAGGTTATTTTTTAAGAGAGAACAAATTCATATTCATTATTTCTTCTTTTTGATTTAACCAACCAAGTATTGCACCAAGTTTTCTAAGACACAAGTGAAGATATAGATAAAACATGAGCATGCATAGAGCAAATTAAAAACCCATAGATAACTAGAACTATCTCTACTGTAAATATACAGTTCCACGAGCAGCATATCAGATTGGTTGATCATCAATTTCTCAAGATCCCATCAGAACCACCGCCACCTCTCGAGCAAGGGGATCTGCCATCATATCCCTGATATATCCCTCCATGACCAGCACGGCTGTAACCTCCGTCGCTCCTCCTGCCTCCATAACCACCACAGCTCTTACCACCACCTCCATATCAACTAACACCTCCAGATCCCCCACCACCGCTGTGAATATCACCGCCTTTACCTCTGCCTTCGCCTCGCTAGGTCTAGATTGAGCTTAGTTGATGCTAATGTTCCTATCGTTAAGGTTCTTTCTATTATTGGGATTTAGGTTTACAGGTTTATTAGTTTTAGGTTTAGGTTTATTTTTAATATTTATTTAGATTTAAGTGTTTAGGAGGAAAGAGGTTAGGGTTTAGGGGGGGGAGTATGGGATGGTTGGGTTTAGGATCAGGGTCAGTAGAGTGGCCCAGGGTTTGGGGTTTAGTTTAGTTTTGGGTTTAGGTTAGAAGTTTAGTGGAGGGTTTAGGGCCCAGTGTGGCCCAGGCCCAGGGTCAGCTCAGGGAGGGTCATTTAGATTTGGGCCCAGAAGCCCAGGGCCTTTAGGTCAGGCCCAGGTGTGAGGTGTGGTCACTCAGGGTCTGTGGTTTAGCCAGGTTTAGGGTTTAGGGTCTGGTTTTAGGGTCTGGGGGGTTTAGGGTTTTGTTTAGTGGTCAGGGTCTGGAGGGTTTTGGCCTGGGAGGTCAGGTTTTATTTATTTATTTTATTTTATAAATTCAAACCAGTAGGTTTAGGTTTCTTTAGATTATTAAGTTTATTTTTTATTTATTTTAGTTTATTTTATTTTATATTTATATTTAGGTGAAATTTATTTTTATTTCATTTAGTTTATTATTCTTGGTCTATTTATTTTAGTTCAGATTTTTTATTTAGTTTATTTTTTAGGTTTAGGTTTATTTTATAGTTTAGTTTTATTTTTATTTTATTTCTTAGGTTTAGGATCTATTTTTTATTTTTAGGTTTAGGTTTACTTTTTTTTTAAGTTGAGGTTTTTCAATTTTATTTTAGGTTTATTTTTTGTTTTTATTTTTTACTTTAGGTTTAGGTTTATTTTATTTTATGTTTAGGTTTTATTTTTTTTAATTTAGGTTTAAGTTTATTTTATTTTTATTTTAGGTTAATATTTTTAGTTTGGGGTTTAGGTTTAAGTTTTATTAATTTTATGTTTTATTTTAGGTTTATTTTTTATGTTTAGGTCTTTATTTAGTTTTATTTTATTTTATTTTAAGTTTATTTTATTTTTATTTTAGGTATAGTTTTTATTTTATTTTGGTTTTTTATTTTTTTTGTTTAGTTTAGGTTTTTATTTATTTTATTGTAATTATGTTTTTATTTTTTATTTATTTTATTTTTAAGTTTAGGTTTAGGTTTTAGTTTAGGTTTTTATTTTATTTTATTATTATTTAGGTTTTTTTTATTTATTTTAATTCCAATTTTTATTTTGTTTTAGTTTAGGTTTTGTAGCTTTTGTTTTAGGTTTAGTTTTATGGTTAATTTAGGGTTTAGGGTTTATGGTTTAGGGTTTTACAATTTTAAGTTTAACATTTATGATTTAGGGTTTATGGTTTCAAGGCTTTGTTTTTAGGGTTTAGGTTTTAGGTTTAGGGTTCAGGTTTTAGTCCAGGGTTTAGGGTTTTTAGTCTTTTTTTTTTATAAAAGAAAACAAATTCAGATTTAACATTCTTATTTTTGATTTCATTAACTAAATAACATGCCAAGTTTTCTATGACACAAGCGAAAACATAGATAAAAAATGAGCATACATAGAGCATACTAAAACCTTAGATAGCTAGAATGCCTCTACTATAAAGACACTCAATAAGCAAGATCGGATCCATCGTTTCGCTTTCAAGTTCCCATCGACCACCCCGCTCTTTTGATTTATGGATCTACCATCATATCCCCGATCTCGCCCTCCGCCACCACCACGGCTATAATCTCCGTCGCTCCTCCTGCCACCATAACCACCACTAGTCCGACCACCACCTCAAGATTCCCAACCCACCATTGGGATAACCGCCGCCTATGCCTTCACCTCCACTGCCAGATCTAGACTGAGCCTGGTTGACGGTGATGTTCCTACTATCAAGGTCACATTCTGGGGGTTTAGGTTTAGATTAGTTTATTAGGTTTTGGTTTAGGTTTCTTTTTTAATTTATTTACTTTAGTCAGTTTAGGTCAGGGTTTAAGGTTTTAGATTTAGGGTTTTAAGTTTAACGTTGGGGTTTAGGGCTGAATTTAGATTTAGGTTTAGGGTTTAGGGTTAGGTTTAAGAGATTTTATTCAAGTTATGGGTTTAAGTTTAGGGTTTGTGATTTTTAGGTCAGGGTTAAGTAGGGCTATGGCAGGTTAATGGCTTTACGTTTAGGGTTTAGGGAGGGTTTTCTGGGGTTTAATGTGGGTCTTTTAAGGGTTTAGGGTCAGGTTGGGTAGGTGAGCTCAGGGTAGGGCTCAGGATATGGCTCAGGGCTTTGGTGGTTAGAGTTTAGTGTTTAAGGTTTTTTATTTAAAAAAAAATAGTAATGCAAGTATGTTTATTTTATTTAGTTTATTTTATTTATTTTAGTTTATTTTTTATTCTTTATTTAGTATTATTTTATTTTTATTTAGTTTGGTTTATTTATATAATTTATCCATCTTAGTTTAGGTTTTTTATTTTAGTTTATTTTTATGTTTATGTTTTGTAGTTTATTTTTATTTTATTTTATATTTTATGTTTAGGTTTAATTTTTATTTTAGGTTGTTATTTTAAATTTTAGGTTTTATCTAGTTTAGTTTTTTAATTTAGGTTATTTTCTTTTAGTTTGGTTTAGGTTCAAGTTTAGTTTATTTTAGGTTTAGGTTTAGGTTTATTTTATTATTTTAGCTTATTTTAGTTTAGGTTTTTTTATTTTTTATTTTAGGTTTAAGTTTTTTTTAGTGGTTTGTGTGTTTTATTTATTTATTTTTTGTTTTATTTTTAGGTTTTTTATTTAGTTTTTTTATTTTATTTTATCATTTTTTATTTTATTTTATTTTATGTAGTTCTTAATTTTAGATTTTATTTTAGGTTATGTTTATTTAGTTTAGGTTTTTCTCTCTTTATTTTAGTTTAGTTTTATTTTATTTTATTTTTTTTTAGGTTTAGGTTTAGGTTAAAGCTTTAGTTTAGGTTTTATTTTCTTATTTAGGTCAGGCTGGGTTAGGGTTTAGTGCTAGCCAGGTTTAGGGTAGGGTTTAGGGTTTAGGTCATTTAGAATTTAGGTTTTAGTTTAGGGTTTCCTTTTTTTAAAATAAAGTTTAGGGTTTAGGTTTAGGTTTTGGGGTTGTTTTTAGGGTTTAGGTTTAGGTCACCAGGGGTTGCTTAGTTTAGGGTTTAGGGTCAGGGTTTGGGATTTTAGGGTTTAGGTTTGGGGCAGGGTTTGTTTAGGTTTGGGGTTTATGGTTTAGGGTTTAGAATTTAGGGTTGAGGTTTAGGTTTATTTATTTATTTTATTTTTTTAAAATTAAGTAAACCAGTAGGTTTAGGTTTCTTTAGTTTATTAAGTTTATTTTTATTTATTTTAGTTTATTTTTATTTTATATTTATATTTAGGTGAAATTTATTTTATTTAGTTTATTTATTTATGGTCCATTTATTTTAGTTTAGATTTTATTTAGTTTATCAGGTTTAGGTTTATTTTATAGTTTAGTTTTATTTTATTTTATTTCTTAGGTTTAGGATCAATTTTTATTTTAGGTTTAGTTTATGTTTTATTTTTATTTTTTAAGTTTGGTTTTCATTTTTATTTTGGTTTGTTTTATATTTTACTTTAGGTTTTATATTTTAATTTATCTTATTTATTTTATTTTATTATTATTTAGGCTTTTTTATTTTTTATTTTCTAGTTTTATTTTGTTTTGGTTTAGGTTTAGGGTTTATGGTTAATTTAGGGTTTAGGGTTTATGGTTTAGGGTTTTAGGGTTTAGGGTTTAGCATTTAGGTTTAGGGTTTAGAGTTTAGGTTTTAGGTTTAGGTTCAGGTTTTAATTCAGGGTTTAGGGTTTTTGGTCTTTTTTTTAAAAAAAAAAAACAAATTCACATTCAACATTCTTCTTTTTTATTTCATTAACCGAGTAACACACCAAGTTTTCTATAGAATAATCAAAAACTTAAATAAAAAATGAGCATGCATAGAGCATACCAAAAACCTTAGATAACTAGAACCGTCTCTACTATAAAGACATAGTTAAATAAGCAATAGATGAGATCCATCGTTCTTTAGTTCCTCAAGTTTCCATCGCATCACCACCTCGATTTGAGGGATCTACCATCATATCATCTCACACCTCACCGCCTATAATCTTCATCCTCCTCCATAACCACCACTAGTTTGACCACAACTCCAGATCCACCACCACCATTAGGATAATCGCCGCCTACGACTTCACCTCCACTACCAGATTTAGATTGAGCCGATCGATGTTCCCACTTTCCATTCTTGGTTTGGGTTTATTTAGGGTTTGGTATAGGTTTCTTTTTAATTTATTTAGTTCCTTTAGTTTAGGTTTAGGGTTTAGGTTTAAGGTTGGGTTTAGGGTTTTAGGGTTGGTTTTTTATGATCTTATTTTGTGGGTTTAGGGTTTAGGTTTAAGTTTGCCTGGGTTTTAAAGATTGATTTTAGGGTTTTTTTGTGGGTTTAGTTTTATTTAGTGGTTATTTTAGTTTGAGTTTAGTTTAAGAGTTTTTATTTAAGGCCCAGCCTGTGGCCCAAAAGTGAAGTGTGGTGGATGGTCAGGTCCAGTTTTAGGGCCTAGGAGGCCTAGGCCCAGAGTTTAGGTTTTAGGGGCTCAGGATTTAGGTTTAGAGCTTTAGGGTTTAAAGAGTTTAGTGTTTAGGTTTTAAAAAATGTGTAGTATGTTTTATTTATTTAGTTTATTTTATTTATTGTATATCTTATTTATTTTATTTAGGATTATTTTATTTTTATTTAGGTTGGTTTATTTATACACGTTTATTCATTTTAGTTTACATTTTCTTTTAGTTTATTTTAGGTTTAGGTTTTTTTATAGTTTATTTTAATTTTATTTCATCTTTATGTTTAGTGTAATTTTTATTTTTTAGGTTACTTTAGGTTTTAGGTTTTATTTCTTAGTTTAGGCAGGTTTATTTTTAGTTTATGTCATTTATTTATTTTAGGTAGGTCAAGTTTAGTTTAAGTTTAGTTTAGGTTTATTTATTTTAGTTTATGTTTAGTTTATTTTATTTTTTAGGTTTAAGTTTTTTTTTAGTTTAGGGTAGTGTTATTATTTATTTATTTATTGTTTATTATTTTAGGTTAAGGCTTGTATTTAGTTTTATTTCATTTTTTTATTTATTTAGTTTATTTTATTTAGGTTTTTATCTTAGGTTATGTGGTTTAGCTTTGGTTTCTTTCTTCTTTATCTTAGTAGTTTCATTTTCTATTTTATTTTATTTTTTTTTAGGTTTAGGTTTAGGTTTAGGTTTAGGTCTCATTTTATTTTATCTATATTCTTTATTTTTTTGGTCAGCAGGGTTTGGGTTTAGTGTTTATAGTTTATGGTTTTTTAGGGTTTTGGGTTGTGGTTTTAGGGTTTAGTTTTAGGTTTAGTTTAGGGTTTAGGGTTTAGGGTTTGGGGGTTTTTTTTTTCAAAATAAAGTTTAGCTCAGTTATAGGTATTGGGCTCAGGTTTAGGGTTTAGTTTTAGGTTTAGGGTTTAAGGTTTAGGGTTTAGGGTTTAGGGTTTTATTAGGTTTAGCTTTTCTTTAATATTTTTTATTTTAATTTTTTTAAACCAAAAATGGTAAGTTTAGGTTTATTTAGTTTATTTTATTTTATTTTAGTTTTTTATTACCTATTTTTATTTAGGTTTATTTGTATTTTTATTTAGTTTAGTTTATTGGTTTTAGTTTAGGTTTTTATTTTAGTTTATTTTTTTTAGGTTTAGTTTTTAGGTTTAGGTTTATTTTTAGTTTAGTTTTATTTTAATTTTTTTTTTTTGTTTAGGTTTTATTTTTTATTTTAGGTTTAGTTTAGATTTAGATTTTATTTTTTTTAGGTTTAGGTTTTAGATTTTATTTTAGGTTCATTTTAGGTTTTATTTTTAATTTAGGTTTTGGTTTGTTTTAGTTTATTTTATTTATTTTAGTTTAGGTTTAGGTTTAGTTTATTTTAGGTTTAGTTTTATTTATTTTAGTTTAGTTTAGGTTTATTATTTTTTCTTTTAGGTCTTAGTTTATGATTTAGGTTTTTTATTTTATTTATTTTTAGTTTTATTTTTACATTTATTTTAGGTTTTATTTTATTTTATCTTAGGTTTATTTTATTTTATTTTAGGTTTAGTTTTATTTTATCTAGGTTTATATTTTTTAGTTTAGTTTAGGTTTTATTTATTTTATTTTAGTTTAGTTTTTTTTTTATTTTATTTTTGTTTAGTTTAGGTTTTAGTTTATGTTATTTTATTTTATTTTATTTTATTTTGGTTTATTTATTTATTTATTTTATTTTTAGGTTTTATTTAGTTTAGGTTTAGGTTTTTAGGGATTTATGGTTTAGAGTTTATGGTTTAGGGTTTAGGGCTTAGGGTTTAAGAATCAGGGTTTTTAGGGTTTAGGGTTTAGGGTTTAAGTTTTAGGTTTTCATGTTTTATTTTAGGGTTTAGAATTTTTGATTTTTATTTTAACTGAGAACAAATTCAGATTCAAAATTTCTTCTTTTCAAATTCATCAACCAAGTAACACAACAAGTTTTCTTACACACAAGCGATGACATGGATAAAAAATGAGCATGTATAGAGTAAATCAAAAACCCTAGATAACTAGAATTGTTTATACTGTAAGACACAATTTCATAAGCAGTAGATCGAATTGGCAATTTTCTAGTTTCTCCAATTCCCATCAAAACCACCCTAGACTCTCGAGTAGCGGGTTCCACAATCATATCCCTGATCTTTCGCTCTGCCACCACCATGACTGTAACCTCCGTCGCTCCTTCCGCCTCCATAACCACCACTGCTATGACCACCACCTCCATATCCACCAACACCACCAGATCCCCCACCACCACTGTGATAATTGCCACCTCCGCCTTCACCTCCACTACTAGATCTAGACTAAGCCTGGTTGATGGTGATGTTCCTACCATTAAGATTCTGCCCATTCTTAAGTTTTTTTTTAGAAAAACAATTTAAAGTGGGAGAATTTTATTGCCAAAATGAAAGAGATAATAGGTCCTTATAGGGGATAAATCTCTAAACTACTATTCAAGCTATAATTAGCCTAAAAGAGGTAAATCTCCTATGTATTACAAGAAAATGAAAGCAAAAGAATGAAAAGACAAAAATTAAGAATAAAATAGCATTCCAAGAAGGGCAAAGAAAAAGCCATCTATATCCAAATCTTAGAGATGCACAAACCACCTACAACCCCAAAACTACAAACTTGCAAAGAACTTAAGATAGAGACAAGCATCTAAAAATAAGGATAAGCTAAGTACAAGAAAGAAATGATAAAATCTTAGATAAGGCTTAGTCTCAGCCACATTCATCTCGAGGGGCAACATAATATGTGAGCATCCAAACTTTAGAAGAAGGGTTACAATCACATATGCTACTATAAGCAAAAGGATAATAGGAGAAACATCCCAGCCATCATAGCCAACTTACCTCGATTAAACCAAATAGCCAAGAGCTAGCCAAGTTCCAAGATCTATCAGATTAAAGTAACTAACCAAGAAACTTCTAGCCAAACCGTAAAGAAAACCAAACAAGGCAAAACCAAAAAATCCACCATCAAAGCCACCCAAAATAAACAAAGACCAAAGGTAAATAACCAAAAATTTTGAGATCCACCAAAAACAAAGACAAATAAAGCATCATGGCCACTCAGCCAACCATAGTAGCAAGAATTAGCAAAAATAGTAACAAAGCCAAGAACAGCAAAAACCACATACAAGTTCATCCCATAGTAGAAAGAAACAACATGCACATGGGCCATCCAGCCAACATGCAGACACCACAAAAAACTTCAAAAAAATCACCAGAAAAGGGGAATGAAAACTAGATGATGACCCAGAGAGTAACTCAACCAGAAGGAACAAAGCCAATTGCCGTGCTCAACTAATAATCATAATGCTAGATAGCTAAAATTGAAACCAAAAGTCTAGAAAATACCACATCCAACAAGCAACAACCACCAATAAACCTTCACAAAGAAAAAAGAAATAAGGGAAAATATAAACAAGCAAGCTCAAGCTTGTCAAGGCCATCCTAATCCATGCAAAGATAAGACCAACAAAAGGAGAGAGCCACCAAAACTAGAGGGAAACCAAAGCTCAAGAAAGTCAACCATAAACAATTTTGACCTCCATCAAGGTGATACCATAGGTTCAAGTTTTGGTTTAGTTTATTAGGTTTTAGGGTTTAAGTTTATTTTTAAATTATTTAGTTATTAGCTTAGGTTTAGGGTTTGGGATTTAGAGTTTAGGATTTAGGGTTTAGGATTTAGGGTTTAGGGAGTTTAGGGTTTGGTTTGTGGGTTTGTGGGTTTAGTTTAGGGTTTAGGGTTAGGTTTATTAGGGTTTAGTCAGGTTTTAGTAGGGTTTTGTTTTAGATTTAGGATTTAGGGTTTATTTTTTAAAAAAAAATAAAGCAATTAGAGTAGGTTTATTTAGTTTATTTTTATTTATTTCAATATTTATTTTATTTTATTTTTATTTAGGTTATTTTTTTTAACTTAGTTTATTTATTTTAGTGCTTTTATTTTAGTTTACTTTTTTTTTAGGTTTAGGTTTAGGTTTAGTTTTAGTGAGTTTATTTATTTTTTTTAGGTTTAGCTTTTATTTTTTTATTTTAGGTTTATGTTTTTTTTTTTTTTTAGGTTTAGGTTTTAGGTTTTATTTTAGGTTTATTTTAGGTTATATTTTTAGTTTATATGTTTATTTTAGTTTATTTTATTTTATTTAGTTTAGGTTTAAGTTTTATTTATTTTTTATTTTTGTTTAGGTTTTTTAAGTTTAGGTTTAGGTTTTATTTTGAGGTTTATTTTAGGTATAGGTTTTATTTTATTTTATTTTAGGTTTTTTTAATTTTATTTTACATTTAGTTTTTATTTTATTTAGGTTTTTTATTCTTGGGTTTATTTTATTTTTAGTTTCTGGTTTTATTTATTTTATTTTAGTTTATTATTAATTTATTTTATTTCATTTTAGGTTTAGGTTTAGGTTCTAGTTTAGGTTTTATTTTATTTTATTTTAATTATATTTAAGTTTAGGTTTTATTTATTTAATTATTTTAGGTTTTATTTAGGTTTAGTTTGGTTTTTTTAGGTTTTTTTAGGTTTAAGGGTTTAACATTGTAGGTTTAGGTGGAGAGGTTTATTTAGGTTTAGAAGGTTTAATTGTAGGTTGTAGGAAGGTTTAGGGTTAGTGTTTAGAGCTTTTTGGTTTTAACAGAATAAATTTAGATTCAACATTTCTTCTTGATTTCATCAACCAAGTAACACACCAAGTTTTCTAAGACACAACAGATGACATAGATAAAAATTGATACACATAGTGCAAATCAAAATCCTAGATAATAGAACCATCTATAAAGACATATAAGTAGCGTGATCGGTTCTATTCTTAGTTTCTCCAGTTCCCAACCACCGGCCTCTCAAGCGGATCAACCATTGTATCTCACCACCCACAACCTCCTCACTCCTCTCACCTCCATAACCACCACTACTCCAACCACCACCTCCATATCCACCAACACCTGGATCCCCACCACCACTATGTAACGCCTACCTTCAGCCTCCACCATACTTAGATAGTGGTTGCTGATGTTCCTACCATCAAGGTTCTACCCATTCTTAGGTTTTGGTTTAGTTTATTAAGTTTTGGGATTTATTTTTAATTTATTTAGTTACTGAGGTTTAGGTTTTGGGGATTGGGATTGGGTTTTAGTTTAGGTGGAGTTTAGTTTTTTTTAAGATTTAGGGCTTAGGGTTAGTTTAGGGTTTAAGGTTTAGGGTTTTATGGTTTAGAGTTTAAGGTTTAGGGTTTAGGGTTTAGGGTTTAGGGTTTAGGGATTTAGGGATTTAGGGTTTTAGGGTTTAGGGTTGTTTAGGGTTTAGGGTTTAGGGTTTAGAGTTTTGAGTTTTTTTTGGGAAAGTTAGAATTTTATTACCATAAATGGAAAACATACATTATCCTTAAAAGGAATAAAGTTCTAAAATTCTACTGCTCTCAGAGCTACAAGAAACCTACAGAGCTAAACCCCCATCTATGGATATTAAAAAAAGAAAAGAAAATAAAAGAGCAAATACATCACCTAAAAAGCATAAGAGAAAAAGACATAGAAGACTAAAACAAGTCCTAAGAATAGTAAAAGGATGAGTCAGCAGTAGTTCATGATTTCTTTGAGAAAGCAAGTTAAGTAAGGTCCACAGTAATGGCACTTGGGGTGGCTAAGCAACGATCATTCCCTCTATAAAGTTCCAACCTATAAAAGAAATTTGCAAAACACTACAATGATAAAAGTCTTAACTAAAAAGGATAAAGATAACGAGAAGAAAAGGAGAGAGCTGAGAAAGAGAAGGCTCAAGCTTAGTTAGGATCATCTCAAGGGCCAATAATACATATGAGCATCCAAACTTTATAAAGAAGGGTTACAATCATATGTAATTCTACCAAATAGAGAGAAGAGATGAGTAACATCAAAGCCATCATAGCCAACATACCAGATACAAGAAAACACCCAAGGCCAACAGTCTATAGAGTTCCAGATCCAGCACCATTAAATAAAGAGAAATCAGGCAGTAACTAGCTAGTTGCCAAACCACGAAACAAAAACCACAATAGACTAATCACAATAACCCAGAGAGAGGCTAGAATAAAGTTAGAACACCAACAACAACCATTAACCAAATACCCACCCAAGCTCCAAACTAGGGAAAATTAGAACCAACCATCTGCAAGCACCAGACCAATGCAAATTAATAGAGAAATAGCAAACAAAACCAAGATAGGAACCCTCAAGCCAAAAGTCCCAGCAACAAGCACTCACCATGTCAAACAAGGGTGAGCAATCAGAAATGACTAAACTGCTCAGAAATAAAACCATGAACTGAAGGAATCATAAGCCACACCTAGTGCAAATCATTAGAAGATAAAACAACCACACAAAAGGGCGCCAAAGGCAACCTCCAACCACCATAAACCAAAAAGTCCAATCCAAAAGAATCAACAAAGGTTCAGTCAGCATAGTAAAAGGCTCTAGCAAATTGTCGAGTTCAGATTTTAGTTTATGGTTTAGAGTTTAAGGTTTTTTTTAACAGAGTAAATTCAGATTCAACATTACTTCTTTTCGATTTCCTCAACCAAGTAACACACTAAGTTCTCTAACACACAAGTGGTTGTTGGCTTAATGAGCCTCATGTTCAATCCGATCAATTTTGATGATAATAAATGAATGCTTAGATGTTCTAATGTATGTTTTATGTGCTTCAGATATATTAATTGCTAATTACATATCCAATACATCTCATAATATATTTAAGGAAATTTCAAGAATAGAAGAATGAAAGATAGATCAAAATTGATAATGTGAAGCTCAAGATACAATATTTTAGGTTATATGAATTTATAACTATCTTAGAAATTCATATGAGTTCATTAGCATGAATTTATTTTCTCACAACTTAACATATTATTTTTATTTATTTTAAATAATGATAATGAGGTTAATTTATCTAAATCTTTATCTAATTGACACTGAAATATATGTTTCATACATAGCATTTGAATTATCAAAATAATAAATGGTAATAAATTATGACTATTAAGTGTAATTAGTTTATATACTTAATATAATTAAATATTTTAATTTTATTTTAAGGTTATATGATAACTAACATAAGTATGATTATATATAAATTATATCATAATGTTTAAATGTCATATTTCAAAATTAACAAAAATATGTGAAATTTTGTATTTTAGCCAATGTCATTTTATAATCAAGGAATTTATATCTGATTTCATCTCCAATGGATTCCTTGGAATATTTTCCTTTAAGCAAAGAGTAACCTAATAGCATCTAGTCTTGCTACAGGTGCAAAAGACTCTTCAAAATCTATACCTTCAACTTCTGTGCATCCTTGGGTAACTAACCTAGCTTCATTTATAATAATACAACCTAAATCATCTAGCTTATTCCTAAAGAATCATTTTGTTCCAATGACATTTTGATCTTGGGGTCTTAGGACTAATTCCCAAACATCATTTCTTACAGATTGATTCAACTCCTCTTCCATAGAAATAATCCAAAAATTATCTTTTAATGCTTCTTCTAAATTTTTAGGTTCAACCTCAAATAAAAATGCTGAATGATCTACAACCTCTCTACTATATTTTTTGGTCATAACTTCTTTTGAAGGATCTCCTATAATTAGTTCCTTTCGATGATTTTTATTATATTTTCATTCTTTAGGCGATGAATCATCCACATTATCTTCTAAAGATATTTTCTTAAATTTATCAATCTCTTCATCAATCACTTCATTTCTAATGGGATCAATTAAATTTTCATCAAAAATAACATGTATTGATTCTTCTACAATCAATTTTCTCTTATTGAAAACTCTATAAGCTCTACTAGAAGAGTATCCTAAGAAAATACCATCATCGATTTACAATCAAACTTACCTAAATGCTCTTTTCCATTATTCAAAATAAAGCATTTACATCCAAATACATGAAAGTGTTCAATCTTAGGTTTCTTTCCAAAAAATAATTCATCAGGTGTCTTCTTCAAAATTGGTCTAAAATAGATCTATTCATCACATAACATGTAATATTCGCTTCGCCAAAAATATTTTGGCAATTTATACTCATCAAGCATAGATCTACTTAATTCAATTAATATTCTATTTTTCTCTCTACTACTCCATTTTATTGGGGAGTTCTAGGGCAAAAATATTATGTCTAATCCCATATTAATCACAATAATCCTCAAATAATTTATTTTCAAATTTTCCACCATGATCAGTTTGAACCCTAATAATCAAAAAGCCTTGTTCTCTTTCAATATATTTAGAAAACTTTCTAAAGTCACCAAAACATCAACCTTGTAAGTTACAAACAAACCAAGTATATCTAGAAATCATCAACAAATACAAAACCATAATTTTTCCACCTAAGCTAGTGGTGCTAATTAGACCAAATAAATCCATGTGCAATAATTCTAAAGGTCTAGAAGTAGAAATAATATTTTTACTTTTAAATGAGCTTCTAGAATGCTTACCATGAATAAATGCATCACAAACATAGTTTGAATGAAAATTTAATTTTGGCAATCCAACTACTAAATCAAGTTTAGCAATTTTATTGTGTATGTGCATGTTAATATGACATAGTCACCTATGCCATAACCATATATCATCATAAGTGCTTTTAAAACAAAGTAAATTCAAATTCACATCATGAAAGCTATCTAAATCAATGACATAAATATTTTTATGTCTTTGTCCTACTAATTAACATTTTCATTATTTTTATAATACAATATGATGCATGAATTACTACATTCAAACCTTTCTCACATAATTGATTAATAGAAATTTTATGTTTTAATGCTTCTACTAGAAAAACTTTATCTAAAGTGATAGAATTCTTACATCTATAACCAATGCCAATGATCTTTCCCTTTGCATTATCTCCATATGTAACAAAGCCTGCATCACTTGATTCTAAAATTGTGAATTTATCTTTATCTCCCATCATATGTCTTGAACATCCACTATCGAAGTACCACATGCCTTCTTTGATTTTGCTTTGAAGGCATTCCCATAAAAAAAATCACATGTTAACTTTTGGAACCCAAACCATTTGGGTTCACTTCTAAATTTGAAGCAAGATATCTAGCATGTGTGGTTTGTATAGTGCTTGTACCTTTTGGTACCCATACATAAGATTATTGCTTAGTGTTTTGTAATTTACATGCATAACAATCAAATGAAATATGCCCTTTTCTATCACAATAGTTGTACCAAACCTTAGTGTTTTCATACGGCTTAGCACAATAATTATAATGTATATGTTTTACTTGATGAAGCATTATAATTAGCTTGTGATTTCAAACATAATTCTAATCTTGCTTTTAACAAGATTTTATCTCTTTCAAGTTTACATACAAGTAAGGAACAATTTAATAAAGAATTGTTTTTACTTTTAAATTATTACATTTATTTTTTAAATCATCAAAATGCATATCTAAATTTTTAGGTTCTTTTTCTAAAGTTTTGTATTTTCTTTTTTATTTTCTATATTCAATAACTAAACAATTAAAAGCATCACCTAATTCATCATAAGATATATCATTACATACCTCTTGAGAATTTGAGTCAAAATTTTGTATTTTAGCCAAAGTCGCAATAGTTGCTCCAAATCCTTTAATTTGATAAGTTTCTTCAATCATTTTTTTGTGAAAAACTCTTGTGATAATTTGTAGGATTTATTTCAACTTGTTGAAATTTTTATCTTCCTACAAATTTCTTTTGGTTTCTTGAAATATTTCTTCATTAGTCATATTTGAAAGATCATTTATTCTTATATCTATTTTAAAGTATATTTTTAAGCATTTCAAATTAATTTATTATGCTAAAATTATTTTCATATTTGACAGATCTCTCTTTTTAATTAAAAGCTTACTAGTTTACTTAAATTTACCATATACTAATTTTATTTAAGTATTTTGTGAGTAGTTCATTAATTAAAAGCTTCATTTTGGTTAACATAAAATAAATTATTGCAGGAATTTTATAGTATATGCTAGATCTATTATAAATCAAGTTTCTTTATCAAAATAAAAATTTATAAAAAATTAAATTATTTTATTTATCACTTATCATTTTATTTCAACTAATATCCTTTATTTTAAAAATTTTATCTTGCTAAAATTTAGTAAAGCTTGTTGTTTTCATTGTTTAATAATTAAGAAAAAGGAAGTTTAGTAGAAAGTTAATCTTTCTTATACTATTATATATATACTAGTTATAGTTTCTCTTAAACTTAAAATTATTCCTTGCTGAAATTTAACTTATTGTGCAATAGACTATTGTGAATTTATTTTGAAATCAATTTTATTTTAATCTACCAATTGTAATAACATAAACATCTTAGTAAGATCACTTTAAGATATTTATTTAATATTTTTTATCAAAATTAAGTGAGCAATTTATCTTGACAAATTAGTAAGTTGTAAAGTGATCATTTATAAGTTGTGAGATCACTTTTGAATTGGATAGCTTGGTATATTTGTGAGAAATATATTTTATCAAAATTATAATTTTGTATTTTTCTTTTCGTGTTATAAAATTTGTATTAGGGTTGTACTCACCCTTTTGTAGGATAGTACATATATTTTTTTAGGGGTTGTACTCACCCATATAGAGTACTATTTATAAGCTATTTTGCATTTAGTGGTTTTCAGCCGTGGGTTGCTAATCGTGGATGTAGGTTGATTTTGGGGTTTGGTAAACCATTATAAATTGTGTGCCTATTATCTTTCTTTACTTTCTTACTTTTATTTTTTTCTTTGCATTAAGAATTATATCTTGTCCTTATAAAATCAAAAATTAATTTTCTCCTAAAACTTAAAATTTAATATTTAACTTTTAAAATTTTTAATATCGCCCAATTCACCCCCCCCCCCATCATAATGGAGACATAGATCAAAAATGAGCGCATAGAGCAAATCAAAACCTTAGATTGCTAAAATTGTTCTACTATAAAGAAGAGTTCCATAAGCAGTAGATCGGATCCGTCATTCTTCAATTTCTCTAGTTCCCATCAGAACCACCCTATCCTCTTGAGTAGCGGGCTCCACCATCATATCCCTGAACTCTCCCTCCTCCACCACCATGGTTGTAACCTCTGTAACTCCTCTCACCTCCATAACCACCAATGCTTGGACGACCACTTCCATATCCACCAGCACTTATAGATCGCCCACCACTAAAGAAATAATCCCCCACCATCAAAGCAATAATCTAAACTGAGTATGGTTGTTGGTGATGTTCCTGTCGTCAAGGTTCTACCCATTCTTAGGGTTTACATTTATGTTTAGGTTTATTAGGTTTTAGGGTGTAGGCTTGTTTTTAAATTTATTTAGTTACTTTAGGTTTAGGTTTATAGTTTGGGGTTTAGGGTTAGCCTTTAGGGTTTAGGTTCAGGGTTTAGGGTTTAGGGTTTAGCGTTTAGAATTTAGGGTTCAGTGTTTACAATTTAGGATTTAAGGTTTTTAAAAAAATATTAAGTAAACTAGTAAGTTTAGGTTTATTTAGTATATTTAGTTTATTTTCTATTTATTTTAGTTTACTTTATTTTTTATTTTTATCTAGGTTTATCTTTTATTTTTATTTAGTTTAGTTTTCTTTACTTTAGTTTAGGTTTTTTATTTTAGTATTTTTTAGAGGTTTAGGTTTAGGTTAGTTTAGTTTTATTTTTATTTTATTTTTTAGGTTTAGGTTTTATTTTTCATTTTTAGGTTTAGGTTTAAGATTTTATTTTATTTCTTTAGGTTTAAGTTTTAGGATTTTATTTCAGGTTTATTTTTTGGTTTTATTTTTTTGTTTAGGATGAGGTTTATTTTTAGTTTATTTTATTTTATTTAATTTAGGTTTAAGTTTAAGTCTAGTTTATTTTAGGTTTAGGTTTAAATTTTTTTATTTTAGTTTAGTTTATTTTATTTTAGTTTAGGTTTAGGTTTTATTTTTTATTTATTTTTAGGTTTTATTTTTAAGTTTATTTTTTTAGGTTTAGGTTTTTATTTAGTTCTTATTTGATTTAAGTTTTTTATTTTTAGGTTTATTTTATTTTTTAGTTTAGTTTAGCTTTTTATTTATTTTATTTTATTATTATTTTTAGGTTTAGGTTTTACTTTAGGTTATTATTTTATTTTATTTAGGTTAAGGTTATTTATTTATTTTTTTTACTTTTTTTTTTAATTTAGGTTTTGGTTTCTAGGTCTTTAGGGTTTAGGGTTTAAGGATTAGGGTTTATAGTTTAGGGTTTTAGGGTTTAGGGTTTTATAGTTAGGGTTTAGGGTTATGGTTTAGGGATTAGTGTTTAGGATTTAGTGTTTAGGCTTTAGAGTTTATGATTTTTAGGGTTTAGGGTTTAGGTTTAGGGTTTAGAATTAGCTTTGGGGATAGTGTTAGATTAGTGTTTAGGGTTTACAATTTAGGGTTTAGGGTTTATGATTTACGGTTTTTAGGGTTTAATGCTAGTTTATTGTTTTAGTTTAGGTTTTGGCTTAGTTGGTTAGTTTGTTTAGGTTTTTAGTTTAGGTTTAAATTTGTTGATAGTAGGGTTAGTGGGGTTTAGGGTTTAAGTTTTTTTTAAAATTAAGTAAAGGGTTTAGTTTACTTAGTTTATTTTATATTTCTAATTAGATTTGTTTTTAATTTTATTTAGCTTAGTTTAGTTTATTTATTTTATGTTTATTTATTTTAATTTAGGTTTTATTTTAGTTTAAGTTTAGGTTTATTTTATTTTATTTATTTTATTTTTATTCTAAGTTTAGGTTTTTTTTAGTTTAGGGTTTATTTTTCATTTATTATTTACTTTTAGGTTTTATTTCTAGGTTTATTTTTTAGGTTTAGGTTTTATTTTATTTAATTTTTGGTTTATTTGGTTTTTTTATGTTTAGTTTTTATTTTATTTAGGTTTTTTTTCTTAGTTTTATTTTATTTTAAAGTTTAGTTTAGATTTTATTTTATTTTATTTTAGTTTACTTTTATTAGTTTATTTTTCTATTTTTAGGTTTTGGTTTAGGTTTAGTTTAGCTTTTATTTTATTTTTTTATTTTATTTAGGGTTAAGTTTTTTATAAATTTTATTTTTAGGTTTTATTTAATTTAGGTTTAGGTTTTTAGGTTTTTAGGTTTTTTGGGTTTAGTGTTTAGGGTTTAGGTTTTAAGATTTAGGGTTTTAGGGTTTTGGGTTTAGGGTTTAGTGTTTAGGCTTTAGGATTTGGGTTTATGATTTAGGGTTTAGGGTTTTGGTTTAGCTTAGTGTTTAGGGTTTTTTTTTAAAAATTAAGCAAAGCAGTCGATTTAGGTTTATTTAGTTTATTTTTTTTATTTTACTTTATTTTATTTTTTTGTTTAGTTTAGTTTATTTATTTTTGGTTTATTTATTTCAATTAATATTTTTTTAGTTTATTTTTTAAATTTAGGTTTATGTTTAGGTTTATTTTTTTTAGTTGAGTTTTATTTTTATTTTATTTTTAAAGTTTAGGTTTTATTTTTTATTTTTAGGTTTAGGTTTTTATTTTATTTTTTTAGGTTTTGGTTTTAGGTTTATTTTTAGGTTTTATTTATTAGTTTATACTTTATTTATTTTTAGTTTATTTTAGGTTTAGGTTTAGGTTTAGGCTTTATTTATTTTAATTTAGTTTATTTTAGATTAGGTTTAGGTTCATTTTATGTTGTTTATTTCATTTTTATTTTAGGTTTAGTTTGTTTTTAGTTTAAGGTTTAGGATTTATTTATTATTTATTTTTAGGTTTTATTTTTTAGGTTTAGGATTTTTTATAGTTTTTAGTTTATTTTATTTAGTGTTTATTTTATGTTTATTTTATTTTTATTTATGCTTAGTTTTATTTTATTTAGTTTTTTATTCTTAGGTTTATTTTAGGTTTTATTTATTTTAGTTTAGTTTATTTTAATTTAGGTTTAGGTTTATTTTATTTGTTTCTTTTAGGTTTAAGTTTTTTTTTTGGGTTTAGGTTTTATTTTTTATTTATTTTTAGGTATTATTTTTTGGTTTATTTTTTAGGTTTAGGTTTTCATTTATATTTTATTTTATTTTATTTTATGTTTATTTTAATTTTATTTTACATCTAGGTTTATTTTATTTATGTTTTTTTTTATTTTTAGGTTGATTTTTTTAATTTAGTTTAGGTTTTTATTTATTTTATTTTAATTTAGTTTTTATTTAAAATTTAATTTTATTTTTTAGATTTAGGTTTAGGCTTTTATTTGATTTTATTTTTTATTTAGGTTTAGGTTTTCTTTATTTATTTTAATTTTAAGTTTTATTTAGTTTAGGTTTTATCTATTAGGTTTTTAGGGTTTAGGGTATAGAGTTTTGGATTTAAGGTTTAGGGTTTAGGGCTTAGAGTTTAGGGTTGTAGGTTTTAAGGTTTAGGGTTTATGATTTAGGGTTTTAGGTTTATGGCTTTAGGGTGGGTTTCTTTATGGCTTTAGTTTGGGTTTAGAGTATAGATCTTTTAGGGTTTAGGGTTTAGGGTTGTAAGTTTATGGTTGTAAGTTTTAGGGTTTAAGGTTTATGATTTAGGGTTTAGGGATTAGTGTTTTAGGGTTTAATTTAGGGTTTAGGGTTTATGGTTTAGAGTATAGGGTTTTAGGTTTAGGGTTTAGGGTTTAAGGTTAGTTTTAGGGTTTAGGCTTTTTAATTTTTTTGTTTTTTATTTTTTATTTTTAAATTAAGTAAACTAGAAGGTTTAAGTTTATTTAGTTTATTTCTTTAATTTATTTTAGCTTAGTTTATTTTTATTTATATTTTTATTTAGTTTAGTTTAGATTTTAATTTTAGTTTACTTTTTAGGTTTAGGTTTATGTTTATGTTTAGGTTTTTTTTTTGATTTTTTTAGGTTTAGGTTTTAGATTTTTATTTTAGGTTTATTTTTAGGTTTTATTTTTCAATTTAGGTTTATTTTTAATTTTAGTTTAGGTCAGTTTAGGTTTTGGTTTTATTTATTTTAGTTTATTTTATTTTAATTTAGGTTTAGGTTTATTTTTTTTGGGTTTAGGGTTTAGGTTTTATTTTAGGTTTAGTTTTTATTTATTTAGTTAAGGTTTTTTTTAGGTTTAGGTTTCATTTATTTAGTTTAGGTTTAGTTTATTTTAGGTTTAGGTTTTATTTATTTATTTTATTTTAGTTTCTTTTAGTTTAGGTTTACATTTTTAATTTAATTTTAGGTTTAGGTTTTTTTTAGTTTAAGGTTTAAATTATATTTTTTTTTATTTTTAGGTTTATTATTTAAGTTTTATTTAGTTTTGATTTTATTTTGTTTTATGTTAATTTTATTTTTATTTTTGCTTTAGTTTTTATTTTATTTTAGTTTAGTTTTTATTTTTTATTTTATTTTCTTTTTAGGTTTAGGTTTAGGTTTAGCTTTTAGTTTATGTTTTCATTTTATTTTTGTTTAGATTTATTTATTTATTTTATTTTTAGGTTTTAATTAGTCGAGGTTTAGGTTTTTAGCCTTTTAGGGTTAAGGGTTTGGGGTTTAGGGTTTTTGCTTTTTGGGTTTAGGGTTTAGGGTTTAGGGTTTAGGTTTTAAGGTATAGGGTTTTAGGGTTTAGGGTTTCGGGTTTGGGGTTTAGGGTTTTTAGGGGATAGGGTTTAGGGTTTAGGTTTTAGGTTTTAGGTTTAGGGTTTCAATTTTAGTTTAGGGTTTAGGGATTTTGGTTTTTTTTAACGAGAATAAATTATTTCTTCTTTGTTTAATTAGTTTATTTAGTTATTTTTTTAATAATTTTTATTTATTTTTTGTTTTTATTAATGTTTATTTTTTATTTCTATTTAGCTTAGTTTATTTATTTTTAGTTTATTTATTTTAGTCTAGGTTTTTTATTTTAGTTTAGGTATTTTATTTAGTTTTTTTTTGTTAAGGTTTAGGTTTAGGTTTATTTTTCAGTTGAGTTTTATTTTTATTTTATTTTTTAGGTTTAGGTTTTATTTTTTATTTTATGTTTAGCTTTAGTTTTTATTTTATTTTTTTAGGTTTAAGTTTAGGTTTTATTTGATGATTAATTTTTTTTTAGGTTTAGGTTTATTTTTAAATTTTATATTATTTTTTTGGGTTTAAGTTTAAGTTTAGGTTTTATTTTAGTTTAAGTTTAGGTTTATTTATGTTGTTTATTTTATTTTTTTATTTTAGGTTTTTTATTTTTTTATTTTAAGTTTATTTTTTTTAGGTTTAGTTTTTTATTTGGGTTTTATTTAATTTTTTTAGGTTTGTTTTATTTTTATTTTACTTTTAGTTTTGATTTTATTTAAGTTTTTTATTCTTAGGTTTATTTTACTTTTTAGTTTAGTTTAGGTTAATATTTATTTTATTTTAATTTATTTTAATTAGTTTATTTTGTTTTATTTTTAGTTTTAGGTTTAGGTTTTTATTTTATTTTATTTTACTTATTATATTTAGGTTTAGGTGTTTTATTTATTTAATTTTTAGTTTTTAATTAGTTTTGGTTTAGGTTTTAAGGCTTTTAGCGTTTAGGGTTTAGTGTTTTGGGTTTAGGGATTATGGTTTTAGGGTTTAGGGTTAGGGCTTAGTGTTTATGTTTTAGGTTTAGCTTTAGGGTTTAGGATTTAGGGTTGGATTTAGGGTATAGGGTTTAGGGTTTTTTATGCTTTATGTTTTAGGGTTTAGGCTTTAAGGTTTATGGTTTAGTGTTTTAGGGATTAGGGTTTAGGGTTTAGGGTTTATGGTTTTAGGGTTTAGGGTTTAGCATTTAGGGTTGTCATTTAGGGTTTAAAGTTTAGGGTTTAGGAATAGTTTTAGGGTTTAGGGTTAGGGATATTTTTTAATTTTTAATTTTAATTTTTTAAAATTAAAGTAAACCAGTAGTTTAAGTTTATTTTTTTATTTAATTTTATTTTGATTTAGGGTTACTTTTTTATTTATTTAGTTTTATTTATTTATTTTAAGTTTATTTATTTTAGTTTACATTTTTATTTTATTTTTTTTTAGGTTTAGGTTTATGTTCATTTTTTTAGTTTGGTTTTATTTTTATTTTATTTTTTAGGATTAGGTTTTATTTTATATTTTTTGGTTTAGGTTTAGGTTTTTCTTTTATTTTTTTAGGTTTTGGTCTTAAGTTTTTATTTTAAATTTGTTTTTAGGTTTTATTTTATAGTTTAGGTTTAGGTTTATTTTTAGTTTATTTTTCTATATTTAGTTTATTTTTAGGTTTAGGTTTAGTTTATTTTAGGTTTAGGTTTAGGTTTTATTTATTTTAATTTAGGTTTTGATTAATTTTACTTTTTATGTTTGGTTTGGTTTTTTATAGTTTAGTTTTTAGGTTTTATTTTTAGGTTTAGGCTTTTATTTAGTTTAGTTTATTTTATTTTTTGGTTTATTTATTTTTATTTTAGGTTTAGTTATTATTTTATTTAGGTTTTCTATTTTTAGTTTAATTTAGGTTTTTTTATTTATTTTTTTAGTTAAGTTTTTCTTTTATTTTATTTTCTTTTAGGTTTAAGTTTAGGATTAAATTTAGGTTTTAGTTTATGTTTTATTTTATTTTATTTTTTTTTTTATTTTGCCTTTATTTAGATTTTATTTATTTTATTTTATTTTAGGTTTAATTAGTTTTGATTTAGGTTTTAAATTTTTTTAGGGTTTAGGGTTTAGGGTTAAGGGTTAGTTTGGTTTAGGCTTTGGGTTCGTTTAGGGTCTTGGGTTTAGGGTTTAGTTTAGGATTTTTTTAGGGTATAGGGTTTAGGGTTTAGGGTATAGGTTTTAGGGTTTTTAGTTTAGGGTTTAGGATTTTGGTTTTCTAATAGAACAAATTCAGATTTACAACATTTCTTCTTTTATTTAATTAGTTTATTTAGCTTATTTTTTTAATAATTTTTGTTTATTTTTTTATTTTTTATTTCTATTTTGCTTAGTTTATTTATTTTAGGTTTATTTATTTTATTCTAGGTTTTTTGTTTTAGTTTAGGTATTTTATTGTAGTTTATTTTTTTGGTTAACCTTTAGGTTTAGGTTTATAGTTGAGTTTTATTTATTTATTTTCTTTAGGTTTATGTTTTATTTTTTATTTTATGTTTAGCTTTAGGTTTTATTTTATTTTTTTAGGTTTAAATTTAGGTTTAATTTTTTAATTTAGGTTTAGGTTTATTTTTAATTGATTTTATTTTATTTATTTTAGGTTTTAAGTTTAAGTTTAGGTTTTATTTATTTTAGTTTAAATTTAGGTTTATTTTATATTGTTCATTTTATTTTATTTTTTAGGTTTTGGTATTTTTTTAAGTTTAGGGTTTACATTTTATTTTTAGGTTTATTTTTTAGGTTTAACTTTTTATTTTGGTTTTATTTAATTTTTTTTATTTATTTTATTTTTATTTTATGTTTAGTTTTGATTTTATTTAAGTTTTTTATTCTTAGGTTTATTTTATTTTTTTAGTTGAGTTTAGGTTTATATTTATTTTATTTTAGTTGATTTTAATTAGTTTATTTTGTTTTCTTTTTAGGTTTAGGTTTAGGTTTTAGTTTAGGTTTTTATTTTATTTTATTTTACTTATTTTATTTTGATTTAAGTGTTTTATTTATTTTATTTTTTATTTTTATTTAGCTTTGGTTTATGTTTTAAGGTTTTTAGCATTTGGGGTTTAGTGTTAAGGGTTTAGGGTTTATGGTTCTAGGGTTTAGGGTTAGGGCTTAGGGTGTATGGTTTAGGGTTTAGGGTTTAGGGTTTAGGATTTAGGGTTAGTTTAGGGTATAGGGTTTAGGGTTTTTTAGGCTTTATATTTTAGGGTTTAGGCTTTAGGGTTTAGGGTGTATTAGGGATTAGGGTTTAGGGTTTATGATTTTAGGGTTTAGGGTTTAGCATTTAGGGTTGTACATTTAGGATTTAGAGTTTAGGTTTTAGGAATAGTTTTAAGGTTTAGGGTTAGGGTTTTTTTTAAATTTTTAAATTTTATTTTTTCTTAAATTAAGTAAACTAGTAGGTTTTAGTTTATTTAGTTTATTTAATTTTTTCTTATTTTGATTTAAAGTTATTTCTATTTGAATTTAGTTTAGTTTATTTATTTTAGTTTAGGCTTTTATTTTATTTTATTTTTTAGGTTTAGGTTTAGGTTTAGGTTTAGGATTACGTTTGTTTTCTTAGTTTGGTTTTATTTTAATTTTATTTTTTAGGATTATGTTTCATTTTTTATTTTTAGGTTTAGGTTTAGGTTTTTCTTTTATTGTTTTAGGTTTTTATTTTAGGTTTTTATTTTAATTTTATTTTTAGTTTTTATTTTTTAGTTTAGGTTTAGGTTTATTTTTTATTTATTTTATTTTATTTAGTTTAGTTTTAGGTTTAGGTTTAGTTTGCTTTAGGTTTAGGTTTAGGTTTTATTTATTTTAGTTTAGGTTTAGGTTTATTTTACTTTTTATGTTAGGTTTAGTTTTTTTTAGTTTAGAATTTAGGTTTTATTTTTAGATTTAGGCTTTTATTTAGTTTTAGTTTATTTTATTTTTTGGTTTATTTTATTTTTATTTTAGGTTTAGTTTTTATTTTATTTAGGTTTTCTATTTTTTAGTTTAGTTTAGGTTTTTATTTATTTTATTTTAGTTAAGTTTTTATATTTTATTTTATTTTCTTTTAAGGTTTAGGTTTAAGTTTTTTTTTAGGTTTTAGTTTATATTTTTATTTTAGTTTATTTTTTTATTTTGTGTTTATTTAGATTTTATTTATTTATTTTACTTTTAGGTTTTAATTAGTTTTAGTTTAGGTTTTAAATTTTTTAGGGTTTAGGGTTTATGATTTAGGGTTAGTTTAGGGTTTAGGCTTTGTGGTTTAGGGTTTAGGGTTTAGTGTTTAGGGTTTAGGGTTTAGGGTTTAGAATTTTTAGGGTTTAGGGTTTTTATGCTTTATGGTTTAGGGTTTAGGGTTTTAGGGATTATGCTTTTAGGGTTTTGGGTTTAGGTATAGGGTTTAGGGTTTAGAGTTTAAGGTTTAGGGTTTAGTGTTTAAGGTTTTGGCTTTAGGGTTTATGGCTTTTTAGGGATTAGGGTTTAGGGTTTAGGGTTTATGATTTAGGATTTAGGATTTAGGTTTTTTTTAATTAAGTAAACCGATAAGTTTAGGTTTATTTAGTTTATTTACTTTATTTTTATTTATTTTAGTTTATATTATTTTATATTTTTATTTAGGTTTTTATTTATTTTAGTTTATTTATTTTAGGTTTATTTATTTTTAGTTTATGGTTTTTATCTTAGTTTATTTTTTAGGTTTAGGTTTTTATTTTATTTTTTTAGGTTTATGTTTTAGGTTTTTTTTAGTTTATTTTATTTTATTTAGTTTATGTTTAGGTTTAGTTTATTTTAGGTTTTGGTTTAGGTTTTATTTATTTTAGTTTAGTTTATTTTAGTTTAGGTTTAGGTTTATTTTATTTTTTACTTTAAGTTTACTTTTTTTTTTTAGTTTATGGTTTAGGTTTTAATTTTTATTTATTTTTAGGTTTATTTTTTTAGATTTAGGTGTTTATTTAGTTTTCATTTTATTTTATTATAGGTTTATTTTATTTTAATTTTACGTTTAGTTTCTATTTTATTTTTGTTTTTTATTCTTAGGTTAATTTTATTTTTAGTTTAGGTTTTTTATTTTATTTTAGTTTATTTTCTTTTTTATTTAATTTTATTTTTAGGTTTAGGTTTAGGTTTTAGTGTAGGTTTTTAATTTATTTTATTTAGGTTTAGGTTTTTTATTTATTTTATTTTTAGGTTTTATTTAGTTTAGGTTTAGGTTTTCTAGGTTTTTATTATTTAGGTTTAGAGTTTAGGGTTTTATGGTTTAGGGTTAGGGTTTAGGATTTAGGGTTTAGGTTTAAGGTTTAAGGTTCTAGTGTTTAGGGTTTAGGGTTTAGGGTTTTTAGAGTTTTGGGTTTAGGTTTTAGGGTTTAGGGTTCTTTTTTTAACTAAAAGGAAATAATTGCTCAGAAAAATATGTACAAGAAGGCCATTTAGAGACTAAACTCACTTCAAATGAGCTAAAAGGAAAATCCTAAAGAGTTTATCCGTAAACTAATACATCAAAGTGCAATAAAGAAAAAAATAGAGACAAAATTAAAAATGCGAAGCAAAAGATAGCGAAGGGGAAGAATCCACGGAGCTCCTAAAGAACCTCCAAAAAGATGAAGATCCATAAGAAAAGGAAACTTCCAACTTATCAAGACAACTCATCATCTAAGAAAAGAGACCATCAAGAAGACTCTAGCTCCCTCCAAGATGAAGAAGAGACCAACTAAAAAAGAGAACCTGCAACCTAGAAGAAATCTCAGCCAGAAGGAGATCAAAAAACATAAAGAGAAAAAACCTCAAGCTCAGATATGAGGAGAGAAGGATAATCACAGTAATGATGGGCATCAAATCCTAGGTGTATCTAGCTTCAAAGAGTGGTTACAAATAGGAAAAGTCACCAGCCATAAAAATATTAAGGAAAAAATCCATCATATCATTATATCCATCATAGCCAAAGAAAATTACAAACCTATCATAATAGCCACCCAGCCAAAGAAAAGTGAAGCTATAGAAATAGAAAGAGGGAGGAGAACAACAAATAAAATTAACATAAGGCAATCCCAACAAAACCAAATATGAACAGCTGTTAAAAGAGAGGGAGAAAAGAAGCTCATAGCCCAAAGAAAATATGAAAAGTGCCCTCAAAGACAAAGCCAACAAAGCCCACAACAACACCAATCCAAAGCCACCAAGGCACTAAGCCAACAGAACCCACAACAACACCAATCCAAAGCCACCAAAGCACCAACCAAAGGAAAGGAAACAACTAAAAAAGCAGCCACACAACAGAGCACCCAAGAAAAATACCCTAGGAAAGAGCAAGAGAATCAAACCAACCAACAGATAAAAGAAGAAGGATAGCAAAAGCTAAAATAAATAGCTAGAGAAACAACCAACCAATGGACAAACCAAACGCTAGTAACAAAAAGCCCAACCTACCACCAACAAAGAGAGCAAAAGCACCAACCAAAGAAATGCAAGCCAACAGGAACAAAGCCACCAACACAAAACCAATTAGCCAAAGACCTCCAAAAAAACCCAACAAACAGGAAGCTAGAAACACCAAGCCAGAAAGAGGAAAATTAGCCAAGAAGCCAATACTCCAGGTAGCAAGAAAACACATAGCAAAAGCTCAACCAATAGAGAAAAAACCAACAAAAAGTAAAAACCACCCAAGGATAGGAGAGACTAATTCCAAGAAGCTTTGGAATGAGTAACACTCAGCAAGTGAGGAGGGGCATAAATCTGAACACTTTTTTCTTTTTCTTGTAAATAGTTTTAAAACCATGCCCTTTGTCCAAAAAATCTCCATCTAAAAATTAATCAATATTATTATAAAAGGCATGGGGCTGAACAAAAGCTATCAATTTCAAAGAAGAGCATTCAGAATCATCCACAACATTAGACGAAGGAAAATCAAAAATAGTATGCATTTCACAATCATAAGTGAAAGAAGGAGCAGAAATAACTTTATTAAGAAGATAATTATCAATATTTTCACCTTTCAACAAAATCTGAAGAGTATCCTCTCTATCTCCATTCTTAAGAGAAACAAGAGAAGCAGAATCCAATTTTTCAGTACAATCTTCATGTAAGAGATTAAAATAAGATTCAAGTCCCTTAAAAACATATAGCATATTACCAAAATTCTAAACATAATAACTAACCATAGAAAAACCATCATTTTGAATCGAAATAGAACTATTCACAATGAGAGAATTGTCACAGGTATCTAAATCTTATTTTTTAAAAGAAGGATCACCAAATTTAACAAGATTGTTAGGACAAGAAGTTAAAATATCACAAATAAGAACATTCTTTTCACCACCATTCTCAATCAAAGAAGGCAAAAAAATAGTCTTTTTCCCATGACCTAAAGTAGACATAGGAGAAAAAGAAATAACATCCAATTGATTGGAAGAAATGGTGTTAGGATCAATAATATTGGAACCATCATCATGAAAGGACTTATGCACAACATCCAAACCATTAGAATCATTAACCACTGCCTCTAAAGTCTTCCCTTTAACAAAATCATCAAAAGAAACACTTAAAGCATGATTATTAGTTAAAACATTTTTCAAAAACATCAAAATTACCTTCTGCATTAGACAAATCATTAATAGGTAAAATGTTTTCAGAAGATTCAAAAATCTAGTTTTGCAAAACATCAAAATTTTGAAAAGCAGATTTTCCTTTATTCAACTTGAGAGAATCATCAATTTTTTCAAAAATTGAATTCTTTCTAGTGATTTTCTTCCTAAGAGAGGGATGAGCAAAAAAGCATTCAAAAATTTAATGCCTATGAATCTTACAATGATTACAAAAAATGGGAAAGTTCTCAAATATAACTTTCTGAAAATAACCACATTTCTTTGAACCCAACCAAATTTCATTCAGATATCTTTTAGTAATATCTATCTCTATAAGAATTCTAGCAACATATGGTCTGGAAGAAGCAACTGTTGCTTGATTAACTTGCAAAGGCCAACCAAAAATCAACCTAATACCATAAAGAATATGGATTAAATAGATGAATCCATAAGTTAGGTAAAGAAATACAAATGGGAACAATATGAGACTCTTCATTAACATCAAACATAGGTGTTCACTTTAGAATATGCATTTGATAATTAAAAACATAGTAAGAACGCCTAAAAAAAATTCTTTCATAATCAAAGTCATTAGAAAGTTTAATCAGAACATGCCTTGCATCAATCAGAGTAATATAAAAAGAACTAGAAAAATTTAAGCTATGAAAAAAAGAATGAATATCTCCCATCTTTGGCCATTTAAATGAAAACTTTCCAATCAAGGAAAAAGCAAAAGCCTCTGCTAATCTTTCAATATCCTCATCTGAAATCATGATTGTTGGAGTACCTTTAAAATTTGTATGAAATAAATACAATGGAGGCTTGATGGAGGAATTCTTACCAGCTAAAACCTTTTTGAAATATTTAGTAACAGCAAGTAATTTAGAAGTAGGATTACCCAAAAAATCTAATGCCCTAGCAGGATCCATCGGCACATTGGATTTATCCCATGGATTTGAAGAAGTTGATGCCATGAGTCATGGCACTGTGACAAGAACAGGTTGAGATTGGTCTAAGGCCAAAAATCTATAGGGAATCCAAGAGAGAAATCGCTCAAAAACTCACCAACAACTTGATGGATCCCGAAATAGCCCAATAATAGGGTTTAGTTTAGTTTTAGGGTTTAGGTTTTAGGTTTAGTGTTTATTAGGTGTTATTTGGTTTTATTAGTTTTAGGTTATTATTAGTTTATTATTAGTTTTATGTTTAATTTAGTAAATTTAGTTTTAGTTAGGTTGTAAGTTTAGTTTTATTAGGTTTAGTTTTAGTTATTATTATTTTAGGTTAGTTGAGGGTTTAGGTTTAGTTTATTAGTTTATTTAGTTAGTTTATTTAGTTAGTTTGTTTATAGGGGTTTAGTTTATTTTAATTTATTTATTAGTTATTATTAGTTAGTTTAGTTATTATTAGTTAGTTATTTATTTATTTAGTTTAGTTAGATATTATTATTAGTTCATGGTTTTATTATTTTTTAGGTTTTAGTTAGTTTTAGTTAGTGGTTTAGTTTTATTAGTTTAGGTTTGTTAGTTTATTTATTAATTTATTCATTTAGTTTATTATTTTTGTTAGTTTAGTTATGGGTTTAGGTTTATTAGTTTATTATTATTAGTTTTTTAGTTTGGTTTATGGTTTAAATTTTTTTAATTATTTATTGTTTATTATATTATTTTGGTTAGTTGGTTAATTATTAATTTTATTTTAGTATAGTTTTTTTCTTTAGTTTATATTTATTATTATTAGTTTTATTACTATTATTTAGTTTATTTATTTTCTTAGGGTATAGGGTTTAGTTATTTAGTTATTTATTAGTTAGTTTATTATTATTTTTATTATTATTAGTTTATTATTATTATTATATTATTATTATTATTATTATTATTTATTATTATTATTATTATTATTATTACTTATTTTTTAGCTTAGTTATTGTTAGTTAGTTTTATTATTATTATTATTGTTAATAATAATATTATTATTATTATTATTATTATTATTATTATTATTATTAGTTTCTTTATTAGGTTTATTAATTTAGTTATTTAGTTTAGTTATTTAGTTAGTTTTATTTTATTTAGTTATTAATTTATTAGATTATTATTATTTAGTTATTATTAATTTTTTTAATTATGTGTTTAACTATTAGTTTATCATTAGTTATTAGTTAGTTTATTAGGTTTAGTTATTATTATGTTTATTTATTTGTTAGTTATCATGGTTTAATAGTTTAGGATTAGGGTTTAGTTTTTATTAGTTATTTAGTTATTTATTATTAGTTTATTAGTTTAATTTTAGTGTTTATTATTTATTAGGGTTTAGGTTTATTTATT
Organism: Cymbidium sinense; assembly: GCA_021442155.1. Classification (NCBI taxonomy): domain Eukaryota; kingdom Viridiplantae; phylum Streptophyta; class Magnoliopsida; order Asparagales; family Orchidaceae; genus Cymbidium; species Cymbidium sinense. The sequence goes on from CM038214.1 coordinate 127,053,490, forward strand.
AATTAGTTTAGTTTTATTAGTTAGTTTATTTATTAGTTTATTAGTTTATTAGTTATTAGTTTTAAGTTATTAATTAGTTATTTTTAGTTTTATTTAGTTTATTATTAGTTTTATTTTTTAATAGTTATTATTAGGTTTTTACTTTAATATTTATTAGTTTATTAGGTTTTATTAGTTAGTTATTAGTTAGTTTTAGTTTAGTTTTATTATTAGTTTATTAGTTTTTTAGTTATTGTTTAATTATTATTATTAGTTTTATTAGTTTAGTTATTAGTTATTTTACTTTAGTTTAGTTTATTATTAATAGTTTTGTTATTATTACTTTTATTAATTTAGGTTTAGGGGTTTAGTTTTAAGTTTATTTAGTTGTTATTATTATTATTATTATTATTATTATTATTATTATAGTTTTATTATTATTATAGTTTATTAGTTTTAGTTAGTTTAATTATTAGTTATATATTTAGTTAGTTTAGTAATTATTATTTTATTATTATTAGTTAGTTATTATTAGTTTTATTAGTTTAGTTAGTTTAGTATTTAGTTTAGTTTAGTTTTATTTATTTATTATTTAATTTATTATTATTATTAGTTTAGTTTAGTTAGTTTTTATGTTATTAATTTTTATTATTATTTAGTGTTTTTCGAGGTATTATTTGTTTTTAGTTTAGTTTATTTATTATTATTATTATTATTATTATTTATTAGTTTATTAGTTTAGTTAGTTTTATTAGTTTATTATTATTAGTAGTTAGTTTCTTAGGTTTATTTATTATTATTAGATTTAGTATATTAATTTAGTTTTTATATATTATTTAGTTTATTATTAATTTAGTTCATTATTATTATTATTATTATTATTATTATTATTATTAGTTTAGTTATTAGTTTTATTTAGGTTAACTTATTATTAGTTTGTTAGTTTAGTGTTAGCTGTTATTAATTCTTTAGTTTTAGTTTATTAGTTTTTTTTCATTTTATTATTAGTTTTAGTTATTATTATTTAGTTTGTTTATTATTAGGTTTAATTAGCTTATTAGTTTTAGTTATTAGTTAGTTATTATTATTAGTTATTTATTAATTATTTAGTTAGTTTATTAGTTATTAGTTTTAGTTTAGTTAGTTTAATTATTATTAGTTTAGTTATTGGGTTTAGTTCTTTTATTAATTAGTTATTTATTAGGTTAGTTATGTTTATGGTTTAGGTTTATTAGTTAGTTATTTATTAGGGTTTAATTTAATTAGTTTATTAGTTTAATTTTTGTTAATAGTTTAGGTTTAATTTAGTTTTTATTAGTTTTATTAGTTTAGTTTATTTTTAGTTAGTTTATTAGTGGGGTTTTTTGTTTATGTTTAATTTAGTTATTAGTTTATTAATTAGTTTAGTTAGTCTTTATTATCATTAGTTTATTAATTATTATTTAATTAGTTTAGTTTTGTTAATTTTATTAGTTTTTGTTTTAGTTTATGATTAGTTTTTGTTTATTATTAGTTTATTAGTTTTAGTTTATTATTTATTAGTTTTAGTTTAAATTAGTTTAGTTTAGTGTTTTATTAGTTTCTTATTAAGGTTTAAGGTTTAGGGTTTAGGGTTTAGGGTTTTATGGTTTAGGGTTTAGGGTTTAGGGTTATAGATTTAGGGTTTAAAGATTAAGGTTAGTTTAAGGGTTTAGCATTTAGGGTTAGGGTTTTTTATTTTTATATTTTTATTATTTTTTAGGGTTTAGGGTTTAGGGTTTGGGTTTTAGGTTTAGGGTTCATGCTTTAGTTTGGGTTTTAGGGATTTTGGATTTTTTTTAAAAAAATAACAAATTCAGAATCAACATTTCATCTTTTTTATTTCATCAATCTCATAACACACCAAGTTCTCAAAGACACAAGTGAAAACATAGATAAAAATGAGCACGCATAGAGCAAATCAAATGCCCTAGAAAACTAGAACTCTCTCCACTCTAAAGACATAGTTCCATAAGCACCTGATCGGATCAACCATTCTTCAATTCCTCTAATTTCCATCAGAACAACCCCGACTTCTCGAGTAGTTGGATTCGCCATCATATCTATAATCTTTCCATCCGCCACCACCATGGTTATAACCTTCGTCGCTCCTCCTACCACCATAACCACCACTGCTCCGACCACCACCTCCATATCCACCAAAGACCTAGATCCCCACCACCACCGAGAATCGCCCACCTTCACCTCCACCACCAGATCTGATCAGGCTAAAGAATGGTGATGTTCCTACAACGCCCATTCTTAGGGTTTAGGTTTAGTTTTAAGTTTATTAGTTTTTAGGATCTAGGTTTATTTTTTAATTTATTTAGACACTTTAGATTTAAGTTTAGGGTTTAGGTTTTATGTTTGTTTCTTTTAGGGTTTGGGTTAGGGTTTAGGGTTTAGGGTTTAGCATTTAAGGTTTAGGGTTTAGGGTTTAACATTTTAGGATTCATGCTTTTAGGGTTTAGGGGGGGTTAGGGTTAGGGTTTAATGTTTAGGGTTTTGGGTTTATGGTTTAGGGTTTAGGGTATAGAGTTTAGGGTTTAGGGTTTAGGGTTTTTTAAGGTTTGGGTCTTTTTTAATTAAGTAAACTAGTAGGCTTAGGTTTATTTATTTTATTTTTATTTTATTTTAGTTTATTTTAATTTATATTTTTAATTAGGTTTATTTTTTATTTTTATTTAATTTAGTTTATTTATTTTGGATTTGTTTATTTTACTTAAGGTTTTTCTATTTTAATTTATTTTTAGGTTAATTTTAATGTTTAAATTTATTTTTTATTGGAGATTTATTTTTATTTTATTTTTTAAGTTTAGGTTTTATTTTTTATTTTTAGGTTTAGTTTAGGTTTTTATTTTATTTTTTAGGTTTACATTTTAGGTTTTTATTTTAGGTTTATTTTTAGGTTTTATTTTTTATTTAGGTTTAGGTTTACTTTTAGTTGAGTTTTATTTTTATTTTAATTTTTATGTTTAGGTTTTTTTTTTAATTTTTAGGTTTACGTTTAGGTTTTTATTTTATTTTATTTAGCTTTAGGTTTTAGGTTTTTATTTTAAGTTTATTTTAAGTTATTTTAGGTTATTTTTTAGTTTAAGTTTAGGTTTATTTTAGTTTATTTCATTTTATTTAGCTTTGGTTTAGGTTTAGGTTTTAATTATTATAGTTTATTTTATTTGAGCTTAGGTTTAGGTTTATTTTATTTGGTTTATTTTATTTCCATTTTAGGTTTAATTTTATATAGTTTAGGGTTTAGATTTTATTTTTTATTTATTTATAGGTTTTATTTTTAGGTTTATTTTTTAAGTTTAGGTTTTTATTTAGTATTTATTTTACTTTATTTTACATTTATTTTAATATTATTTTATGTTTAGTTTTTATTTTATTTAGCTTTTTAAATCTTAGGCTTATTTTATTTCATATTTTGGTTTATGTTTTTATTTATTTAATTTTATTATAATTTTATTTTTTATTTTATTTTATTTTAAAATTTAAGGTTTAAGTTTTAGTTTAGGTGTTTATTTTATTTAAGTTTAAGTTTATTTATTTATTTTATTTTTAGGTTTTATTTATTTTAGGTTTAGGTTTAGTTTTGGTTTCTTTTAGGTTTTATTTTGGATTTTTTTAGGGTTTAGAGTTTAGGGTTAGGGTTTAAAGTGTCAAGGTTTAGGGTTTAGTTTAGTGTTTAGGCTTTAGGGTTTAGGTTTAGTTTAGGTTTAGAGTTTATGGTTTATATTTAGGTGGGTTAGGATTTAGGGTTTAGGTTTAGAGTTATGTGGTTTAGGATTTAGGTTTTGGGTTTTAGGGTCAGGTCAGAGTTTAGGGTTTAGGGTTGAGGTGGTCTGGGGTTTAGGGTTTAGTGTTTTGGATTTAGGGTTTAAGGATTAGGGTTTAGGCTTTTTGGTTATTTTTTTAAAATTAGTTAAACCATCAAGTTTAGGTTTATATAGTTTATTTTTTATTTAGTTTAGCTTATTTTATTTTTTGTTTTTATTTAGGTTTATTTTCATTTTTATTTGATTTAGTTTATTTATTTTAGGTTTGTTTATTTTAGTTTAGGAGTTTTATTTTAGTTTATTTTTTAGGTTTAGGTTTTAGTTTATGTAGATTTTTTAGTTCAGTTTTATTTTTATTTTATTTTTTTAGGTATAGGTATTATTTTTTAATTTTTGGTTTAGTTTTATCCTTTAGGGTTATATTTTAGATTTATTTTTAGGTTTTTTTTAGTTTAGGATTAGGTTTAATTTTAATTTATTTTATTTTATTTAGTTTAGGGTTTAGGTTTAGTTTTTTTTAGGCTTAGGTTTAGGTTTTATTTATTTTAGTTTAGGTATAGGTTTATTTTAGTTTGTTTATTTGAGGTTTAGGTTTCTTTTAGTTTAGGGTTTAGGTTTTATTTTTTATTTATTTTTAGATTTATTTTGTTGGTTTAGGTTTTTATTTAGTTTTTATTTTATTTTATTTTAAGTTTATTTTATTTTTATTTTACATTTAGTTTTTATTATATTTAGGTTTTATAATTTTAGGTTTATTTTAGTTTTTAGTTTACTTTAAGTTTTTATTTATTTTATTTTAGTTTAGTTTTTATTTTTTATTTTATTATATTTTATTTTGGGTTAGGTTTCTTAATTATTTTATTTTTAAGTTTTATTTAGTTTAGACTTTTGGTTTTTGGTTTGTTTAGGGTCAGGTTTAGGGTTAATGGTTTGGGTTTGAGGTTTGAGGTTTAGGGTTTGTGGTTTAAGGTGGTTTAGAGTCAGATATTTAGTGGCCTAAGCCTTGGGGTAGGTCATGGTAGGATCAGTTTAGGGTTTAGGTGAGAGCCAGTGATCAGGATTTAGGTTTAGGGTTTTAGAGTATTATGATTTATGGTTTAGGTTTAGGGTCCTGAGATTTAGTGTTTGTGGTTGGGTTTAGGGCCCAGGTTTAAGAGTGGCCTGCCAAAGGGTTTAGGTTTAGAGTCAACGGTCAGCTTTTAAAGTTAGATCATTAGCCTGGTAGTTGTGGCCCAGGAGTTTAGGTCAGGGTCTATGGTAGGGCCTGGGTGTCAGGGTTTAACAGCCTTGTGGCTCAGTGGCTCAGTGTGGTTTTAGGTTTAGGGTCATTGTAGTGGTTTTTAGGGTTTAGGGTTTAGTGGTAGTTAGGGTGTTAGGATCAGGTTTAAGTGTCATGGCTTTTTTTTTTAGGTTTAGTTTTTTTTTTTTTTTTATTTTGGTTTTTAGGTTTATTTATTTTAGTCACCATTTTTTTAGTTTAGTTTATTTTATTTTAGGATTTTATTTTAGTATTTTAGGATTTATTTTTTATTATATTATTTATTTAGTTTGTTTTTTTAGTTTAGTTTATGTTTATGTTATATTTTTTATTTTAGTTTATTTTTATTTTAGTTCAATTTAGATTTTATTTTAGTTTATTTCATGTTTATTTTGGTTTAGGTTTTTAGGTTTAGGTTTATTTATTTAGTTTTATTTATTTATAGTTTTTTAAGCATATAGTTTATTTTATTCAGTTTTAGTTTATTTAGTTTAGGTTTACATTTATTTAGTTTAGGTTGGTGGTTTAGGTTTTATTTAGGTTTAGGTTTTGGTTTTATTTAGGTTTTGGTTTTATTTTGTTTATTTAATTTTTTCTTTTATTTTTATTTAGGTTTATTTAGTTTTGGTTTTATTTTTATTTAGGATTAGGTTTCGTTTAGGTTTTATTTAGTTTTTATTTTAGGTTTAGGTTTAGTTTATGTTTATTTTATTTTTATTTAGTTTTAGGTTTATTTTTATTTGTAGTTTAGTTTATTTAGGTTTAGGTTTCAGGTTTAGGTTTAGTTTTTAGTTTAGGTTTAGGTGTTAGGTTTATTTTTAGGTTTTAGTTTAGGTTTTTATTTTAAATTTAGCTTCATTTATTTTATTTTAGTTTTATTTGTATTTTATTAGTTTAGTTTATTTATTTAACTTTATTTATGTTTTTTTTGGTTTACTTTTAGTTTAGGTTTTGGTTTATTTATTTTTGTTTAGTTTAGATTTTATTTTTTTTATTTACTTAATTTTCAGTTTAATTTAGTTTATGTTTAGGTTTATTTTTATTTATTTATTTAGGTTCTAGTTTATTTTAGTTTAGATTTATTTATTTAGTTTATTTATTTATTTTGGTTTAGGTTTAGGTTTATTTATTTAGTTTGTTTATTTATTTAGATTTAGGATTATGTTTTATTTAGTTTTATTTTATTTTGGGTTTAGGTTTCAAATTTAGGTTTAATGTTTGTTTATTTTTAATTCTTTATTTAGTTTATTTATTTAGCTTTAGGTTTAGGTTTATTTATTTAGTTTATTTATTTATTTTGGTCTATGTTAGGTTTTATTTAGTTTTAGTTTATTTTGGGTTTAGGGCTTGAAGGTTTAGTTTAGGTTTATTTCTTTATTTAGTTTATTTTTATCTAAATTATTTTATTTTAGTTTATTGTTTTATTTATTTTAGTTCATTTTTATTTTAAGTTTTAGTTAAGTTTAGGTTTAGGTTTTTATTTTATTTTATTTTATTAATATCTATTTAGTTTAATTTAATTTATTTTATTTTATTTATTTAGGTTTATTTAGTTTATTTATTTAGTTTATTTATTTAGTTCTCATTTATTTATTTTTTTTAGGTTTTATTTAGTTTTATTTAGATTAGGTTTAGTTTATTCTTAGGTTTAGGTTTAGGTTTAGTTTATTTAGTTTTTTAGTTTAAGTTTAGGTTTAGGTTTATTTTAGTTTAATTTATTTTATTTAGTTTAGATTTATTTATTTAGTTTAGTTTATTTTATTTGTTTAGGTTTAAATTTATCTAAGTTTAGTTTTTATTTAGTTTATTTTAGTTTAGGTTTTTTGTTTAGTTTTTTTAGTTTAGTTTAGGTTTATTTAGTTTATTTTTATTTTTATTTTTATTTATTTATTGTAGTTTAGGTTTATTTAGTTTATTTATTTATTTATTTATTTATTATTTATTTAAGGTTTAGCTTTAGAGTTTTTTTAGTGTTTAGGTTTAGGTTTAAGTTTAAGTTTTATTATTTAGTTTAGTTTATTTAGTTTAGTTTATTTAATTCATTTTTTATTTTAGGTGTATTTATTTAAGTTTAGTTTAGGGTTAAGTTTATTTTATTTATTTAGTTTAGGATTAGGTTTAGGTTTATGTTTAGGTTTATATTTAGGTTTATATTAAAGTTTAGGTTAAGGTTTAGGTTTATTTTATTTAATTTAGGTTTATTTAGTTTAGGCTTAGGGTTTAGGTTTAGTTTAGTTTAGGTTTTAGGTTTAGCTTTAGGTTTATTTAAGTTTATTTTTCATTTAGTTTATTTAGTTTAGTTTAGGTTAAAGTTTATTTTATTTATTTATTTTATTTAGTTTATTTTTTAGCATTTATTCTAGCTTTTAGGTTTAGGTTTAAGTTTAGGCTTATTTAATTAGTTTAAGTTTTAGTTTTTATGTTCTTAGGTTTTATTATTATTTAGTGTTTTTTAGATATTATTAGTTTTTAGTTTAGTTTATTTATTATTATTATTATTTATTAGTTTCTTAGTTTAGTTAGTTTTATTAGTTTATTATTATTAGTTAGTTTCTTAGGTTTGTTTATTATTATTATTTTTAGTATACTTATTAGGTTTTATTTATTATTTAGTTTATTTTTTATTTAGTTTATTATTATTATTATTATTAGTTTAATTATTATTTTTTTAGTTTAATTTACTATTAGTTTATTAGTTTAGTGTTAGTTGTTATTAGTTATTTGGTTAGTTGATTAGTTATTTTATTTTAGTTTTAGTTATTATTATTTAGTTAGTTTATTATTAGGTTTAGTTAGTTTCTTAATTTCTTAATTTAGTTTAGTTTTTAATTATTTATTATTATTAGTTATTTATTAATTATTTAGTTAATTTATTACTTTTAGTTTATTAGTTATTTGTTTTAGTTTAGTTATTATTAGTTTAATTATTGGGTCTAGTTTTATTATTAGTTAGCTAGTTATTAGGTTAGTTATGTTTAGGGTTTAGGTTTATTAGTTAGTTATTAATATTAGTTAGTTATTTATTAGGGTTTAATTTAGCTAGTTTATTAGTTTAGTTTTAGTTATAGGTTTAGGTTTAGTTTACTTTTTATTAGTTTTATTAGTTTAGTTTATTTTTAGTTAGTTTATTAGTGGGGTTTTTTTGTTTATTTTTAATTTAGTTATTAGTTTGTTTAATAGTTTAGTTAGTTTTTATTATTATTAGTTTATTAGTTTTTAATTATTATTTAGTTAGTTTAGTTTAGTTAGTTTTTATTAGTTTTTATTTTAGTTTATTATTAGTTTTAGTTTATTATTTAATAATTTTATTTTATTATTTATTAGTTTTAGTTTTAGTTAGTTTAGTTTAGTGTTTTATTAGTTTCTTATTAGGGTTTAGGGTTAGAGTTTAGGGTTTAGGGTTGTAGGTTTAGGGTTTAAGGATTAGGGTTAGTTTTAGGGTTTAGCATTTAGGGTTAGGGTTTTTTTATTTTATTTATTTTATCTATTATTTTTAGGGTGTAGGGTTTAGGGTTTATGTTTAGGGTTTAGGTTTTTGGGTTTTAGGGTTTTTGGTTTTTTTAACAAAGAACAAATTCAGATTCAACATTTCTTCTTTTTAATTTCATCAATCATGTAACACACCAAGTTCTCAAAGTCACAAGCGATGATATAGATAAAAAATAAGCACACATAGAGCAAATCAAAAGCCCTAGAAAACTAGAGCAATCTCTACTATAAAAGACACAGTTCCATAAGTAGCAGATCGGATCGACCGTTATTCATACTCTCTAGTTTCCATCAGAACAACCCCGACCTCTCTAGTAGCGGGATCCCCCATCATATCTATAATCTCTCCCTCCACCACCAACATAGCTATAACCTCCGTCGCTCCTCCTATCTCCATAACCACCACTGCTCCAACCACCACCTCCATATCCATAAGAACCTCCAGATCCCCCACCACCACTGCGATAACCGCTGCCTCTGACTTAACCTCAATCGTTAGATCTAGACTGAGCCTGGTTGACAGTGATGTTCCTGCCTTCAAGATTCCGCCCATTCTTAGTGTTTAAACTATGAAATAAAATAAACTTCATATTAAAAACCTAAATAAAATAAAAATAAACATAAAATAAAAATAAAATAAACCTAAAATAAAATAAAATAAAAACTGAATAAAAATCTAAACCTCAAAAATAAACCTGCAAATAAAACCTAAAATTAAATAAAAAATTAAACCTAAACCCTAAACTAAAAAAAATTAAACCTAAAATTAAAATAAAATAAATAAAATAAAATAAATATAAACCTAAACTAAAATAAAATAAACTTAAATAATTAAAACCTAAACTTAAACCAAAGCTAAATAAAATCAAATAAATTAAAAATGAACTTAAACCTAAACAAAAAAGAAAACCTAAAAATAAACCTAAAATAAAAAGCTAAAATCTAAAGCTAAAAAAATATAATAAAAACCTAAACGTAAACCTAAAAATAAAAAATAAAGCATAAACCTAAAAAATAAAATTAAAATAAAACACAACTAAAAATAAACCAAAACTTAAACAAAAAAATAAAACTAAAAATAAAACACAACTAAAAATAAACCTAAACCTAAACTTAAACAAAACATAAAACCTAAAAATAAACCTAAAATAAAATCCTAAAACATAAACCTAAAAAATAAAATAAAATCTTGAACCTAAACCTAAAAAAAAAAAACCTAAACTTAAAAAATAAATCTAAACATAAACCTAGACCTAAAAAATAAATTAAAATAAAAAACCTAAACTAAAAAAATAAATCTAAAATAAATAAACTAAACTAAATAAAAATAAAATATAAACCTAAGTAAAAAACTAAAATAAACTAAAATAAATAAGTAATAAACTAAATAAACCTAAACTTACCAATTTATTTAATTAAAAAACCCTAAACCCAAAACCCACTACCCTAAACCTAAACAAAACTAACCCTAATTCTTTAAACTTAAAAAAATCTCTTAAACCTTAAACACTAAATCTTAACCAAACCCTAAAACCCTACCAGCCTTAAAGCTGACCTCTAAACAGACTAAATAATTCCCCAACCAACCCTACCCCAAACTGAATCTCGCTAAACCCTACCCTGAAACCACCCTAAACCCTACCTACCCTAAACCCCATTTAAACCCTAAACCCTAAACCTAAACCTAAACCTAAAAGTATCTAAATAAATTAAACACCTAAAACAAAAAAATAAACTTATACTAAACTAGTTTATGTTTTCATTTATTTTACTTTGGTTTGGTTTTATTTTTTATTTTATTTTATTTTTGTTTTTTTAGGTTCACGTTTGGGTTTTTTTTTATTTATTTTTATTTTATAATTTTATTTAAACTTAGTTTATTTATTTATTTTAGTTTTATTTAGTTTAGGTTTAGGTTTTAGGATTTTAGGGTTTAGGTTTAGGGTTTAGGGTTTTAGTTTAGGTTTTAGAGTTTAGGGTTTATATTTAGTGTTTAGGTTTTTTAGGGTTTAGGTTTTTAGGTTTAGGTTTAGGGGTTTAGGGTTTAGGTTTGGAGTAAATTTTAGGTTTAAGGTTTAGGAGTTTAGGGTTTAGAGTTAGGGTTTTGGTTGGATTTCTGATTTTGGATTAGGGTTTAGGGTTTAGGATTTAGTTTAGGGTTTAGGGTTTATATTTTTTTTAAAATAAGGTTTAGGTTTATTTAGTTTATTTTTCATTTAGTATAGTTCATTTAATTTTATATTTTTATTTAGGTTTATTTTTTCTTTTTATTTAGTTTAGTTTATAAATTTTAGATTTATTTATTTTAGTTTAAGTTTTTTATTTTAGTTTATTTCTTAGGTTTTGGTTTAGTTTTTTGTTTATTTTTTAGTTTATTTTATTTTTATCATATTTTTTTAGTTTTAGGTACCTTTTTTTAACTTTTGGTTTAGTTTTAGGTTTTGGGGTTTTATTTTAGGTTTATTTTTAGGTTTAGGCTTATTTTTATTTTATTTTATGTAATTTAGTTTAAGATTTATGTTTAGTTTACTTTAGGTTTAGGTTTAGGTTTTATTTATTTTATTTTAGGTTTAGTTTATTTTATTTTATTTATTTGAGGTTAGGTTTTTTTTTTAGTTTAGGGTTTAGGTTTTATTTTTTATTTATTTTTAGGTTTATTTTTAAGTTTTGGATTTTATTTAGTTTTTTTAAATTTATTTTATTTTTATTTTACATTTAGTTTTTAATTTATTTAGGCTTTTTAGTTTTATCTTTATTTTATTTTTTAGTTTAGTTTAGGTTTCTATTTATTTTATTTTATTTTAGTTTTTATTTTATGTTTTTTATATTTAGGTTTAGGTTTAGATTTAAGTATAGGTTTAGATTTTAGTTTAGGTTTTTATATTATTTTATTTTTTTATTTAGGTCTAGGTTTTTTTATTTATTTTATTTTTAGATTTTATTTAGTTTGGGTTTAGGCTTTTAGGTTTTTAGGGTTTAGGGTTTAGGGTTTAGGGTTTAGGGTTTAAGGTTTAGGGTTTTAGGGTTTAGTTTTAGGGTTTAGGCTTATAAGTTTAGGGTTTAGGGTTTAGGCTTATAGGTTTAGGGTTTAGGATTAGTTTTAGGGTTTATGGTTTAGGCTTAGGTTTATGGTTTAGTGTTTTAGGTTTTATGCTTTTGGTTTAGGTTTGGATTTTAAGTTTAGGTTGAGTTTATGGTTTTAGTTTAGCGTTTAGGAGTTTAGTGTTTAAACTTTAGGTTTAGGGTTTGTTTAGGTTTAAGTTTAGGGTTTAGGGTTTAGGGTTTAAGTTGGTTTAAGGTTTGGGAGTTTAGGATTTAGGCATTTAGGGTTTATGGTATTAGTTTAAGTTTAGGGTTTATGGTTTAGGGTTTAGGGTTTGAGTTTAGGAGTTTAGTTGATTAGAGTTTAAGTTTAGGTTTTAGTTAATTTAAGGTTTATGGTTTAGGGTTTAGGGTTTAGTGCTTAGGGTTTATGGTTTAGGGTTTAGGGTTTAGGGTTTTATGATTTAGGGTTTTGGGCTTAGGGTTTAGGGTTTAGGGTTTAGAGTTTCGGGTTTAGGGTATAGGGTTTTATTTTAATTAGGTTTAGGTTTAGGTTTAAGTTTTTTAATGTAGTTTAAGTTTAGGTTTATTTATTTTTAGTTTAGTTAATTTTTTTTAGTTTTATTTTAGTTTATGTTTTATTTATTGTTTGGTTTTTATTTTTAGTTTAGTTTAGGTATAGGTTTATTTATGTTTATTTTATTATTTACTTATTTTGTTTTTTGTTAGTTTAGGTTTAGGTTTATGTTCTATTTTTTATTCTAGTTTATTTTTTATTTTATTTTAGTTTAGGTTTTATTTCAGTTTAGTTTATGTTTATTTAGGTTTAGGTTTTTTGGTTGAGGTTTACTTTAGGTTTAGGTTTTATTTATTTTTATATTTTAATTATTTTTAGTTTTTTTAGTATAGGTTAGTTTATTTTATTTAGTTTTTAGTTTATTTATTTTAGGTTTAGGTTTATTTAGTTTAGTTTAGGTTTGGGGTTTAGGTTTTATTTGGGTTTTGGTATAGGTTTTGTTTATTTTATTTATTTTTTCTTTTATTTTTATTTTTGTTTATTTAGTTTAGTTTATTTAGTTTAGGTTTTATTTTTATTTTGGTTTAGGTTTAGGTTTAGGTTTTATTTAGTTTATTTTATTTAGTTTTTATTTTAGGTTTAGGTTTAGTTTAGGTTTATTTAATTTTTACTTAGGTTTAGGTTTATTTTTATTTGTAGTTTAGTTTATTTAGGTTTAGGTTTATTTAGGTTAATTTTGTTTAGGTTTTTTATTTTTAGGTTTAGGTTCATTTAATTTTATTTTAGTTTTTATTTTTATTTTATTAGGTTAGTTTATTTATTTAGGTTTATTTATGTTTATTTATTTGGTTTATTTTTAGTTTAGGTTTAGGTTTATTTATTTATTTTTAGTTTAGTTTTTTTTTTAGCTTTATTTAGTTTTTAGTTATATTTAGTTTAGGTTTTGGTTTACGTTCATGTTTATTTATATTTATTTATTTAGGTTTTATTTTATTTAATTTATTTTTGGTTTAGGTTAATTTATTTAGTTTATTTATTTATTTAGGTTCAGATTTAGGCTTACTTATTTAGTTTATTTATTTGTTTAGGTTTAGGTTTAGTTTTTTGTTAATTTAATATATTTAATTTTATTTTGGGTTTAGGGTTTAGGTCTATTTAGTATAGGTTTAGTTTAGGTTTATTTTTATTTCTTTATTTAGTTTATTTATTTAGTTTTAGGTTTAGGTTTATTTAATTAGTTTATTTATTTAGTTTATTTATTTATTTAAGTTTAGGTTTATGTTTATTTATTTAGTTTATTTATTTATTTAATTTATTTAGGTTTAGGTTTAGGTTTTATTTAGTTTAGTTTATTTAGTTTTATTTTATTTTCGGGTTTAGGGTTTAGGTTTAGGTTTATTTATTTTAGGTTTAGTTTAGGTTTATTTTTACATATTTATTTACTTTATTTATTTAGTTTAGTTATTTTATTTTAGGTTTAGGTTTTATTTAGATTTATTTAGGTTAGGTTTAGTTTATTTTTAAGTTTAGGGTTAGGGTTTAGGTTTATTTAGTTGTAGTTTAGGTGTAGGTTTAGGTTTATTTTAGTTTAGTTTATTTTACTTATTTTAGGTTTATTTATTTAGTTTAGTTTAGTTTTTTTATTTAGGTTTAGGTTTATTTATTTAGTTTATTTTAGTTTGGGTTTTTTACTTTAGGTTATTTAGTTTAGTTTAGGTTTATTTTGTTTATTTTTATTTTTATTTTTATTTATTTATTTTAGTTTGGGTTTATTTAGTTTATTCTTATTTATTTAAGGTTTAGGTTTAGGCTTAGGTTTATTTTTAGTTTTTAGGTTTAGGATTTGGTTTAGGCTTAGTTTAGGTTTTATTTTTTAGCTTGGTGTATTTAATTTATTTTTTATTTTAGGTTTATTTATTAAGTTTAATTTAGGTTTATTTAGTTTAGGTTTAAGTTTATTTTTATTTAGTTTAGTTTATTTATTTATTTAGGATTAGGTTTAAGTTTATGTTTATGTTTAGGTTTAGGTTTAGGTTTAGAATTATTTTATTTAGTTTAGGTTTATTTTGTTTTCATTTAGTTTATTTAGTTTATGTTTAGAGTTTAGGTTTAGTTTAATTTCGGGTTTAGGTTTAGGTTTATTTTAGGTTTATTTTTAGTTTAATTTATTATTTAGTTTAGTTTAGGTTTAGGTTTATTTAATTTAATTATTTTATCTAGTTTATTTTTTAGGTTTTATTTTCGGTTTTAGGTTTAGGTTTTAATTTTTATGTTATTAGGTTTTATTAGTATTTAGTGTTTTTTAAGTATAATTAATTTTTTGTTTGGTTTGTTTATTATTATTATTATTATTTATTAGTTTATTAGTTTAATTAGTTTTATTAGTTTTTTATAATTAGTTAGTTATTTAGGTTTGTTTATTATTATTATTATTATATTTAGTATATTTATTTAGGTTTTATTTATTATTTAGTTTATTAATAATTTAGTTTATTATTATTATTATTAGTTTAATTTTTAGTTTTATTTAGTTTAATTTATTATTAGTTTATTAGTTTAGTGTTAGTTGTTATTATTTATTTAGTTTTAGTTTATTAGTTTTTTTCATTTTATTATTAGTTTTAGCGAAAATATTATTTACTTAATTTATTATTAAGTTTAGTTAGTTTATTAGTTTAGTTTAGTTGTTAGTTTTAGTTATTAGTTAGTTATTATTATTAGTTATTTATTAATTATTTAGTTAGTTTATTAGTTTTAGTTTATTAGTTATTAGTTTTAGTTTAGTTAGTTTAGTTATTATTTATTTAGTTATTGGGTTTAGTTTTTTTATTAGTTAGTTATTTATTAAGTTAGTTATGTTTAGGGTTTAGGTTTATTAGTTAGTTATTATTATTAGTTAATTTTTTATTAGGGTTTAATTTAGTTAGTTTATTAGTTTAGTTTTAATTAATAGTTTAGGTTTAGTTTAGTTTTTATTAGTTTTACTAGTTTAATTTATTTTTAGTCAATTTATTAGCGGGGTTTTTTTGTTTATGTTTAATTTAATTATTACTTTGTTAATTAGTTTAGTTAGTTTTTGTTATTCTTAGTTTATTAATTATTATTTAAATAATTTAGTTTAGTTAGTTTTATTAGTTTTTATTTTAGTTTATTATTCATTCTTATTTATTTTTAGTTTATTAATTTTAGTTTTAATTAGTTTAGTTTAGTGTTTTATTAGTTTCTTATTAGGGTTTAGGGTTTAGGGTTTTAGGGTTTAGGGTTTTAGGGTTTAGGGTTGTAGGTTTAGGGTTGTAGGTTTAAGGTTACTTTTAGGGTTTAGCATTTAGGGTTAGGATTTTTTGTATATTTTTATTATTTTATTATTTTTTAGGTTTTAGGGTTTAAGGTTTAGGTTTTAGGTTTAGGGTTCAAGCTTTAGTTTGGGTTTTAGGGATTTTGGTTTTTTTTAATAGAGAATAAATTTAGAATCATCATTTCTTCTTTTTGATTTCATCAGTCAAGTAACAGACCAAGTTCTCAAAGACACAAACGACAACATAGATAAAAAATGAGCATTTATAGGGCAAATCAAAAGCCCTAGAAAACTAGAACTGTCTCTACTGTAAAGACAGTTCCATAAGTAGCGGATCAGATCGGTCGTTCTTTAGTTTCTCTAATTCCCATTAGAACCACCCGGCCTCTCGAGTAGTTGGATCTCACATCATATCTACATTCTTTCCCTCCACCACCACCACAGCTATAACCTCCGTCGCTCCTCCTACCTCCATAACCACCACTGCTCCGACCACCACCTCCATATCCACCAGGACCTATAGATCCCCCACCACTAGTGTGATAACCGTCGCCTCCACCTTCGCCTCCGCCGATCTAGGCAGCACGGTTGGCGATGATGTTCTACCGTCAAGGTTCGCCCATCCCAGGGTTTAGGTTTAAGTTTATTGGATTTTAGGATTTAGGTTTATTTTTTATTTTATTTAGACACTTTAGGTTTAGGGTTTGGAGTTTAGTGTTTAGGGTTTATGTTTAGGGTTTAGGGTTTTGGGTTAAGCATTTAGGGTTTAGGGTTTAGGGTTTAGGATTTTACGATTTATGCTTTTAGGGTTTAGGGTTCAGGGTTAGGGTTAGCGTTTAATCTTTAGGGTTTAGAGTTTAGGGTTTAGGGTTTAGGGAATAGGGTTTAGAGTTTAGGGTTTACGGTTAAGGGTTTTTTAGGGTTTAAGGTTTAGGATTTTTTTTTTTAATTAAGTAAACGAGTACGTTTAGATTTTGTTAGTTTATTTTATTTTTTATTTTTATTTAAGTTTATTTTTTATTTTTATTTAGTTTAGTTTATTTATTTTTGATTTATTTATTTTGCTTTAGGTTTTTTATTTTAGTTTATTTTTTAAGTTTAGGTTAATGTTTAAATTTATTTTATAGTTGAGTTTTATTTTTATTTTATTTTTTAAGTTTATGTTTTATTTTTTATTTTTACATTTATGTTCAGGTTTTTATTTAATTTTTAGGTATATATTTTAGGTTTTTATTTTAGGTTTATTTTTAGGTTTTATTTTTTATTTAGGTTTAGGTTTATTTTTAGTTGAGTTTTATTTTTATTTTATTTTTTAGGTTTAGGTTTTATTTTTTATTTTTGGGTTTACGTTTATGTTTTTATTTTATTTGTTTTAGCTTTACATTTTAGGTTTTTATTTTAGGTTTATTTTTATGTTTTTTTTTAGTTTAAGTTTAGATTTATTTTTAATTTATTATATTTTATTTAGCTTAGGTTTAGGTTTTAATTATTTTAGTTTATTTTATTTGAGTTTAGGTTTAGGTTTATTTTATTTTGTTTATTTTATTTTAATTTTAAGTTTAATGTTTTTTTAATTTAGCATTTAGATTTTATTTTTTATTTATTTTTATTTTTAATATTTTAGTTTAGGTTTTTATTTAGATTTTATTTTACTTTATTTTAGGTTTATTTTATTTTAATTTTACGTTTAGTTTTTATTATATTTAGGTTTTGAATTCTTAAGTTTATTTTATTTCATAGTTTAGTTAATGTTTTTATTAATTTTATTTTAGTTTATTTTTATTATTATTTTATTTTATTTTTAGGTTTAGGTTTAGGTTTTAGTTTAGGTGTTTATTTTATTTATGTTTACGTTTACTTATTTTATTTATTTTTAGATTTTATTTTGTTTATGTTTAGGTCTTTAGGATTTTAGGGTTTAGGGTTTAGGGTTTTGCATTTTAGGGTTTATGATTTTAGTGTTTAGGGTTTAGGGTTAGGGTTTAGGGTTTAGTGTTTTGGATTTAGGGTTTAGGGTTTAGGGTTAGCTGGAGGTTTAGGGTTAGTTTATTATTTTTAGGGTTTAGGGTTTTTAAGGTTTAGGGTATATGGTTTAGGATTTATGGTTTAGGGTTATGGTTAGGGTTTAGGGTTTAGGGTTTAGGGTTTAGGGTTTAGGGTTTAGGGTTTAGGGTTTTTGGTTTAGGGTTGTAGGTTTAGAGTTTAGGGTTAGTTATAGGGTTTGGGGTTTAGGGTTTAAGGTTTAGGATTTAGGGTTTAAGGTTTAGGGTTTATGGTTATTTTTTTTAAATTAAGTAAACCATTAAGTCTAGGTTTATTTAGTTTATTTTTTATTTAGTTTAGTTTATTTTATTTTTTGTTTTTATTTAGGTTTATTTTTATTTTTATGTAGTTTAGTTTATTTTTTTTAGGTTTATTTTTTTTAATTTAGGTTTTTTATTTTAGTTTATTTTTTAAGCTTAGGTATTATTTTTAAATTTTTGGTTTAGTTTTGGTTTTAGGGTTTTATTTTTTAGTTTAGTTTTAGGTTTAATTTTATTTAGTTTATGGTTTAGGTTTAGGTTCAGGTTTTATTTATTTTATTTTAGGTTGTTCAGTTACGTGTGCTGTTTTATTTTATTTATTTAGGGGTTTAGGTTTTTTTTTTAGTTTAGGTTTGGAGTTTATTTTTATTTTTTAGGTTTAGTTTAGGTTTTATTTTATTTTAGTTAGTTTTTATTTTATTTTACATTTAGTTTTAATTTTATTTATGTTTTTTAGTTTTTGCTTTATTTTAGTTTTTAGTTTAGTTTAAGTTTTTATTTATTTCATTTTAGTTTAGTTTTTTATTTTATTTTATTTAGGTTTAGGTTTTTTAATTATTTTATTTTTCGATTTTATTTAGTTTGGGTTTAGGCCTCTAAGATTTTAGGGTTTAGGGTTTAGGGTTTAGGGTTTAGGGTTTAGGGTGCAGGGTTTTTATTTTTTTATTTTTTTTGGGAAACCCCATGTAGGGGTATTTTATTGCCACAAAAAGAGGGTTATAATGTCTTTAAAGGGGATAAACTCCAGAACTACTGCTCAAAGAGCTACAATCAGCCTAAGGAATAAATCTCCTATCTAAGTACATCCAAAAGCAAATGAAGACATTAAAGCAATCAAAAGATACAAGTTGATTAACATAATAAGCCAAAGAAAGATTCAGGCCAATGCTCTGGAGGATGTGAGAATGCATGACAATATGGAGAAAACCTGCAAGAGGACAAGAGAGAATCACTTGCAAAATTGTAATAAGAAAGAGATTAGAACAGTTAAGGTAATACAGACAAAAAGATAAATAAAAACAACATAATCTGAGAATGATAGTAAGGAATTGTGATAGAGAAGGCTCAGGCTCAGCAGAAGGGTTACATCACAAGAGCTACTACCAAACCAAAAGGGAGTGAGATCATCATAGCCATCATAGCCAACAAACCTGTGAGGAGATAACAGCCAGTTGTTGAAAGTCTTGTGACCTTTATTACCTGCAAACCTAAACAAAACCATGTCTAATATAGAGAGGAAATTGCAAAGAGCTTATGGATAAGGTGTCCCATTCAAGAAAAGTATCATCCATATAGTCACCCTGACATGAGAATACATAAACATATGAGAATGAGCCATTGCCGTAACCCCATGAAAGTCATATCCAAGAAGAGAAAAAAAGCCAAAGATATAATCCCTCCACAAGAAAACAGAGGAGGCAACTTGAAATCGCTAATCAAGTCAATGAGCCTATAATTAACACCATCCCAAACATATGATATATATATGATTCTTTCAGGCCAGAAAACAACCCCCTTATTAATATCCATATCAGTAATTAGGAAAAAGCAATTATAAAGGAAGCCAACATAGCCCAACACAGGAAATAGACTGCAACCTACCAAAAATAGCACCAAGTAAAGACAGTCAGAGCTACAACTCCAGTAGCAGCATTCAGGACCAAAAATTGGATAATCCAGATCAACAAATAACCAAGAGAGCAAGATAACAAAAGGCAGCAACTGTCCATAGTACCACCCATTCAATAGACAAGCATACCAAACCTAACCAAAAAGATGGGAATAGAGACAATAGATAATGTGATCACAACAATGAGATGAACAATGACCACATAAATAAGACGAGCATTCAGAAATCCAACCCCAATAGCAAAATAGTTAATGCAACATTGGAACCCACCAGAAGAAAAATCAAAAAGTGGATTCAAATGAGTATCAACATTAGAATCCAGAAAAGGAAAGATAGCAGATAACCAAGGTAAAAACCAGCCAAGATAGCAATAGTTAAGACAACAACATCCAAGACAGGAAGGGACAGCAAGTTGGCCATAAAACCTCTCAGTCAGAGTAGACATTACAATAGTTAATAACCAAATAGATAGATAAAAATAGGTAAGAAGGTAGTAGCCCAGAATCCCAAAACCATCAAAACAAGAATGTCCAAAGTTGACGAACATAGGACCTCAAGTCCTACAACCAAGAAAGATGGAGCCAACATAGGAGTCCTGAAAAACCATGACAACAAATATCCAAGACAAGAAACAACCAAGACAACAAAAACTAGCTAGCTTGCCATAAAGCCACCCATCCAGGATAAACATTGCAATAGATACAAGTTTAACTGAAAGAAGATGGAGAAAATAGCAGCAGATAAAGTAGACCAATGAATTCAGATGATATGCATATAATAAACCAATAAGGGGGTTCAAAGCAAAATCCACCAAGCAATCAACAACTTCAATAGAGACTTGCTGAACAAAATAAACCAAAACCCCAAGACAAAGATGTAGAGTATTAATCCAGTCCAACAACCAAGGCGCAATACCAACAAGCCGCCAAGAGTCCACCCAAAAGCATATGTAAAGATCCAAATAATCGATGGATAATCACGTGGATCCGCACAATGTTAATAACCAAGTGATAAAATAAGGAGAAAATAGCAAGAGTCTAATTAACAAAGAAAAAATAGTCAAAAAATAGGAATAGATAATACCACAAAGACCACCAGACAAAGGACCCTAAAATCCAAAAGCCAATAATGGTAACAAAGGGTTCAAAGGATAATAAACAGAAAATCTTCCGAGATAAATTGATCAGTTAAGTTAAACCCACAACCACAATAAAGGCTAACAGAGAAGCCATTAAGGAAATCCAAACCTGCAAGGAAATAATAAAATTGAACAAGATATTATCTCTCGCCAAGTGGGAATAAGAGGTTGTCAAAGACAATCAAAGACAACACCAAAATCACCCCTCAACTAGATAAATAACCCCAAAAGAGCCTTCGGATATAAGACAAGATCCGCACCATCCAACAACCAAGAAAGAAAATAACAGGAAGTTGGCCATAAAACCAACCATTCAAATTATACAATGCATAAGTAAATTCCCAAATAGTTAATGAAGTGGTCCGCCAAGACTAGTTGAACCAAGTAATAGCAGTGAAAATAAGATCATCCCAAATGTTAGTAAGACAAACATTATATAGATGATCCAACAACCCTAGGATAGAGAGAAAAATCCAGATTAAAAAACAAGGTTACCACAGGATAGTGAATCCAAAAATCCAACAGTCATAGCTTAAAATAACAATACAATGATTGCAACCATATGGTAAGCCAATAAAAAGTAGTGGGGCAACAGAGCCACAATAGGGGTTCAAAAGAGTCTCATTAAGGAGATCCTTTAGGACAAAGAAGAGCAGGTTAGCAGTAGAACTATCATCCTTAGAGAAATCATACTGAATGGAAGTTATTAAACAATTCCAAATCTACAAAGAACCATTAATAATAACAAGGGTATTGCAGATTCTTTCCTTACATGTATGCAAACTGGGGTTAGTAATGGCATTCAGCAAATACATTAAACCAACTCCAATTGCATCCTGTTGGACAAAAGGACCAAAATTCCAACAGCTAGTAATTAAGCCTTCAACATAGATGTTGCATCCTACATAGGATAAACCATTAAAGAGCAAAGAAACACAAAGAAAGAAAGCTAGACCCACAACATTAGAATATTGGAAATCAAGAAATAATTCCAAATCAGCAGAGAAAGAGTTATAACCGTGATGTTGCATCTATTATTTTACAGTTGTGAAGATAAGGTTATGGAGCATGGAGAGGTAAACAAAGAAGACCCCAAACAAGGTTGGGATAATTAAACCAACAACAGATGCCACTAAGCTCAGCAAAGGACTAGCAAGAAATAATATAATGATGCATCAGTAAATTCCAAAGGAACAACAACAGATTAACAGTAAAAATAGCAGATGCATTAAGCTCCCAATAAAGGCTAGAACAATTATACCAACAGCACATGTCACAGAGATCGACAAGTAAACAATAAGGGATATCAGGTTGATGCATCAGCCACGACCAAAGAAGTAACAACAATAAATAGAAAATGATCATGTAGAAAAAGATGTATTGAAACAGGTGAAACCAATGGATTAGATTAATTTCTGAGATAAGGAAGCCCAATATTGTCCAGATTAACCAAGCCACGCAAATGTTTAGGAATGGTTAGTTGATCAAAGAATTTTATACCATCCAATCTTGCACCCAGATTGGCCAGATAATCAGCACATGCATTACCCTCGCACCATACATGAGTGATTTTAAAGTAGAGTTGGGCAAGGAGAGCTCTAGTTTGCTTAAGAAGGTAGTACAAAGATTTCCTTATTGGGAAGTCAAAAGATCAATCAGCAGAAAGGAATCCACCTCAATCCAAATATTGAGCCAACCTTTATGAAGGCAAATTTCAAGGGCTTTGTACACTGCCATGAGTTCAAAGAAAGGGAATGAAAGCAAGGATTAAGGGGTATGCAAAAGCACATTTCTTTTCCATTAAGATTTCAAAAATTCCACCACGTAAACCTTTATGAGAGATAGAGCCATCGTGTTAACTTTAATAGTGTTAGCATGAGGTTTAACCTAATAAACAATCTTGTCATCTTTACAGATGTGGTGATCCGGCAAGTTAAAACCCAATTTATTGGCCATAAATTTGCTACCTTTGAAATGTTTGTATTTAATTAACTTGGCATTAAATAAGTCACGAATTTTGTTTTTAGTTCTAGAAATTATCCTCATGTGATTCATAGGGATCTCACGATGTTTTGCATCATTTCTGTCCATCCATATGAACCAAATAAGAGTGATAGCAGTTATGACTTTAATATGTCCTTTAATAGTGTTGTCAAAATAAACTTCAAGAAGTTGGTATAAACTTAAGAGCCATTCAAAATGACAATGTTAAAAAGGTCATCATACCAAATCCAAAGTTTAGAAGCAATGGCCCCATTAACAAAAACATGATTCACATTCTCAATGTGAAAATAACATTGACATTTTGAAGGTAATTGAAAACCTTTACCCCACAACAAGGAATCCACAGAGATGAAGTTTTTCAAAATACGCCAAGTAAGAATAATAGGTAGGATATTGTTATTCCAAAGTTTAGAAAACACGAAAAATCATGAGTTTCTTTAATGTGAATCCAAACATTTTAAAGTTGAAATCACCATTATGTGAAAGCTTAAAAAGGATCTCTTGATTGGAAGGATGAGGAATAGTTGTAAGTTATTTAAAAGAGAGGGAAGAATATGATCAAGAAGCTTACTATTGTTCCACATATTATTCTGTAAAGAGTTCACTTTAATAGTAGCAGTGGAATAGTAGAAAGTAAATCGTCATCAATCCCACCTCCACCCGCTTTGTCTTGCCAAAAGAACGAGGAGCTAGAGTTATTCCCCCAGGAAATTAAAGATTCGACATCCCATTTGATAGAACAAAGTCTTTTCCAAACAGGAGAGTCTCCTACTTTATAGGGGCAAATGAGAGGATGCTTACCCTGATAGTATTTAGCAGTTATGAAATTAGCACATAGACTATTGTTTTTCCTAAAATTCCACCAAAGTTTATAAGAAAAAGCAGTGATAGTTTCCTTGATTAGTTTACATCCAAGACCACCTTCAGCAAAAGTGCCACAGGTTTTATACCAAGAGGTCCAGTGCATTTTTTTAGAGAAATTGTTAGAACCCCAAAAAAATTTGTTAATGAGCCTCTCAATTCTACTAATAATAGAGTTGGTTAGCACAATGGTTTGAATGAGATACAAAGGAATGGAGTTAAGGGTGCTCTTAATCAAAGTGAGCCTACCACCAAATAAAAGTAATTGAAATTCCCAAACAAAAATTTTATTGGAGATTTTCTCAATAAGATCATCAAAAAGATGAGATCTTTTCTGACCTTTAAAAAGTGGAGCCCCGAGATAATTAATAAGAAGTTGATGTTGCTGAAAATTAGTAATTCTCAAGATTTGGTTGGTCCTATTGCTAGGGATTTTAGTGGAAGGAATGAAACAACATTTTCCCTCATTGAGAAAGAGACCACTTTCTTTGCCAAATTCATTTAAAAGGTTATTAATAGTTTTAATGTGCTGAATAGAGGCATTGCAAAAGATTATAAAATCATCAGCAAAATTAAGATGAGAAACAGAGATACCACCATGA
The DNA here is from genome assembly GCA_021442155.1 of Cymbidium sinense. Lineage (NCBI taxonomy): Eukaryota > Viridiplantae > Streptophyta > Magnoliopsida > Asparagales > Orchidaceae > Cymbidium > Cymbidium sinense. The sequence goes on from CM038214.1 coordinate 127,077,402, forward strand.
GTTTTAAAAAATATGTTACTCGAAAGATATTCAATAGCAATAATAAAAAGAGAGGGAGATAGGGGATCTCCTTGTCTCAAGCCATGCCTTGAAGTAAAGAAACTGAGGGACTCACCATTCAATGATAACAGAGAACCAAACATTGGTAATGCAGTTATTGATGAGGCAGATGAAATTATCAGAAAACCTAAACAAATGTATGATTTGAAAGAGGAAATCCCATGAGTGGTTATCAAAGGCTTTAGAGATATCCAGTTTGAGGAGGATGTTGCCACCTCTAGTAGGAACATCAATGTCATGAACCAGCTCTTGGGCAAGAAGGATATTGTCAGATATAGCTCTATTTTTAACGAAGCCTGTTTGGTTAGGAGAAATAATTTTTGGGAGCAGTGGACTTATCCTATTATTAATTAATTTAGCAATGAGTTTTTGAAAGAAGGTGCAAAGGCTGATAGGTATAAAATATCCCCAATAATCAAGATTATTAGTTTTGGGAATGAGGATAATGGAAGTGCTAGAAAAGTATCTATGTAAAGGGTTGCCATCAAAGAAATCAACAACAACATCAACAAGGTCAGACTTAATAAAAGGCCAATAATGAAAAGTGGGTCGTAGCCATCGTACGCAATAGAGAGAGTACTATCTCGCCTCAGAGGACGAAAGTGAGTAAATGATTCTCATCATTAGTAATCATAGGGAATCGATGTGTGTTGGAGAGGACTTCTAAGGAGGGTTGATGTTTAATAAATTTTGAAAATGTTGTATGATAGAATCTTTAATTTCATTCTTATCGCTGATCCGCCATCGTTAATATTTTGATTTTTTTAATAAAGTTTAAGGCTTTCCTTTTGTTGAAAAGAGCATGGAAATACCTTGTATTTCTGTCACCATCAGCAATATATTTGCTAGCAACCTTTTGATGCTAGTAGGTTTCTTCCATATTCTGATAATTTATCAAGTTATCTTTAGCAGTGTTCAACTCATCAAGCTTACTAGGATCAGTTAAGATAACATCTTCAAGGGAGCAAACTAATTATTCCATAATTTTAAGATTGGCAAAATGATTTTAAAATGATGCTTGTTCCACAAATTTAGGTTTTGTTTAAGTCGTTTGAGCTTAAGCCAAAATCGAATCATGCCTTTAACAGAATTTTTTGAGTGAATAGGGGCCATCCAATTAATGGAAACAACATTAATGAAATCACGATGTTGGGTCCACATATTTTGGAACCTAAAAGGAGAAGGGGAGGAAAGATTACTGGAAGAGGTTTTGATAGAGATCAAAAGAGGAGCATGGTCTGATAAAGTTTTGCTCAAATGGCCAACAAAAGTGAGGGGCCATTGATTGATCCAAAGAGAATTAAAGAGGGTCCTATCAAGCCGCTGCCAAAGTCTAGAGTTATGCCACATATAGTCAGAGCTAGAAAAACTAATATCAATTAGGCTGCAATCGAGGATCATATTAGAGAAATATTCCATGGAATGGATGTTAGGAGAGCAGCCTCCCTCCTTTTTGAAGAAGCAATAATAGTGTTAAAATCACCCCCAACCAACCAGGGTTTGTTAACCGAGGAAGCGAAGGTTCATAAGTGATCCCAAAGGATGTTCCTACCATCTCTATTACAAGAAGCATAGATAAATGAACTAAGAGCAGAAAACTCACCCATTGAGATTTGAACATTAACCAATTGTTTGAGATCATCAAGGATAGAAATGTTGATTAAATTATTCCAAAAACACAAAATTTTATTACTAATATTGTAAAAGAAATTTTGAAAGCCAAGCATTCTAGTAACATGTGTGATCTTAGAAGAGTGAATGAATGGCTCAATAACAACAAGTAAGGTTATGTTATGAGTGATAAAAGGCTCCTAACACCATTATGATAGTGAGAGTCCCAATACCCCAACATTCCAAATAAGAAAATTGATCATAATAAGGTGGAAAAAAAATAAAGGAGTTAACTAAAAAATTGAAGGAGAAGAAAAAGAGAGCATGAAGCAATTATTTGTGGGAAGTTAGAGAAGATCGATTGGTTCTAGTGGAGCTATTAGTGAACATTCTAGCTTTAAGGGATTTTTTTTAATAATAGTTTGGAAAGGCCTATGTCCAATGTATCTCCATCGAAAGGGAGTGGTTGGTGATATTTAGAAGATCCAAAAGCATTCCTGATGGTGATTTCTCCTTCTTCGGTGTCACAGTTAGGTTAAGAAATTGGATTAGAATGGATATCACTCTAAAGGGTAACAGAAAGAGAGGTGGTGACGCCATTAATAGCACAAATTTCATTCTCATTTCCATGATGATTATTCAAATTTTTGTCCGTCACAAAAGTATCAACATTTTTTAGAACAATTCTAGAATTAGTTTTGAGATTTCCATTCAAATCACCATGATGATTCATATGACTCAAGCGATTGTCTTATGAGGGAAAATTATTACAAGTAGGAGTAATGTTAAATAAGTTATCATTAGTTTCCTCACAAACCTCAATATCATTATTTTTACCAAGCTCATTGTTCTCCAATAGGCTAATCAAGAGATAGTAAAGGAGGTAGGAGGGTGAGTTCCATTTTGAGTAGATTTAGGCACATAAGAGAACTTATTGGGTTTTTCATTTCTAGAGGGATTAGATCCGACAATTTATTCTTTTAAGATTAGGTGTAACACAAAGCATTCTAATGATCATGATCATGGATCTTACAATGTGTGCAAAAAATAGGAAATTTTCAAATTCCACTTTCGATTATACCCAAATTTTTTCAACCGATCCAAACTTCTTTAGGATACTTTTGGTAATATCAATCTCAACCAAGATACAACCGATGGACTAGATCTTACGTTTGATCAATTTGAAGGGGCCTACCAAAGAGAGCCCCAACCGCAAATAGGACTTGATGGGTAACATAATGAATCCTCATGTTTGGAAAGGCTAGCCATAAAGAAACAATAGGGGATTCCTCTTTGACATCAAAAAGAGGTGACCATTTTAAGAGCCTCATTTAACAATTATACACAAAATAGAAGCGACGAGCAAAGACTCTTGAGTAGTCTAAATCATTCGATAGCTGAATAAGGATATGCCTAGGATCGATCAACCCAATAAGGAAAACTCAAAGCTTTAAGCTATGAAAGAAGGATCGATATTGTCAAGAGTCAACATAAGGAAAATTTTCCAACTAATGAAAATTCAAAGGGCTTTGCCAATTTTTCCACATCAAGATCGAGCACACATTCAAGATTCCATGGAAGGAAGTAGAAATTAAGTTAACCGAAGCATTAGAGCAAGTGTTCTTACCGGATAAGGCATCTTTGAAGGACTTAACGGTAGGCGCAGTAACGGATGTAGTTGAATCCAAAATACCTTGTAGATCGGGAGACATAGTCGACGCCTCCAAGTTCATCGAGCTCGATTGCACGATAAATGATGCCTCCGCCATTGTAAGATCAAGGTAAAATCACATAAGCTGACAAATCGAGAGTAATAAACCAGAAATATGATCAGGGAAGGCCGAGGAGTGGCCAAACCGAGAGCAATAAACTAGAAATACGATCAGGGAAGGCCGAGGAGCGGCCAAACCGCAAGAAAATTGAAAGAGAACATGAAATCGCCCCAAAGAGTCAGGAGGGGGAGGATGAGCATTGGTTTGTGTGCAGGGTTAATGATTTAGGTTGGGCTTAGGGCAGGGTTTGGGTTTAGGTTGGGTTTGTGGCCAGTGTTTGGGGTCTGTGGGGTTTGGTTTTGGGTTTTGGTTTAGGTTTAGTGTTTAGAGCCTAGCATCAGATTTTCGCCTAGAGCTCAGGTCAGGTTTTGGCTTTGGGTTTTGGGTTTTGGGCTTTGGGCCCAGGATCAGTTTGGCCCATGCTTTATCAGATCCAGGTCAAGGGCCTGTCACTCAGGTTGGGTCTTTAAACCTTGGAGTTTAGTAGTCTAGGGCTTGTGGCCACCAGGTCCAGGACTCAGGGCCTGAGCCAGCTAGTTTAGGTTAGGCCCAGGGCCTTGCAGCCAGGGCCTATCTTAGCCTTAGGCCCAGTGGCCCAGGGCCAGAGCCCAGGATCGGATGGCCCAGGGCCTGCACAGATCTTTGCAATCAGCTCAGCTCAGGCTCAGGCCTTTAATTTCAGCCAAGGCCTGGCTACAGCTCAGGTATCTTAGTTTACTAAGTTTATAGGTTTATTATTTTAGATTTTTATTATTTAGTATTAGTTTATTTTATGATTATTTTGTTATTTTATTTATTTAGGTTCTTTATAGTTTAGGTTTTGGTTTAGTTTATGTCCATTTTGATTTTAATTTATTTTTTCTTTAGTTTAATTTAGGTTTATTTTAGTTTAGTCATGTTCATTTTTTAGTTTTTTAGGTTTTAGTTTATTTTAGGTTTTGTTTTATTTATTTTCTATTTAGTTTATTTATTTTTAGTTTTAGCATGGTTTAGTTTATTTTATTTATTTTAGTTTATTTACAGTTTAGGTTTATTTAGTTTAGTTTAGTGCTAGGTTTTTTTATTTTATTTTAGGTTTAGGTTTAATTTAGTTTATTTATTTTATCTTTTATCTTTATTTAGGTTTATTTAGTTTAGTTTATTTTAGTTTTTTTATTTATTTAGGTTTAGCCAGTTTAGGTTTTATTTAGTTTTATTTTTTAGGTTTAGTTTAGGTTTATTATATTTTCATTTAGATTTAGGTTTATTTTTATTTGTAGTTTAGTTTATTTTAGTTTAGGTCTTTTAGTTTTAGGTTTTAGTTTATTTTATTATAAGTTTAGTTTAGTTTATTTGGCTTATGTAGTTTAGGTTTTTAATTTTAGTTTTAGGTTCATTTATTTTTATTTCAGTTTTATTTGTATTTTATTAATCTGCTTATTTATTTAGTTTATTTTATGTTTACTTTTTGGTTTATTTTTTAGTTTATTTTAGTTTATTTATTTTTTCTTTAGTTTAATGTATTTTATTTTTTAGTTTTATTTAGTTTTAGTTATTTAGTTTAGTTTAGATTTAGGTTTATTTTTATTTATTTATTTAGGTTTTAGTTTATTTAGTTTAGTTTATGTTTATTTATTTAGTTTATTAACTAATTTTGGTTTAGTTTTTGGTTTATTTATTTAGTTTGTGTATTTATTTTGTTTATTTATTTATTTAGGTTTAGGATTATGTTTTATTTAGTTAAGTTTATTTATTTTTATTTTATTTTGGGTTTAGGGTTTAAGTTTAGGTTTATTTAGTATAGTTTAATCTAGGTTTATTTTACTCTTTATTTAGTTTATTTTATTTAGGTTTAGGTTTAGTTTTATTTATTTAGGTTTAGGTTTAGGCCTTATTTAGTTTTAATTTATTTTGGGTTTAGGGTTTAGGTTTAGGTTTAGTTTAGATTTATCCTTATTTATTTATTTATATATTTATTTAGGTTTATTTCTTTATTTAGTTTTTATTTATTTATTTTTATTTAAATTATTTTATTTTAGTTTATTATTTTATTTATTTTGTTCATTTTTTTTTTATTTTAGCAGTTTTTATGTTTTTTTTATTTTAGGTTTAGGTATTTTATTTTATTTATATCTATTTAGTTTAGTTTATTTTATTTTATTTATTTTGTTTATTAGTTTTATTTAGTTTATTTATTTATTTTATGGTTTATTTTATTTATTTAGTTTAATTTAGTTTTATTTAGTCATAGTTTATTTTATTTAGGTTAAGGATCCGTTTATTTTAGTTTAATTTTTTTTATTTAGGTTAATAATTATTTTAGTTTAGTTTATAGTTAGTTTATTGTTTAGGTTTTATTTACTTTATTTAGTTCAGTTTTTTTTGTTTTATTTTAGGTTTTTATTTATTTTTATTTTATTTTATTTTATTTATTTTAGTTTAGTATTTAGTTTATTTTATTATTTTAGGCTTCATGCTTTATTTTAGTTTGTCAGCTAGTTTCAGTTTATTTTAGTTTAATTCATTTAGTTTAGTTTTTTTATTTTATTTTTATTTTTTATGTATTTTTAGTTTATTTTATTTAGTTTATTTATTTTATTTAGTTTCAGATTTAGCTTTATTATGCTAGTTTCAGTTAAAGTTTAGATTTATTTTATTTTAGTTTCTTTTATTTAGGTTTAGCTATTTAGTCAGCCTAGTTTTATTTAGTTTAGTTTTTAGTTTTTAGTTTATTTATTTATTTTAGTTATTTTATTTATTTATTTATTTCTTTAGTTTTATGTTATTAGTTTTTATTATTTAGTTTTTTTAGATTTTATTAGTTTTAGTTTTAGTTTATATTATTATTATTATTATTAGTTTATTATTTTTAGTTTTATTAGTTTATTATTATTTATTATTGCAAGTTTATTATTATATTTTAATTATATTTATTTAGTTTATTTATTATTTAGTTATTAGTTAGTTTTTAGTTATTATTATTATTATTATTATTATTATTATTATTATTATTATTATTATTATTATTATTATATTATTATTACTTTAATATTTGTTTTATTTAGTTTTAATTATTATTAGCTTATTTTAGTTTCTATTACTCATTTAGTTAGCTTATTTTATTATTATTAGTATTTATTTAGTTATTATAGTTTAGTCTTAGTTTGTTAGTTATATTATTATTAGCCATTTATTAACAATAGTTATTAGTCTTTAGTTTTAGTCTTTAGTCTTAGTATTAGCATATTTGGTTATATTATATTTGTGTCACTATCAGTTTGGCCTATAGTTATTTTTTTATTAATCTTATCTTTTAGTTAGTTTTATGAGCCTAGTTTAGTAGTTTTATTTTATTAATCTATTTATTTTATCAGTTTTTTAGTTTAATTAGATTAGTTCAATAGTGTTTATTATTAGTATTCTTATAGTATTTTATAGTTAGTTTAGTTAGTTTTATTAGTTTTTTTCTAGTTTATTATTAGTTTTTTCTTATTATTAGTTTATTAGTTTTTAGTTTATTATTTATTAGTTTTATTTTTAGCTTTTTAGTTTAGCATTTTATTCTTTATTGTGGTTTAGGGTTTGTGGATTTTATTGTTTTAGGGTCTTTGGGTTTTAGGTTTAGTTTAGGTTTGTTGTAGTTTAGGGTTTAGATTAGGGTTAGTTTTAGGTTTTAGCATTTAAGGTTAGGGTTTTCTTATTATTTTTTTTGTTATTTGTAGAGTGCACATTTAGGGTTTTTTTAGTTTAGAGTTCTGGTTTTTGGGCTTTAGGGTTTTTAGTTTTTTTAATAAAGAATAAATTTAGATTCCACATTTCTTCTTTTTGATTTCATCAATCAAGTAACACAATCAAATAACACCATCATTATTACAATCTCACCACCACCACTTATACCATTGTTCCCACCTCCATAACCACGACCGGTCCCACCACTCCATATCGACCAGATCAGACACCACCACCACCTTGTGGATAACTGCCGCTTTGCCTCAACCGCTAGATCTAGACTAAGCCTGGTTAACAATGATGCTCCCGCTTCAATACCCATCTTACTAGGTTAGGTTTAAGTTTATCATTTGAGTTTAGTTTTTTTAATTTATTTAGATACTAGTTTAGTTTGGTGTTTAGTCTGGGGTTTGGGTTTGGGGTTAGGGTTTGGGGTTGTGGTAGTTAGAGCCAGGGTTGGGGTTTGTGGTTTAGGGTTTAGCATTTTAATTTTATGCTTTTGGGTTTTAGGTAGGTCAGTGTGGTAAAAGCTCAGATTTAGGCTAGGTGGTAGCCTGGGCCTGGGTGGTATGGTCAGTGGCCTGGGCCCAGGTAGGGCTTTTTTTTTGCCATGGTAGGATTAGTTTTGTGCACATGGCCTAGGGTTTCTTTTAATTCAAACCCAAGTTTAGGTTTAGTTTACTTTATTTATTATTTTTTATTTTTTTTATTTGGTTTATTTTTTTTATTTTTATTTATTTTATTTATGTTTAGATTTATTTAAGTTTAGGTTTTATTTTTATTTTAGTTTAAATTTATTTTATTTTAATTTTAGGTTTACATTTTAGGTTTTATTTTAATGCCATTTTTAGGTTTTATTTTTTTAATTTAGTTAATTTTGAATTTTATTTTATTTTATTTTGGTTTAGATTTATTTTATATTTTAGGTTTATGTTTAGGATTTTATTTTATTTTAGCTTTAGGTTTTAGCTTTTATTTTAAGTTTATTTTAGTTTAAATTTTAGTTAGGTTTAGTTTATTTTAGTTTATTTTATTTTATTTAGCTTTAGTTTAGTAGGTTTTAATTATTTTAGTTTATTTTATTTGAGTTTAAGTTTAGGTTTATTTTCTTATTTTATTTTATTTTTATTTTAGGTTTAATTTTTTATTTATTTTAGGTTTAGTTTTTTTTTGGTTTAGTTTATATTTAGTTTTTTTATTTTATTTTATTTAGCCTATTTTGTTTTAGTCAGTTTAGTTTTATGTTATTTAGGTTTTAAATCTTAAGTTTATTTATATCATTGTTTACTCTTTATGTTTTATTTATTTTATTATAGTTTATTTTATTTATTTTATCTTTATCTTTAATTTATTTAGGCCAAATTTTATTTATTTATCTATTTTTAGGTTTTATTTCTTAGCTCAGTTTGTGGATCTTGGCTCAGTGGCCAGGATCAGTGTCAGTGGCTCATCAGAGCTCTGGCCTAGGGTTTGGCCTGGTGGCCTATGGCTCAGGCCTGGGGTGTGGTTTGGCCTTATTTGCCTCACTATTAGGCTCAGTGGCCTAGTGCCTAGTGTCACCAAGGCCAGGGTCCAGGGTCCTGTGTCAGGTCAGGTCAGGTCAGTGATGTGGCCTGGTGGCTCAGTGGCTCAGGGCCTAAAGCCTAGAGTCACATGTGGCTGGGGATCAGTCAGGTGTGGCCTGTGGTATGATCAAGCAAACCATAAGGTATATATTTTAGTTTATCTTATCCATTTATTTTTCATTTTAGGTTTATTTTTTATTTTAATTAGTTTAGTTTATTCTTTAAATATTGATCTAGTTAATCTTTTATTTTAGTTTATTTTGAGGTTTAGTTTATAATGTCCATTTTAGCTTATTTTATTTTATCTTATTTTTTTAGGTCGTATTATTTTTTAATTTTTTTTGTTTAGTTTTAAGTTTTAGGATTTTATTTTAGGATTATTTTAGGTTTTATTTTAGTTTAGTTTAGGTTTATCTTTAGTTTATTTTATGTTATTTATTTTAAGGTTTATGTTTAGATTATTTTAGGTTTAGGTTTAGGTTTTATTTATTTTAGTTTAGTTTAAGTTTATTTTATTTATTTATTTGAGGTTTTTTTTTTAGGTTTAAGTTTTATTTATTATTTATTTTTAGGTATATTTTTCAGATTTAAATTTTTATTTAGTTTTTATTTTAATTTATTTTAGGTTTATTTTATTTTTATTTTACATTTCACTTTTATTTTATTTAGGTTTTTTAGTTATAGCTTTATTTTATTTTTTAATTTAGTTTAAATTTTTATTTATTTTATTTTAGCTTAGTTTTGATTTATTTTATTTTATTTTATTTTTTTTTCTTATTGATTTTTTATTTTTATTTTATTCATTTTATTTTATTAGTTTAGGCTATTTTATTTTATTAAGTTTTTTTTGTATTTAAGATTTTTTTATGATTAGTTTAGGCTAGCTTTAGGGCCTATGGTTTGGATCAGTCAGCCTGTGATTCAGTTCCGTGTATTCATTAGGATCTATTCTCACCCTTGGGACCTCAGTGCCCAGGGCCCAGTGTCACCAGGGCCGTCACTTAGCCCAGGCTCAGTATTTCAGCCTCAGTGCATGGAACCTTGGGCCAGGTCATCTTGAGCCTGTGGTTTTCAGGCTTGTGGCCCAGGGCCTGCTGGTCAGTCAGGGCCTTCCAGGGCCCAGGCCTGTGGCCCAGTGGCATCCCTCTGCTCTCTCAAGCCCAGAGCCTGTGGCCTTGTGGCACCAGGCCCAGCTCCAGTGGCCTGGCCCATATCATGGCTGGGTCATGGCCCAGGGTCTAACGACTCAGGCCTGGGCCCAGAGTCTTGGGCCCAGAGCCCAGTCAGTTTCAGTGGCCCAGGGGCATGTATCTTATTAACTAAGCCTCTCAGGGCCTAAGCCTTCTTAGCCCAGGCTCCTATTAGCTTAGCTATTATTTATCTTAGTCATCTTTAACCTTTATATGATCTTTGTTTTATCTTAGTAGCATAGGTATTTAGCTCATTTATCATTTATCTTATAGTTTTTTAGTAGGTTTAGGTTTATGTTTTATTTATTTCTTTTATTTTAGTCGTTGGTTTATTGTAGTAGTTTATATTTATTTTGATTTATTTTTTCAGGCCACTTAGGTTTAGTTTTATTTATTCCATTTATTTTAGTTTTTAGTATATAGTTTATTTTATTAAGTTTTAGTTTATTTAGTTTAGGTTTAGGTTTATTTAGTTTAGTTTATTTTGGGTTTAGGTTTTAGGTTTAGATATGTTTATTTATTTTATTTATTTTTTCTTTATTTATATTTTTATTTAGTTTAGCTTTATTTAGTTTAGTTTAGTTTATTTAATTTTATTTTAGGTTTAGGTTTATTTTTATTTGTAGTTTAGTTTATTTAGGTTTAGTTTAGGTTTAGGTTTATTTAGATTTATTTAGTTTCTATTTTAGGTTTAAGTTCATTTATTTTATTTTAGTTTTATTTTATTTTTTAGTTTATTTATTTAGTTTATTTATATTTTATTTATTTGGTTTATTTTAGTTTTAGGTTTGTTTATTTATTTTTAGCTCATTTTAGTTTATTTAGTTTTAGTTTTATTTAGTTTGGCTTTAGGTTTATTTATTTAGTTTATTTTTATATTTTAGCTTGGGTTAGATTTAAGTTCATTTATTTATTTTAGTTATTATCATTTAGTTTATGTTTATTTTATTTTGTTTATTTATTTAGGTTTAGTTTTTATTTAGTTTTATTTAGTTTTATTTTATTTTGGTAGGGTAGGTTTAGGTTTATTTAGCATGTGCTCATTTTAGGTTTATTTTAATTTATTTGGTATTTTATTTATTTTAGTTTAGTTTATTTATTTATTTATTTAGGTTTAGTTTAGGTTTTATTTAGTTTATTTTATGTAGTTTTATTTAACTTGGGTAGTGGTTTAGGTTTATTTATTTTAGTTTATAGTTTATTTTTAGTTTTATTTATATTTTGTTTATTTCATTATTTATTAGTAGTTTATTGTATTTAGTTTGGGTAGGTTTAATTTTAGTTTAGTGTAGATTTAGGTTTATTTTAGTTTAGTTTATTTTATTTAGTTTAGTTTATTTATTTTAGTTTATTTTATTTGTTTATGTTTAGGTATTTAGGTTTAGGTTATAGTTTATTTTATTTATTTTTATTTATTTTAATTTAGGTTTATTTAGTTTATTTTATTTATTTAGCCTAGAGAGTTTATTTTTAGTTTGTGTCTTTAGTTTAGTTTAGGTTATTTTTTTAGCTTAACTTAATTTTATTTTAGTTTATTTATTTAGTTTATTTAGTTTAGGTTTTTTTTTTCTTGTCCATTTTTAGTTTAGAATGAGGTTTAGTTTATGTTTTGGTTAGTAGGTTTTAATTATTTTAGTTTAGCTCATTTATTTCTTTTATTTTAGTTTTAAGTTTAGCTGGCTCAGCCTAGCTCTCAGTGGCCTCCAGCTCAGCTCATTCTGTGCCCATTTCAAATTAGCCTAGCTCATTTCTTAGCCTTAACTAATCATTCTACTTCCTATTTCCATTTTAGGTCTTCATCTGTGTCTTATTTAGTCCATTTCAAATTAGGTCTTAGCCTTTATGTTATTAGGTTTTTATTATTATTAATTATTCTTTAAGTATTATTAGTTTTAGTTTTATTTTTTCATTATTATTATTTATTAGTTTATTAGTTTGATTAGTTTTATTAGTTTAATTAGTTTGATTAGTTTATAATTATTAGTTAGTTTCTTAGGTTTGTTTATTATTATTAGATTTAGTATATTTATTTAGGTTTTACTTATTATTTAGTTTATTATTACTTTAGTTTATTATTATTATTATTAGTTTAGTTATTATTATTTTTAGTTTAATTTATTATTAGTTAATTAGTTTAGTGTTAGTTGTTATTAGTTTAGTTTTAGTTTATTAGTTTCTTTAGTTTTATTATTAGTTTTAGTTATTATTATTCAATTAGTTTATTAGCTTATTAATTTAGTTTAGTTATTAGTTTTAGTTATTATTATTATTATATTTTATTAATTATTTATTTTGTTTTATTAGTTTAAGTTTATTAGTTATTTTAGTTTAGTTAGTTTAATTATTATTAATTTAGTTATTGGGTTTAGTTTTATTATTTTTATTTAATAGGTTATTTATGTTTAGGGTTTAGGTTTATTTATTAGTTATTATTATTAGTTAGTTAGTTATTAGAGTTTAATTTAGTTAGTTTATTAGTTTAGTTTTAGTTAATAATTTATGTCTGGTTTAGTTTTTATTAGTTTTATTTGTTTAGTTTATTTTTACTTAGTTTATTAGAGGGGTTTTTTGTTTATGTTTAATTTAGTTATTAGTTTGTTTATTAGTTTAGTTAGTTTTTGTTATTATTAGTTTATTAGTTTCTTAGTATTTATCTAGTTAGTTTATTTTAGTTAGTTTTATTAGTTTTTCTTTTAGTTTATAATTAGTTTTTTATTTTTGTTTATAATTAGTTTTAGTGTATTATTTGTTAGTTTTAGTTTTAGTTAGTTTTTTTAGTTTTTATTAGTTTTATTATGGTTTGTTTGGAGTTTTAGGTTTTTAGGGTTCTAGGTTTAGGGTTGTAAGTTTAGGGTTAGTTTTAGGGTTTAGCATTTAAATTTAGGGTTTTTATTATTATTATTTTTAGGTTTTAGGGTCTAGGGCTTAAATTTTGGATTTTAGGTTCATTTTTTAGTTTGGGCTTTTGGTTTTTTATTTAGGGTTTAACAGAGAATAAATTCATATATAACATTTCTTAGTTTTAATTTCATCAGTCAACTAACACACCAAGTTCTCAAAGACATAAGCAACAACATAGATAAAAAATAAGCATGCATAGAGTAAATCAATAGCCCTAGAAAACTAGAACCATCTCTACTATAGAGATACAGTTCGATAAGCAGTAGATAGGATTGGCCATTATTCAATTTCTCTAGTTCCCATCAGAACCACCCTGACCTCTCGAGTAGCGGGATCCGCCATCATATTTACAATCTCCCCCTCCGCCACCACCATAGCTAAAACCTCCGTCATTCCTCCCACTTCCATAACCACCACTACTCCGACCACCACCTCCATATCCACCAACGCCTCCAGATCCTCCACCACCACTATGATAACCACCGCCTCCGCCTTTGCCTCCACCACTAAATCTAGCTTGAGCCTGGTTGATGGTGATGTTCCTGCCATCAAGGTTCTGCCCATTTTTTGGGTTTAGATTAAGGTTTTAGGGTTAATTTTTTAATTTATTTAGATACTTTCAGCATCGGTTTAGGGTTTGGGGTTTAGGGTTTAGGGTTTAGGGTTTCGGGTTTATGGTTTAGGGTTTAGGCTTAGGGTTTAGAGTTTAGGTTTTAGCATTTAGGGTTTAGGGTTTTAGGATTTATATTATTAGGGTTTAGGTTTTAGGGTTAGTGTTATGGTTTAAGGTTTAAGGCTTAGGGTTTAGGGTTTAGGGTTTAGGGTTTAGAGTTTAGGGTTTAGAGTTTTGGGTTTAGGATTAAAGTTTTTTAGGGTTTAGGGTTTAGGGTTAGTTTTTAGGGTTTTTTGGTAGGATTTGGGATTTAGGGTTATTTTAAAGCAAACTAGGTTTAGCCATTTAGTTTATCTTTATATAATTTAATTTAATTTATTTTATTTTATTTAGGCTTTTTATTTAGTTTAGTAATATTAGGTTTATTTATTTTAGTTTAGGTTTTATCTTTATTTAGTTTATTTGTTTAGATTAAATTTAGTTGAGTTTTATTTTATTTATTTAAGTTTAGGTTCTTTTATTTAGGTTTAGGTTTAGGTTTTATTTATTTTAGGTACATTTTTTTAGTTTAGGTTTATTTTAGGTTATTATTTAGGTTTTGTTTTATTTTAGTGAGTTTATTTTTATTTTATTTTAGTTTAGTTTTGTGTTTTAGTTTATTTTTATTATTATTTAGGTTTAGGTTTTAGGTTTTATCTTTAGAGGTTTAGGTTTAGGTTTTGTTTAGGTTTATTTATTTAGTTTAGGTTAGTTTATTTAGTCAGTTTAGGTATTTAGTTAAGGTAGGTTTAGGATTAGGTTTAGGTTTAGGTTTTAGGTTTAAGTTTATTTAGTTTAGTTTAGGTGCGTTTTATTTATTTAGTTTATTTAGGTTTAGGTTTAGATTTATTTATTTTATCTTTTATTTTTAGGTTTATTTATTTTAGCTTAGGTTTAAGTTTATATTAGTTTAGGTTATTTAGTTTTCTTTTAGGTTAAGGTTAGGTTTAAGTTTATTTATTTATTTTATTTTTGTTTATTTTTTTTAGGTTTAGGCTTTGATTTAGGTTTTCAATTTATTTATTTAGTTTTAGGTTTACATTTAGGTTTACTTATTTTAGTTTTATTTATTTAGTTTTATTTTTATTTAGGTTTAGGTTTAGTTTAGTTTAGCTTTATTTAGTTTAGTTTAGGTTTATTTCTTTTATTTTTATTTAGTTTAGTTTATTTATTTTGGTTTAGGTTTAGGTTTTGATTTATGTTTATTTAGGTTTATTTTTAATTTTAAGTTTAGGTATATTTATTTATTTTAATTAAAGTTTATGTTTAGGCTTATTTTATTTAGTTTAGGTTTAAGTTTATTTAGTTTATTTAGTTTAGTTTATTTTGATTATTTAGTTTAGTTTTAAGTTTGGTTTAGTTTAGGTTTTGGTTTTTAGTTTATTTAGTTTAAGTTTAGTTGGGTTTAGGTTTAGGTTTAGGTTTATTTAGGTTTATTTAGATTAGTTTATTTACTTTTAATTTAATTTTATTTCTCATTTATTTATTTTAGGTTTAGGTTTAGGTTTGTTTTATTTAGTTAATTTTTTAGTTTAGTTAAATTTAGGTTTATTTAGTTTATTAGTTTAGTTTATTTTAGGGTTTAAGTTTAGGTTTAGTTTAGGTTTAGGTTTATCAGTTTAGTTTTAGCTTAGATTTAGGTTTAGGTTTAGGTTTAGGTTTTATTTTATTTTAGGTTTAGGTTTAGTTTAGGTTTTATTTTATTTTAGAGGTTTAGGTTTAGGTTTAGGTTTATTTTATATAGTTTATTTAGTTTATCCAGGTTTATTTAGTTTTAGTTTACTTTAATTTAGTTTAGGTTTATTTATTTAGCTTAGTTTATTTAAGTTTAGGTTTAGGTTTATTTTAAGTTTTAGTTTA
Source organism: Cymbidium sinense (assembly GCA_021442155.1). Lineage (NCBI taxonomy): Eukaryota > Viridiplantae > Streptophyta > Magnoliopsida > Asparagales > Orchidaceae > Cymbidium > Cymbidium sinense. Next base: position 127,092,721 of record CM038214.1, read on the forward strand.
TTTATTTTATTTTTTCAATTTAGTTTAGTTTAGTTTAGGTTTAGGTTTAGGTTTATTTTATTAGTTTAGGTTTATTTTTAGTTTTGTTTAGTTTAAGATTTATTTTAGGTTTAGGTTTATTTATTTTTTGTTTAGTTTATGTTTATTTTATTTAGGTTTAGGTTCAAGTTTAGGTTTAGATTTATTTTAGTTTATTTTGTTTAGATTTAGGTTTAGATTTAGGTTGAGGTTTAGGTTTAGGTTTTTTTTAGTTTAGTTTAGTTTAGTTAAGGTTTAGTTTATTTCAGTTTAGTTTAATTTAGTTTAGGTTTATTTATTTTAGTTTAGTTTATTTATTTTAGGTTTAGGTTTAGATTTAGTTTTGGTTTATTTTAGTTAAGTTTAGTTTAAGTATTTAGGCCTTTTAGGTTTTGATTTAGGTTTTATTTTTTTAGTTTAGTTTAGGTTTATTTAGTTTATTAGATTTAGGTTTTCTTAGTTTAGGTTTAGGTTTTTTTAGTTTATTTATTTAGTTTAAGTTTAGGTTAGTTATTTTAAGTTTAGTTTATTTATTTAGTTTATTTTATTTAGTTTAGGTTAAGTTTAGATTTATTTTATTTTAGGTTTATTTAGGCTTATTTATTTAGGTTTAGGTTTGTTTTTTTATTTAGTTTTATTTTTATTTAATTAGTTTATTTGTATGTATTTAGTTTGTTTAGGTTTACATTTAGGTTTACATTAGGTTTATTTTTTTAGGTTTAGGTTTATTTAATTTAGGTTTAGGTTTAGGTTTATTTTAGGTTTAGGTTTAGGTTTAGGTTCATTTTAGTTTAGTTTAGTTTATTTATTTAGGTTTAGGTTTATGTTTTAGTTTATTTAGGTTTACGTTTAGGTTTAGGTTTAAGTTTAGGTTTTAAGTTTAGTTTTAGGTTTACTTTAGGTTTTATTTAGTTTAGTTTAGTTTAGTTTAGTCTAGGTTTATTTTAGTTATTTTATTTAGTTTAGGTTTAGGTTTATTTTATTTATTACATTTTAGTTTAGTTTAGTTTAGGTTTATGCTTAGATTTTGGTTTTAGGTTTATTTAGTTTAGTTTAGGTTTATTTAGTTTAGTTTATTTTAGTTTATTTATTTAGTTTAGGTTTAGGTTTATTTAGTTTATTTTATTTTATTTTACTTATTTAGTTTAGGTTTAGGTTTAGGTTTAGGTCTAGGTTTTGGTTTATTTAGTTTAGCTTATTTTAGTTTAGGTTTATTTAGTTTAGTTTAGTTTTGGTTTATTTTTTATTTATTTATTTATTTTAGTTTATTTTTAGTTTAGTTTAGGTTTAGGTATATTTATTTAGTTTATTTTTAGTTTAGTTTATTTTCTTTTTATTTAGTTTAATTTAGTTTAGGTTTATGTTTAGGTTTATTTAGGTTTTATTAGTTTAGTTTATTTAGTTTAGTTTATGTTTAGATTTTGGTTTAGGTTTAGGTTTAGGTTTATTTAAGTTAAGTTTAGGATTAGGTTTAGTTTTTAGTTTAGATTAAGTTTAGGTTTAGGTTTAGGTTTAGGTTTAGGTTTAAGTTTTATTTTATTTTTATTTAGGTTTATTTATTTAGTTTAATTTATTTATTTTATTTTATTTTATTTATTTATTTAGTTTAGGTTTAGGTTTTATTTATTTTAATTTAGTTTAGTTGAATTTATTTTTTGGCTTAGGTTTAGGTTTTGGTTTAGTTTAGTTCATTTATTAATTTTATATATTTTTGTTTAAGTTTTAAGTTTTACTTTGTTTATTTTTTAGTTCAATTTTTATATATTTATTTAGTTTAGTTTAGTTTAGTTTATTTAGGTTTAGATTTATTTATTTTATTATTTAGTTTATTTTTTTATTTAGTTTATGCTTAGGTTTTTTTAGGTTAATTTAGTTTAGGTTTAATTAGATTTAAGTTTTATTTAGTTTAGGTTTTTTTTTAGTTTAGGTTTAGGTTTAGGTTTTATTTTATTTTAAGTTTGTTAATTTAAGTTTACGTATAGGATTTGTTTAGGTTTTAGTTTATTTATTTTAGGTTTATTTTATTTATGTTTAGGTTGGTTTAATTTAGTTTATTTTATTTTATTTTATTTAGTTTTAGTTTATGTTTATTTTAGTTTAAGTTTTCTAGGTTTATTTTAGGTTTAGTTTAGTTTATTTTATTTAGGTTTAGGTTTAGTTTAGGTTTAAGTTTATTTTATTTTAATTTAATTTATTTATTTAGTTTAGTTTAGTTTAGGTTTAGGTTTATTTTCATTTAAGTTTTTTATTTAGTTTTATTTTAGTGTATTTATTTATTTAGTTTATTTATTTTATAGTTTAGTTTAGGTTTAGGTTTATTTAACTAGGTTTAATCTATTTTATTTTAGTTTATTTTATTTATTTAGATTTAAGTTTATGTAGTTTAGGTTTTTGGTTTAGTTTATTTTTCTTATTTTGTTTATTTTAGTTTAGTTTATGTTTAGGTTTATTTATTTAGTTTTTTTATTTATTTAGATTAAGTTTTTTATTTAGTTTATTTTATTTAGTTTATTTAGTTTAGTTTATTTAGTTTAGTATATATATTTTAATTTAGGTTTAGATTTATTTAGTTTATTTAGTTTAATTTATTTTAATTTATTTATTTAGTTTATTTTAGTTTATTTTAGTTTGGGGTTTAAGTTTAGATTTAGGTTTAGGATTAGTTTAGTTTAGTTTAGTTTATTTTATAGTTTAGGTTTAGTTTAGGTTTAAGTTTATTTAGTTTAGTTTATTTTATTTAGTTTACTTATTTTTAGTTTTTAATTTATTTTATTTATATTATGTTTATTTGTTTTATTTATTTATTTTTTCATTTTTGTTTAGGTTTAGTTTTATTTTATTTTGTTTAGTTGAGGTTTAGGTTTAGGGTTTAGGTTTAGGATTAGGGTTTAGGTTTAGGGTTAGGGTTTTTTTTTAATTTTTTTTATTTAAGGTTTAGGGTTTAAGATTTTTTAGAGTTTAGGGTAAAGGGTTTAGGATTTTTTTAGGGTTTAGGGTTTAGGGTTGTAGGTTTTGGGTTTAGGGTGTATGATTAGTTTTAGGGTATAGGGTTAGGATTTATTTTTTATTTAGGATTTAGGGTTTAGGGTTGTAAGTTTAGGGATTTTGTTTTAGGATTTGTTTTAGTGTTTAAGGTTTTGGGTTTAGGGTTTAGGATTCAGTGTTTAGGGTTTTTTTTTTTAAAATTAAATAAACCAGTAGGTTTAGGTTTATTTAGTTTATCTAGTTTATTTTATATTTATTTTAGCTTATTTTATTTTATTTATTAAGGTTTATTTTTATATAGTTTAGTTTATTTATTTTAGGTTTATTTATTTTAGTTTAGGTTTTTTATTTTAGTTTATCTTCCACATTTAGGTTTAGGTTTATGTTTATTTTTTAGTTTAGTATTCTTATTTTATTTTTAGGTTTAGGTTTTATTTATTATTTAGTTTAAGTTGATTTTATTTTTGCTAGTTTAGGTTTTGGTTTTATTTTAGGTTTATTTTTTTTAGTTTATGTTCAGGTTTAATTTTAGTTTATTTAGTTTAGTGTTTAAGTTTAGTATATTTTAAGTTTAGGTTTAGGTTTAAGTTTATTTTATTTTATTTATTTTAGGCTTAGGTTTTTTTTAGTTTAGGGTTTATGTTTTATTTTTTTTTACTTATTTATATGTTCTTTTAGGTTTATTTTTTAGGTTTAAGTTTTTATTTAGTTTTTATTTTATTTTATTTTTCTTTACATTTAATTTTTATTTTTATTTTTTATTTTTATTTTTAGGGTTTAGGTTATAAGATTTAGGGTTTTGGGTTTTAGGGTTTAAGCTTTCGATTTAGGGTTAAGGGTTTTAGGGTTTAGGGTTAGTTTTAGTGTTTAGGGTTTAGGGTTAGGGTTTTATTTTATTTATTTTTTTAAGAAGATTAAGTAAACCAATCAGTTTAGGTTTATTTAGTTTATTTTTTATTTATTTTAGTTTATTTTATTTAGGTTTATTTTTATTCTTATGAGAATTTGACACATAATAGGAACAATGAAGACGTAAGATTCATGTAGCCGACCCCACTTAGTGGGATAAAGGCTTGTTGTTGTTGTTGGTTTATTTTTATTCTTATTTAGTTTAATTTATTTATTTTAAGTTTATTTATTTTAGTTTAGGTTTTTTGTTTTAGTTTATTTTTTCGATTTAGGTTTAGGTTTAGGTTTATTTTGTAGTTTATTTTTAATTTTATTTTTTCTTAGGTTTAGGTTTTATTTTTTATTTTTTGTTTTAAGTTTTTATTTTAGTTTATTTTTAGCTTTTATTTTTTAGTTTAGGTTTAGGTTTATTTTTAGTTTATTTTCTTTTATAAAATTTAGGGTTTAGATTTAGTTTATTTTAGGTTTAGGTTTAGGTTTTATTTATTTTAGTTTAATTTATTTTAGTTTAGATTTAGGTTTATTTTATTTTATTTATTTAAGGTTTAGGTTTTTTTAAGTTTAGGGTTTAGGTTTTTTTATTATTTATTTTTAGGTTTTATTTTTAGATTTATTTTTTAGGTTTAGGTTTTCACTTAGTTTTTATTTTTTTTATTTTAGGTTTTTTTATTCTTATTTTATGTTTGGGTTTTATATTAGGGTTTAAGGTTTTTTATTTTTGGGTTTACGGTTTAGGTTAGTTTGGGGTTTAAGGTTTAGGTTAGTTTAGGGTTTAGGGCTTTGGTTAATTTAGGATTTAGGGTTTAGGGATTAGGGTTTAGGGTTTATGATTTTAGGGTTTTTTAGGATTTTTAGGGTTAAAGGTTTAGGGTTAAGGTTTTAGTTTAGGGTTTAGGGTTTAATGTATTTTTTTAATAGAGAACAAATTCATATTCAACATTTCTTCTTTTGGATTTTATCAACCATGTAGGAGGGCAAGTTTTCTAAGATACAAGTGATGACATAGATAAAAAATGAGCACGCATAGAGAAAATCAAAAACCCTAGATAACTAGACCATCTCTACTGTAAAGACACAATCCATAAGCAGCAGGTCGGATCGATCATGCTTCAGTTTCTCCAATTCCCATCAGAACCACCCTCGCCTCCAGAGTAACCAGATTCGCCACCATATCCCTGATCTATCCCTCTGCCACCACCATGGTTGTAACCTCTGTCGCTCTTCTCGCCTCCATAACCACCACCTCCAAATCCACCAAGACCTTCTGATCCATCAACACCTCTAGGTCCCCCACCTCCAGATATTATCTCCATAACCACCACCTCCATATCCAACATCACCATCCACTCAACACATGGTGAGGGTTTTAGGGTTTAAGTTTAGGTTTAGTTTAGTTTTAGGGTTTAGGGTTTAGGTTTAGTTTAGGTTTAGGTTTTTTTAGGTTTAGTAGGTTTAGGTTTAGTTTTAGGTTTAGTTTAGGTTTAGGGTTTAGTTTAGGGTTTAGGGTTTAGTTTAGTTTAGTTTAGGTTTAGGTTTAGGGTTTTTAGGGTTTAGGGTTTAGGGTTTAGGTTTTAGGGTTTATTTATTTATTTTTTAAAATTAGGTAAATTAGTAGGTTTAGGTTTATTTAGTTTATTTTTTAATTATTGTAATTTATTTTTATTTTTATTTTTATTTAAGTTCATTTTTATTGTTATTTAGTTTAGTTTATTTATTTTAGGTTTATTTATTTTTGTTTAGGTTTTTTATTTTACTTTATTTTTAAGGTTTTGGTTTAGGTTTAGGTTAATTTTTTTGTTTAGTTTTATTTTTAGTTTACTTTTTTCGGTTTAGGTTTTACTTTTTATTTTTAGGTTTAGGTTTAGGTTTTTATTTAATTTTTTTAGGTTTAGGTTTTAGGTTTTTATTTTAGGTTTATTTTTAGGTATTATTTTTTTAAAATTATGTTTAGGTTTATTATTAGTTTAGTTTTATTTTTATTTTTTGTTATATGTTTTGGTTTTATTTTTTATTTTAAGGTTTAAGTTAAGGTTTTTAATTTATTATTTTAGGTTTAGGTTTTATGTTTTTATTTTAGGTTTATTTTTAGGGTTTTTTTAGTTTAGGTTAGATTTATTTTTAGTTTATATTATTTTACATAGTATATGTTTAGGTTTAGTTTTAGTTTACTTTAGATTAAGGTTTAGCTTTTATTTAGTATAGTGTAGTTTATTTTAGTTAAGATTTATTTTATTTTGTTTATTTTATTTTTCTATTAGGTTTTGGTTTTTATAGTTTATGGTTTAGGTTTTATTTTTTATTTATTTTTAGGTTTATTTTCTTGGTTTAGGTTTTTATACAATTTTTATTTTATTTTATTTTAGGTTTAAGTAATGTTTATTTTAGGTTTAGTTTTTATTTTATTTAGTCTTTTTTATTTTATGTTTTATTTTATTTTTTAGTTCAGTTTAGGTTTTTATTTACTTTATTTTAGTTTAGTTCATATTTTTTATTTTATTTTATTTTTAGGTTTATGTTTAGGTTTAGGTTTTTTATTTTATTATTTTATTTAGGTTTAGGTTTATTTTTTTATTTTATTTTTAGGTTTTATTTAGGTTAGGTTTATGTTTTTAGGTTTTAAGTGTTTATGGTTTAGGGTTTAGTGTTTCGGGTTTGGAGTTTTAAGGTTTAGGGTTTAGGATTTATGGTTTTTTGTTTAGGGTTTTAGGGTTTAGGTTTTAGGGTTCAGGGATTAGGGTTTAGTATTTAGGGTTTAGGATTTTTAGGGTAGAGGGTTTAGAGTTTAGGTTTTGGGTTTAGGTCTTAGGATTTAGGGTTTAGGGTTTTATTTAGGTTTAGTTTTAGGGTTTAGGGTTTAGGGTTTAGGGTTTAGGGTTGCAAGTTTAGGGTTTAGGGTTGTAGGTTTAGGGTTTATGGTTTAACGTTTAGGGTTTAGGGTTTACTATTTAGAAGTTAGAGTTTATGGTTTTTAAGGTTTAGGGTTTAGTGTTTAAGATTTGGGGTTTAGGGTTGTATGTTTTAGGGTTTAGAGTTTATTGTTTAGGGTTTTAACGTTCAGGGTTTAGGGTTTAGGGTTTAGGGTTTAAGGCTTTGTGGTGTTTATTTTTAGTTTCATTTGTATGTGTATATGTGAGGGGACAACACATAGATCTGAGGATATACTTATTGAGGTGATCGGATACGACATCAAAGAATAGTGCACTATCTCGAAAGATAGAAATCACTACCCTACGATGGACCTAATCACCTAATAAGGACTCCTAAGGCATGATGGGTCTTTGAATATACCAGAGATTTTTCCCATACTTTACATGGAAAAGTAAAGCAGGGTTTATTTAAACCGAGTTAGTAAAGTTCCCTATGGAGGCAAGCCCCCATAGTTAATTACATCTTAATAAAAATTAATCCCTTAAGAATACTCTCGATTAATGTAGGTGATTATTGTCTCCAAGGAATTCAAAGATATGACTATCAATAAATTGGTTGTATTTTAGAAGATCAAGTGGGATGGATCAAAAGGGAAGAGTTATTATCTAAACCAAAGGAGATGAGTAGGGAGTACTCATGATACTATGAAACCTAGTGAGTAGTCCAATCTATCCTATGGTTGGGCTTTATATATTTGAAATTTTGAATTTTTATTTATTTGATTTGAAATTTTATTAGAAATCTAGGACTTATAATTCCCCAATACAAGATTGTGGAAATGTCGAGGTGAGGATTTATGCTTGTAGCCTGTAAAGGGAAACAACAACCTCAGATCCTAAATCTAGAGAACTTTGGCGAGGGCCAAAGCATGATCTAAATCTAAGAGGAAAGTGGTTATATTGTTTACCTCCACAAGAGAGAGTAAACCACCCGATTGCTGGACTTATTATCACCTGGAGTGGCAGCCAACTAACTCCTCCTATGCTTTAAATCTATGTAGGCAATTCATATGCTTTTGCGAGATGGCTAGGTTGTTATTATTTAGAAAAAAAGACTAAGTCCTTAAACCCACTCCCTAAGGGACTAGAGCATGAGGGCTATAAATACTAACTCAAATCTAATGCAAATTCTTATCAAATTTTATTTAATTTAGGACTCTTTGTTTTGAAATGGGCTATAGGATTTTGTATGCCTAACTGCATGAGAAGCTGATTATGGGCCAAATCAAAAGGGAAATAGATGTTCTTCCATCATAGGCTCTCAAAGGTTAAGCCCATTATATCTAGAAAAGATGGAAGCCCTCTCTTAACAAGATGATTATGCATGATATTAAATATATAACATCCAACTAAGGGGTTACTAAATATTTTATTATCTTGATTTAATGCCTAAGTTTTTATATGAGATTATGAGTTGTTTTAAAAGTTTAGTTATGAGTTGCTAATGGGATAGAAAATTTATTTTTATTATAAGAGCCTAATTGCATCCAGGCCATATAACAATCACCAATCATAAACAAACTATGAAAAGGCATGCTTTTTCTAATGCACAAGCTAAACAAAACATCAAATAATTTTTATAAAGCTATCACAAAAGAATAAAAGGCAGATGCAGTTGGGTACCACCCTACATCCCAAAAAGAAATGTGGGTAGTTGAGTTCTACCCTTATACAACCTGGATTACAAGAGAATAATTACAATTACAAATGATGAATGTTATGGGGGTCTTCATTCTTCATTCTTCCTTCTTCATTTCTTCATATTCCATTTCTTCATTTAATTTTCTCTATTTCTTCCTTCTTTTTGGATTGATTTGGATATTCTTGCTCCAAAGCCATTACATGGTACATAATACTTGGTCTTATAACCAATGATCATCCTAATCCCTCATACTCATCCTAATCCTAATGCAAAATACATTAAAAGAAGGAAAGTAAATCTAGCTACACTTGCAAAATAAATGTTAGCTAAACACACCATATAACCCAAGCAATTATATGAATAATTTGGACTTAGCACCCCATGCATGGGTAACCAAGCCCAGCTATCTTAACTTGGGTTGCTTAGGGGCTAAGCAACCTACATAGCAAAAAACATTTAAATTTTTATTTAGCGACCCCTTAAGCACAACCCCTGTAGAAAGCATGATTTGGCTAATATCGGCCTAACATCTAGACTACGCACATGCACCTTAACATCCAGTCTACAATAATACATCACAAAACAAGCATACATCAAACCATACACCTCCCTAACATAAATCTATAAATGGTGACTTAGTCTAATGTGCGTGAATTAAAGCTTGTGTGGTATGTATTAACTAAGCTTTACAGTTGTAATTTGCCTAGTGTGTGGGATTTAATTTATAAAGTGGTTGATTTTACTTTAAGTGATTTGATTGATTTAAATATTTTACTAAATGTTTTCTTTCATTTCATATGGTCTACACTTAACAACTAAGTGTTAGAAGAAAAGAGAGGGAACCTCTCTTTCATCCCTACCTTAAGTCACTTCTAAAGCAAGTTAATTAATCAATTTCCTTTAGCGAATAGCATATTATATATTTTAATTAGTCCAAAGTTTAGGTTCACTCTAAATAACCTTATTCAATAATAAAGGCATCTTAAGATTAATTAAAATGAATTACTATAACATAACACATGTTTATTCATTTCTTTCCATCATGAATATCATGCTTATGATTAAATCTTATGCATTCCTATACATGTAATTTATATTTTAGCATACTTGAATGATGAATGCAAAGAAGTGAGTTTGAAATTTAAATATTTCATTTGATTGAATCATGAATGCATGCCTTTTTAATAGAAAGAGGGATTTTTCATCCATTAGCTAGATACACATTCACATGTATAAAAGTTTTAAGTGAGTACATCATTATTCTGCACCAGGGCCGTAAGGTAGAAGACCTACTTAGGGATATTTAAAGCCTCGCAGCCCTGGGGTGTCCAGACTAATATACCACTTTTCTTAGATACATATAGATGTATAAGTATCTACAAGGATAGGAAAAACTCATGCAAAAATTGTATTTGATATATATGAGTTATGAGTCTTATTCATTGGCCACATTACACATACACATGTAGATGAGTTTTAAGTGAGTACAACACCATTGTTCTACACCAGGGGCATAAGGTATAAGACCTACTTAGGGCTACTTAAAGCCTTGTAGCCCCAGGGTGTCTAGACTAATATACCACTTTTCTCAAATACAGGTGAATATATGAAAAGAACCACAAGAAGAACTCATGCAAGAAGTCATATTTGATTTTATTATATGATTTACATATGTGGTATGAAATTCTTCCTAAGTTTTAGCATGAAAATGCTTAGGAATAGATTTAGACAAATGTTATGTGCTTTTTAAATGAACTATACATTTGTAATTCCTATGTGAATACATGTAAGATAAGGAAAGAGAGCTTCATATTGCATATCTTATATTATCAACACATGCAAACCTATAGATATTTGTAATTAACATCACCCATTTATTATAATTGATTTATGAGCTTTTGAAAATAATTTTTGATTTAATAGATAATAGCCACACAATTTAAATTTAAATTAACATGCAATTTGACATAAAAGAAACCATTTCATTTAGTTATTTTAAAAGGAATGAATGCATGATTACACATGGGAAGCAACATTTAACATGATTGGAAAAAAATAAAGGAACATAAGCACATTATCTCATTCATTCCAATTAATTCCTAAGGACAAGCATACTAAATAAAGCCACTTAAAATAAACCAAAGTCCTTTAATGAGGTTTCTTAAATTGATTTGATTTAGGAAATGAAAGAGATTTGCTGATCCTAATCCCATTACTCATGTGTGAGTTAATTTGATTTAATGAAGAAGTATTTAAGTTGATTTTATGGTTTAATTAGGTTAGGGTATGAATTAAGCCAATTAATTAACCCTTACCTACATCACCTTAAGTTAATTTACAAATTAATAATGCGCCAATATGATATGCAACTACATGGAAAGTAAATTTATAATGCTCCTAAGAAATGAAAGGGGCTTAATGCAATTAGCTCTCGATTAATAGTTAATTAAGCTTAAGGGATCTCACTTAACTACTTTTATAGTATTCTCACACATGTGAGCTAATCATAATTTCATTACCTCCCCCTTTGGATTATTGAACACCCAAAGAGCTACCCAAGATTAAATTAGAGGAATATATTCAATTAAATTAATTAAATTTGTTAATTAACTAATTAAACTTTAATTAACCTTAACCAATCAAATTGAGATGGGCTTAGAGAAAGAGAGAAAGAAGGGAGCCTAAGTCTCAATCCCTAAATCCTTTCAATTAGTTGATTAAAGTTGAGGTGTGATTTGGATTTTTAATTAATGTTGTAGAAAGACTTAAAGAAAAGATTGGAAGAGGGAGTCCCAATCCATTTCTCTTGACTTCATCATCATTAACAGAGGTTAATAAGCTTAATTGATTGATTAGTTTACTGTTCATTTGCTTAATTATCACTAATTACAATGAGAAAGTTATTACGGCTTAACCCATTAGTTTCCCTAACTAAGCAACCAATAAAATCCTAGAAAAATAGGGGAGGCAGAGATCACCCCCTTAACATGCATAGAAAGTTTAAGATTAATTGGATGGTTAATTAAGGAGTAATTAGACTAATTACATTTCTAATTAGCATTAATTAAGATAAATCTACTATTCAAAATCAATTAATAATAATTTTCCTGGATTCTACTCTAAAATATCTTTAAAATGAGCCTAAGTTTGTATTTTTTTATTGATTTTTCTAGAATTAGTTATGAATTTAGGAATTTTTAGGACTAAAAACTTGTTAATTAGCCCTAATTAGAGCCTTAATCCCATCAGGCCACATGTCGGCTAACATGGCACACTTTTCATTACGGCGTGCCAAGTGATGACTCGAATGACGATGCACATGGTAACTCCATGGACCATCCGATCTAAGATTTGAAGGATTAATCAGAGGCTCTAAGCATGATTAGATCAGGACCATTCATCCCGATCACGCAAGATGGATAGAACATGATCTATCTCCTCCCTAGCATCGAATAATGGCTACCATCCATCGATTGTTTTTATTTATTTTATTTTAGGGTTTATTTAGATTATGATTAGGTTTTTAGGTTTTTAGGTTTTTAAGGTTTAGGCTTTAATGTTTAGGGTTTATGGTTTAGAGTTTAGGCTTTGTGGTTTAGGGTTTAGGGTTTAGGGTTTAGGGTTGTAAGTTTTAGGGTTTAGGGTTTTGGGTTTACCATTTTAGGGTTTAGGGTTTAGGGTTTACGATTGTAGGTTTATGGTTTAGGATTTAAGGTTCAGGTTTTATTTTAGGGTTTAGGGTTTTTGGTTTTCTTTTTAATAGAGAACAAATTTAGATTCAACATTTCTTCTTTTTGATTTCATCAACACCAAGTTTTCTAAGACATAAGTGATGACATAGATAAAAAATGAGCATGCATAGAGCAAATCAAAACCCTAGATAACTTGAACTATCTCTACTATAAAGACACAGTTCCATAAGTAGCAGATCAAATCTGCCGTTCTTCAGTTTCTCCAGTTCCCATTAGAACCACCCTGGCCTCTCGAGTAGTGAGATCCACCAATATATCATCGATCCCTCCCTTTGTCACAACCACGAATGTAACCTCCGTCTCTCCTCTAGCCTCCATAACCACCAACACCTCCAAATCCCACACCACCACTATGATAATCATAGCCTCCGCCTTCGCGTCCACTGCCAGATCTAAACTGTGCCTGGTTAACGGTGATGTTCCTACCATGAAGGTTTTGCCTATTATTAAGGTTTATGTTTTGGTTTAAGTTTATTTGGTTTTAGGGTTTAGGTTTATTGTTTAATTTATTTAGTTACTTTAGGTTTAGGTTTAAGGTTTGGGGTTTAGGGTTAGGGTTTCGGGTTTTGGCTTTAGTTTGTTTGGGTTTTTATTTTGCTTTAGGGTTTAGGGTTTAGGGTTTTCTTTTTTTAGTTTTTTAGGCTTTTAAGGTTAGTTTAAAATTTAAGGTTTATGGTTAGTTTTGTTTAGGGTTTAGGTTAGTTTTGGGTTTAGGGTTTAGGGTTTAGGGTTTAGGGTTTAGGGTTTTAGGGTTTAGGGTTATTTAAGGTTTAGGGTTTAGGGTATTTTTTTTTGTGAAATTTAGAATTTTATTACCATAAAAGGAAAAAAAGATAATGTCTTTAAAAGGGGTAAAGCTCTAAAATTCTACTGCTCTCAGAGCTACAAGAAACCTAGAGAGCTAAAACCCCATCTAAGTACATTATAAAAAGAAAAGAAAATAATATAGCTAAGAGAAAAGGGCATAGAGTAAGATAAACAAATTTTGAAAATAGTAAAAGGATGAGTTAGTAGCAGTTCATGATTCCTTTGAAAAAGGAAGATAAGCAAGATCCACAACAACATCATTTTAAGCAATGACCCTTTGAACAATTCCAACTTGTAAACAAATCAAAACACTATAAAGACAAAAGTCATACCTAAAATGATAAGGATAAAGAGAGGAAAAGGAGAGGAAAGAGAAGTCTCAAGATTAGTTAGGATCATCTCAAGGGGCAACAATACATAAGAGCATCCAAACTTCATAAATAAGGGTTACAATCATATGTAATGCTACCAACCAAAGAGATGATGTGAGTAACATCAAAGCCATCATAGTTAGCATACCTGATACAAGTAAACATCCAAGGCCAGTAGTCCATAGAGTTCCAGATCCATCACCATTAAATAAAAAAGCAACCGCAAAGAAACAGGCCAAACCACCAAATAAAACCACAATAGACTAATCACAATAACCTAGAGAGGCTAGAACAAATTGTACCAACAACAACCATTAACCAAATTCCCATCCAAGCTCTAAACTAGGGAAAACCAGTACCAGCCATCAGCAAGCACCAGACCAATGCTAATTAATTGAGAAATAGCCAATAAAACCAAGATAGGATCCCTTAAGCCAAAGTCCAAATAATAAGCAGACACCAAGGTAAACCAAGGTGAGCAACCACAAATAACTAAATATCTCAGAAATGAAACCTTCAACTGAAGGAAACATAAGTAGCAGCCAGTGTAAATCACCAAAAGATAAAAAAAAACCACACAAAAGGGGGCCAAAGGCAGCCACCAACCAACAAAAATTAAAAAGTCCAATCCAAAATGATCAACAAAGGTTCAGCCAGCATAGCAAAAGGCTTTAGAAAATTGTTAAGTTTAGGTTTTAGATTAAGTTTCAAGTTTTAGTTTAGGATTTAGGGTTTCTTTTAATAGAGAATAAATTCATATTCAATTTTTCTTTTTTTTTATTTTATCAACCAAGTAACACAACAAGTTTTCTAAGACAAAAGTGGTGACATAGATCAAAAATGAGCACGCATAGAGCAAATCAAAAATCCTAGATAACTATAATTGTATCTACTATAAAGACACAGTTCCATAAGCAGCAGAACAAATCGGTCGATCTTTAGTTTCTCCAATTCCCATTAGAAACCACCTGACCTCTTGAGTAGCTGGATCCACCATAATATCTCCGATCTCTCCCTCCACCACCACCATGACTATAACCTCTGTTGCTCCTCCTGATTCCAGAACCACCCCTACTCAGACCACCACCTTTGTATTCACTAGCACCTCCAGATCCCCCACAACCATTGCGATATCGCTCCTCGCCTCGCCACCATTACTAGACTTTAAGTTAACCATGATGTTCTACCATCAAGGTTCTTGGTTAAGGTTTAGGTTTGGGTTAGTTTAGGTTTATTAGGTTTTGGTTTAATTTAATTTATTTAGTTAATTAAGTTTAGGCTTAAGTGTGGTTTAGGGTTTAGGGTTTAGAGTTAGGGTTTAGGGGTTAGTTAGGTTAGGGTTTAGGGGGGAGTGGAGAGGGAGGGTTTAGGTTTATGCTTAGGAGGTTTAGGTGGTTTGTGGGTTTAGGGTTTATGATTTAGGTTTAGAGTTTAGGGTTTAGTGATTAGGGTTTAGGGTTTTAGGGTTTAGGGTTTAGGGTTTAGCATTGTAAGTAGGTTTTTAGGGTTTAAGGTTTTCTTTAATTATGTAAACCCAAGGTTTAGTTTATTTAGTATATTTAGTTTATTTATTATTTATTTTAGTTAACTTTATTTTTTTCTATTTAGGTTTATTTTGTATTTTTATTTAGTTTAGTTATCTTATTTTAGTTTAGGTTCTTTATTTTAGTTTATATTTTAGGTTTAGGTTTAGGTTTACATTTTAGTTGAGTTTTAATTTTATTTTATTTTTTAGGTTTAGGTTTTATTTTTTATTTTTAGGTTTAGGTTTAGGATTTTATTTAATCTTTTTAGGTTTAAGTTTTAGGATTCATTTTAGGTTTATTTTATGGTTTTATTTTTTAGTTCAGGTTTAGGTTCATTTTTAGTTTATTTTATTTTATTTAGTTTTGGTTTAATTTATTTTAGGTTTAGGTTTATTCTATTTTGTTTATTGTACTTTTATTTTTGCTTTAGGTTTTACTTTAGTTTAGGATTTAGGTTTTATATTTTATTTATTTTTCGGCATTATTTTTAAGTTATTTTTTAGTTATAGGTTTTTATTTTATTTTACTTTAAGTTTATTTTATTTATATTTTAGGTTTAGCTTTCATTTTATTTAGGTTTTTGATTCTAAGGTTTATTTTATTTTTTAGTTTAGTTTTGGATTTTGTCCTTTATTTTAGTTTTTTAATTTTATTTTATGTTTAGTAGTTTAGGTTTAATTTAATTTAATCTTTTATTTTATTTAGGTTTAGGCATTTTATTTATTTTATTTTAGGACTTTTAGTTTAGGTTTAGGTCAGTTTTTAGAGGTTTAGGTGGTTTAGGAGGGTTTAGAGGATTTGAGTAGGTTATAGGTTTATGAGTGGTGGTAGGTTTAGTGTAGGGTTTAGGATTTAGGTTGGGTCAGTTATTAGGTTAGGAGATCAGTTTAAGGTCAAATGAGGGTATTAGGGCCTTTGGTAGGGTTTTTGGGTAGTTGGAGGAGCCAGGTGGGTGCAGTTTGGGTGAGGCCTGAGAGGGCCTGGGTGGATAGAGTGATTAGATAGTAAAGCCATATTTTATTTAGTAGGTTTAGTTTTAGGTTTTGGTAGGGTTTACAAGGATAGTAGGGTGGGTAGCATTTGGGTTTTTTTAAATTAAGCAAACCCAGGTAGGTTTATTTAGTTTATCTTATTATTATTTAGGTTTATTTTTTATTTTTATTTTATATTTATGTTTATTTATTTAGGCTTTTATTTTAGTTTAATTTTAGGTTTAGGGTTAGGTTTATGTTTATTATTTTAGTTTAGTTTATTTTATTTTATTTTATTTTAGTTTTTTTTTATTTTTAGATTTAGGTTTAGATTTTATTTTATTTTTTTAGGTTTAGGTTTTTATATTAGGTTTATTTGTAGGTTTTATGTTTTAGTTTATTTAGGTTTATTTTAGTTTATTTTATTTTATTTATTTAGGTTTAGTTTATTTAGGATTTAGGTTTAGGTTATTTTATTTATTTTAGTTAATTATTTTATTTTTTTATTAATTTATTTTATTTTAGGTTTAGGCTTTTTTTAGTTTAAGGTTTAGGTTTTATTTATTTATTTATTTTTAAGTTTTATTTTTAGGTATAGGTTTTTTACTTTGTTTTTATTTTATTTTACTTTTGGTTTTTTGGGTTTTTATTTTACCTTCAGCTTTCACTTTATTTATGTTTTTATTCTTAGGTTTATTTTCTTTTTAAGTTTAGTTTAGGTTTTTTTATTATTTAAGCTTATTTTTGTTAATTTTTTTAATTTTTAGGTTTAGGCTTAGGTTTTAGTTTAAATTTTTATTTTATTTTATTTTATTATTTTATTTAGGTTTAGGTTTTTTTATATATTTTATTTTTAGCTTTTATTTACTTTAATTTAGGTTTTAAGGTATTTTGGGATTAGGGTTTGGGATTAGAGAGGGATTTAGGGTTTAGGTTATTTTAGGGTGGGGTTTTAAAAAAAAAGCAAACCAATAGTTTTAGGTTTATTTAGTTTATATAGCTACTTTTTATTTATTTTAGTTTATTTTATTTTTTATTTTTATTTAGTTTAGTTTATTTATTTTAATTTTGGTTTTATTTTTTTATTTTTGGTTTAGGTTTATTTTTAGTTGAGTTTTATTTTATTTTATTTTTTAGGTTTTATTTTATATTTTAGGTTTTAGGTTTTATTTTATTTTTTTTAGATTTTGGTGGTTTTATTTTAGGTTTATTTTTACGATTTATTTAGTTAGTTTAGAGTTAGGTTTATTTTAGTTTATTTTATTTTATTTAGCTTAGGTTTAGGTTTAGGTTTAGGTTTCAGTTTTATCTTTTTTAATTTAGTTTATTTTAGTTTTAGTTTTGGTTTATTTTATTTTATTATTTCATTTTAATTTGAGGTTTAGTTTTTTTTTTAGTTTAGGGTTTAGATTTTATTTTTTAATTAATTTTAAGTTTTATTTTTTAGGTTTAGGATTTTATTTTATTTTATTTTATTTTATTTTTGGTTTATTTTTGGTTTATTTTATTTTTATTTTACATTTTGTTTTTATTGTGTTTAAATTTTTAATTCTTGGGTTTATGTTAGGTATACTTTAGGTTTTAATTATTTTTGTTTACTTTATTTTATTTTAGGTTTAAGTATATTTTATTTTGTTTATTTTAGGTTTAGGCCTTTTTCTTTAGTTTAGGGTTTAGGTTTTATTTATTTATTTATCTTTATGTTTTATTTTTAGTTTTAATTTTTAGGTTTATGTTTTTATTTAGTTTTTATTTTATTTTATTTTAGGTTTATTTTATTTTTATTTTATATTTAGGTTCTATTTTAATTAGGTTTTTTTTAGGTTTAATTTATTTTGGTTTTGTTTAGGCTTTTATTTATTTTATTTTATTTATTTTTATTTTATTTAGGTTTAGTTTAGGTTTTATTTTATATTATGTTTAGGTTTTATTTATTTTATTTTAGGTTTATTTAGTAAGTGGGTTTAGTTTAGGTGGTGTCTGGGGGGTGGGGTTTAGGTGTTTAGGTTTAGGTGGGGTTTAGGATGTGGTGGGGGGGAGGTCAGGGTCAGGTTAGTTGGTAGGGTTTAGGATTTAGGGGGGTTTAGGGTAGTGGTTGGGTAGGGTAGGGTAGGCTTGCAGGTTATTTTGGGTTTTATTTTGTTTTTATATATTTTATTTTTTTAAATTAAATATACTAATAAGTTTATGCTTATTTAGTTTATTTTTTATTTATTTTAGTTTATTTTATTTTTATTTTTATTTAGGTTAATTTTTTTATTTATTTTATTTTATTTTTTATTTTAGGTTTATTTATTTTAGTTTAGGTTGTTTATTTTAGTTCATTCTTTAGGTTTAGGTTTTTTTTTTTAGTTTAGTTTTATTTTTATTTTATATTTTATTTTAAGGTTGAATTTTTTATTTTTAGGCTTAGGTTTAAGTTTTTATTTAATTTTTTTAGGTTTAGGTTTAGGTTTTTATTTTAGGTTTATCTTTTTGTTTATGTTTAAGTTTATTTTTAGTTTATTTTATTTTATTTATTTTAGGTTTAAGTTTAGGTTTAGTTTATTTTAAGTTTAGGTTTACCTTTTTTATTTTAGTTTATGTTTAGGTTTATTTTATTTTTATTCTAGTTTATGATTTAGGATTTATTTTTTATTTATTTTTAAGTTTATTTTCTAGGTTTAGGTTTTTATTTAGTTTTTACTTTATTTTATTTTATTTCATTTTACAATAATTTTATTTTAATTTTACTTTTAATATTTATTTTATTTAGGTTTTTTTTTTTGTTTAATTTAGGTTTTTATTTATTTTATTTTAGTTTAGTTTTATTTTATTTTTTATTTTGTTTAGTTTAGTTTTTTCAATTATTTTTATTTTTTAAATTTAGGGTTTATGGTTTAGTGTTGTAAGTTTAGGGTTGCAGGTTTAGGGTTTAGGGTTTAGGGTTAGTTTTAAGGTTTAGGGTTTAGGGATAGGATTTTTTTTTATTTTTTTATATTTTTATTATTTTAAAATTAAATAAAGTTGAAGGTTTAGCTTTATTTAGTTTATTTTTTTTTATTTTAGTTTATTTTATTTCTTTATTTTGATTTTAGTTTAGTTTATTTAATTTAGGGTTATTTATTTTAGTTTAGGTTTTTTAATTTAGTTTATTCTTTAGGTTTAGGTTTACATTTATGTTTGTTTTTTTTATTTAGTTTTTTTAATTTTATTTTTTACGTTTAGGTTTTATTTTTATTTTTATGCTTAGGTTTAGGTTTTTATTTTATTTTCTCAGGTTTAGGTTTTAGGTATTTATTTTAGGTTTATTTTTAGATTCTATTTTTTTAGTTTAGGTTTAGGTTTATTTTTGGTTTATTTTATTTAATTTTTTTTAGGGTTAGGTTCAAGTTTAGTTTATTTAAGTTTAGGTTTAGGTTTTACTTATTATAGTTTAGTTTATTTAAGTTTAGGTTTTGGTTTATTTTATTTTTATTTTAGGTTTAAGTTTTTTTTAGTTTAAGGTTTAGGTTTTATTTTTTAGTTATTTTTAGGTTTTATTTTTTAGTTATTTTTAGGTTTTATTTTTTAAATTTAGGTATTTATTTAGTTTTTATTTTATTGTATTTTAGGTTTATTTCATTTTTATTTAAGTTTTAGTTTTTATTTTATTTATGTTTTATTTTATGGTTTTATTTATTTATTATTTAGTTTATTTTTTTATTTTTTTTATTTTTGGGTTTATTTAGGTTGTTGTAGTTTATGTTTCATTTTATTATTATTATATATTTAGTTTTTTATTTATTTATTTTATTTTTAAGTTTATTTAGTTTAGGTTTTAGGTTTTTTATTTTATGTTTTTAGGTTTTATTTTCTTGTTTAGGTGTAGGTTTATTTTTAGTTTATTTTCTTTTATTTAGTTTAGTTTCTAGGTTTAGTTTATTTTATATAGTTTATTTTATTTTTTATTTTAGGTTTAGGTTTTTTTTAGTCTAGGGTTTAGATTTTATTATTTTTATTTTTTCAGTTTTATTTTAGGTTTAGCTTTTTATTTAGTTTTTAATTTATTTTCTTTGAGGTTTATTATATGTTTATTTTATTTTTATTTTATGTTTAGTTTTTATTTTATTTAGGCTTTTCATTCTTAAGTTTATTTTATTTTTTGTTGTTTAGTTTAGATTATAATTTCTTTTATTTTAATTTATTTTTATTAGTTTCTTTTATTTTATTTTTAGGTTTAGGTTTAGTTTTTTTTATTTATTTTACTTTAGGTTTTATTTAGTTTAGGTTTAGGTTTAAGATTTTTGGTTTTATGGTTTAGGTGTGGTTTTATTTTAGGTTTAGTTTTAGGCTTTAGGTTTAGGGTTAGTATTAGGTTAGTTTAAGCCTAGGGTTTGGGTTTTAGGTTTAGCTCGTTTTTAAGTTTTAGGGTTTTGTGTTTAGGATTTAGGATTTAAGGTTTAGGGTTTAGGGTTTATGGTTTTAGGGTTTAGTTTAGGGGTTAGGTGGTTGGGTTTATTAAGGTTTTTGGTTTAGTTTAGGTTTTAAGATTTTAGGGTTTGTGGATTTAGGGTTTTGGTAGGGGTTTTTTAGGGTTTAGAGTTTTTAAGGTTTAGGGTTTAGGGTTTAAGTTTTACATTTAGGGTTTAGTGTTTTTATTTTTTAATAAAAAATAAATTCAGATTCAACATTTCTTCTTTTTTATGTCACTAACCAACACACTAAATTTTCTAAGACATAAGTGATGACATAGATAGAAAATTAGCACCCATAGAGAAAATCAAAACCTTAGATAGCTAGAACTGTCTCTACTATAAAGACAAAGTTCCATAAGTAGTGAGTGACGGCCGTTTCTAGTTCCCATCAAAACCACCCCAGCCTCTTGAGTAGCAAGATCCACCATCATATCCTTAATCTCTCCCCTCTGCCACCACCACTGTTGTAACCTCTGTCGATACTTGTGCCTCCATAACCACCACTGCTCTGACCACCACCTCCATATCCACCAACACCTCCAGATTGCACACCAGCACTGTGATAAGTGCCTCCTCCGCCTTTTCCTCCACCAATGTTTCTAGACTGAGCTTGGTTGACGATGATGTTCCTGCCGTCAAGGTTATGCCAATTCTTAGGGTTTAGGTTTAGGTTTATTAGGTTTTATGATTTAGGATTATTTTTTAATTTATTTAGCTACTTTAGGTTAGGCTTAGGGTTTAGCATTTAGGGTTTAGGATTTAGGGTTTAGGGTTTAGGGTTTAGGGTTTTTTTTAAAAAAAAATAAGAAAACTGGTAAGTTTAGGTTTATTTAGTTTATTTTTTATTTATTTTAGTTCATTTTATTATTAATTTTTATTTAGGTTTATTTTTAATTTTTATTTAGTTTAGTTCATTTATTTTAGGTTTATTTATTTTAGTTTAGGTTTTTTATTTCAGTTAATATTTTAGATTTATGTTTTTTTTACTTTAGTTTAATTTTTATTTTATTTTTTAGGTTTACAGTTTATTTTTTATTTTTAGGTTTAAGTTTAGGTTTTATTTTATTTTTTTAGTTATAGGTTTTAGGTTTTTATTTTAGGTTTATTTTTAAGTTTTATTTTTTAGTTTAAGTTTAGGTTTATTTTTAGTTTATTTTATTTCAAATAGTTTGTGGTTTAGGTTTAATTTATTTTAGGTTTAGGTTTACATTTTATTTATTTTAGTTTAGTTTATTTTTGTTTAGGTTTGGGTTTATTTTATTTTGTTTATCTTAGGTTTAGGTTTTTTTTAGTTTTCAGTTGATTTTTAATTTTTATTTTATGTTTAGGTTTTATTTTTAGGTTTATCTGTAGATTTAGGTTTTTATTTAGTTTTTATTTTATTTAATTTTAGGTTTACTTTATTTTTATTTTATGTTTAGTTTTTATTTTATTTAGGTTTTTTATTTTATGTTCTTTTATTTTTTAGTTTAGTTTAGATTTTATTTATTTTATTTTAGTATAGTTTCTATTTTATATCATTTTATTTTAGGTTTAGGTTTAGGTTTATTTAGTTTAGGTTTTATTTTTATTTTTTATTTTATTTAGGTTTAAGTTTTTTATTTAATTATTTTTGGTTTTATTTAGTTTAGATTTTTAGATTTTAGTTTAGGGTTTAGGGTTTTGTGGTTTAGGGTGTGGGTGTTTTTTTGAGGATTTAGGGTTTAGGTTAGGGTTTATGGTTTGGGGGTTTAGGGTTTAGGATTTAGTGTTAGGGTTTTTTTTTCTTAAAATTAAGTAAACTGGTAGGTTTTGGTTTATTTAGTTTATTTATTATTTATTTTAGTTTATTTTATTTTTTATTTTTATTTGGGTTTATTTTTATTTTTATTTTTATTTAAGTTTTTAATTTATTTTTAATTTATTTTATTTCATGTTTATTTTTTTAATTTAGGTTTAGTTTTTTATTTTATTCAGGTATTTTATTTTTTAGTTTAGTTTAGGTTTTAATTTATTTTGTTTTTGTTTAGATTTTTTTCTTTATAGGTTTAGGTTTAGGTTTAGGTTTTAGTTTAGGTTTTTATTTCTTTTATTTTTTATTTTATTTTGGTTTAGGTATTTTTATTTATTTTATTTTAGGTTTTATTTTATTTAGGTTTAGGTTTTTAGCTTTTCATGGTTTAAGGTTTAGGTTTTAGGATTAGTTTAGGGTTTAAGGTTTAGGGTTTGGGTTTTATTTAGGGGTAGTTAGGGTTTTGGGTTTGTTTAAGGTTTTGTGGAGTTTATTAGAGTTTAGGGTTTAGGGTTTAGGATTTAGGGTTTATTATTATTTTTTTAATTAAGTAAACCGGTAGGTTTAGGTTTATTTAGTTTATGTAGTTCCTTTTTATTTATTTTAGCTTATTTTATTATTTATTTTTATTTAGGTTTATTTTATTTAGTTTAGTTTATTTATTTTAGGTTGGTTTATTTTAGTTTAGGTTTTTGATTTAGGTTTATTATTTAGTTTAGTTTTAGTTTTATTTTATTTTTTAGGTTTAGGTTTTATTTTATATTTTTAAGTTTAGGTTTAGGTTTTTATTTTATTTTTTTAGGTTTAGGTTTTAGATTTTTACTTTAGGTTTTTTTTAGGTTTTATTTTTTAGTTTAGGTTTAGGTTTATTTTTAGTTTATTTTATATTATTTAGTTTAGCTTTAGGTTTAGGTTTAGGGTTAGTTTATTTTTTGTTTGGGTTTCGATTTTTTTTTTTAGTTTACGTTTAGGGATATGTTATTTTTATATAAGGCTTAAGTTTTATTTTATATTTATTTTTAGATTTTATTTTTAGGTTTAGGTTTTTATTTAGCTTTTAATTTAATTTATTTTAAGTTTATTTTATTTTTATTTTAGGTTTAGTTTTTATTTAATTTAGGTTTTTTATTTTTTTAATTTAATTTAGGTTTTTATTTATTTTATTTTAGATTAGTTTTTATTCTTTTAGTTTAGTTTAGGTTTGGTTTATGTTTAGGCTTTAATTTATGTTTCATTATATTATTATTTTTATTTTAGGTTTATTTATTTATTTTTTAGGTTTTATTTAGTTTAGGGTTTTAGCAATTTAGGGTTTAGGGTTTAGGATTAATTTAGGGTTTAGGGCCTGGGGGTTCAGTTGTAGGAGGTTTAGGGTTTAGGGTTTATGGTTTATGGCTTAAAGTTAGGGTTTTATTTAAATTTTTTTTACTTATTTAGGGTTTAGGGTTAGTTTAGGGTTTATGGTTTTAGGTTTACAGTTTAGGCTTTAGGGTAAGTTTTAAGATTTAGGGTTTAGGGGATTTAGGGTTTATGATTTAGGGTTTTTTTAATTAAGAAAACTGATTGTTTTAGGTTTATTTAGTTTAATTTTTAATTTATTTTCATTTATTTTATTTTTTATTTTTTATTAAGTTTTTATCTTTGTTTAGTCTAGTTTATTTATTTTAGGTTTATTTATTTTAGTACACATTTTTTATTTCAATTTATTTTTAGGTTTAACTTTAAGTTTCTATTTATTTTTAGTTTAGTGTTTTTTTCAATTTAGGTTTTATTTATTATTTTTAGGTGTAGGTTTAGTTTTTTATTTTATTTTTTGATGTTTAGGTTTTAGCTTTTATTTTAGGTTTATTTTTAGGTTTTATTTTTTTAGTTTAGGTTTAGGCTTAGTTTATTTTTGGTTTGGGTTTAGGTTTTATTTATTTTAGTTTAGGTTTATGGATATATTATTTTTGTTTAAGGTTTAGGTTTTATTTTATATTATTTTTAAATTTTTTTAGGTTTAGGTTTTTATTTAGTTTTAAATTTAATTTATTTTAGGTTTATTATATTTTTATTTTAGGTTTAATGTTTATTTTATTTAGGTTTTTTAATTTTTTAATTTAGTTTAGGTTTTTATTTATTTTATTTTAGTTTAGTTTTTATTCTTTTTAGGTTTAGATTTTGGTTTTGGTTTAGGCTTTAATTTATGTTTTCATTATATTATATATTTTTATTTTATTTTAATTTAGGTTCTTTTATTTATTTTATTTTTGGGTTTTATTTAGTATAGGGTTTATCTTTTTAGCATTTTAGGGTTTAGGGTTTAGGGTTATTTTAGGGTTTAGGGTTTAGGGTTTGGAGTTCAGGGTTGTTGGTTTTATGGTTTTGGGTTTAGGGTTTAGGGTTTAGGGTTTCAGGGTTTAAGGTAGGGTTTATGGTTTATGATTTAGGGTTTAAGGTTAGGGTTTTTTTAAATTTTTTAACTTATTTAGGATTTAGGGTTAGTTTAGGGTTTAGGGTTTAAACTTTAGGGTTAGTTTTAGTGGTCCGTGGTGGGTTTAAGGTTTAGGGTTTTTTCAATTAAGAAAATTGATTGGTTTAGGTTTATTTAGTTTATTTTTTATTTATTTTCATTTACTTTATTTTTTATTTTTTTTAGATTAAGTTTTTATATTTTTTAGTTTATTTTATTTATTTTAGGTTTATTTATTTTAGTACACATTTTTTATTTCAATTTATTTTTTAGGTTTAGGTTTAAGTTTCTATTTATTTTTTAGTTTAGTGTTTTTTCAGTTTAGGTTTTATTTTTTTATTTTAGGTGTAGTTTAGGTTTTATTTAAATTTTTAGTTTTAGGTTTTAGGTTTTATTTTAGGTTTTATTTTAGGTTTTCTTTTTAGTTTAGGTTTAGGTTTATTTTAGTTTATTTTATTTTATTTAGTTTAGTTTAGGTTTAGTTTTATTTATGTTTAGGTTTATGTTTTCTTTATTTTAGTTTAGGTTTATGTTTATTTTATTTTGTTTATTTTGTTTAGGTTTTTCTATTTTAGTTTATGATATATGTTTCATTTTTATTTATTTTTGGTTTTATTTTATTTTAGGTTTAGGTTTTATTTAGTTTCTATTTTAAGTTTATTTTAGGTTTATCTTATGTTTAATTTATTTTTTATTTAGGTTTATTTTATTTTTTAGTTTGGTTAAAAAAATTATTTATTTGTTTTTAGTTTAGTTTTTATTTTTTATTTTATTTTAATTTTAAGTTTAGGTTTAGGTTTAGGTTGACATTTAGGTTTTTTGTTTAATTTAATTTTTTTATATTTTATTTAGGTTGTATTTTTATTTATTTTATTTTTAAGTTTTATTTAGTTTAAGTTTAAGTTTTTAAGGTTTAGGGTTTAGGGTTTAGGGTTTTATGTTTTAGGGTTTAGGGTTTAGGGATTAGGGATTAGGGTTTAGTGTTTTATGAATTTTTTTTTTGGGAAACCCCATATAGGGGGAATTTTATTGCCACAAAAAGAGGGTTAGAAGGTCCTTATTAGGGGATAACCTCCAAAACTACTGCTCAAAGAGCTACAATCAGCCTAGAGAGTAAATCCCCTATTTAAGTACAACCAAAAGCAAAATAAAAGAGAAAAAGAAAGCAAAAGATACAAAATGATTAACAAAGATAAGCCAATGGATAGATCTGGGCCAAAGCTCTTCACGATGAGAGAATGCATGGCACTAGGGAGCAAACCTACAAGAGAAAAAGAGAAATGCATATGCAAAATTGTAGAAAGATAAAATTAGAACAGCTTAAAGCACTGACAAAGTGAAAAATTAAAGCAAAGATAAACCGAGAAAAAGAGAAGTGTGTGAGAGAAGGCTGTGCTCAATCACACCAAATTAAGATGTAAATATGAGCATCCAAACTTCAGTGGAAGGGTTCATCACAAGAGCTACTACCAAACCAAAAAGGAGTGAAATCATCACAGCCATCATAGCCTACAAACCTATTGGAAGATAGCAGCCATTTGTTGAAAGTCTTGTTATTTTATTGAAACCTAAACAAAGCCATATACACTAAAGAAAAGGAAATAGCAAAGAGCAGAATAGGAGCGGGGATCCCATGCAGGATAAATATCATCAATATAATCACCATAGCATGAGAATCCCTACACATATGAAAATGAACCATCTTTGCTAGATCCACCTTTTTAATACCAAAGCCAAGAGTATAATTAGGCTAGCATGAAAACCCACCACAAAAAAATAGCAGAAAAGGCCAAGCAGAGGATATAAACAATATACAACCGATTGAAAAGCCTGCTGAAATCCTTCTAAGAAAATCAATTAGCATGTAAATAACACCATCCCAAACATATGGGACATATATGAAAGTTACAGGCCAGGAGTACAACTCAGGAATATTGCCCAGAAAAGGTACCCATTCAAAATAAGCAATGTAGATGTTAACAACCTTCTTGTTAATAATCATTGCAGAAGTTAACAAATAGCAAATGTAAAGCGAAACAACATAACCCAAACCCAAAATACAACAGGAAATGCAAAAGTCTAACAGAATCAAGATGGGAATGCAGTAGCAGATTAGGTGGACCAGAGACACAGGTAATAAGCTGCACCCTACTGCAAACAATGCCAAATAAATACAATCAGAAAGACAACCCTAGTAGCAGCTTGCTGGGCATAAAACCTGATAATCCAGTTCAACCAACAACCATGACAGCAAATAACAGCTAACTAGCCTTAAAACCACTCATTAAGAGTAGATAGTGCATAAGTTAATAACCAAGTAGGTAATAGAATAATCACAGTGATCTACACAAGTCTAACTGAGCCAAGATGGAAAAAATAGCAGTAGATTAAATAGACCACAAACATCAGGTGATAAGCTGCAGCCCAGTCGCAAACAACAAAATAATTAAAAAAATAACCCCAGAAGTAGCCTGCTGGACATAAGACCCGAAAATCCAATAACCAATAAATAAAATAGCAAAACAAATATTGCACCCACCATAAGATAATCCAATAAAAAATAGTGGTACATCATAGGCAAGAAAGGGGTTCAATGGAGAGCCATCATTGAAATCCTTCAAGACAAAGAAAAGCAGGCTAGCAGCTAAGACAACATCATCGTAGACTGAAAGAAAACAAAAGTAATTCCAATCTGCAAAGAAGCAATAATAATATATTCGCTTTCCATATAGGTTGGAGAGCTGAGGTTAGCAAGAACAATCAGAAAAATAACCCCAGAGTAGCCTGCTGGACATAAGACCCAAAAATCCAATAGCCAACAATTAAAGCAGCAAAATAAATATTGAACCCACCATAAGATAATCTAGTAAAAAATAGTGGTACAACATATACATGAAAGGGGTTCAAAGGAGATCCATCATTGAAATCCTTCAAGAAAAAGAAAAGCAGACCAGCAGCTAAGCCAACATCATCAGTAAAAATAGGCTGGAAAAAAATTAAAAGTAATTCCAATCCTGCAAAGAAATAGTAATAATAACATGGGTACTGGAGCTTCCTTACAGTGGAGGTGAGGTTAGAGAGCATAAGAGGGCCTGCTTATTAAGAGAGAAAAGATAGATAAATTAGGGCCTGTCATGAAGCTATACAAAAATATAGCAATTAAATAATGAGATAAAAAAGTCATGAGCCCCAGCACAGATTTCCAGAGAAAGGAAAAGAGACAAAACACAACCTTAATCATAAAATGGAAAATAGATACAGTAAGACCCATAAACAAAATATTGATGGCAAGAAGTCTGTCTTTGTTGATCAGAAAGAAAAGTAGAAAGTAAAACATCTCCCTCCAGTAGATCCGGATGATAAGGGAAAATATCTCCATCCAGTAGGTTAGAAAAATAGGAAACACCTTACCATTAACAGTGGAAACAGCAGAAGCAGTAAGACCCCAAATAAGGTTAGGGTAATTAATCCAGTAGTAGATGCCATAGAGATCACAAAATAACCAGAAAGGGGTATCAGGAAGATGCATCAGCAAAACCCAGAGAAATAACAACACTAAACAGAAGTTGGTCATGCATTTAAATAGGTAATACAACAAACCAAAATAATAGGATGAATTAATTTTTGAGGTAAGGGAGTCCAGTATTGTCCAAATTAACCAAACCATGCAAATGTTTATGTAGTGTAAGTTGATCAAAGAATTTTTATGCCATCTAATCTAGCACCCAGATTAGCAAGGTAATCAACACATGCATTACCTTCATGCCATACATTAATGATTTTAAAATATAGTTGAGAAAGGAGAGCTCTATTCTGCTTTAGAAGGTAGTACAATTCTATAATGCCCACTTTAGTGGAAGTCAAAAGATCAATCAACAACAGGGCATCCACCTCAATCCAAATATTGAGCCAAACTTTTTGAAGGCAAATCTCAATAGCTTTGTAAATTGCCATTAGCTCAGCAAAAAGAACATAGCAAGTATTAAGGGGGTAAGCAAAAGCACATAAGACTTTACCATTAAGGTTTCTGAAAATGCCACCACAGCAAGAAGCATTTTGAGAAACAGAGCCATCAGTGTTAATTTTAATTATATTAGCATGAGGTTTTATCCAATAAACAATCTTATCATCTTTACAGTTAGGTTGATCCAGCAAGTTAAAACCCAGTTTATTGGCCACAAATTTGTAGCCTTTGAATTGATTGTAGTTAATTAAATTGGCATTAAACAAGGCACGGATTTTATTTTTAATTTTAGCAATTATCCTCATATGGTTCATAGGAATCCCACGATGTTTTGCATCAATTTTGTCCATCCATATGAACCAAATAAGAGTGATAGTAGTTATCACTTTAATGTGGCCTTTAATAATTTTTTCAAAATAAACTTTAAGAAGTTGGTATAGAGTTAAGGAGCCATTGAATTTGACAATATTAAAAAGTTCATCATACCAAATCCAAAGTTTGGAAGCAATGGCTCCATTAACAAATACATGATTCACATTCTCAATGTGAAAGTAGTAGTAGCATTTTGAAGGTAAGTAAAAATCTTTACCCCACATCAAAGAGTCAACAGGGATGAAGTTTTTCAAAATATGCCAAGTTAGAATAGAATAAGAAATAGGAATAGTGTTATTCTAAAGTTTAAAAAACACATTGGAGAAATAATGAGCTTCTTTGATATGAATCCAAACATTTTTAAAGTTGAAATCACCATTTTGGGAAAGCTTAAAAAGGATCTGATCATGCTTGCTAGGAATGATAGGAATAATAGTAAGCTTATCTAAAAGATAGAAAGGAATATAGTTAGTAAGCTTACTATTATTCCACTTATTATTCTGCCAGAAAGAGTTCACTTTAATAGCAGTAGTGGATTGGGTAGAAAGTAATTTATCAATGGGCCCACCTCCATTCCAGTTATCTTGCCAAAAGAAAGAGGTTCCAGAGTTAATCCCCCATGAGATTAATGATTCCGCCTCCCATTTGATGGAACAAAGTCTTTTCCATACAGGAGAGTCTCCCACTTTATAAGGGCAAATGAGAGGGTGCTTACCCTGGTAGTATTTTGCAGTCATGAAATTAGCCCAGAGAATATTGTTGCTCCTAAAATTTCACCAAAGTTTATAGGATAAAGCAGTGATAACTTCCCTGATTGGCTTACAGCCAAGCCCACATTCAGCAAGAGTGCCACAACTTTTATACCAAGAGGTCCAATGCATTCTTTTAGTAGAATTGTTAGAACCCTAGAAAAATTTGGTGAGGCATCAATTCGCTAATGGTAGAATTGGTGCAATGGTTTGAATGAGGTATAAAGGCATGGAGTTAAGGGTACTCTTAATCAAAGTAAGCCTACCACCAAATGAGAGTAAATGAAATTCCCAAATAGAAATTTTATTAGAGATTTTTTGATTAACTCATCAAAGAGATGTGAACTTTTCTCGCCTTTAAAAAGTGAAGCACCAAGATATTTAATAGGAAGTTGTTGTTGCTGAAAATTAGTAATTCTCAAGATTTGGTTTATTTTATTACTAGAGATTTTAGAGGAAGGAATGAAATAACTTTTACTTTCGTTAAGAAAGAGACCACTTTCGTTACCAAATTTATTTAAAAGATTCTTAATAGTTTTAATGTGATGAATAGAGGCATTGCAAAATATTATGAAGTCATCAGCAAAGCTAAGATGAGAGACAGGAAGACCACCTTGAGTTCTAAAAAACATGCTAGGATTATTGTTGAAAAGATCATTAAGACACCTTGAAAGATATTCAACAGTAATAATAAAAAGAGAGGAGATAAGGGATCTCCTTGTCTCAATCCATGCATAGAAGGGAAAAAACCTAGGGACTCACCATTCATGATAATGGAGAACCAAACATTGGTAATACAATTTTTAATGAGATGGATAAAAGAGTCAGAAAAAACCAAACAAATGTAGAATTTGGAAGAGAAAATTCTAAGAGAGGTTGTCAAAAGCTTTAGAGATGTCCAATTTGAAAAGGATGTTACCACCTCTACTAAAAGCATCAAGGTGATGAATCAGCTCATGGGCTAGAAGAATGTTGTCAGATATAGCTCTACCTTTAACGAAACCAGTTTGGTTGGGGGAAATAATTTTAGGCAACAACGGACTAATTCTATTGGCAATTAATTTAGCAATGAGTTTATGAAAGAAGGTGCAAAGACTAATAGGTCTGAAATCGCCCCAAGATTCAGGATTATTAATTTTGGGAATGAGAACAATGGAAGTGCTAGAAAAATATCTAGGTAAAGGATTATCATTGAAGAACTCAATGACAACTTCGACAAGGTCAGACTTAATAATAGGCCAACAATGCAAAAAAAATTGAGTCGTGTAGCCATCAGGGCCAACAACAGAATCAGTGTTTTATTTTTATTTTATTTATTACGTTTAGGTCTTATTTTTTATTTTTACATTTAGGTTTAGGTTTCTTTTATCTTTTAGGTTTAGGTTTAGGTATTTATTTTAGGTTTAATTTTAGGTTTAGGTTTATTTTTGGTTTATTTTAGTTTACACTGTTTAGGTTTATGTTTAGGTTTAGTTTATTTTATGATTAGGTTTAGGTTTCATTTATTTTAGTTTAGTTTATTTTAGTTTAGGTTTAGGTTTATTTTATTTCTATTTTAGGATTAGGTTTTATTTTTTTAGTTTAGGGTTTAGGTTTTATTTTTTAGGTTTAGGTATTTATTCAGTTTTTATTTTATTTTATTTTAGTTTTATTTCATTTTAATTTTAGGTTTTTTATATTTTATTTAGGTTTTTTATTTTTTTGTTTAGTTAATTATTTATTTATTTATTTTATTTTAGTTTTTTTTTCATTTTTTATATTATTTCCTTTTTGGGTTTAGGTTTAGGTTTAGGTTGTAGTTCATGTTTTTATTATTATAATTTTTATTTATGTTTAAGTTTTTCTACTTATTTTATTTTCAGGTTTCATTTAGTTTAAGTTTTAGGTTTATTTTAGGTTTTATTTTTTAGTTTAGGTTTAGGTTAATTTTTAGTTTATTTTATTTTATTTAGTTTAGGGTTTATGTTTAGTTTATTTTAGGTTTAGGTTTAGGTTTTATTTATTTTAGTTTAGTTTATTTTTGTTTAAGTTTATTTTTTTGTTTATTTTATTTTTATTTTCGTTCTAATTTTTTTTAGTTGAGGGTTTAGGTTTTAGTTTTTATTTATTTTTAGGATTATTTTTTGGTTTAAGTTTTTATTTAGTTTTTATTCTATTTTATTTTAAGTTTATTTTATTTTTATTTTAAGTTTAGTTTTTATTTTATTTAGGTTTTTTATTCTTAGGTTTATTTTATTTTTTTTAGTTTAGTTTAGTTTAGTTTTTTATTTATTTTATTTTAATTTATTTTTATAATTTACTCTATTTTATTTTTAGGTTTAGGTTTAGGTTTTTTTATTTGTTTTTTTATTTAGTTTAGTTTAGGTTGTAGGTTTTAGATGGATTTAGGGTAGGGTTGTGGGTTTAGTGGGTTTAAAGTTTAGGGTTGGTTTAGGGTTTTAGTGTGGTTTAGGGTGGTGGGGGTTTAGGGTTTTGGGTTTAGTGTTTAGCTTTATGGTTTAGGTTTTTGTGGTTTAAGGTTTAGGGTTTAAAGTTTAGGTGTGTTAACTGGGTTTAAAGGAGGGTTTAGTATTTAGGGTTTTGTAGTGGTGGGGATTTAGTGTTTAGGTTTAGGGTTTAGTTTAGCATTTTGTGGTGGGTTTATGGTTTATATTTTTAGGGTGGTTAGGTTTAGTGGGGGAATTGGGTTTAGGGTTTAGGGTTTTATCGTAAACCCTAAACCCTAAACCCTAAACCCTAAACTTTAAATCCTAAACCCTAAAAAACCTTAAACCTTAAAACACTAAACCCTAAACCCTAAAATCTACAACCCTAAATGATAAACCTCAAACCCTAAACCCTAAACTAACCTTAAACCTTAAACAGACCCTCAACCCTCAACCCTAAACTAACCCTAAACCCTCAGAATGGGAAGAACCTTGATGGCGGGATCACTTTGTCAACTAGGCAATCTAAATCATGCGATGGAGGCGAGTGCGATTATCCATGAGTGGTGGGGGATCTAAAGGTGATGGTGGATATGGAGGTGGTGGTAGAGGTTATAATTGTGGTGGTGGTTGCGGAGGGAGAGATCGGGGATATGATGGCGGATCCTCGAGTGGTGGTTGTTGATGGGAAACTAGAGAAATTGAAGAATGACCGACCTGATCTACTACTTATGGAGTTTTCATTACAATAGAGACGGTTCAAATTATCTAGGGTTTTTGATTTGCTCTATGGGTGCTCATTTTTTTATCTATGTCATCGCTTATGTCTTAGAAAAGTTGGGATGCTACTTGGTTGATGAAATTGAAAAAAATAAATGTTGAATATGAATTTGTTCTCTATTAAAAAACCTTAAATCTTAAACCTTAAACCCTAAACCCTAAATCCTAAACTAAAACATAAACCTAAACCTTAAAACCTAAACCCACAAACCTAAATCTAAACCCTAAAACCCTAAAAAACCCTAAACCCTAAACCCACAAATCTAAACCCTAAACCCCTCTAAATCTAAACCTAAACCTAAACCATAAACCCTAAACCCTAAAACCCTAAACCCTAAACCATAAAACCATAAACCCTAAACCCTAAACCTTAAACTAACCCTAAACCCTAAACCATAAACCTTGAATAAAGTTTTCATTAGGAGTAGACCTGAAGAATGACCTAATCCTAGCATAGTTAAGGTAGCTAAAGAAAATGTCTTCAAGAGACTTTCCTTGACATTAGTGATTTGAATACCCTAAACCCTAACCAAATCATATTATATTACCATATATTATAGTATAATGTAGCATCATCTATATTTGAGCATATATTGATGTGTTTTTTGGATGTTATAAGATGTTTTGAAATGTTTTAGTATATTATGGTATTGTTCCTATAGTCTATATTAATATAAATCATAATAATATTTAATTAATAAATCGATGATGAAATTTGTTAAATTTGAAGTGGGAATTAGGTTGTAGTACCAAAGGTGTGCTAGCCACTGTAGTTTAAAAGTAAGATTTTATGTTCAAAATAAATATTATATGTTGTAGCATAGCATAGCATCATATATCATAATATATTGTTCTGTGCATTTTAAATTCTTTCAGTATGTTACAATCATGCAGTCGAGCCTACACTAGCATTATTTATAAAATGTTGATTTAGACTTTAAAATGGTGGAATTTGGCCAAATTCATAGTAGGTAGAACATGGCATCATAATATATTATTTTAATTTAAAATTTGTAAGTAATACATCTAAAATATATATTTTTTTATTGTTTAGACTAATTTTATGATTTTTATCTTAAAATCCCTTGTGATGTGATATGCAATATAATATAATATATATAATATGTTTGTGTATTATGATATAGGATGCCATAACATAGTGTAGCATCATGCATTATAGCATACTTTTGTGTATTATTACTACTTGTTGTTTAGCATATTTTAGTATCTTATAGTATGATGTAGTAGAGTTTATACTAGTATAATTCATAAAAATACTGATTTATAGGCTAAGATGATGGGATTTGGCCAAATTTAAGGTAAGATTTAAGGAACATCATTGGGGTGTGCTATGGTGTGTCATTTAATCAAAAGAATGGAATTTTGCATCCAAAATAAATGTTCATTTTCAACCAAATTTTATAATTTTTTTGCTTAAAGTGATTCATTTTAAGGTGTAATGTAAGATAATATATTATATGAAAGCATACTAAAATATAATGTACATAACAATATAACTTCACATATATATATATATGAATGTGGTGGTGTGTTACTAAATGTTATTGTATATTTTAGTATGTTTTACTTTTTTTATAATACATTGGGTAAAAACTCACAAAAATATTAATTTGAAGGTTAAGATGGAAGAATTTGGCCAAATTCACCACAAGAAGGAACACCAAAATTATGCTATTTTGTACCATTTCTAATAGAAAAATAACAATTTTACATCAAAATGAACATTATTCATATATTAAGAAAATTTTGTTATTTGTTCCTTTTAAGTGATTCTAATGAGGTGTAATGTTAGATAATATATTATATTATAGCAAATTATAATATAACATCATATATTATAATATAATATAGTGTTTTATTAGACACTATAATATGTTTAGCATGATATTGTATAGTTAGTTTGTGATTGCACCATCATAAATCATAAAATGTTGATTACAATGTTAAGATGATGTAATTTGAAGAAATATATTATTAGGCTTTTGGTTGAAGTATTAAAGGTGTACATAAGAGAAGAAATAAGATTTGATGAGAATTTCATGTCAAGGACATGGAGGGAGCTCCGCTAGGGGATCACTAATACATTACACATGACATGTGAGGGATTTATGTTGAGGGGATAGAAGAAAAAAATCTATTGGGGATAATTTGGGTTTGATTTGATTATATGATTTAAGGACAGAAGATCTGCTAGGGATAAGAATTTATAATCCACTGGGGATTAAGATCAAATCAACTTTAATTTATTTTGTTTTAATTGATGTGGAGGCATATCTACTAGAGATATGGGCACGAGTCCACTTGGGATGGGTATATGAACCTTCCACTAAGAAGCAAGTTTATCGGGGATTAGGATTTGAGTTTGGTTTCATAGATTTATTAGGGGATGTATCTGTTGGGGATAAGAGTTTGGTTGGATTTCTTTGATTTAGACTATACTGGGGGAGTTGGTTTAATTTTGTTCCACTAGGGACATTGGTTTGGAATTTGATTTGTTTGCTTGACTTGTTTATATATGATTTGGGGCTCCATTGGGGAGAAGGGTGTGATTTAACTCCACTGGGGAAAATTAGATTGGGTTTAATTTAATTTGAGTTAATATATGGACCTTGTGTGCGATGACCCAGAAGGTATATTAGCCTTGACCTACCTCAGGTTTACAAATCCAAATGGATAGTCTACCGGCTGTGGGGTAGAGCAAGCCAACCTAATGGGTTGCCTTTCAGTGTGCACTGGTTATGCTAAAAAGAAAGCATAGCAAACTTACATTTTCCAAACTGAGGAACAACATTTGGGTTGACCTGTTGGATGCACAATTAATCAACGACCTGGGGTGACTCTTGAGTGAATGTCACTGGGACTTATGTCAACTCAAAACTAGTAAGATTAATTTTATCTTTATTTCATGTGATTTGATATGGTTTGTTTGGTTTAGTTTGATTTTGATTTGAGGGCATATCTGCTAGGGATGTGAACTCAGTCAAATTTGATAGATTTAATTTATGGACCATTTTGATGTGCGATGGACCCACTGAGATGGGGCTATATCGGACTTATCATATCTTAAATTTACAAATCCAAAGGGATAGTCTACTGGCCATGGGGTAGAGCTAAAGGGTTGCCTTTAGGTGTCTTGATGACTGTACAAGGCATAGCAGACTTACATTTTCTAAAGAAAGGAACAACTGCTAGGGTGACCTATTAGTAGCACAACAAATCAAACCTGACTTCCACAAGTGAATATATTTTTTTATATATTTGTGTGGACCCTATTGGTGTGCGATGGACCACACCGAGAAGGGGCTATGTCGGCCTTGACTTGTCTCATTTCTGGACCAAGGAGAATGCACACATCCACGATGGATTCTCCAACCATAGGGTTATTCTTGGGAAAGAGGAACTATCAATCCGATAGTAACTGGTAATGTCTAAATGGGTCACAAAGGATGTGATCCAAATATAGTGCCCATAGGGGAGATGTTGCTAGAGTTATCACGAGCCAGAAAGAAAGCCTAGGTGTCTAGTGGCCAACTCAACTAGAAAGCAAAGTAGACTTACATCTACCATGTGTGGTGTATCCTAAGGTGCGAGAACCAACAAACCTAAACTATATCCATCAGAATTACTAGTGTATCCATCAGCATAGTGAGAACCAACCAACCTAAGGTGTCATTAGTGTGCAACAATTAATCCGAAAAGAAAGCGTGTAGGCTTACAACTTTCCAAGCGGAACTAATCTTGGGATAGTCATCATTGGGAGATAGATGCTATCGACCTAGAGAGACTACTAAGAGAAGCCCAGGAAGGGCGGACCCAAACTTGAAGCAATCATGAGGGAAGGAGCTAGGGACTTATCCTAAACCTCAATATACTCACCCAGGTTTATATGAAGGCTAATCCAAGATGAAAGCATAGTAGACTCACATCTTCTTAAATGAAGCCAACATGAGGTAGCTTACCGGCCATGCGGTAAGGCCTACCAAACTAATAAGGCACTTGTCGGTGTTTAATGGCCAAGTAAAGAAGGAAAGCATAGTAGACTTACATCCTCCAAAGCAAGAAGACCACTAGGTGACACACTTAGTAGCACGTTAGCGACCTAGAGACTACGAGTGAGTGCTTTGTTATCTCAACTTAGAGTAGCCGAGGCAAAATATGTGTTTTATTTATTTATATATTTTATTATTGTGGTTTGTGTTTGTGTTATGTCGATGAATGATATGATCTTGGTTCTTTTCAACTACCTAAACACATTATGGAGGATTCACAAATAAGAATACTTTCAATATCTAGAGATTGAATTCAAAATGGAATTTTCATTAATGATAATTATTTTCAAACATGATTTATAATATTTATTTAAGTAGAGCCCATTGATTGGATGCATTGGGCTCTCTTTATGATTAATAAGCGATAAGATCCTCCTTGGTAGGCCTTTTCTATGGCAAAAGGGCCTTCCCAAGTGGGTTCAAACTTTCCTCCCATCTTATGACAACAATCGATCTCCTAGAACTAAAATAAGCTCTCTTACTTGAGGATGAACAACTTATTGTGAGCTTGAATCATTTTATTTGTACAACTTGAGGTTTTGGCATGCCGTGGCATCTCTCCTCCAAACCTTGAGCTCTTCTAACTACAACTTGGCATTACGATTGTGATCTTGCTAACCATAGCTATCCTTAGTGATGGGAGTTTAACTTCTAATGGTAGAATGGCTTACCCATATACTAAGGAGAAAGAAGAGTTGGAGTTCTATATATGGCACAGTAGGCCCATAAGGCTTCAACTAACATCTCAAGCCACTACTGCTTATTATTGTCGAGTGTCTTCTTTAATATTTGGATGAGAGTTTTGTTGAAGGATTCTGCTAAGCCATTTTTCCTCGAGTAGTTGATGGTAGAATATCTACAATCTAAGCTATGTCTTCGGGAAAAGTTTTTGATCTCAATGCTCTTGAATGTAGTACCATTATTTGATATAATTCATCGAGGAACTCTGAACTTATATATGATATGGTTTCTAAAAAATTGGAGTACATACTGAGTTGTGACCTCTCTAAATAGAATCACCTTCGCCCATTTGGAAAAGTAGTCAGTAGAAGCTAAGATGAACATATGACCCTTGGAAGAAGATTGAACAGTCGGACCCACTATGTTGGTACCCCAACACTCGAATGGCCTTCATGCCAATGTAGGATGTAGAATGTTGGGTGGTTGGTGTAGGACACACCATGTATTTGACATTGGTGGCATGCTTAGTATCCATGCAATCTTTGATCATCGACGTAGTAGTATCCTAGTCTCTTGATCTTGGCTTTCATCTTGAGATTGGTTGGCTCCACATAATCACAGTGTATCGATGATCTTATGGGCTTATGCTTGTCTAAATAATGTAACCACATATGATTGAAAGTTCGCACAGACACCATCCACAAGAATAGGAAAGTGCTCTAGCTTAATCGATGGGCTTGAGACTTCTCTTGAGGTAGTTTGCCTTTATTTAGGTAATCCATGAATGGTTTGCTCCAATCTAACTCCTCATCCTTCTTGGAATGGCAACCTCTTCAAGAGTACTTTTGATGAGTTCAATACCAATAAAAGATAAGACTTGTCTATTTTTGACATTTATTGATATGGATTCATCCTCAGATCATGCCAACTCCTTGGCAAGCTTGGCTAAAGCATACACTATGATGTTCTCTCCTCGAGGAATCTTATAAATGGTAACCTCTAGGATTTAGGCCAACAACTCCATGGTGTACTTATGGTAGTGATGGAGCTTGGGCTTTATAACCTTATAGGACCTAGCAATTTGATTGATAACTAGTTGAGAATCCTCAAAGATGTTGATGTTGGATGCTTAGAGTAACTAACTCTAGACCAAATGAGCCTCATATTCATTATTGGTGCAAGGATTGGAGATGATATGAGAATCTCATCACATCATATCCCAGAGTTAAGAGAAATATTCCTACCCATACCTTTCTTGGAATAGTAGATTGTGGCTCTTCTCCTCTTTGAGAGGAAGTCACACCATCAAAGTATATCTCTCAATGGTGAATGCTAGTATCCCCTAAGTTCATGATTTGGTCATTGGGGAGATCATCACTAAGCATAGAGTTAGTAGGAAGTGGGTGTGCTACTAAGAAATCTACTAGCGCTTATCCTTTAACCGCATAGAAGGGTATGAAGGTAATGTCAAACTGCAAAAGGATCATGGACCACCGTCACAATCACGGATATCATCGACCATTTCATGAGATACTATAATGGATTGATCTAGAGATTAAGTTCACCTTATGAGGAAGCATGTAGTGTAGCTTTTGGGATGCAAAGGTTAAAACTAGGCAATGCTTCTCAATGGGTGGATAATTAGCCTAGGGATTAGATGATGGTGAGGTAGTAGAGTGTGTTTTCCTTCCCTTCATCATTGGCTTGGGCCAACAAAGCACCAAGGGAGTCATCTAATATAGCAGTGTAAAGTATGAGCGGCTTGCCCAGGATAGGGGCTGCTAGAATCATGTCTTAGGTAATGTTTGATCTTTGAAGGCATGCTCACACTTATCATCCCACTTGAACTTGGCATCCTTTTGATAAGTGCAGAATGTACATCTTCGATAGGTTGGATATAAAGCATAGAATACACCAACCACTTTTGGAATGATGTGAGTTGAGTTAAACTTTTTTGGGGTGGAATTTATAATATCGACTTGATCTTCTCGGATTGATTTTGATTCCACGGTGTGACAACAAACCCAAGAATTTCCTTGAAGGTGCTCGAATGCACACTTTAGGGGGTTCATTTTGAGGTTAAATTATCTTAACTGTTCAAAAACTATTCTCAATTCAAAGAGATGGTCTTCCTTTTCTCTACTTTTCTCCATGAGATCATCGACATAGCACTTGACTTGATGATGAATAACTTCGAAGATTGAGTCATAGCTTCGTTGTATGTAGTACATTTTATGGCTAAAAGGCATGACCTTATAATAATAGATTCGATTAGGGTTCTAAAGTAGTGTTTCTTTTATCTTGAGCCATCTTTATTTGGTTATATCTAGATGAGCCATCCATGAAAGAAAGGCATGAGATGAGGCAATGTCCACCATCACTCAGGATTGGTGGAAATTCATCTTTAGGACATGTCTTATTTAAATCCCTAAAATTGATGCATATGTGAATTTGGCCATTCTTTTTCTTAACGGGATGATCTTTGGCTAACGGTAGGGTATTTTTCTTCCATGAAGCCATCGATCATTTCTTGACTTCATAAATGACTTATTTTTATGTCTAATCGCATCTAGGAGCTTGCTTGATAGGGTTAGTAGTAAGCTCTATTGCTAGTTTATGGATTGCTTGTTAGGAGCAATCTAGCATCTCTTCATAACTCCATGCAAGTCCTTAAACTCAACCAATAGCCTAACTAAGTCATTGGTTTCAATTTCATTCAATAAAGAATTGATGTATGTTGGGCATGGATCATCTTCAGCTCTTAAGTTGATTTCCTTGAGCTCATCAATTGTTGAATTGATCTCTTCTTCGAACTCTTGTGGTACATCTTTGACTTCAAAATAATTTGGATCATCTAAAGTTTCTAAGCACAGCTTCTCATTTGAGCTAATATGATTTGAAAAGAACCTATCAGATTCCAAATGATTGGTGATGACTAGCGTAATCATCATCATCATTGGTCTTGTACCAAATCCTAGTCTAGTCTTGATTAAGAGCTTTTGCATTTTATTCTTCCATATTCTTTTGAAGTAGTCGACACATTGCTTTGACCAAGTATGTGGGATTAACCCTTTCTTTGCTAAATTATGAACACAAGGCAAGTACCAATCAAAAGGTAATTCTATTAAATCTTTATATGAATCATCCTCAAGTTCTACATCAACTTCTTGACTTGAGGATGATGCTCCCAAGAACCTCGAGTCTTCACACTTGTGGATGACTTAGGGGCTTCCTTAGGTACCAAACCCTCGACTTTTTGAGAGGAAACTAGGGTTAGAGCTAAGGTTCCCAACTGATGCCTAACTGTTTCACATATAGACTTGGATACACTTATGCTTTGCTTTGGAGCCTGATCTTCTTCACTATCTGACTTAAGTGTCACCCCCAAGAGAATCTACTACTGAGAAGCTCTGGCTGGTGTACTAACCATATAAGAATCTACTTTTGAACTAGATTCTATGTCTATATGGATAGTAGGTGTACTCCTAGTAAATTGGACATATCTTCTATTGGGTGGCCGATAAAGGAGTTTTTCCAGGGCTACCTCTGACGGCCTCTTCCTCACTGGAGGTGGAGTCATCTACCTATATGTTCAAATGGAGTAAAAAATTGTGGGTGTGATCTAATGTCGTGCTCCACTTCCTCCTCCAAGTATATTTCAGATCCCTTTTATTTTTTTTCATTTTCTCTTTTCTTTTCTTTCTCTTTTTCTCTTTCCTTTC
The DNA here is from genome assembly GCA_021442155.1 of Cymbidium sinense. NCBI lineage: Eukaryota > Viridiplantae > Streptophyta > Magnoliopsida > Asparagales > Orchidaceae > Cymbidium > Cymbidium sinense. Next base: position 127,134,052 of record CM038214.1, read on the forward strand.
CTTTTTCTTTTTCTTTTTCTTTTATTTTTAAACTTTGGCCAAGTTCGAGAATAGACTTGTTGATTTTGAGGGAGGTAGTAAGCAACATCCTAATATATGTTGACCTCCTAAACTAAAAATGGCTTGAGACCTCCTTTGACATAGTAGATGATCCCACCTCTCACAAACTTCATACACTGATGTAGAGAGGATGGATCTATGTTGTTCTCATGTATCCATGTTCTCCCAAGCAAAGTGTTGAAAGGTGTATCCAAGACTATAATGTGAAACTTGGCTTTGGTCTTCTAATCATCTATCTCTAAGGATAACACTATGGAGCCTAAGGCCTGTTGACCTCACTTTTGGAGTGTGGATTCAATCTTCCCATCTTAGACTTAGGAGTCTTCTAGACACTAAGACTTCCCAGTCATAAGACACTTAACAATTAGGTAAACACTTAACCTAAGCCTAGACTTAGAAGGTTAACCATAGGATTAGGTTATGCCTTAGGGATTAAGATAATCCACCCACTCAAAAATCCAATCCATGTTCACCTTCTCAAACTAAACCTCAAGTTCAATTCAAACATCAAATTCAAATCCAAATCCAAACCCAAATTCCAAAATTCAAAACCAAATGATTGAAGCCATGATCAAATCCAAACTTGAAACCCTTCCTAAGCCATATGACCTATCCATGGACTTAGCCAAATCTTAATCCAAATCAATCCAAAATCAATTGATTTTCTCATAATCAATTTATATCTTCAATCATCTTCTAAATATAAATCAAATCTACATTCAAATGATCAAAACTAAATCAAACTAAATCAAATTAATCAAAACCCTTCCTAAGCCATATGACCTATCCATGGATTTAGCCAAATCTTAATCAAATCAAGTCAAACTCAATTGATTTTCTCACAAATCAATCATATTTTCAATCATCTTCAAAATTTAAATAAAATATACATTTAAATCATCAAAACTAAATCAAACTAAATCAAAATCCAAACTAAGCCACATGACCCAACTCCTTTGGACTTAGCCAAATTCCTTCATTCCAAAACCCAAATTCAATTGATTTTCTCATGAATCAATCATGCCTTCAATCATATTCACAAATATAAATAAAATATACAATCATCAAGCCAAACCAAAATCAACCCAAGTCAAACCAACTTAACCCTTTTGACTTGAAATGTTCAAATGAACCAAAAAATTTCCAAACATTGCAATTGAATTTATATATCAATCCCAAATCCATATATAAACTCAACTAAATCAAACTCAATCAAAATCAAGCCAACTAAACCAATTGGTCCACTTGACCCAAAGTGGCCAATTTGACCTATTTGAGCCAAGTTCTAATTCCCCAAATTGGATTGAACCAAGCCCATCAAAACCTCCATCATAATTGTTGATCACCTAGGTTGATCAATTGTATACAAATTTGGACCAAGTCAACTTGGTATTTGACCAAGTCAAACCATATGAACCCAAACTAGCCAAATTATAACTAAGCCAAATCCGAAACCAATGATTCATACCAAATCAAAATCAATATTTGATTATGACTTGACCTTTTGATTGAGTCAAAACCCAATTGGTCCTCTTGACCCAAGTTGACCCAAATTGACCTAAAAGACTAAATTGGGTCAAATCAAAATATAAACCAAATTGATTACAATGGCTCAAGTTCATTCCAAATTGATTGTTGAACTTGACCAAAGCCATGATTGGACCCAATTGAACCAATTGACCAACTTAGCCCAAATTGACCTAAAGGTTCAAGTTGGCCTAAATCAAAACAAATACAAATTAATTGAAACCAAAGCTACAATCATATTCAATTGGTCAACTAAACCCAAAAACCCAAAGCCAATTTGGCCAATTTGGTCAAATTGGTCAACTTAATCCATTTGACCCAAATGAATTCAAATGAGCCAAAATCAAATCTAAGCCAAACTAAACCAAACCAATTGAACCAAAACATCTCAAATGATCATATGAACTTAACAACCCTTGGTTTGACCTAATTTGACCAATTGGTCAACTTGAAACCTAATTTGACCTAAATGGGTCAAATTGAAACTAACCAAATCAACTCCAATTGACTTGAAATTTGGGCTAACCCACTTTTGGCTCATTTCAAATCAAATCAAATCAAAGCCAAATGATCATTCTACCTTTGGGTCAAGGGCATCACATGAGACAAATCACCCAAGTAAGTGGTCATTTCCATTCTTGGCCACTTGGTATACTCTCCCAATGGTCCACTTAGGCACCTAAGGCACTACGACCCAAGGGGTGGTTGTCGATTACTCATGGGAGGTGAAATCAGCTCACCTTCCCCATTAGAACATTACAAACCCATAGGAAACCCATGATTTTTCTTTGGCAGCCACGTCCACACCTTAAACCAACCAAGTTGAGCCAACTCACCTCCTCCCTGCCACACATTACTCCGAGATGGTTAGATGGCCATTAGAAGCCAAACTCAATCCCACCGTCTGATCAAGATGAAGGGGGGAATATACCTCCTCGTTTCCACTCAAACACTCATAAAAATTAATCTTTAGAGCCCTAGCTACCCAAGATAAGACACTAGAGACATTTCCTAAGCTCCCAAGCTCATTCCTCGATCAAAAAATGCCATTCTCATCCCAATAGGACACTCCCATTTCAACATAACTTCCCATTTCTCCATCAAACTCAAATTAACTTTGCACACCTTCCTAGGCCTGAAGTAAGAGCGAATCATCTCCCAAGCTTCCAGCACGGAGGTGTGACTTGATCAAAGCCCAACTCCAAATCATGTTTGTGGCCTTCCAAGTAAATAATGAGGAATTGATCAATTCTTTGGCTTCATCTCACTAGATGAAGCTTCTTCAATTGTTTGAGCCAGCTAGTCTTGAGCTTGATGAGGTATGCTTCCAAAATAATCTTAGGCAAAATGGGTTGGAGCTTTTTTAAAAAACTTGCTTCATGATCTTGACCGTTGGATCCCCTCGATTATGTTGTGAAGGTGTGGATCCTTTTGGAGTTGATCGAGCTTGGTAGCTTCGGATCAAAGCAATGATGGAAGAACTCCATTCTCCCTCACTAGCGTGATGTTAAATCATACACCATCCATTCTGCGTGATCAAAATGGACGATTATGATTAGATATGCTAGATTGATCTGAATTAATCCTATTATGTTGTGGGATTAATCATAGCCATCTGATCTTAAATCTAACGACGGAGGAGAAAGCATGTCTACCGCTGCCACGTAGGCACTGAGTCAGATAAGTATTAAGTAGCTAATCTCATTGTGCCATGTGGAAAGCATGTTTCATCGATTACCACATGGAGCCAAGTATTAGGCTTTAATTCTTAATTAATCATTTTAATGGCTAAAACTTCAAAATCATTAAAAATCATAGATAAATAAAACAAATGCAAATAAATACTTATTTTAAAGGTATTTTAGAGGAGAATTAATTAAAATTTATCTTAACTAATTTTGAATAGTAATTAAGGTTTAATTACAAAATTAATTAGCTTAATTACTCCTTAATTACTTGGGAAATTAATCCCAAATTTTGTGGGTTAATTTAATGGGATGACCTCTACCTCCCATGATTTTCTTGGGATTTATTTGATCATTTAGGAAAATTGACTAATTAAACCTTAACTACTCTTTTAAATAATTAATGATTAATTAATCCCATGAAGAGTAACAAATTGGTTAATTAAGTTTATTAATCATTGTTCAATAGTAAGTGAACTAAGGAATAGGGTTGGGACCCCTTTCCTTAAGTTCATTTCACCCTTTTTTAAAATGAAATTAATTAATATTTAACTAATTAATTAAATCACTTAATAAAATTGAAATCATAATCACATTTGACCTTAATTAATTAAATTAGGGGGTAGATCTTTTGGTGTTTAATAACCTAAAAGAGTTTAATGAAATTATGGTTAGTCCACATGTGTGGAAAACCATAAAGTAATTAATTAAGTCCCTTAATCTAATTAACTATTAATCATGAGCCAATTGCATTAGGCCCCTTTTATATCCTAGGATCATTGCAAGTTTATTCTCCAAGCATGTCATGTTGGCTCATAATTATTTAGTTAATTACTATAAGGTGACATAGGTAATGGTTATTAATTTATATTCAACTTAATTAACCAATAAAATCAACTTAATTATATTTCCTTAACTTAAATCAAATCACTAATGTGGGAATGAGTTTAAAACAACAAGTGATGATTTCTCTTCGGCTCTTTAAATTAAATCAAATCTAAAACTTAATTGATAAAGAAGCTTTGGTTTGCTTTAAATAATCTTATTTGATTTGATTTCCCTTAAGAACTAGTTTGGTTGAATTAATCACATGCTTATATTTGATTGTCCTCTTTCCAATCATGTTGAATTTGGTATGTCATTTGAATTCATGCATCCATATTTTTAAAATAAAGTATAAAATGGATTTCTTTTATGTAAGCTTGCATGTGTTGATTTAATTTAATATATGTGTGGCTATTATCACTATTAAATCCAAATGTATTTTTCAAATGCTTATAAATGAATAATAATATGTGTTATGATGATAGTTATAAATACATAAGAAATGCATGTGGTTATAGCTTAAGTGTATGAATGTTGAGTTCTCTTTCCTCTATTCATGTGTTGATTTATATAAGATTGAATGGCAATGGGTATATAGTCTGGACATCCGGGAACATGAGGCTTTAGCTAGCCCCAAGGAGGTCATTTGATTACCTCACTTTTCTGGTTTAACAATGGCACGTACCCATTTGATTTCATTCTTATGTATTTCAACATTAGAATTTGGATAAAGCTTTAATTCATATATATAAATGATTCAATCAAAAAATATAGAATCTTTGCATGGTTTTCTTTCCCTCATTTTTGCATACATCCATGTGTGTCCAAGAAAAACATAGTCTGGACTTCTCGAGAATATGAGGCTTTAGTTAGCCCCAAGGAAGTCATTTTATTATCTTACTTTCTTGATTTAACTGTGACACGTACTTGTCTATATCTTTGTACATGTATATGTATATGTGATTAGTGAATGAAAATCCCATTTTACATTAGAATTGCATGCATTCATAATTAGCTAAGTGGTTGAATTAATTAGCCATATTATTTGGAGCTTACTTCCTATGTTCATGTATACAAATTTATATATGTTTGAATGCAAATGGGTATATAGTCTAGACATCCTGAGAATATGAAGCTTTAGCTAGCTCCAAGGAGGTCATTTAATTACCTCACTTTCTGGTTTAACAATGGAACATGCTATTTAATTTCATTCTTATGTCCTTTTTTATAAATTTGGATAAAGTTTTAAATTAAAATGTTTAAATAATTCAATCAAATAAAATATAAATTCTAAACATACACATACATTCATCATTTAAGTGTGCTAAAATATGTTGCATGTATAGATACACTTAAGATTAAATCATATGCATGTTACATGTGATGGAAAAAATGATTTAATATATGTCATGTGGTAGTAATTCAATTAAATTAATCATAAGATGCCTTTCATTTTGAATAGGATTATTTAAAGTGAACCTAAACTTAGCATTAATTAAATCATTTAATAAGCCATTCACTAAAGAGAACTAAATCAAATTAATATACTTTAGAAAGTGACTTAAGGTAGGGATGAAAGAGGGAAATCCTCTTTTCCTCTCTTTATAACATTTAGTTGCTATGTGTAATAAAATGAAACAAAATAAAACACAAATTAAAATTCTCAAATCAATTAAACTACTTCAAGTGAAATCAACCTTTCATGTTAAATTAAATCCTTCTACACTTAGATAATACAACTAATACTAATGAGACTTACCACACAAGCTTTAATACACAAATTAGAATTAAGTCAGCACATCTAGCTCTAAGTTAGGACAATGTATGGTGTGATGTATGTTTTGTTTTATGATGTATTATTTTTGATTGAATTTAGGGTGCATGCTTCATAGACTAGATGATAGGCCAATATTAGCCTAATCATGTTTTCTACAGGGGATTATGCTTAAGGGATGCTTAAAAATAAATGTTAATGCTCTTTTTGCTGGTTGCTTAAATACTTAAGAATAATTCAAGTTAGGATAGGTGGGCATAGTTACCCATGTGTAGATGATTAAGACTAATATTATAAATAAGTAAAGCTGGGTTGAATTTTGCAAATTTTTGTAGTTGAAGGTATGAATTTTTGAAGAATCTTTTGCATAGAAGCTATAGGTTACTCTTGCTTATGCTTTTTTAGAAATTTTAAACTTTTTCAAATGGATGTCAAGTGCATTTTTGAATGGATTTGTTAACCAAGATGTATTTGTAGAGCAACCACCTGGATTTGAGAGCCTTGATTGTCCAAATCATGTGTATAAATTAAAGAAAGCCTTATATGGCTTAAAATAGGCTCCTTGTGCTTAGTTTGATGGGTTAAGTAACTTTTTGATAAATCATGGATTTATAAAGGTTAGAGTAGATACCACCTTATTTCTTAAGAGCATAGATGATGATTTGATTATGGTACAGGGTATGTAGATGATATATTGTTTGGAAGTACAAATGAATCTTTGTGCCATGAGTTTTCATCTTTGATGTCTAAAGAGTTTGAAATGAGTATGATGGGAGAACTTAGTTTTTTCTTAGGTCTTCAAGTGAAGCAATAAGAAAATGGCACATTCATCTATCAAACTAAGTACACAAATAAATTGCTCGAGAGGTTTGACATGAATAGATTTAAATCTAGTAGAACTCCTATGAGCCCATCTACAAAGTTAGATTTAGATGAATTAGGAAAATCTGTTGATCAAAAACTTTATAGGAGTATGATAGGTTCACTTTTATACCTTGCTGCTAGTAGGCCTGATATTATGTTTGTTGTTTATTTGTGTGCTCATTTTTAGGCCAACCCAAAAGAATCTAATTTAATAGCAATCAAGCATATCTTTCGATATTTGATAGGCACTACTAGGTTAGGTTTATGGTATCCTAAAAATTCTTTATCATGTGATTTGGTTGCTTATTCTGATGCTGATTTTATGGGATCCAAAGTAGATATAAAAAGCACATCAGGCACATGTCATTTTTTAGGATGATTACTTGTGTCTTGGTCATCTAGGAAATAAAATTTTGTAGCATTATCCACTGCTGAGGCTGAGTACATAGCTACCGGTAGTTGTGTTACTCAGGTCCTTTGGTTAAAGCAACAATTAGAAAATTTTGGTATTAAGTAAAATCAAATTCTAGTTTAGTGTGAAAATACTAGTGCTATTAGTTTAACTAAAAATCCTATCCAACACTCACGAACCAAGCATATAGAAATTAGACATCATTTTATTAGGGATCATGTTTCAAAAAGTGATGTTGATATTAATTTCATTAGTACCGATTTACAAATTTCAGATATTTTTACAAAACCATTACTAGAAGAACGTTTTTGTACTCTAAGATGCATGCTTGCAATGTTAGATCCTAATAATTAAAATTATATGTAGTTTGTTCTCACTTTTTGATGTTGTCAAATGGGAGAGAAGAGTAAAATGTTGGTTAGTATTAAGTCTATTTTATGGCTACATTTAGGGGGAGCAATATTATTCATCTCTTGTGCATAAATTTTTTTTTAGAACAGCATTTTTTTCAAAAACTATGATGAAAGGTCAATTTTCACCTTCACCAAAATCAATACCCAACATTAGTTTGTCATCATCAAAAAGGGGGAGATTGTTGGCTTAATGAGCCTTATGTTCAATATGATCAATTTTGATGATAATAAATGAATGTTTGGATGTTCTAATGAATATTTTTATGTGTTTCAAACATATCAATTGCTAAGTACATGTTCTACACATTTCACAATATATTTGAGGAAATTACAAGAGTAGATAAATAAAAGATAGATCAAATGGAAAATGTGAAGCTCAAGATATAATATTTTAGGTTATATGCATTTATAACTATCTTAGAAATTCATTGGCATAAATTAATTTGCTCATAACTTAACATATTATTTCAATGAGGTTAATTTATATAAATCTCAATCTAATTTACATTCAATTATATATTTCATACATAGCATTTGAATTGTCAACATAATAAATGATAATGTCTATTAAGTGTAATTATTTTATTTACTTAATTTAATTAAATATTTTAATATAATTTGAAGGTTATATGATAACTAACATATATATGATTATATATAAATTATATCATAATATTTAAATGTCACATGTCAAAATTAACAAAAATATATGAAATTTTGTATTTTAGCCAAAGTCATTTTATAATCAAGGAATTTATATCTGCTTTGATCTCTAATGGATTCCTTGGATTTTTTTTTCCTTTAATTTGCTAGGTCACATGACCCACATTTTATTAAAATTGAATTTATTATGACTTTTGAAACATTAGCTGATTTTAATAATGAATGCATGCTACATGCTTTGTATATATTAAGAGCCATATTTGATTATTTTTGACTTGCCCATGTGAATAGCTGAATTTTAGCTGCTTAAATTTAATATTTATTTCATATAAATTATATTCTTATTGAATATTAAATTATTAGATGATAGCATGAGGTTAGAATAATATTTTTTTTGAAATAATTTAAAATGACCTTCTTGCCTATTAATAGCCCTCATTCTCTACATGAAAGCATTCCTCATTTCAAATTTAAAATCCCTCCAACAAATCTAAGAGAAAATTTCGTAGATTTTCCTTCCAAGTGATCTCCAAATATTGCAAGATCAAATCCTTGGTTTGGAAGCTTAAACATCTTCAACTAAGCAAGCTTTCTCAAATTAGTTGAGTTTGTTTTCTTGATCTTAATCCTTTTTAGTTGTTCATGCAATTTTCACCATTTATTTATTCTTTCCAATTTATATTTTTTGGTGGATTTGTCTTTGGACATTGGTTTTCACATCAAAGTTTCTCAATCATCTTTTTGTGAAAAACTCTTGTGATAGTTTGTAGGATCTATTTCAACTTCCTACAAAATTCTTTTGGTTTCTTGAAATATTTCTTCATTAATCTCATTTTGAAAGATCATTTATTCTTAGATCTATTTTATAAGTATATTTTAAGCATTTTAAATTAAATTATTATGCTGAAATTATTTTCATATTTGCTAGATCTCTCTTTTTAATTAAAAGCTTACTAGCCTACTTAGATCTATCATATACTCATTTTATTTAAATATTTTGTGATCATTATCTTTAATTGAAAGAATCTTTTTGGTTAAAATAAAACAAATTATTCTTTGCTAAAATTTATTTTATTGGGCAAAAGAATATTGTGAATTTATTTTGAAATAATTTTTATATTAGCCTACAAATTGTAATAACATAAACATCTTAGTAAGATCACTTTAAGATATTTATTTTATTATTTCTTATCAATATTAAGTGGGCATTTTATCTTGCCAAAATTTTTTAAGTGATCATTTGTAAGTTGTGAGATCATTTTTGAATTGGATAGCTTGGTATATTTGTGAGAGATTTATTTTATCAAAATTTATTATTTTGTATTTTTTTTTGTGCTGTAAAATTTATATTGGGGTTGTACTCGCCCCTTTGTAGGAGAATACATATTAGTGTAGGGGTTGTACTTGCCCCGTTATAGGAGAGTACTATTTGTACGCTATTTTCCACTAGCCAGGGGTGGCTAGGCATGGACGTAGGCGGTTTGGGGTTTGGTCGAACCACATAAAAATTGTGTGCTTATTGTCTCTCTTTACTTTACTGTACTTTTATTTTTGCTGCATTAAGAATTGTAGCTTGTCATTATAAAATCAAAAATTCATTTTCTACTAAAACTTAAAATTTAAGATTTAAGTTTTAAAATTTTTAATATCATCCAATTCAACCAGCCCTCTTGGGTGCTATATTCATAAAGCTAACCTTAAACTTAAACCTAAACCTAAACTAAATAAAATAAAATAAACTAAAAATAAACCTAAACCTAAACTAAAAAAATGAAACCTTAAAAAAAACCTAAAACCTAATCCTAAAAAAATAAAATAAAAACCTAAACCTAAACCTAAGAATAAAAAATAAAACCTAATCCAAAAAATAAAATGAAAATAAAACTAAACTAAAAAAATAAACTTAAACCTAAACCTAAAAATGAACAAAAATAAAAAAAATCTAAACTAAAATAAATAAACCTAAAATAAATAAACTAAAAATAAAATAAAATAAACATAAATAAATAAAAAAGATAAAGAAGCTAAAATAAACTAAATAAATTTTATGGGTTGACAATTTTTTAAATATAAATAAATAAATAAAATTTAATAAAAAATCCCTAACTAACCCTAAACCCAAACTAACTACCCTAAACTCCTAATAAACCCTAAAATCAAATCCTAAAATCCTAAAATAAACCCTTAAACCTGACCCTAAAAAAATACTAAACCCCAAACTAACTAAACCAAACTTATAAACTAAAAACCCTATACTTAAAACCCACTAAACCTAAAAAAAACTGAGCCTAAACTTTAAACCCCAAATCCTAACTTAAATAAACTAATAATGACCAACTGAAAAACCCAGAAACTTAAACTCACTTAAACCTAAACTCCCTTTGACCTAACTCATCTTAAAACTGACCTACTAACTTTAAACCCACTACCCTAAATAACTAATACTTTCCTAAACCTTCTTACTAAACTTAACTAACCTTCCTCCTCTAAACTAAAATTATCCTAATCCTAAATCTTAAACTAACTGACCTGAAACTCTATAAAAACCTAAACCTACTACTTTAAACTCTAAACCTTAAACTAAATACTGACCCTAAACTACTTCACTACCTAAAACTGACCCTAAACTTTAAACCCTAACAACCTAAACTAAACAGTAAACCTCTAACCTAACCTAACTTAAAACTACTAAACCAAACCCTAAACCTCCCTAAACCAAAACCTAAAAACCTAAACTAAAAAACCAAACCCTAAAAACCCTAACCCAAAAACCTAAAATATAAACCTAAACTAAATAAAAAAAAAAACTAAACTAAATAAAATAAAGTAAAATAAAATAAATACCTAAATTAAAACCTAAAATAAAATAAAATAAACTAATAAAATAAACTAAAATAAAATAAATATAAACCTAAACTAAACTAAAAGATAAAATAAAGCTTAGAATAAAAAAAAAATAAAATAAAAACTAAACATATAAGAAAAATAAAATAAACCTAAAATAAAATAAAATAATAAATAAATAAAAACCTAAATCTAAAAAATAAGACCTAAAAATGAATAAAAAACATAAAACCTAAACCCTAAACTAAAAAAAAACTAAACTTAAAATAAAAAATATAAACAAAATAAAATAAACCTAAACCTAAACTAAAATAAACTAAACTAAAATAGATAAAACCTAAACCTAAGCCTTAAATAAACTAAACCTAAACCAAACTAAATAAAATAAAATAAACTAAAATAAACCTAAACTTAAACTTAAAATAAAACTTAAAAATAAACCTAAAATAAAACCTAAACCTAAACCTAAAAATAAAAATAAAACCTAAACTTAAAATAAAATAAAATAAAACTCCTAAAAATAAACCTAAAAAAAAAATAAACTAAAATAAAAAACCTAAACTAAAATAAATAAGCCTAAAATAAATAAAATAAATAAAATAAATAAAATAAAAATTTAAAAATAAAAAATAAAATAAACTGAAATAAATAAAAAATAGACTAAATAAACAAAAGAAGAAATGTTGAATCTGAATTTGTTCTCTGCTAAAAAAGGAAAAAAAGAAATCAAAAACTCTAAACCCTAAATTAAAACTTGAACCCTAAACCCAAAACTAAACCCTAAACCCTAAACTCTAAACCCTAAAAGCCCTAAACCCTAAACCTTAAAAACCCTTAACCTTAAACCCTAAAATCTAAACCATAAAGCCTAAACTAACCCTAAATGCTAAACCCAAAACCCAAAACCCTAAAATGCTAAAAGCCTAACCCTTAACTAAATAAAACCTAAAAATAAAAAAATAAAAAAATATAAAACAAAAATAAAATAAAATAAAAAGTAAAATAAAAACATAAACTAACACCTATAACTAAACTAAACCTAAACCTAAACCTAAAAAGAAAATAAAATACAAAATAAAAACTAAACTAAAATAAAATTAATAAAAACCTAAACTAAACTAAAAATTAAAGAACTAGATAAAATAAAAACTAAACCTAAAATAAAACTAAAACAAACCTAAAATAAAAGAAAATAAAAAACTAAATAAAAACCTAAAAATAAAGCCTAAAAGTAAATAAATAATAAAACCTAAACCCTAAACTACAAAATCCTAAACCTAAAATAAAACTAAAATATGTCTAAACCTAAACTAAAATAAACTAAACTAAAATAAATAAAACCTGAACCTAAACCTAAAATAAAAAAAACCAAAACCTAAACCTAAACAAAATAAAATTAAATTAACAAAAAATAAACCTAAACCTATACTAAAAAATAAACCTAAAATAAACCTAAAATAAAACCTAAGACCTAAAAATTAAAACCTAAACCTAGACCTAAAATATAAAATAAAACTAAAGCCTAAAATTAAATAAAAATAAAACTAAACTAAAATCAAAATCAAAACTGACAAAAAAACTAAAATAAAAAACCTAAAATAAATAAATAAACCTAAAATAAATAAACTAAACTAAATAAAAATACAAATAAAGCTAAATAAAAATAAATAAATAAAATAAACTAAATAAACCTTAACTTACTAGTTTACTTATTTTTAAAAAAAATAGGAAAATTAAACAATTTAAACAAAATCATAAAAAAACCTTGACCCTAAACCATAAACTCTAAACCCTAAACCTACAACCTACAAACCTAAACCCTAAACCCTAAACCCTAAAATCTACAAGCCCTAAACCCTAAACCCTAAACACCTAAAAACCTAAACCTAAACTAAATAAAACCAAAAAATAAAATAAATAAATAAATCTAAATGTAAATAAAATAAATAAAATATAACAAAATAAAAACCTAAACCTAAACTTAAAAATATAATTAAAAAAATAAAAACTAAACTAAAATAAAATAAAAAAACCTAAATTAACTAAAAAAATAAAATAAACCTAAAAATTAAAAAACCTAAATAAAATAATAATAAACGTAACATAAAAATAAAATAAATCTAAAATAAAACTAAATAAAACCTAAACCAAAATTAAATGAAAAGAGTAAACACTAAACTAAGAAAAAAAACTTAAACCTAAAATAAAAAAAATAAAATAAACCGAAACTAAAATTAACTAAACTAAAAAAATAAAACCAAAACCTAAACCTAAACCCAAACCAAAATAAAATAAAATAAAATAAAAATTAATCTTAAACCTAAACAAAAATATAAAATCTAAAAATAAACCTAAAATAAAAACCTAAAACCTAAACCTAAAAATATAAAATAAAAACCAAAATTTAAACCTATAAATAAAAAATAAAACTTAAACCTATAAAATAAAATAAAAATTAAATTAAATTAAAAAATAAACATAAACCTAAACCTAAACTTAAAAAATAAACTAAACTAAACAAAAATAAAAAATAAACCTAAAAAAAAAAGCAAACCATAAATTAAACTAAAATAAATAAATAAATAACTAAATAAACCTAAACCTTTACTTAATTTTTAAGAAAAACCTAAATCCTAAATTCTAAACCCTAAAACTAAACCTAAACTCTAAACCCGAAAACTAAACCTAAATCTTAAACTCAAAAACTCTTAAGCTTAAACCCTAAACACTAAACCTTAAGCTAACCCTAACCCCTAAACCCTTAACCCTAAATCGTAAAACCTAACCCTACACCCTAAACCATAAATCCTAAACTCTAAACCCTAAACCTTAAAATTATAAAAACCTAAAAATAAATTAAATAAAACCTAAAAAATAAAATAACTAAAAAAAACTAGACCTAAATAAATAAAAGGAATAAAATAAAATAAAAACCTAAACCTAAAAATAAAATAAAATAAACTAACAAAAATAAACTAAAATTAAAAAAATAATAACTTAAACTAAACTAAAAAAAATAAAATAAACCTAAGAATAAAAAAAACATAAATAAAATAAAACTAAGTAAAATAAAAATAAAATTAACGAAATAAACCTAAAATAAAATAAAATAAATACTAAATATAAACCTAAACTTAAAAAAGACCTAAAAAAAATAAAAAACAAAACCCAAAACTAAAAAAACATAAACCTAAAAAATAAAAATAAAATAAACCTAAACCTAAAGTAAAATAAACTAAAATAAAAAAATGAAACCTAAACCTAAACATAAAATAAACTAAACATAAACCTAAACCTAAAATAAATAAACTAAAACTAAACCTAAACTAAAAAATAAAACCTAAAATAAACTGAAAATAAAAACCTCAAACCAAAACCTAAAAAACAAAATAAAAACCTAAACTTAAACCTAAAAATAAAAAATAAAACCTGAACATGAAAAAGAAAATAAAATAAAACACAACTAAAAAATAAACTTATGCCTAAACCTAAACTTTAAAAAATAAACTAAAATAAAAACCTAAACTAAAATAAATAAACCTAAAATAAATAAACTAAACTAAATAAAAATAAAAAATAAACATAAGTAAAAATAAAAAATAAAATAAACTAAAATAAACTAAAATAAACAAAAAATAAACTAAATAAACCTAAACCTACTAGTTTATTTAATTGAAAAAAAACTTAAATCTTAAGCTAACCCTAAAAATAAACTAAAAACTAAACCTACTAGTTGATTAATTTAAAATAAACCTAAACTAAAACTTGAACACTACTAAACCTAAATCCTAAAGCCTAAAATAAATAAAAGTAAAACCTAAACCCAAATAAACCCTAAACCCTAAACCATAACTTACACCTAAATCCTAAACCCTAAACATATGCTAAACCCCTAAACCTATGTCATAAACCCTAAACCCTCATAAACTGACCTAAACCACTAAACCCTATCCTCCTAAACCCACCCTAAACCTAACTCCTAAAACTAAACCCTAAACTTTAACCTAAACCCTAAACCATAAACCTAAACCCTAAACCTAACCTAAACCATAAACCTACCCAACCCTAAACCTAAACCCTAAATTAAACCTAAACTTTTAAACCCTAAAAAAACCAAAACTAAAATAAAATAAAAGTTAAACTCAACTAAAATAAACCTAAACCTAAACTGCCTAAAATAAACTAAAATAAATCTAAACTAAAGATAAATAAACTTAAATTAAAAACTAAATAAAATAAAAAAAACCTAAATAAATATAATAATAAAATAAACTAAATAAATAAAATGTCGAGTAAACTAAAATGATCCTACCTTATTTGCTTTTTTTTTAAAAAAAAATTTAAACCCTAAATCTTAAATTCTACCCATACTCCATACACGCTAAACTCAAACCATAATCCTTAAAATAACTCAACTACCCTAAACTTGCTCCTACTAAAACCCTAAACCCTAACCTCCCCCAAACCCTAAACTAAAACTTGAACCCTAAACCTACATAAACCATAAACCCTAAACTAAACCTTACCACAAACCTAAACCTAAAACACAAACCTAAACCCTAAACCCTAAACTCTAAACCTACCCTAAACCCTAAACCCTAAATCCTAAAGCTGGATCTAAACCCTAAACACTGCTTTAACTATAAACCCCAAAAATGCTACCCTAAACCCTAAATCCTAAACCTTAAACCCTAAACCCTAAACCTTAAAAACCTAAAAGCC
Organism: Cymbidium sinense; assembly: GCA_021442155.1. Lineage (NCBI taxonomy): Eukaryota > Viridiplantae > Streptophyta > Magnoliopsida > Asparagales > Orchidaceae > Cymbidium > Cymbidium sinense. Next base: position 127,149,841 of record CM038214.1, read on the forward strand.
TGAATATAAAAAATAAAATTAAAATAAAACTCAACTTTAAAATAAACCTAAACCTAAAAAATATACCAAAATATATAAACCTAAAATAAAAATAAATAAATAAATTAAAAAAATAAAAATAAATAAAGATAAATGAAAAATAAACTATGTAAACTAAATAAATCTAAACCTATAGGTTTACTTAATTTTAAAAGAAAAACCTAAACCTTAAATTCTAAACCCTAAATCCTAAACCATAAACCCTAAAACCTCTAAACCCTAAACCATAACCATAAACATAAACCATAAAGAATCAAACCCAAACCTACAATACTAAACCTACAACCCTAAAACCTAAACCCTAAATCCTAAATCCTAAACCCTAAACCATAAATAATAAAACTAACCCTAAACCCTAAACCCTAAACCATAAACCCTAAAATAAACCTTAAACCTAAAATACTAAACCTACAAACTCAAAACCTAAACCCTAAACCCTAAACCCAAAAACCCTAAACCCTAAACCCTAAACACTAAACCCTAAACTCTAAACCCTAAAACCTACAATTAAAACCTTAAAACTAAAATTAATCTAAATAAAAACCTAAAACCTAAACTAAATAAACAAAACTTATAAAATAAAATAAAACCTAAACCTAAATGAAAATAAAAATAAAAATAAAACTAAACTAAATGAAATAACTAAAAACCTAAGCTAAATTATAAATTAAAATAAACCTAAAATTAAAAATCTTAAATAAAATAAAAATTAAACAAAAATAAAATAAAATAAACCTATAATAAAATAAAATAAAAACTAAATAAGAACCTCAACCTAAAATAAAAACCTAAACCAAAAATATAAACCTAAAAATGAAATGTAAAAATAAATAAAAAATAAAACCAAAACCTTAAACTAATAAAAATACCTAAACCAAAACTAAACAAAATAAAATAAACTTAAACCTAAACTAAAATAATCTAAACTAAAATAAAAAAATTTAAACCTAAACCTAAACTAAAAAATAAAACCTAAAAATAAACCTAAAATAAAAACCTAAAACCTAAACCTAAAAAAATAAAATAAAACCATAAAAATCATCCTAAAAAGAAAAAATAAAACCTAAACTTAAAAAATAAAATAAAAATAAAGCTAAACTAGAACATAAACCTAACATAATCCCAAACCTAAAAAATAAACTAAGATAAAAAAACCAAACTAAAATAAATGAACTTAAATTAAATAAACAAAAGTAAATAAAAATAAAAATAGACCTAAATAAAAATTAAATTAAAATATTTCTAAAATAATTAAACTATAAACTAAATAAATAAAAACCTACCAGTTTGCTTAATTAAAAAAAACTCTAACCCTAAATCCTGAAATGCTAAACTCTAAACCCTGAACTTTAAACCCTAAACCCTAAACCCTAAAATCCTAAACTTTAAACCCTAAACAGTTAACCCTAAAATGCTAAACTTTAAACCCTAAACCCTAAAACCTAAAACCTAAAACCATAAACCCTAAGCCTGAAACCCCAAACCCTAAATCATAAACCCTAAACCCTAAGCCCTAAAACCCTAAAAACTTAGCCTAAACCAAATAAAACATAAAAAGAAAATTAAGAAAAAAAAACCTAAACCTAAATATAATAAAATAATATAAAAACATAAACTAAAACTTAAACCTAAACATAAACCTAAACCTAAAAAAAAACTAAGCAAAAACAAAATAAATAAAAACCTAAACTAAACTAAAAAAGAAAATAAACCTAAAAATAAAAAAACCTTAATAAAATCAAACCTAAATGTAAAATAAAAATAAACATAAACATAAAATAAATTTAAATAAAAATTAAATAAAAAACTAAACCTAAAAAATAAAAATAAAAAATAAATAAAAAATAAAGCCTAAACCCTAAACTAAAAGATAACCTAAACCTAAAATAAACAAAACAAAATAAACCTAAACCTAAATCTAAACCTAAAATAAACTAAACCTAAACCCTAAACTAAATAAAATAAAAGAAACTAAAAATAAACCTAAACCTAAACTAAAAAATAAAACCTAAAAATAAACCTAAAATAAAAAGCTAAAACCTAAACTTAAAGAAATGAAATAAAAACCTAAACATTAACCTAAAATTAAAAAATAAAACCTAAACCTAAAAAATAAAATAAAAATAAAACTAAACTAAAAATAAACCTAAACCTCATCCCAAACCTAAAAAATAATCTAAAATAATTGATCTTAAATTAAATAAACAAACTAATAAAAATAAAAGTAACCCTAAATAAAATTAAAATTAAAATAAGCTAAAATAAATAAAAAATTAACTAAGTAAACATAAACCTACTAATTTGCTTCATTTAAAGAAAAATAATTATAAAAAAACCCTAACCCTAAAACCCTATACCCTAACACCGTAAACACTAAACCATATACCCTAAACCATAAACCCTAAACCCTAAAACCTACAACCCTACACCCTAAACCTCAAACTCTAAATCCTAAACCATAAACCCTAAACCCTAAACCCTAAGCCCTAAACCCTAAAAGCTTAATAACCTAAAAACCTAAACCTAAACTACATAAACCTAAAAATAAAATTAATTAAAAAACCTAAACCTAAATAAAATAAAATAAAATAAAAAACCTAACCTAAACATTAACCTAAAGCTAAAAACAAAATAAAATAAAAACTAAAAACTAAGCAAAAATAAAATAAATAAAACTTAAATTAAACTAAAAAAGAAAATAAACATAAAACCTTAATAAATCAAATAAATGTAAAATAAAATAAAAAAATAAAAGTAAAATAAAAAATTAAAAAAATAAAATTCTAAACTGAAAAAATTAACCTCAAAATAAAACATAAAAAAAAATCTAAACATTAAACAAAAAAAACCTAAACATAAAATAAACAAAATTAAATAAATCTAAACTTAAACTAAAATAAATAAAACCTAAACCTAAACCTAAAATAAACTAAACCTAAACCCTAAAAATAAAATAAAATAAACTAAAATAAACTAAAATAAACCTAAACTAAACTAAAACCTATAAATAAACCTAAAACTTAAAAAATATAAAATAAAACTAAACCTAAATAAAACCTCAACCCTAAACCTAAATAAAAATAAAATAAATTAAAATAAATAAAAATAAAATAAAAACTAAAATAAACTAAAATAAAATCCTAAATTAAAATAAATAAACATAAAATAAATAAACTAAACTAAATAAAATTAAAAAAATAAACTTAAATAAAAATATAAAATAAATTAAGTTATTTAAACCTACCAGTTTACTTAATATAAAAAAAATCCTAAATCCTAAACCCTAAACCATAAATCCTAAACCTTAAACCCTAAACCTTAAACCCTAAATCATAAAACTAACCCAAAAAAATAAATCATAAAATAAAACCAAACCTAAATCCTAAACTAATAAACCCTACGTAAACCCGGGCTAACCCTAATCCCTAAAACCTAATAAAACAAAAAAACTAATAATTATAAAAAATAATAATTAACTAATAAAATAATAAAACTCTAAAACTCACAAAACTAACTAAATAAATAATTATTAAACTAATAATAAACCTAAAAACTAAAACTAATAAAAATAACTAATAATAATAATAATAATGAATACCAAATAAACTAACTAAACCATAAAACACTAATAAATAAACTAAACTAACAAATAAAATAAATAAGAATCATAATAATAATAATAACAAAATAATAATAATAATAATAATAATAATAATAATAATAATAATAATATAATAAATATAATAAAACTAACTAAATAATAATAATAATAATAATAATTATTATTATTATTATTATTATTATTATAAACTAATAAATAATAAATCTAATAATTAACTAATAACTAATAATAAAACCTAACTAAAACTCAAAAAACTAACAAAATAAATAATAATAATAATAATAATTATAATAAACCTAAAAAGTAAAACTAATAAAAATAACTAAAAATAATAATAATAACTAAAACCAAATAAACTAACTAAAACCATAAAACCCTAATAAATAAACTAAATTAACTAATAAAATAATAGTAATAATAATAATAATAATAATAATAATAATAATAATAAAATAATATAACTAAATTAATAAAAATAATAATAAAATAAACAATAAAACTAAACCCTAAACTAATAAACCAAAACAATAAAAGCCAATAATAACTAAACTAAAAACAAAAACTAAACTAAACTAAAAGCCTAACACACCTAAACTAATAAATAAACTAAAACTGAATCCCAAAACACTAATAAAAACTAACTAAATTTAAAAAAACTAATAAACTAAAAATTAATAAAACCCAAAACTAAAAATAAACCCTAAACTAATAATTAAACAATAACTAAACTAAAAACCTAACTGAAATGAATAAACCCCACCTAAACAAAAACTAATTAAAAACCAAGAACTAAAACTAAATTAAAAAACACTAAACCACAATAACCCCAATAAACCCAAAAAACACTAAACCTAAAAACAAATAAACACAAAACAAAAATAAATAGCTAAAGCAATATTAATAGTAATAAACTAAACTAATAAAACTAAACTTAAATAAACTAATAACTAACAAATAAACATAATAAAATAAAAATTAATAACAATAACTAAACTAAACTAATTAAACCCTAAACCTAAAATAAAATAAAATAAAAATAAAAACTAAACTAAAATAAAATAAATAAAAACCTGAACTAAAATAAAAATAATATAAATCTAAAAAAGCGTAAATAAAATAAAACCAAAATGTAAAATAAAAATAAAATAAAATAAAAACCTAAACCTAAAAAATAAACCTAAAAATAAAACCTAAAAATAAATGAAGAATAAAACCAAAACCCTAAACCAAAAAAAAAAAACTAAAACCTAAAATAAACAAAATAAAATAAACCTAAACCTAAAATAAACTAAACCAAAATCATAAACTAAATAAAATAAAATAAACTAAAATAACATAAACAAAAAAATAAAACCTAAAAATAAATAAAAAAACCTAAACCTAAAAAATAAAATAAAACTAAACCTAAACCTAAAAATAAAAAATAAAACCTAAACTTAAGAAATAAAATAAAAATAAAACTAAACTAAAAAATAAATCGAAACTTAAACCTAAACCTAAACAAGAAGCTAAAATAAATATCTTAAATCAAAATAAAAAAATAAAATAAACTAAAATAATAGAAAAATAATCTAAATAAACATAAACCTATGAGTTTACTTAATTTTTTAAAAAAAATAAAGCCCTAACCGTAAACCCTAAACCCTAAACCCTAAAAACTAACCTAAACCTACTCTGACCCTAAACCCTCTAAACTAAACCCTAACCCTATAAACCTCTAAATCCTAATCCCAAAACACTAAACCTAAAAAGCCAAAACCCAAATCCCTAAACTAACCCTAAATACTAAAACCTCTAAACCCTAAAGCCTAAACCCTAAATCATAAACCCTAAACCCTAAACTAAACCCTGACCTAAACTTAACACTAAAACCTAAAGCTGACCTAAATTATATGCCTGTGCAAACCCCTAACTAAACCAAACCCACCCACCCTAAACCATAAATCCTAAACCATGACTTAAACCCTAAAACCTAAACTAAATTAAATAAACTTAAAAATAAAAAAATAAAAAAACTTAAACCTAAATAAAATAAAATAAAAACCTAAACTAAAACTTAAACCTAAACCTAAAAATAAAATAAAATAAATTAATAAAATTAAACTAAAATAAAATAAGAAAAAACTAAAACTAAACTAAAAATATAAAATAAACCTAAGAATAAGAAACCAAAGTAAAATAGAATATAAACGTAAAATAAAAAAAATAAACCTAAAATAAAATAAAATAAAAACTAAATAAAAACCTAAACCAAAAAGTAGAGCTAAAAATAAACCTTTAAAATAATTAAAAAATAAAAACTAAACCCTAAACGAAAAAAAAAACCTCAACCTAAAATAAAAATAAAATAAACAAAATAAAAGAAACCTAAACCTAAACTAAAAATAACTAAACCATAATAAATAAAACCTAAACGTAAACCTAAAATAAACTTAACCTAAACCTTAAACTAAATAAAATAAAATAAACTAAAAATATACCTAAACCTAAAAAAAAATAAAACCTAAAAATTAACCCAAAATAAAAACTTAAAACTTAAACCTAAAAAAATAAAATAAAAAAATAAACCTAAACTTAAAAAATAAAAAATAAAACCTAAACCAAAAATATAAACTAAAATAAAACTCAATTAAAAAATTAACCTAAACCCAAAAAATAAACTAAAATAAAATACTTAAACTAAAATAATTAAATAAGACTAAATAAAAAATAAACATAAATAAAAATAAAAAATAAAATAAACTTAAACCTACAGGTTTACTTAATTAAAAAACCATAAACCCTAAACCCTAAACCATAAAAACCCAAAACCCTAAAGACTAAATCCAACACCCTAAACCCTAAACCCTAAACCCTAACCCTAAACCATAAACACTAAAACCCTAAACCCTTAAAACCTAAACCCTAAACCCTAAACCGTAAATGCTAAAAACCTAAAAACCTAAACTTAAACTAAATAAAACCTAAAAATAAAATATATAACAAAACCTAAATGTAAATAAAATGAAAATAAAAACCAAAACTAAAATATAAACCAAAACATAAAAATAAAATAAAATAAACTAATAAAATAAACTAAAATAAAATAAATAAAATCTTAAACTAAATTAAAAAATAAAATCTTAAATAAAATAAAAACTAAAGGTAAAATAAAAATAAATTAAACTTAGAATAAAATAAATTAAATACCAAATAAAATCCTAAACCTAAAAGAATAAACCTAGCAATAAAACCTAATTTAAATAAAAAATTAAACCTAAACTTTAAACTAAAAAAAAACTTAAACCTATAATAAGAATTAAATTAATATAATAAAATAAACTTAAACCTATACTAAAATAAAATAAACAAAAATAAATAAACCTTAAACCTAAACCTAAACTTAAACTACATGAAATAAAATAAACTAAAAAATAAAAATAAAACTCATCTAAAAACTAAATCTAAACCTAAACATAAACTCAAAAAAAAAAACAAAAATAGAAAACCTAAACAAAAAAAATTAAAATAAATAAACAAAACTAAATAAAAATTTAAAAAATAAAATAAACAAAATAAATAAAAAATAAACTAAATAAACCTAAACAAATCAGCTTACTTAATTTTAAAAAAACCCTTAAATAGTAGACCCTATACCCTGAACACTAAATCCTAAACCCTAAACCTTAAACCCTGCTGCACATTAATCCTAAACCCTAAACACTAAACTGACCCCAAAAACCCTTAAACCCTAAACCCAACCATAAAACCTAAACCCTAAACCCCAAACTCAAACCCTAAAACCCAAATCCTAAACCCTAAACCCAAACCCAAAAACCTTAAAACATGCTCTAAATCCTAAACCTTAAACCCTAAACCCTAAACCCAAAACCCTAAACCCTAAACCCTAAACCCTAAAAATCTAAATAAACTAAAAAATAAAATAAAATAAACAACATAAACCTAAATAATATAAAAAATAACATAGAATCAAAACTTAAACAAAAACCTAAACCTTAAACTCTGCCTAAACTTAAAAATAAAATAAAATAAAAAAATAAATACTAAACAAAAATTAAATAAATAAAAACCTAAACTAAACTAAAAAATAAAGCTAAAAATAAAAAACCTGAATAAATTAAAACTCAAATGTAAAATAAAAATAAAATAAACCTAAAATAAACTAAACTAAATTAAAAAACAACTTTAACATAAAATAAATAATATAAAATGAACCTAAACATAAACTAAAATAAACTAAATTAAAATAAATAAAACCTAAACCTAAAACTAAAATAAACTAAACTAAAACCAAGCTAAGCTAACCCTAAACCATAAACCTAAACCATAAAACCTTAAACCCTAAAGATTAAACTAAACCCAAACCCAAACCCAAAACCCAAACCCAAACCAACCACAAAACCCTACCTTAAACCCTAAACTCTAAACCCTATACCCTAAACCCTAAACCCTAAACCCTAAAAACCTAAAAATCTAAACCAAAACAAAATAAAACTTGAAAATAAAATAGATAATAAAACCTAAACCTAATTATAATAAAAGAATAAAATAAAATAAAAATGTAAACTAAAACCTAAACCTAAACCCAAAAATAAAATAAAATATAATAATAAAAATAAACTAAAATAAAATAAATAAATACGTAAATTAAACTAAAAATTAAACTCAACCTAAGAATAAATAACCTAAATAAAATAAAAACAAAACATAAAAGAAAAATAAAATAAACTAAAACTCAAATAAAATAAAAAACTAAATAAAAACCTAAACCTAAAAATAAAACCTAAAAATAAATAAAAAAATAAACTAAACCCTAAACTAAAACCTAAACATAAAAAATAAAATAAAATAAACAAAATAAAAAAACTAAATTAAAATAAACTAAACATAAATAAATAAAACCTAAACCTAATCCTAAAATAAACTAAACCTCAACCTAAACTTAAACTAAATGAAATAAAATATACTAAAATAAACTTAAATCTAAAAATAAAATAAATAAAACCATAAAATAAACCTAAAATAAAAACATAAAAAAAATAAATAAAAATAAACTTAAAATAAAAATAAAACCTAAACACAAAAAAAAAAAAAAAACTAAAAATAAACGACCTAAACTTAAACCTAAAAATAAACTAAAATTAAATTACAAAACCCTAAACCATAAATCCTAACCCTAACCTAAACCCAAACCTAAATCATACCCAAATCCAAAAAAAACCCTAAAGCTATACCCAACTCTATACCATACTACACCTGTAACTAAACTCTAAACCCTAAACCCTAAACCTCATCTAAAGCCTACACTAAACCTAAAGCCTAAACCCTAAACCCTAAACTTAAACCTATACCTAAACCTAAAATAAAATAAAATAAAAAAGACTAAACTAAAATAAAATAAACAAAAAAACAAAACTAAAAAATAAAAGATAAAAAAAAGAAAACTAAACCTAAAATAAAATAAAATTAAATAAAACCTAAACCTAAAAAATAAACCAAAAATAAAACCTAAACCCTAAACTAAAAAAACTTAACCTTAAAATAAAAATAAAATAAATCAAAAAACTAAAATAAACTAAACTAAAATAAATAAACCTAAACCTAAAATAAACTAAACATAAACCTAAACCTAAACAAATTAAAATAAAATAAACTAAAAATAAACAGAAACCTAAACTAAAAAAATAATACCTAAAAGTAAACCTAAAATAAAAATTTAAAACCTAAACCTAAAAAAATAAAACAAAACATAAACCTATACCTAAAAATAAAAACTATAACCTAAACCTAAAAAATAAAATAAAAATATAATTAAACTATAAACTAAACCAAAATGAAAACTTAAACCTAAAAAATTAATTAAAATAAATAAACCCAAAATCAATAAACTAAACGAAATAAAAATAAAAATAAACCTAAATGAAAATAAAAATAAAAAAAATAAAACTAAACTAAAAAAATAAACTAAACCTAAAAAATCTAAAATAAATAAACCTAAAATAAATAAACTAAACTAAATAAAACTAAAATTAAATCTAAATAAAAATAAAAAATAAAATTAACTAAATTAAAGAAAAAAATAAACTAAATAAACCTAAAACTACTAATTTACTTAATTTTAAAAAAATAAAAATATTGAAAACAAATAAAAATAAATAAACCCTTAAACCCTAAACCCTAAACCTTAAACCTTAAACCCTAAAGCCTACACCATAGACCCTAAAAGAACTCCAAACTAAAACCCAAATGTAAAATAAAACAAAGTAATCCTAAAATAAAATAATAAAATAAAACCTAAAAAACCTAAAATAAACCTAAAATAAAAATAAAATAAAACATAAAATAAAAATAAAAACCATAAACTAAAATAAACAAAATAAAAAATAAAATCAACCTAAACCTAAACTAAAATAAACTAAAGAAAGAATAAAACCTAAACCTAAACCTAAAATAAACTAAACTAAACCCAAAACCCAAACTGACCTAAATCCTAAACCCAAACCATAAAAACCCACCTAAATACTAAACCCTAAACCCTAAACCATAAACCATGAATCCTAAAACCCTAAACCCTAAAAAACCCTAAACCCTAAACCTAAACCCAAGACCTAAAACCTAAACCTAAACTAAATAAAACCTAAAAATAAAACACATAACAAAACCTAAACCTAAATAAAATAAAAGAATAAAATAAAATAAAACCTAAACTAAAACCTAAACCTAAACTTAAAATAAAATAAAATAAAATAATAAAAATAAAATAAATAAAAACCTAAACTAAACTAAAAAATAAACTCAACCTAAGAATAAAAAATATAAATAAAATAAAAACTAAATGTAAAATATAAATAAAATAAACTTAAACTCAAATAAAAAACTAAAATAAAACCTATAAAAATAAACTTAACAAATAAAAAAAATAAAACCTAAACCTTAAACTAAAAAAAACCTAAACATAAAATAAAAATAAAATAAACCAAAAACTAAACTAAAATAAGCTAAACAAAAATAAGTAAAACCTAAACCTAATCCTAAAAAAAACTAAACCTAAACCAAAATAAATGAAATAAAATAAATTAAAAAAACCTAAATCCAAACTATAAAATAAAACCTAAAAATAAACCTAAAATAAAAATGTAAAACCTAAACCTAAAAAATTAAATAAAAAACCTCATCCAAAACCTAAAAATAAAAAATTAAATTTAAACCTAAAAAATAAAATAAAAATAAAACTAAACTAAAAAACTTACATAAAACTAAACCTAAACCTAAAAAATAAACCCAAACTAATATAAATAAACATAAAATAAATAAATTAAACTGATAAAATAAAAATAAACCTAAAGAAAAATATAAAATAAACTTACTAAATAAAACTAAACATATCAATTTTGCTTTTTTTTAAAACCCTAAACCCTTAACCACTCTAAATCCTAAACCCTAAACTTTAAACAATAACCCTACTATAACCTCTTATCCCTAAACCTTTCATTACCCTAAACCCTTGCCCACCTTTCCTACCCACCTGACCTAACCCTTTAAACTCCCTACCAGATCTAAACTTCCTAAATTAACCACCACCCTAACCTCTCCATACCCTGACCTTCCAGCACCTTGACCTCCTCTAAACCTAAACTTCCAAACTTAAACCCTAAACCTACCCAAAACCCTGGGCCCTGGGCTCAAACTGGGCCTGGGCCACAAACTCTCTATAAACCCTACCTAAACCTAAACCTAAACTAATAAACTAAAAATAAAATAAATAAAACCTAAACTTAAATAGAAACCTAAACTTATAAAACTAAATATATAAAAAATAAACTAAATAAAATAATAACTAACTAAAGATCCTACACTAACCCCTAAATTCTAAACCCTAAACCCTGACCCTAAACCCTAAACTCCCTAAACTCTACCTACCTAACACTACCTAAACCCTAAACTAAATAATACCCTCCAAACCCTAAACATCCTAAAACTAACCTACTACCCAATAACCCTACCACACCCACCAACCTACATTATGCCAAGCTGACCCTGACCCTAAATTATGACCCTAAAGCACCCTACTATCCTAAACCCTAGGCCCAACCTACCCTAAACCTACACTAAACCCCTAAACCCTAAACCTAAACCAAACATAAATCTATACTTAAACTAAAATAAATATTAAACTAAAATAAAATAAATAAAACATAAACTAAATTAAAAAAAAACATAAATAAAATAAAACTAAACCTAAAAGATAAAATTAAATAAATTAAATAAAAACTGAACTTAAAAAAGTTATCCAAAAATAAACCTAAAAATAAAATGAAAATAAAACCTAAACCCAAACTAAAAAAAAACTTAAAATAAAATAAAATAAACCAAAACCTAAACTAAAATAAATTAAACTAAAATAAATAAAACCTAAACCTAAAATAAACTAAACCTAAACCTAAACCTAAACTAAACTAAATAAAATAAATTAAAAATAAACCTGAACTTAAACAAAAAAATATTACCTAAAAATAAACCTAAAATAAAAACCTAAAACCTAAACCTAAAAAAATAAAAAAACCTAAACCTAAACCTAAAAATAAAAATTAAAACCTAAAACCTAAAATCTAAATAAAAATAAAAATATAACTAAACTAAAAAACAAACTAAAATAAATAAACCTAAAATTAATAAGCTAAATTAAATAAAAATAAAAATAAACCTAAATCCAAATAAAAAATAAATAAAAATAAAACTAAACTAAAGATAAACCTAAAACCTAAACAACAACAATAATAACAACAACAACAACAATAAGATGAAGCCTTTATCCCACTAAGTGAGGTCATACATGAATTCTCTCCTTTGTGTCTTTTATGTGTCAAATTCTCATTTAATTTAATTCACTAAGGTCATTTTTTTTACATCTTAACAAAGTCTTTTTAGGTATACCTCTACCTTTCTTAACATAAGGCAAATCAAATGCTTTTACTCTCCTAACCGGGTCATCAGACGGCTGACGCTTTATGTTGCCAAACCATCTAAAGGTGACTCTCTCTAATCTTATCTGCCACTGGAGCTACTCCAACTTTTTTCTGAACATACTCATTTCGCATTTTATCTCTAAGAGTAAATCCACTCATCAACCTGAGCATCCTCATCTCTGTAACGCTTAACTTAGTCTAATGCTTCTCTTTTATTGGCCAACATTCTGCACCATTAGTCATTACAGGTCTTACCACCATCTTATAAAATTTTCCCTTAAGTTTAAGTGGAACTTTTCTATCACATAACAGGCCAGATGCATTCCTCCACTTCAACCATCCAACTTGAATTCTACTAACAACATCTCTATCTATTTCACCATCATTTTGAACAATAGAGCCTAAATATTTGAATCACTCACTCTTATTAATGACTTGTTTACCTAATGTCACAACATGACCACTAGAACTTCTACAACTAAAATTACACTCTGTATATTTAGTTTTAGATCTACTTAAACGAAAACCTTTAGACTCTAATGTTGACCTCCATAATTTAAGTTTCTCTTGGACTCCTTCTCTAGTCTTATCAACAAGAAGAATGTCATCAGCAAAAAGCATACACCAAGGTACATCTTTCTATAAGTGTTTAGTAAGAACATCCATAACTAAAGCAAAAAAGATAAGGGCATAAAGCTGATCTTTGATGTAATCCAACTAAAATAGGAAAATATCTTGTCAATCCTCCTTGTGTTTGGACACAAGTAACAGCTCTAGTATACATATCCTTAATGACTTGAATATAATGAATATTAAGTCATTTCTGTTCTAGAACTCTCCAAAGAACATTTCTTGAAACTTTATCATAAGCTTTCTCTAAATCAATAAATATCATATGTAGATCCTGCTTACTTTCTCTATACTTCTCCATCAAACCTCTTAACAAATGTATAGCATCCATAGTAAATCTACCTGGCATGAAACTAAATTCATTGGGAGAAACTTTTGTATGACATCATAACTTATGCTCAATTACTCACTCCGATAATTTTAATGTATGACACATTAACTTAATTCCTATATAATTTGTGCACTCTTGTGCATCACCTTTATTCTTAAATATAGGAACCAACAAACTTTTTCTCCACTCATCTGGCATCTTTTTGGTATTTAAAATAACATTAAAAAGAATTGTAAGCCAAGAAATTCCTTGATCTCCTAAACATCTGCACACTTCTGTTGGAATATCATCAGGTCCTACTATTTTTTCCACATTTAATTTTCTTTAAAGCTTCTCTAACTTCACATTTACTAATACGATGATAAAAATAAAATTCTCTATTTTTGATTAGGATATTAAGGTTGCTAAAATCAATCATACTTTCAGATCCTTCATTGAAAAGTTTATCAAAATACTTATCCACCTATTTTCAATATCCTTTTCTAAGAAAAACACTTTATTATTTTCATCTTTAATACACCTCACTTGAACTATGTCTTTACATCTTTTATCTCTTTGGTTGGCTAACTTACACATACATCTTTCACCTTCTTTGGTATCAAATCTATCGTATAAATTACTAAAAGCTAAATTTTTTGCATCATATATTACTTTCTTAGATTCTCTACAGGCCACTTTATATCTTTCCCAATTCTACAAGTTTTTACATCTAAACCAAGTTTTATAACAATGCTTTTTATTTCTTACTTTTCATGCACACTCTGACTCCACCACCAACTATTTTTGTTAAAAGAAGCTTTTCTTTTGATTCTCCATTGCTTAATTTCACATGCTACTTTTTCCCACATAACATTAGCTTCCTTATGACTATCATAAATTTTAAGCTCTTGTAGCTTGCTCTTAAAAATATTTTTATTTGTGTTCATTAAGTGTCCCCATCTAATCCTAAACCTAAACCTAAAAAATAAACTAAAATAAATAAACCTAAAATAAATAAACTAAACTAAATAAAACTAATAATAAACCTAAATAAAAATAAAAAATAAAATTAACTAAAGTAAATAAAAAATAAACTAAATAAACTTAAACCTACCAATTTACTTAATTAAAAAAAAGATAATAAAATAAGAAAAATAAACAAAAAAACCCAAACCCCTAAACCCTAAACCCTAAAACCCTAAACCATAAACCCTAAACCACTAAATGCTAAACTCAAACCAAACCCTAAACCCTAAACCTAAACCACAAACCCTAAACCACCCTAAACTCTAAATGCCAAACCATAAACCATAAACCCTAAACCCTAAACCCTAAAACCCTAAAAACCTAAACCTAAACTAAATAAAACCTTAAAATAAAATAAATAGCAACACATAAACCTAAATTAAATAAAAAAATAAAATATAATAAAAACCTAAACTAAAACCTAAACCTAAACCTAAACATAAACCTAAAAATATAATAAAATAAAAAATAAAAACTAAAATAATATAAAATAAATAAAAAGCTAAACTAAACTAAATAAAATAAAATAAACCTATAAATAAGAAACATAAACAAAATAAAAACTAAACGTAAAATAAAAATAATGTAAACCAAAAATAAAATAAAATAAAAACTAAATAAAAATTGAAACCTAAAATGAAGAAATAATAAAACCTAAGCCCTAAACTAAAAAACCCTAAACCTAAAATAAACCAAATAAAATAAACATAAATCTAAACTAAAATAAACTAAACTAAAATAAATAAAACATAAACCTAAACCTAAAATAAACTAAACCTAAACCGTAAACTAAAAGAAATAAAATAAACTTAAAATAAGCCTAAACCTAAACTAAAAATAAAAAGCTAAAAATAAACCTAAAATAAACACATAAAACCTAAATGTGAAAAAATTAAATAAAAACCTAAACCTAAACCTAAGAATAAAAAATAAATCTTAAACCTAAACCTAAAAATATACTAAAATAAAAAACCTAAACTAAAATAAGTAAACCTAAAATAAATAAACAAAACTAAATTAAAATAAGAAATAAACCTACATAAAATAAAAAATAAAAATAAAATAAACTAAAATATATAAAAAAAATAATAAATAAGCTACCTCTGGGTTTGCTTGCTTTAAAAGAACCCTAAGAAACCCTAAATTCTAAACACTAAATCATAAAGACTAAACCTTAAACGCTAAACTTTAAAACTAACCCTAAACCCAAAACCTATAACCCTAAACCCTACACCTTAAAAAACTCAACCCAATCCTAAACCCTAAACCTGGACTAAACCCCCCAAACCCTAAACCCTAAACCCTAAACCCTAAACTCCCTAAAGCCACACCAGGCCCTATAAACACTAAACCCTAAACCATAAACCCCAACCACTAAACTGATCCCAAAACTAAACTGAGCCATAACCTAAACCCTAAACCCTAAACTCTAAACCCTAAACCCTAAACTAAACCCACCCTAAACCCTAAACCTATCCCACATACCCAATCAAAGCCTAAACCAAACCCTAAACCATAAACCTAAAACCTAAACTAAACTAAATAAAATAAAATCTACTTAAATAAAATTTAAAATTATATAATAAAATCTAAACTAAATAAATTTAAATAAAATAAAATAAATAAATAAAAACTAAACTAAAAAATAAAACTAAACATAAAAATAAAAATAATAACTAAATAAAAATAAATCTAAAAAATAATAAACTTAATATATAAAAATAAACTTAAATCTAAAACTAACAAAAAACTAAATATATAATAAAAATAAAATAAACCTAAAAGTAAACTCAAATAAGTAAAACCTAAACGTAAACTTAAACCTAAACCTAAATTAAATAAAATAAAATGAACTAAAAATATACCTAAACCTAAACTAAAAATAAAACCTAAAAATAAACCTATAATAAAAACCTAAAACCTAAACCTAAAAAAATAAAATAAAAACTTAAACATAAACCTAAAAGAAAAAAACTAAACCTATAAAATAAACTGAAAAAAAAAACTCAACTAAAAAATAAACCTAAACCTAAACCAAAACGTTAAAAATAAACTAAAATAAAAAAACTAAACTAAAATAAATAAACAAAATTAAATAAAACTAAAAAATAAGACTAAATAAAAATAATAAATAAAATAAATTAAAATAAGTAAAAAAACTAAATAAACTAAATAAACCTAAACTCGTTTACTTAAATAAACAAAACCATAAACCTAAAAAACCTACAATGCTAAACCCTAAACCATAAAAAATCCTAAACCCTAAACTCTAAACCCTAACCCTAAACCCTAAACCCTAAACCCTAAACCATAAACCCTAAACCCTAACCCTAAACCCTAAACCCTAAACCCTAAACCCAAACCCTAAACCTAATATTATAGTAACTAAATAAATTAAAAAATAAATGAAAACTATAAACCCAAATAAACCTAAACCTAAATCCTAAGAATGGGCAGAACCTCGACTAGAACATCATCATCCATTATTTCGGTCAATATCGGTGTGAAGCGAGGGCGATGGTTGTGGTGGTGGTGGATCTAGAGGTGCTCGTGGATATGGAGGTGGTGGTCCGAGTAGTGGTGGTTATGGAGGATAGAGAAGCGCGGAGGATACGATTATTGTGGCGGCAGAGGGAGAGATCGATGACATGATAGTGGATCTTGCTACTAGAGAGGCCAGCATGGTTTTGATAGGAACTAGACAAAAGCGAATGAATCCAATCTTTGCTTATGGCTGTCATTAGTAGAGATGGTTCTACTTATCTAGGGTTTTTGATTTGCTCCATGTGTGCTCATTTTTTATCTATGTCGTTGCTTGTGTCTTCGAAAACTTCGTATGTAACTTGGTTGATGAAATCAAAAAGAAGAAATCTTGAATTTAAATTTTTTTGTTAAAAAAAAACTTAAACCCTAAATTAAAACCTGAATCTTAGACCTAAACCCTAAACCCTAAACCCTAAACCCAAAACCATAAAACCCTAAACCCTACACCCTAAACCCTAAAACCAAAACCCAAAACCCTAAACCTTAAGCTCTAAACCCAAAACCTTAAACCCTAAACCCTAAACACTCAAATAACCCTAAACCCTAAACCTAAACACTAAACCCTCATCCATAAACCCTAAACCCTAAACCCTAAAAAGCTAAAAACCTAAACCTAAACTAAATAAAACCTAAAATAAAATAAAATTAAAACAAATAAAATAAAAAAATAAAATAAAACCAAACCTAAACCTAAACCTAGAAAATAAACTAAACTAAAAATAAAACCTAAATAAACTAAAATCTAAACCTAAAATTAAAATATGATAAACCTAAATTAAAATAAAATAAAACTAAATAAAATCTAAACCTAGAATAAAGATAAAACCTAAAAACTAAAATGGAAAAACTGAACTTAAAATAAAAATAAAATAAACCAAAACCTAAACTAAAATAAACTAAACTAATATTAACAAATACTAAACCTAAACCTAAAATAAACTAAACCTAAACCTAAACCTAAACCCTAAATAAAATAAGTAAGCTAATAATAAACCTAAACTTAAAATAAAAAGTAAAACCAAAATATAAACCTAAAATAAAAAGCTAAAACCTAAACATAAAAAAAAATAAAATAAAAACTAAAACCTAAACCTAAAAATAAAAAATAGAACTTAAACCTAAAAATAAAATAAAAATATAACTAAACTAAAAAATAAACTTAAACCTAAACCTAAACCTCAAAAAGAACTAAAATAAAAAACCTAAACAAAAATAAATAAACTAAACAACAACAATAACAACAAGCCTTTATCCCACTAAGTGGGGTCGGCTACAAAAATCCTTCTTCTCCATTGTGTCATATTATGTGTCTAATTATCACTCAATTCAAGTATGCTAAGGTCATTTTTTATACATCTTAAACATGTCTTTTTAGGACTACATCTACCTTTCTTAACATAAGGCAAATCAAATGCATCTACTCTCCTAATCGGGTCATTGGATGACCGACACTTTATGTGGCCGAACCATCTAAGGCCACTCTCTCTAATTTTATATACCATTGGAGCTACTCCAACTTTTTCCCAAACATCAAAATTTCATATTTTATCTTTAAGAGTAAAGCCACTCATCCACTTGAGCATCCTCATCTCTGCAACACTTAACTTAGTCTCATGCTTCTCTTCTATTGGACAACATTTTGCACCATAAATCATTGTAGGTCTTACCACCATCTTATAAAATTTTCCCTTATGTTTATGCGTGCACTTTTATCATAGCCACATACATTCTCCACTTTTAACCATTCAACTTGAATTCTACTAATAACATCTCCATCTATTTCACCATCATTTTGAGTAATATAGCCTAAATATCTAAATCACTCACTCTTTTTAATGACTTATTCACCTAATGTCACAACACTACCACTATAACTTCAACAAGTAAAATTACACTCCAGAAATAAACTAAACTAAATAAAAATAAAAATGATCCTAAATAAAAATAAAAAATATAATAAACTAAAATAAATAAAAAATAAACAAAATAAACATAAATCGACCAGTTTACTTAATTTTAAAAAAAACTTAACCCTATACCCTAAAGTCTAAAATTAAGCCAAAACCCTAAACCTACAATGCTAAACCCTAAACCATAAACCCTAAACCCTAAACCCTAAACCCTAAACCCTAAACACTAAACCCTAAAACTGACAACCATAAACCCTAAACCCTAAACCCCAAATCCTAAACACTAAACCCTAAACCCTACAAACCTAAAAACTTAAACATAAACAAAAAAAACCTAAAAATAAAATAAATAAAAAACTTAAACCTAAATAAAATAAAAGCCTAATCCTAAACTTAATATAAAAATAAAATAATACAAAAAATAAAAACTAAACAAAAATAAATTAATTAAAAACCTAAACTAAACTAAAATAAAATTAATAAAAACATAAACTAAAATAAAAAATAAAATAAACCCAAAAATAAAAAATAAAATAAAATAAAAAATAAAATAAAAATAAAAATAAAATAAAAGCTAAATAAAACCTTAAACCTAAAAAATAAATCTAAAAATAAATAAATAAATAAAACCTAAACCCTAAACTAAAAAAATCCTAAACCTAAAATAAATAAAATAAAAGAAACCTAATCCTAAACTAAAATAAATAAAACCTAAACCTAAACCTAGAATAAATGAAACCTAAACCCTAAACTAAATAAAATAAAATAAACTAAAAATTAACCTAAACCTAAACTAAACAAATAAAACCAAAAAAATAAACCTAAAATAAAAATCTAAAACCTAAACCTAAAAAAGTAAAATTAAAACCAAAACCTAAACCTAAAATAAAATAAACCTAAACCTAAAATATATAAAACTAAACTAAAAATAAACATACACCTAAGCTAAAATAAATTCTAAACTAAAATAAATCCTAAAATAAATAAATAAACTAATAAAATAAAATACCTTAAATATAAATAAAATAAACAAAATAAATAAATTAAACTATTTTAAAAATTTTTCTATACAAAAAAATCGTGAACCTCGTGGACCCTAAACCCTAAATCCTAAACCTAAACTAACCCTTCTCCACTCCTTAAACCCTAAACCCTATCATACCAAACTCTACTAAACCCTAAACCTAAACCCAAAACCCTAAACCCTAAACTAAACTAACTTAAACCATAAATCCTAAACCCTAAACCACTAAAGCTAAATCCATAAACCCTAATCCTAAACCCTCCAAACCTAATCCCTCCACTGAGATCACCTAAAGACCCTAACCTAAACTCTACCTAAACCCGACCTAAAACTAAATCCTAAACCTAAATCCTGAACCCTAAACCCACAAACCAAACAAACCCTAAACCCTAAAACCTAAAACCTAAACCTAAAGTAAATAAAACCTAAAAATTAAATAATTAAATAAACCTAAATAAATAAAAATAAAAAATAAAAAATAATAACATAAACTAAAACTTAAACCTTAAAATAAAATAAAATAAAATAAAAATAAACTAAAAAAATGAAAAATAAAAAACTAGACTAACCTAAATAAAATAAAATAAAGCTAAGAATAAAAAACCTAAATAAAACAAGAACTAAACTTAAATTAAAAATAAAATAAACCAAAAATAAATAAAAAACTAAATCTAAAAAATAAACCTAAAAATCAACCATAAAAATAAATAAAAAATAAATCCCAAATGCTAAACTAAAAATTAAAATCAACCTAAAATAAAAATAAAATAAACAAAATAAAATAAGCCTAAACCCAAATTAAACTAAGTTAAACAAAAATAAATGAAACCTAAACTTAAACCTAAAATAATCTAAACTTAAACCTTAAACTAAATAAAATAAAGTAAACTAAAATAAACCTAAATAAACCTAAAAAATAAACCTAAAAAAACCTAAACCTAAAAAAATAAACCTATAAAAAATAAAAATAAAACCTAAACCTAAAAAATAAACATCTAAACCTAAACCTAAAATAAACTAAAAAAAAATAAACTAAAATAAATAAAATAAATAAACCAAAATAAATAAAATAAAAATATACCAAAATAATAAAACTAAAATAAATAAATAAACTTAATAAATCTAAACCAACGGTTTTAATTTGTTTTAAAACCCTAAAACACCCTAAAACCTAAACCCTACACTAAACTAAACCCTATGTCCTAAAACCACTAAACCCACCCTAACCCAATCGTAAAACCCTAACCCTAAACCCTAAACCCTAAAAGCATAAACCCTAAACCTTAAACCCTAAACCCTAAAAGCATAAACCCTAAACCCTAAACCTTAACCCTAAACCCTAAACCCTAAACCTTAAACCTCAAACCCTAAACTTAAACTTAAAGTAACTAAATAAATTTAAAAATAAACTTAAATCATAAAACCTAAGAAACCTAAACCCTAAGAATGGGCAGAACCTTGATGGTAGGTACATCACCATCAACTAGGCTCAGTTTAGATATAGCAATGGAGGCAAAGGTGGAGGCGGCAGTTATCATAGTGTTGGTGGGGGATTTAGAGGTGCTGATGGATATGGAGGTGGTGGTCAGAGCAGAGGTGGTTATGGAGGCGGGAGGAGTGATAGATGTTACAACCATGGTGGTGGCAGAGGAGAGATCGAGGATAAGATGTTGGATAGGACTACTCGAGAGGCAGGGGTGGTTTTGATGGGAATTGGAGAAACTAAAGAGCGATCAATCTGATTTGCTTCTTATGGAACTGTCTTTATAGTAAAGACTGTTCTAGTTATCCAGAGTTTTTGATTTGCTTTAAGTGTGCTCATTTTTTATCTATGTCATTGCTTGTGTCGTAGAAAATTTGGTGTGTTACTTGGTCGATAAAATCAAAAAGAAGAAATGTTGAATTTGAATTTTTCTCTATTAAAAAAATAATAAAAACCGTAAACCCTAAACTAAAACCTGAACCCTATACCTAAAATCTAAAACCTAAACCTCAACCCTAAACAAAGCCTTAAACCCTAAAACCAAACCCTAAACCCTAAACCCTAAACCCGTAAACCATAAAACCTAAAATGGAAACCCTAAAACCTAAACCATAAACCATAAACCTTAAACCTTAAACCCTAAATCGTAGACCCGAAACCCTAAACCCTAAACCTTAAACTTAAACCTCAACTAAATAAAACCTAAAAATAAAATAAATAAATAACTTAAACCAAAATAAAATAAAAATACAATAAAATATAAAGATAAACTAAAACCTAAACCTAAAAAGAAAATTGAAGTAAATATTAAAAATTAAACTAAGATAAAATAGATAAAAACCTAAACTAAACTACAAAAATAAAAAATCTAAATAAAATAAAAACTTCATTTAAAATAAAATAAAATAAAATAAAGATGAAATAAAAACCTAAACCCTAAAATAAACTTAAAAATAAATAAAGAATAAAACCTAAACCCTAAACTAAAAAAGTTTAAACATAAAATAAAAATAAAATAAACCTAAACTTAAACCTAAACCCAAAATAAAGTAAAATAAGCCAAAAATAAACCTAAACCTAAACTAAAAAATAAAACCTAAAACCTAAACCTAAAATAATCTAAACTTAAAATTAAAACATAAACCTAAAATAAAATAAAAATAAATAAACTAAAAATAAACCTAAACTTAAACCAAAATCAATTAAAATAAAAAAACTAAAATAAATAAACCTAAATACAAATATAAAAATAAAAATAAAATAAACCTAAATAAAAATAATAAAATAAAATAAAATAAATAAAACAAATAAAATAACACTTGGTTTGCTTAATTTATAAAATAAAAATAATATAATAAATTAAAATAATCCTCCATCCACCAACCACCCTAAACCTAAACCCTAAACCTAAAACCCTAAACCATAATTTAAACCCTAAACCACTGACCACCCAAACTCCATACTACACCCCACACCCTAACCTGTAACCAACCTGGGCCACTGAGCCCTAAACTCCTCACCCTAACACTGCTAAACCTAAACCCTAAACCCTACTTAAACCACAGGCTGAGCTAACCTAAATAAACCTACCACTAAACCCCATGCTAAACCTTCAAACCCTAAACCTGGGCTAAACCCTACCAAAACCTAAACCCACAAGCCAGAACTGATCCACAACCTATAACCCTGGCCTAATCAGAAACCCTAAACTCTAAAAAAACTTTAAACCCCAGGCCTAACCTAAAATTGAAAATAAATAAACCTAAACCTAAATAAAATAAATAATAAAATAAAATAAAATCTAAACTAAAATCTAAACCTAAACCTAAAATAAAATAAAATATAAATAAATAAATAAACCTAAATAAAGTAAACCTGAATAAAAGCTAAATAAAATTAAACGTAAAATGAAATAAACTTAAAAAATAAAATAAAACTTAAACATAAAATAAACTTAAAAAGAAAAATAAATAAAAATAATAAAATCCTAAACTAAAATATCTAAACCTAAAATAAAAATTTAAAAAAAATAAAATAAACTAAACTTAAACTAAAACTAAACTAATAAATAAAACCTAAACCTAAACCCAAAGTAAACTAAACCTAAATAAAACCTAAACTAAATAAAATAAAATAAAATAAAATAAACTAAAAAAATAAACTAAAATAAACCTAAACTAAAAATAAAACCTAAAACTTAAACCTAAATAAAACCTAAACTAAAAATAAAATAAAACCCCAAACTAAAATAAAATAAACTAAACTAAATAAAAATAAAATAAACTAAATAACTAAATAAACTAAATAAACCTAAATAAATTTTTTTTAAAAAAAAAAAACCCTAAACTTAAATCATAAACTAACCTAAACCCTAACCCACCCTAAACCCTAAACTAAACCTAAAAACCCTAAACCCCTAAAAAACCCTAAACCACACCCTAAACCTTAAAACATATAACCCTAAACCCTATACCCTAAAACCTAAACCTTAAACTAACCCTAAACCCTAAACAAACCATAAACCCTAAGAATAGGCAAAACCTTGATGGCAGGAACATCACCGTCAGCTAGGCTTAGTATAGATCTAGTGGAGGTGAAGGCAATGGTTATCGTAATGGTGGTGGGCGATCTAGAGGTACTAGTCGATATGGACGTGGTGGTCAGAGTAGTGGTGGTTATGGAGGTGGGACGAGTGAAGGAGGTCACGACTGTCGTTATGGCAAAGGAAGAGATCGGGGATTTGATGGCGGATCCTGCTACTTGAGAGGCAGGGGTGGTTCTAATGGGAGCTATAAAAATTAATGAATGATTAATCCGATCTGCTGCTTATAGAACATTATCTTTACAGTAGAGATGATTCTACTTATGTAGGGTTTTTCATTTTCTTTATGGGTGCTTATTTTTGATCTATGTCGTCGCTTGTGTCTTAGAAAGCTTGGGGTGCTACTTAGTTGATGAAATTGAAATAAAGAAATATTGAATTTGAATTTGTTATCTATTAAAAAAATCTTTAAACCCTAAACTAAAACTTAAACCCTAAACCTAAAACATAAACACTAACCCCTAAACCCTAAACCCTAAAACCTACAATCCCTAAACCCTAAACACTAAACCCTAAAATAAAACCATAAACATAAACCCTAAAATTTAAAACCTAAACCCTAAACCTAAACCCTAAACAAACTCTAAACCCTAAACCCTAAACCATAAAACCCTAAACCCTAAACCCTAAAACCTATAACCCTAAACCCTAAACCCTAAACCCCAAACCTAAACCCTAAGCCCTAAATAATCCTTAAGCCCTAAACCCTAAATTAATCCTAAACCCAAACCTTGAATAAAAATGTCATTAGGAGTATATCTAAAGAATGACCTAATCCTAGCATAGCTAAAGAAAATGTCTTCAAGAGACATTTCATAGACTACCAGAGATTTGAATACCCTAAATCATATTATAATACCATATATTAGAGTATAATGTAGCATCATATATTTGAGCATGTAGTGATGTTTTTTGGAAGTTATAAGATGTTTTGAAATGTTTTAGTATATTATGGTATTGTGTCCTATAGTCTATATTAATATAAATCATTAAAATATTAATTTAATAAATAAGATGATGAAATTTGTTAAATTTGAAGTGGGAATTAGGTTGTAGTACCAAAGGTGTGCTACGCCACTTGTAAAAAAAAAGTAAGATTTTATGTTCAAATAAAATATTACATGTTGTAGCATAGTATAACAACATATATCATAATATATTGTTCTGCACATTTTAAATTATTTTATTATTTTACAATCATGCAGTCGAGCCTACACTAGTGTTATTTATAAAATGTTGATTTAGCCTTTAAAATGGTGGAATTTAGCCAAATTAATAATAGGTAGAGTATGGCATCATAATGTATTGTTTCACCTTAAAATATGTAAGTGATACAATTAAAATATATAGTTTTTTATTATTTAGACTAATTTTATGATTTTTTACCTTAACCAATTGCTTGTGATGTGATATGCAATATAATATAATATAACATCTTATAGTTTATTATAATATAGGATGACATAACATAGTGTAGCATCATGCATTATAGCATGCTATTGTGTATTACTACTTTTTGTTTAGCATATTTTAGTTTGTTATAGTATGATGTAGTAGAGTTTGTATTTGTATAATTCATAAAAATACTAATTTATAGGCTGAGATGATGGGATTTGGCTAAATTTAAGGTAAGCTTTAGGGAACATCATTCGGGGTGTGCTAAGGTGTGTCATTTAATCAAAAGAATGGAATTTTGCATAAAAAAGGTCAGTTTTCAATCAAATTTTATAAATTATTTGCTTAAAGTGATTCATTTTAAAGTGTAATGTAAGATAATATATTATATAAAAGCACATTAAATTATAATGTACATAACAATATAACTTCTCATATATATGAATGTGGTGGTGTGTAACTAAATGTTATTGTACATTTTAGTATGTTTTACTTCTGTTATAATACATTGGGTAAAAACTCACAAATATATTAATTTGAAGGTTGAAATGGAAGAATTTGGCCAAATTGATAACACACACCAAGAAGCAAAACCAAATTATGCTATTTTGTAACATTTCTAATAGAAAAATAATAATTTTACATCCAAAATGAACATTATTCATATTTTGAGAAAATTTTATTATTTGAACCTTTTAAGTGATTCTAATGAGGTGTAATGTTAGACAATATATTATATAATAGCAAATTATAATATAACATGTATTATAATATAATATAGTATAATGTGTTAATTCATAATATAATATTTTTAGCATGATATTGTATAGTTAGTTTGAGCTTGCACCATCACAAATCATAAAATGTTGATTACAATGTTAAGATGATGTAATTTGAATGAATACATTGTTAGGCTTTTGGTTGAAGTATTAAAAGCATAAGAGAATAAATAAGATTTGATGAGAATTCCATGTCAAGGACATGGAAGGAGATCTTCTAGGGGATCACACATGCATTGGACATGACATGTGAGGGTCTATATGTCGAGGGCATAGAAGAAAATCTCGAAGGTTTGAATTTGATTTGATTATATGATTTATGGAAAGAAGTTTTGCTGGGGATAAGAATCTATAATCCACCAAGGATTAAGATCGAATCAACTTTAATTTGTTTTGTTTTAATTGATGTGGAGGCATATCTACTAAAGATTTGAGCTCGAGTCCATTGGGGATTAGGTATTTGAACCTTTCACTAGGGAAACATGTTCAGACTATCCGATGGGGTTTGAGATTTGAGTTTGATTTCATATATTTGTTTGGGATGTATCCACTACGAGTAAGAGTTTAGTTGGATTTTTTTGATTTAGACTTTATTAGGAGAGTTGGTTTAATTTAGCCCAACTGGGGAGATTGGTTTTGAATTTGATTTGTATTCTCGACTTGTTTATATATGATTTGGGGCTTCACTAAAGAGAAAGGTATGATTTAACTACAGGAAAATGATTGGGTTTAATTTGAGTTAATGTATGGACTTTGTTGGTGTGTGTTGGACCCATTGAGAAGGGGATATATATCGCCTTGACCCCTCAAGTTTACAAATCAAAGGGATAGTCTATGGGGTGTGAGCTAGCCAACTTAAGGGGTTGCCTTTGTTTGCAACTACCATGCTAGAAGAAGGCACATAGACTTACATCTTCCAAAGCAAGGAACAACTCGGGTGACCTGGATGCAACAAATTGAACGACTAGGCTCGAGTGAATATTGCTAGGGACTTATGTCAACTCAAAAGTAGTCAAGATTAATTTTATCTTAATTTCATGTGATTTTGATAAGGTACATTTGGTTTAGTTTGATTTCACATTAAGGGCATATCTGTTGGGGATGTGAGCATGATCAAATTTGATATATTTTATTTATGGACCATGTCAATGTGTGATGTACCCACTGAGAAGGGGTTATATCGAACTTGTCATATCTCAAATTTACTAATTCAAAGGGATAGTCTATTGGTCGTGGGGTAGAACTAATCAACCTAAGGGGTTGCCTTTGATTGTCTGCACTAGGATGAAGGTGTAGCACTTACATCTTCTAAAGTAGGGAACAACCAGGGTGACCATTGGTAGCACAACAAATCAAACGACTTAGGGGCTATTGAGTGAATGTCGGGGACTTATATCAACTTAAGAGTAGTCGGAGATTCTTATAGGGAGTTTTAACACTTAAAGATAGGATGCGACTTGGGAAAAGATGCGCTAAGGTGTCCTCAATCCACAAGTGAACATATATTTTGTTTATATGTTTGCATGGACCTCTTGGTGTGAGGGACCACACGAGAAGGGGCTATGTCGACCTATCTCAAATTTACTAGACCAAGGGAGAATCTTCAAATCCACAGGATGAATTCTCCAACCACAGGGGTGGTTACTATGAAAGGGAAACTATCCAATCTGATAGTAACCTAGGTAGTGTCTAAATGGGGTTGCAAAGGATGTGATTCAAATATAGTACCCATAGAGGAGGTTTTACTAGAGGCTTTATCTTGAGCCTTGGAAAAGAAAGCTTATTGGTGTATGGTGGCCAACTCAAGGAGAAAGTGTAGCAGACTTACATCTGCCATGAGTGGTGTATCCAAAGGTGTGAGAACCAACCAACCTATGATGTATCCATCAACAAGACTAGTGTATCCATCAGCATAGTGAGAACCATCCAACCTATGGTGCCCGTCGGTGTGCAATGATCAATCTGGAAAGAAAGCATGTATGCTTATAACTTTTCTAGTGGAACTGATCATCAGGATAGCCTATCATCAGTAAGACAGATGTTATCTGACCTAGAGAGACTATTAAGTGGGGAGCCCCAAAGAAGGACTAGACCCAAACTTGAAGCAATCAAGAGGGAAGGAGTTATGGGACTTATACTACTTGACCTTGATCAAAGGCTAATCCAAAAGCATAGGCACTCACATCCTCTTAAATGAAGCCAACATGGGGTAGCTTATGGTAAAGACTAAGCGCCTTTGCCAAAGGTGCCATGAAAAGGAGACTTACATCCTCAAAGCAAGAAGACCAGACTTGCGAGTAGCACGTCAGCGACCTAGAGTAAAGTGAGTGGCATTATCTCAACTCAGTAGCCCATATTTATTTTATATGTTTTTGTAGTTTTGTTTGTGTTTTCGATGAAGGATAGCCACTGGTTCCTTACACCACATACACCTAATTCACATCATGGAATACTTTCAACATGGAAGAAAAT
This sequence comes from Cymbidium sinense, assembly GCA_021442155.1. Lineage (NCBI taxonomy): Eukaryota > Viridiplantae > Streptophyta > Magnoliopsida > Asparagales > Orchidaceae > Cymbidium > Cymbidium sinense. The sequence goes on from CM038214.1 coordinate 127,178,643, forward strand.
AAATTCATCATTAATAGGTGATAGATCTCTAATAAGGTGAGGCCTCTCTATGGTGAAAAGGGCCTTCTTAAGTGGGTTCAAACTTGCCTCCCATCTTATGACGAAATCAATCTCCTTAAACAAAAATAAGCTCTCCTACTTGAAAAGCTATAGGGAAGACCAACTTGTTGTGACCTTGAATCATTTTAGCTTTATACAACTCGAGGTTTTGGCATGAGTACGGGCATCTCTCCTCCAAACCTTTGAGCTTTCTAACTATAACTTGACATTCTGCTCTATTATGATCTTGCTACTCACAGCTATCCTTAGTGATGAGAGTTGAACTTTTAATGGTAGAATGGCTTCGGGCCCATACACTAAGGAAAAAGGAGTAGACTGAGTTGGAGTTCTATATGTCAGTAGACCAACAAGGCTTCAACTAACTGCTCATGCCACTATCATTTATTTTTATCGAGTGTCTTCTTTAGTATTTGGATAATAGTTTTGTTGTAGGCTTCTACTAAGCCATTTTCCCTCGGGTAGTTGATGGCAGAATATCTTCAATCAATGTTGTGTCTTCAGGAAAATTTTTTGATCTCGGTGCTCTTGAATGTAGTACTATTATCAGATATAATTCATCGAGGCACTCTGAACCTACATATGATATGATTTCTAAAATATTGGAGTACATATTGAGTTGTGACCTCTTTGAGCATAATCACCTTCACCCATTTGGAAAAGTAGTCAGTAGCATCTAAGATGAATTGATGACCCTTTGAAGAATAAGGATCTATCAGACCCACTATGTCAGTACCCTAACACTCAAATGGCCATGAGGCTAATGTTAGATGTAGAATGTTTGGTGGTTGGTGACCATGTATTTGACATTTGTGGGATTGCCTAGCCATATCCATGCAATCTTTGATAATCGATGGCCAATAGTTTCCTAATATCTTGATCTTGGCTTTCATCTTCAGACTGGATTGGTTGGCTCCACATAATCTTAAGTGTACCTCAATCATGATCTTATGGGCTTCGTGCTTGTCTAAACAACATAATGACATATGATCAAAAGACCACCGGTATAAGCCACCATCAACAACAGCATAAGAATGTGCTCTTTGCTTCATCTTATGGGCTTAGGACTTATCTTGAGGTAGTTTTTCTTTATTTAGGTAATCCATGAATGGTTGCCTCCAATCTAACTCCTTGTCCTTTTGATGGCAACCCTTCAAGAGAGTACTTTTGAGTTCAACATCAATAAGAGATAAGACTTGTCTATTTTGGACCTTTATTGATATGGACTCATCCTTTGATATAAACTCCTTGATAAGCTTGGCTAAAATATATACTATAACATTCTCTTCTCAAGGAAACTTATAAATGGTAACCTCTAGGATTTGGCCCAACAAGTCTATGGTGTACTTGTGGCAATGATGGAGCTTGGGCTTTATAACTTTAGAGGACCCAGTGATTTGGTTGATAAGCTAGAATCCGAATGTTGATGTTATGGATGCTTAGAGTAACTAACTCAGACTCACAATCATTTGGCTTCATTTTTTTGTGCATGGATTGGCCGATGATGAGAATCTCATCACATCGGTCAAGTTAAGAGAACTATTCCTACCTTTCTTGGAATAGTAGATTTTGGTTCTTCTCTCTTTGAGTGGAAAAGCACCATCAAAGTATATCTCCTAGTGGTGAATGCTAGTATCCCCTAAGTTCATGATTTGTTCATCATGGAGATCATCACTAAGCGAAGAGTAAGCGGGAGTGGGTGTGTTGCTAAGAAATCTTCTAGCGCTTGTCCTTTTACTGGAAAGAGGAGTAGAAAGGTAATCTCAAACTATAAGAGGATCATGGACCATCATGCCGATGGATAGCATCGTGTGTCATGAGATATTGAATTGGTCTTAAATATTAAGTTCACCTTATGAGGAAGCATGTTGTGTTGTAGCTTTTGGGATGCAAAGATTAAAGCTAGGCAATGCTTCTCAATGGGTGGATAATTAGCCTTAGAAGGGATTAGATGATGGGTGAGGTAGTAAAGTGCATTTTTCTTCCCTTTGTCATTGGCTTTGGCCAACAATGCACCAAGGGAGTCATCTGATGTAGTAATGTAAAGTATGAGCAGCTTGCATAGGATAGGGGCTACTAGAATCAATGGTGTTATCAAGTAATGGTTGATGTCTTTGAAGGCATGCTCACACTTGTTATCTTAGTTGAACTTGGCATTCTTTTTGACAAGTGTTAAGAATGGCTGACATCTTCCCAATAAGTTGGATATAAAGCATCTTATATATGCTAACCTCCTTTGGAATGATCTGAGTTGAGTTAAACTTTTTGGGGTGGAATTCATAATATCGCCTTGATCTTCTCTGGATTTATTTTGATTCCCTAGTGATGGACAAAAAAGCAAAGGAATTTCCCTGAAGCTCCCTCAAATGCACACTCCAGAGGGTTCATTTTTCTTAACTATTTGAAAACTGCTCTCAAGTCAAAGAGATGGTCTTTCTTTTCTCTACTTTTGACTATGAGATCATTGACATAGCACTTAACTTGATAATGAATGAGTTCATCAAAGATTCAAGTCATAGCTCGTTGGTATGTAGCACTGTCATTTTTAAGGCTTAAAGGCATGACCTTGTAGTAAAAGATTCCAATTAGAGTTCTAAAAGTAGTGTTTCTTTCATCTTCAAGGGCCATCTTTATTTGGTTATATCTAGATGAGCCATCCATGAAAAGAAGACTGCATGAGATGAGGCAATGTCCACCATCAACTCCGACATTGGTAATGGAAATTTGTCTTTTGGACATGCCTTATTTAAATCCCTAAAATTGACCTATATGTAAATTTGACCATTCCTTTTCTTAATTGGGATGACGTAGGCTAACCAAGAAAGGTATTATTCTTCTCGAATGAATCCAACATCGATCAATTTCTTGACTTCTTAAATGACCTATTGTTCTATGTCTAATCGCGTGTGTCTAGGAGCTTGCTTGATAGGGTTAGACGTAGGCTCTATTACTAGTTTATGGACCACTACGTCATGAGCCCATCTAGGCATCTCTTCATAACTCCATGTAAAGTAGTCCTCAAACTTAGTTAATAGCCTAACTAAGTCATTGGATTCAATTTCATTCAACAAAGAACTAATGTATGTCAGGCGTGGATCTTCTTCAGTTCCTAAGTTGATTTCCTTGAGCTTATCGATGGTTGACTTGATATCTTTTTCGAACTCTGGCGGTGCATCTTTGACTTCAAAATCATCTGAAGTTAATAAGTGCAGCTCCTCATATGAGTTAATGTGATTTGAAAAGAGCTTATTAAATTCCAAATGATTGCTAATAACTAAGCAGCAATCATCATCATCGACTACACCCATTGTACCGAATCGTAGTCTCGATCATGATTGAGAGATTTTGCAGTTGTTCTTCCATATTCTTTCGAAGTAGTCAAACCTATGCTTTGACCAAGTATGTGTGACTAACCATTTCTTTGTTAAATTATGAACACAAGGCAAGTACTAATCAAAAGGTAATTCTATTAAATCTTTATATGAATCATCCTCAAGTTCTACATCAACTTCTTGACTTGAGGATGATGCTCCCAAAAAGAAACTTTGAGTCTTCACACTGATGGATGACTTAGGGGCTTCCTTAACTACCAAATCCTCAGATTTTTGAGATGAAAGTGGGGTTAGAGCTAATGTTCCCAACTGATGCCTAAATGTATCACATATAGACTTGGATACACTTATGCTTTGCTTTGGAGTCCAGTCTTCATTATTATCTAGCATAAGTGTCACCTCCAAAGGAATCTACTATTGAGAAGAGCTGGTTGGTGAGCTAACCATATAAGACTCATCCTATGATTTAGATTCTAAGTCTATATGGATAGCAGGTGTACTCTAGGTAGCAGATATATATTGTCTAATAAGGAGGTTTTCACCCAGGACTACCTCACGAACTAGCCTCTTCCTCCACGGTGGAGGTCGACTTGTCCCATATGTTCTGAATGGAGTAACGAATTGGGTGGAATCTAATCAAGCTCCACTTCCTCCTCCAAGTCTATTTTTCCCTTTTATTTTTTTTTCATTTTCTTTCTGGTGGAGCTAACCATATAAGACTCATCCTATGATTTAGATTCTAAGTCTATATGGATAGCTAGGTGTACTCTGGTAGGAGACATATCTTCTATTGGGTGGCCAATAAGGAGGTTTTCACCCCTCAGGACTACCTCTAGCCTCTTCCTCTGCTGGTGGAATTGGCTCATGTTGAATGGAGTAACGAATAGTGGGTGGAATCTAATATCAAGCTCCACTTCCTCCTCCAAGTCTATTTTCGCTCCCTTTTATTTTTTTTTTCATTTTCTCTTTTCATTTCTTTTTTCTTTTTCTCTTTCATTTTCTTTTTCTTTTTATTTTTATTAATTTTATTTTTAAACTTTGGCCAAGTTCATGAGAATAAACTTACTGATTTTGAGAGAGGTAGTAAGCTGTATCCTCATATATGCCAACCTCATGAACTTTAAATGGCTTGAGATCTCCTTTGACATAGAAAATGATCCCACCACTCATGAACTTCATACACTAATGTAGAGAGGATGGAACTATGTTGTTCTCATATATCCATGGTCTCCCAAGCAAAGCGTTGAAAGATGTATCCAAGTCTATAATGTGAAACTTGGCTTCGATCTTTCAATCATCTATCTCCAAAGAAAGCACTATGGAGCCTAATGGAGTGCGGATTCAATCTTTCCATCTTAGACTTAGGAATCTTCTAGACACTAAAATCTCCCTAGTCATAAGACACTTCTAACAATTAGGTAAACACTTAACCTAAGCCTAAAGACTTAGAATGGTTAACCATAGGATTAGGTTATGCCTTAAGGATTAAGATAATCCACCTACCCTACAACCCAAATCCAATCCATGTTCACCTTCTCAAACCAAACCTCAAGTTCAATTCAAACATCAAATCCAAATCCAAATCAAAACCCAAATTTCAAAACCAAATGATTGAAGCCCACGATCAAATCTAAACTCGAAAACCTTCCTAAGCCATATGACCTAATCCATGGACTTAGCCAAATCTTAATCCGAATTAATCCAAAATCAATTAATTTTCTCATAATCAATTTATATCTTCAATCATCTTCCTAAATATAAATCAAATCTACATTCAGATGATCAAAACTAAATCAAAGTAAATCAAAATCCTTCCTAATTCATATGAACTATCCCATGAACTTTAAATCTTAATCAAATCCGTCAAACTCAATTGATTTTCTCACAAATCAATCAAATTTTCAATCATCTTCACAAATTTAAATGATATACATTTAAATCAAAACTAAATCAAACCAAATCAAAATCCAAACCTAAGCCACATGACCCAACTTCATGGACTTAGCCAAATTCCATCATTCCAAAACCCCAATTCAATTGATTTTCTCATAACTAATCATACCTTCAATCATATTCACAAATATAAATGAAATATACAATCATCAAGCCAAACCAAAATCAACCCTAGTCAAACCCAACTTAACCCTTTTGACTTGAAATGTTCAAATGAAATAAAACCCATTTGAAACCCAAATGCATTTATATATCAATCCCAAATATATAAACTCAACTAAATCAACTAAACCCAATTGGTCCACTTGACCCAAAGTGGCCAATTTGACCTATTTGAGCCAAGTTCTAATCCTTCCCAAGTTGGATTGAACCAAGCCAATAGAAACCTCCCATCATGATTGTTGATCACCCTAAGTTGATTAATTATCATAAATTAGGTCAAGCCAAGTCAACTTTGTTCATTTGACCAAGTCATCCCCTTAACCCATATGAACTAAAACTAGCCAAATTGCAACCTAAGCGAAATCTCTTGAAACCAATGATTCATACCAAATCAAAATCAATATTTGAATATGACTTGACTTTCAATTAAGTCAAACAAAACCCAATTGGCCCTCCTGACCCAAGTTGATCCAAATTGATCTAAAAGACCAAATTGGGTCAAATCAAAATATAAACCAAATTGATTATAACCAATGGATCAAGTTTATACCAAATTGATTGTTGAACTTGACTAAAGCCATGTTTGGATCCAATTGAGCCCAATTGACCTACTTAGCCCAAATTGACCTAAAGGTTCAAGTTGGCCTAAATCAAAACCAAATCCAAATTAATTATAAGCCAAGCCTACCATCATCTTTAATTAGTCAACTAAACCCAAACTAACATCCAACCCAAGCCAATTTGGCCAATTTTTTCAAATTGGTCAACTTGAATTGACCAAAATGAGCCAAAATCAAATCTAAGCCAAACTAAATGAAATCAATTAAACCAAAATATCCCAAATGATCATATGAACTTGACCTAACCCTTGGTTTGACCTAGTTTGACTAATTGGTCAACTTGACCCAACCTAATCCAATTTGACCTAATTGAGTCAAATTGAGCCGACCCTAACCAAATCAACTCCAATTGACTTGAAATTTAGGATAACCCACTTTTGGATCATTTAAAATTTGTCCAAATCAAATCCAATGCCAAATGATCATTCTACCCTTAGGTCAAAGGCATCACATGAGACAAATTACCCATGTAAATAGTCATTTCCATTCCTTGGCCACTTAGTACTCTCTCAATGGTCCACCTAGGCAGAAGACACAGCCTAACCTGATCCGAGGGGTGGTTGGGTTGACCGTGACCCATGGGAGGTAAAATCACCTACCACCCCCCCCCCCCCCCTGTTGGAGCATTTCAAACCCATAGGACACTTATGATTCCTCTTTGGCAGCCACCTCCACAACTTCAACCAACCAAGCCGAGCCTACTCACCTCCTCCCTGCCACCCATGACTCCCTAAGATGGTTGGATGACCACTAGAAGTCAAACCCAATCCCACCATCAGATCAAGATGAATGGTGGTATACACCCCAACATTATCACTCAAACACACACAAAAATCATTCCTCAAAGCTCTAGCTATGCAAGACGACTCGCCAAAGCTATTCCTTAAGCTCCCAAGCTCATTCCTTGATTAGAAAATGTCATTCCTGTCCATCACGAAATGGGGCACTCCCATTTCCCTAAGCTCCCAAGCTCGTTCCTCGATTGAAAAATTCCATTCTTATTTGTCCCGAAATAAGGCACTCCTATTTCTGACCTAAAAAACCTATTTCTCCATCAAACTCAAATTAACTTTGCATGCACCTTCCCTAGGCCTCGTCGAGCAATAATGAATCATCTCCCAAGCTTCTTGAGCACAAGATGTGGGACTTCTATCAAAGTTGAACTCCAAATCATCAGTTCATGGCCTTACAAGCGAACGTCAAGGAATTGATCTAAATTTTGCTCAATAGGGCTTCGTCTCCACTAGATGAAGCTTCCTCAATCATTCGAGCCACCGGTCTTGAGCTCCGGTGAGGTATGCTTCCAAAACTGATCCTTAGGCAGGAATGGGTTGGAGCTTTTTGAAGAAAACTTGCATCTCTTTTGATCTTGATCGTTGGATCCCCTCTGATCGATGTCGTGAAGGTGTGGGATCCTTTAGAATGATCCAAGCTTCGTGGCTTCGGATCAAGCAATGGAGGATGGACTCCATTCTCCCTCACTCGCATGATGTCAGATCACCCATCATCCATTCCACGTGATCGAAATGGATGGGTGTGATTAGATCTGCTAGATCGATCTGATTTAATCTTATTTAGCACTATGGGATTAATCATAGCCATCCGATCTTAGATTAGATGGCGGACAAGAAAGCACCTCCACCACCACCACGTAGGCCCTGAGTCGGATAAGTTTTAAGTAGCCAATCCTAAACCTAAACTTAAAATAAAAACTAAATAAAAACCTAAACCTAAAAAAAACCTAAAACCTAAACAAAAAAAAACCTATACCTAAAATAAATAAAATCAACATAAACCTAAACTAAAATTTATAAGTCCTATACCTAAACCTCAAATAAACTAAACCTAAACCTAAACCCAAACTAAATAAAAGAAAATAAACTTAAAAAACCTAAACTAAAAAATAAAAACCTAAGAATAAACCTAAAACCTTAACCTAAAAAAATAATATCAAAACCTAAACCTACACCTAAAAATAAAATTAAAACATAAACAAAAAAAATAAAATAAAAATAAAACTCTAAAACCTAAAACTAAACCTAAAAATAAACTAAACAAAACCCTAAAATAAATAAAGCAAACATAAATAAACTAAACTAAAAAAAATAAAAAAATAAACCTAAAAAAAATTAAAAAATAAAATAAACTAAAATAAATAAAAAATAAACCTAATAAACCTAAATCAACTAATTTACTTAATTTTTGTTTTTCAAAAAAAAAACCATAAACCATAAATCTTAAACCCTAAACCCTAAACTATAAACCTACAATCCTAAACCCTAAACCATAAACCATAAAAAACCTTGAACCTTAACACTAAACCCTAAACCCTAAAAGCATAAACCCTAAAATCATAAACCCTAAACCCTAAACCCTAAACCCTAAACCCTAAACTCCTAACCCTAAACCAAAACCTAAACTAACTAAATAAATTAAAAAATAAACCTAAACCTAAACACTAAAACTTATTAAATCTAAAACTAAACTTAAACCCTAAGAATGGGTAGAACCTTGACAGCAGGAACATCACCGTCAACCAGGCTTAGTATAGATCTGGCGGTGGAGGCGAACGTTGAGGCGGTGGTTATTGCAGTGGTGGTGGGGGGTCTGGAGGTGCTGGTGGATATGTAGGTGGTGGTTGGATCATTTATGGTTATGGAGCAGGAGGAAGGATGGAGGTTACAGCCGTGGTGGGGGTAGAGGGAGAGATCGGGGATATGATGGTGAATCCTACCACTCGAGAGGTCAGAGTGGTTCTCATGGGAATTGGAGAAACTAAAGAATAGTCGATCTGATCTACTACTTATAGAACTATTCCTTTACATTAGGGATGATTCTAGTTATCTAGGGTTTTTGATTTGCTCTTTGCGTGCTAATTTTTGATCTATGTTGTCACTTGTGTCTTAGAAACTAGGTGTGTTACTTGGTTGATGAAATCGAACAGAAGAAATGTTGAATATGAATTTGTTCTCTCTTAAAAAAAAATCCAAAAACTCTAAACCCTAAACTAAAACCTGAACCCTAAACCTAAAACCAAAACGAATAACCCTAAACCCTAAACCGTCAAAACCATAAACCCTAAACCCTAAAACCTTAACCCTAAACTCTAAACCATAAAACCTAAACCCTAAACCCCACAAACTAAGCTACCCTAAACCTAAACCCTAAACCCACCACTTTAAACACTAAACCCTAAACCCTAAATCAACCTAAAAACCTAAACCTAAACTAAATAAAACCAAAAATAAAATAAATAAAAACCTAAACCTAAATAAAATAAATAAAATAAGATATGACCTAAACTAAATATAATACCTAAACCTAAACCTAAGCCTAAACCTAAAGATAAAATAAAATAAAATATACTAATAAAATAAATAAAACCTAAACTAAATTAAAAATAAAATTAACCTAAAATAGAAAGCTAAATATAATAATCCTAAAAGAAAAATAAACCGAACTTAAAATAAAATAAAATAAAATAAAATAAAATATAAACCTAAAAAAATAAACCTAAATATAAAACCTAAAATAAATAAAAATAAAACCTAAACCTTACTAAAAAAAACTAAACTTAAAATAAATAAATAAAAGTAAACCTAAACCTAAACCTAAACTAAACTAATATAAATCTAAACCTAAACCTAAAATAAACTAAACCCTAAACTAAATAAAATAAAATAAACTAAAATAAACCTAAACATAAACTAAAAAATAAAACCTAAAATAAACCTAAAATAAAACCTAATACTACAAAATAATAATAAAACTTAACCTAAACCTAAAAATAAAAAAACTTAAACATAAAAAATAAAATAAAATAAAGCTAAACTAAAAAATAAACATAAACCTAATCCTAAGCCTAAAAAATGAACTAAAATAGAAAACCTAAACTAAAATAAATAAACATAAAATTAATAAACTAAACTAGATAAAAATAAAAAATAAACCTCAATAAAAGTAATATATAAACCAAAACCTTCTAGTTTACCTAATTTAAAAAGAAACCCTAAACCCTAAACATAAAATTCTAAACCCTAAACCCTAAACCTTAAAACTAATTCTAAACCCTAAACCCTAAACCCTAAACCTTAAAGAATAATGTAACCTTAAACCCTAAACCCTAAAGTAAAATGTAACTATAATCCCTAAGCTAACTTTAAACCCAAACCCTAAACCATAAACCCTAAAAACCCTAAGCCATAAAGCCTAAAAACTAAACCCTAATCCCTAAACCATAAACCCTAACCCTAAACTTTATACACTAGAGCCCAAAACCCTAAAATCCTAAAGCCTAAACCATAAACCCTAAGCCCTAAACTCTAAACCCTAAAAACCTAAAAAGCTAAACCTAAACTAAATAAAACATTAAATTAAATAAATAAATAAACCTAAACCTAAATAAAATAAAAAATAAAATAAAATAAAATATAAACTGAAACCTAAACCTAAACCTAAAAATAAAATTAAATAACAAAATAAAAATAAACTAAAATAAAATAAATAAAAACTTAAACTAAACTAAAAAAATAATATAAACTTAAGAATATAAAACCTAAATAAAATAAAAGCCAAAGGTAAAATAAAGAAAACTAAACCTAAATTAAAATAAGATAAAAACTAAATAAAAACCAAAACCTAAAAAAATTAACCTAAAAATAAATAGAAAATAAAATCGAAATGCTAATCTTATAAAAAACTAAACCTAAATTAAAAATAAAATAAATAATATAAAATAAACCTAAACCTAAACTAAAATAAACTAAACCAAAATAAATAAAACCTAAACCTAAACCTAAACATAAATTAAATAAAATAAAATAAACTAAAAATAAACCAAAACCTAAACTAAAAAATAAAACCTACAAATAAACCTAAAATAAAATCCTAAAACCTAAACCTACAAAATTAAAATAAAACCTAACCTAAAACTAAAAATAAAAAATAAAATCTAGATCTAAAAGATAAAATAAAAATAAAACTCAACTAAAAACTAAACCTAAATCTAAACTTAAACCTAAAAATAAAGTAAAATTAAAAATCTAAACTAAAATAAATAAACTAAACTAAATAAAAATAAAAATAAACTTAAATAAAATTAAAATAAAGTAAACAAAAATAAAGAATAAATAAACTAAATATACTAAATAAATCTAAACCTGTCGGTTTAGTTAATTTTTTTTAAAAAAATTAAACCCTAAACCCTAAACCTACAACCCTCAACCTAAACCCTAAACCTTAAACCCCAAAAAATGTAGACGCTAAACCTTAAACCCAAAAAACATAAAACCTAAAATCCTAAACCCTAAACCTTAAACCCTAAACTCTAAACCCTAAAACCTAAACACTAACCCTAAACCCTAAACCCTAAGCCCCAAATCCAAAATTCAAACATAAAGTAACTAAAGAAATTAAAAAATAAACCTAAACCCTAAGAATGGGTAGAACCTAGATGGGAGGAACATCACCGTCAACGAAGCTTAGTCTTGATCCAGCGATGGAGGTGAATCAAGAAGCGATGGTTATCGCAGTGGTGGCAGGTGATCTAGAGGTGTTGGTGGATGTGTAGGTGGTGGTTAGAGCAGTGGTGGTTATGGAAGCAAGAGAATGAAGGTTATAGCAGGTGGAGGGAGAGATCAAGATATGATGGTTGATCTAGCTACCGAGAGGCCAAGGTGATTCGATGGGAAATGGAGAAAGAACTACCGATCCGATCATCTGCTTATGAAACTATGTCTTTACAATAGAGATGGTTCTAATTATATAGGGTTTTTGATTTGCTCTATGCTTGGTCATTTTTTATCAGTCGTCGCTTATGTCTTAGAAAACATTGTGTGTTACTTGGTTCATGAAATCGAAAAAAGAAATGTTGAGTCTGAATTTGTTCTCTATTAAACTAAAAAACAAAAAACCCAAGAACCTAAATAAAAACCTAAACCATAAACCTAAAACCTAAACCCTAAAAACCCTAAACCCTAAACCTAAACCCTAAAACCTAAACCCTAAACCCTAATACCATATACCCTAAACCATAAACCATAAAATAAAAACCCTAAACCCTAAACCCTAAATCAAAAACCCCAAACCCTAAACCCTTAAACCATAAACTTTAAACCCTAAACCCTAAACCCTAAATCGTAAAACCCAAAAAACGTAAACCTAAACCAAGTAAAACCAAAAAATAAAATAAATATAAAACCTAAATCTAAATAAAATAAATCAAATCAAATCAAATAAAAACCTAAACTAAAACATAAACCTAAACCTAAACCTAAACCTAAGCCTAAGCCTGAACCTAAAAATAAAATTAAATAAAAAATATAAACTAAGCTAAAATAAAATAAATAAAAACCTAAACTAAATTTAAAAAAATAAAATAAGGCTAAAAATAAAAAAACCTAAATATAATAAAACATAAATAGAAAATAAATTAAAATGTACTCAAAATAAAATAAAATAAAAACTAAATAAAAATCTAAACCTAAAAAATGAAACTAAATATAAAACCTAAACCTTACACTAAAAAAAACCTAAACCTAAAATAAATAAATAAAAAATAAACCTAAACCTAAACCTAAACTAATATAAATAAAATCTAAACCTAAACCTAAAATAAACTAATCCTAAACCCTAAACTAAATAAAATAAAATAAACTAAAAATAAACCTAAACCTAAACTAAAAAATAAAACCTAAAAATAAACCTAAAATAAAAACCTAATACCTAAATAAAAATAATAATAACTAAAAATGAAACCTAAACCTAAAAATAAATAAAAAACATAAACTTAAAAAATAAAATAAAATAAAACTAAAATAAAAAATAAACATAAACCTAAACCTAAGCCTAAAAAATAAACTAAAATAGAAAACCTAAACTAAAATATGTAAACATAAAATTAATAAACTAAAATAAATAAAAAAATAAACCTCAATAAAAGTATAAAATAAACCAAAACCTTCTGGTTTACTTAATTTTAAAAGAAACCCTAAACCCTAAACATAAAATTCTAAACCCTAAACCCTAAAACCTAAAACCTAAAACTAACTCTAAACCCTAAACTGTAAACCCTAAACCATAAACACTAACCCTAAACCTAAACCCTAAAGACTAAACACTAAAAACCCTAAACCTGAAACCCTAAACCCTAAAGCATAATGTAACCTTAAACCCTAAACCCTAAAGCAAAATGTAACCCTAAACCCTAAGCTAACCTTAAAACCAAACCCTAAACCATAATCCCTAAAATCCCTAAACTCTAAACCCTAAAACCTAAAAAGCTAAACCTAAACTAAATAAAACATTAAAATAAATAAATAAATAAACCTAAACCTAAATAAAATAAAAATAAAATAAAATAAAATCTAAACTAAACCTAAACCTAAACCTAAAATTAAATTAATAAAATAAAAATAAACTAAAATAAAAAATAAAATAAAACTTAAACTAAACTAAAAAATAATATAAACTTAAGAATAGAAAACCTAAATAAAATAAAAACTAAATGTAAAATAAAGAAAAATAAACCTAAATTAAAATAAGATAAAAACTAAATAAAAACCTAAAGTTAAAAAATTAACCTAAAAATAAATAAAAAATAAAATCAAAATGCTAATCTTAAAAAAACCTAAACCTAAATTAAAAATAAAATAAACAATATAAAATAAACCTAAGCCTAAACTAAAATAAACTAAACTAAAATAAATAAAACCTAAACCTTAAATAAATTAAACCTAAACCTAAACATAAATTAAATAAAATAAAATAAACTAAAAATAAACCAAAACCTAAACTAAAAAATAAAACCTACAAATAAACCTAAAATAAAATCCTAAAACCTAAACCTAAAAAATTAAAATAAAAACCTAACCTAAAAGTAAAAATAAATAATAAAATTTAGATCTAAAAGATAAAATAAAAATAAAACTCAACTTAAAAAATAAACCTAAATCTAAACTTAAACCTAAAAAATAAAGTAAAATTAAAAATCTAAACTAAAATAAATAAACTAAACTAAATAAAAATAAAAAGTAAACCTAAATAAATATAAAAAATAAAGTAAACTAAAATAAAGAAAAAGTAAACTAAATATACTAAATAAATCTAAACCTACCGGTTTACTTAATTTAAAAAAAAAAACTTAAACCCTAAATTCTATACCCTAAACCCTAAACCCTAAACCCTAAACCTTAAACCCTAAACCCTAAACCCTAAACGTAAATCCTAAACCCTAAAACCTAAAAAACTGTAAATCCTAAACCTTTAACCCAAAAAACATAAAACCTAAAACCCTAAACCCTAAACCCTAAACACTAAACTCTAAACCCTAAAACCTAAACACTAACCCTAAACCTTAAACCCTAAGCCCCAAACCCAAAACGCAAACATAAAGTAACTAAATAAATTAAAAAATAAACCTAAACCCTAAGAATGGGTAGAACCTAGACGGGAGGAACATCACCGTCAACCAAGCTTAGTCTTGATCTGATGATGGAGGTGAAACTAGAGGTCATGGTTATCGCAGTGGTGGTGGGAGATCTAGAGGGGTTGGTGGATGTGTAGGTGGTCGTTAGAGCAGTGGTGGTTATGGAAGCGGGAGGAGCGACTGAGGTTATAGCTGTGGTGGTGACGGAGGGAGAGATCGAAGATATGATGGTTGATCTAGCTACTCGAGAGGCCAAGGTGGTTCTGATGGGAATGGAGAAACTGAAGAACGACAAATCCGATCTACTGCTTATGAAACTATCTTTACATAGAGATGGTTCTAATTATCTAGGGTTTTTGATTTGCTCTATTCTTGCTCATTTTTTATTTGTTGTCGCTTGTGTCTTAGAAAACATGGTGTGTTACTTAGTTCATGAAATTGAAAAAAAGAAATGTTGAGTTTGAATTTATTCTCTATTAAACAAAAAAACCAAAAACCCAAGACCCTAAATAAAAACCTAAACCATAAACCTAAAACCTAAACCCTAAACCCTAAAACCCTAAACCCTAAACCTAAACCCTAAAACCTAAACCCTAAACCCTAAAACCATAAACCCTAAACCATAAACCATAAAACGTAAACCCTAAATCCTAGACCCCAAACCCTAAACCCTTAAACCCTAAACTTTAAACCATAAATCCTAAACCCTAAATCGTAAAACCCTAAAAACCTAAACCTAAACTAAATAAAATAAATAAAAAACCTATATCTAACTAAAATAAATAAAATAAAATAAAATAAAAACCTAAACTAAAACATAAACCTAAACCTAAACCTAAACCTAAGCCTAAAACTAAAACTAAAAATAAAATAAAATAAAATAAAAATATAAACTAAACTAAAATAAAATAAATAAAAACCTAAACTAAATTAAAATAAAATAAAATAAGGCTAAAAATAAAAAAACCTAGATATAATAAAACATAAACGTAAAATAAAATAAAGTGAACTTAAAATAAAATAAAATAAAAACTAAATAAAAATCTAAACCTAAAAAAAAAACTAAATAAAAAAGATAAAAATAAATAAAAAATAAAACCTAAACCTTACACTAAAAAAAACCTAAACCTAAAATAAATAAATAAAAAATAAACCTAAACCTAAACCTAAACTAATATAAATAAAATCTAAACCTAAACCTAAAATAAACTAAACCTAAACCCTAAACTTAATAAAATAAAATAAAATAAAAATAAACGTAAACCTAAACTAAAAAATAAAACCTAAAAATTAACCTAAAATAAAAATCTAATACCTAAACAGAAAATTTTAATAAATAAAAACTAAACCTAAACCTAAAAATGAAAAAAAAACATAAAAAATAAAATAAAATAAAACTAAACTAAAAAATAAACATAAACCTAAACCTAAGCCTAGGAAATAAACTAAAATAGAAAACCTAAACTAAAATAAGTAAACATAAATTTAAAAAACTAAACTAAATAAAGAAATAAACCTAAATAAAAGTATAAAATTAACCAAAACCTTCCGGTTAACTTAATTTAAAAAGAAACCCTAAACCCTAAACATAAAATTCTAAACCCTAAACCCTAAATCCTAAAACTAACTCTAAACCCTAAACCCTAAACCCTAATCCCTAAACACTAATCCTAAACCCTAAACACTAAACACTAAAAACCCTAAACCCTAAAGCATAATGTAACCTTAAATGCTAAACCCTAAAGCAAAATGTAACCCTGAACCCTAAGCTAACCTTAAACCCAAACCCTAAACCATAAACCCTAAAACCCTAAACCCTAAAGCCTAAAAACTAAACCCTAATCCCTAAACCATAAACCCTAACCCTAAACCTTAAACACTAAAACCCTAAACCTTAAAATCCTAAACCCTAAACCATAAACCCTAAACACTAAACTCTTTAATGTTGAGACACATTTCAATTCACTTGTTGATTTTTTTTATGGCGGGTTCCAATGTTGTATTAGTTGTTTGTTTGGCTTTCTGCCCGTAATTTATCTCCTATTTTTTGATCTATCACCGCTACTAATTTGGTTGGTGCCTTATGAGCGCTTATTCAAAGAATGGTATTATAAGTCCCTTCCTATCTTAGATGTTGTTGCCTTTATTGTCTTGTTCGGATTGATTGTTGATCTAGATTATCAATGGAGGCCCCGAAACCGCTCTAACTATTTTCCGGTGCTAATTTTGGTTGGTTCCAGCTCATTCCTGTGTTGAGCAATCTTTACTTTACTATTGCTTTCTCCGTGACATTAATAAAGGGATTATTTCTGGGTTATTTTCACCGAAAGATTCATTTCAATATCATGTGATTGGGATGGTGTTAATTATAAAGCTCATTTATTTAAAGTGTTTTCAAGTTGTCTCCTCTATAATTTTCTTATGGAGGATTATATAACTAATTTCTTTCTAATATGGCTATTCATGAGATTCGCTAAGATGGCTCACTAATTTATGTTTATTTATTCTCATGTCAAGATGGCTATATTGATGATATTTTCTTGAATGAGACTCCTTATCCTTCACTCTTAGCAATTACCTATATTTTAGATATGATTTTGCTTAGGTTTGCATGTAATAAAGCTCACAAGAATATCAACAACCTGGGTGCTTCCTTCTGTGTTTGTTGCTATGATGGTCGTGGATGTTCTCACCCTTTTGGTTTGGTAGTAGCTCATGTGATGTAACCCTTCTTTTGGATGCTCATACTTGCATCGTCCCAACATGGTGTGATTGAGCGAGCCTCTCTATCACATTTCCTTATTATCATACTCATATTATATTGTTTCCTTCTCCCCTTTTGTCAGACCTTAAGTTCTAATCTCTCTATTATAACTTGGTGTTTTCTCTTTTATCTTGTGTTTGCTATATTACCAAGTACTCTTACAACCATCGAGCATTGGCCTTAACCTTCCTTTAGCCTATTATGTTAATCATCTTGTATCTTTTGATTACTTTAATGTTTTCTTTTGCTCTTGATGTACTTAGATGGGGATTTACTCCTTAGGTCGATGAAGCTCTTTGAGCTGAGTTTATCCCCTTTAAGGACCTTGTAACCCTTTTTTGTGGCAATAAAATACCCCCGCATCATGGGGTTTCCCTAAAAAAATAAATAAGTTTTAAAATAAAAAAAAATTAAAAAAAACTAAAATAAAAAAATAAATAAATAAATAAATAAAAATTTTAAAAAAAACTCTAAACCCTAAAAACCTAAAAAGCTAAACCTAAACTAAATAAAACATTAAAATAAATAAATAAATAAACCTAAACCAAAATAAAATAAAAAATTAAATTAAATAAAATCTAAACTGAAATTTAAAGCTAAACCTAAAATTAAAATTAAATAACAAAATAAAATTAAACTAAATTAAAATAAATAAAAACCTATACTAAACTAAAAAATAATATAAACTTAAGAATAGAAAACCTAAATAAAATAAAAAAACTAAAGGTAAAATAAAGAAAAATAAACCTAAAATAAAAAAAATTAAAAATTAAATAAAAACCTAAACCCAAAAAATTAACCTGAAAATAAATAAAGAATAAAATCAAAATGCTAATCTTAAAAAAACATAAACCTAAATTAAAAACAAAATAAATAATATAAAATAAACCTAAACTAAAATAAAATAAATAAAACCTAAACCTAAACCTAAAAAAACTAAACCTAAACTAAATAAAATAAAATAAACTAAAAATAAACCTAAACCTAAACTAAAAAATAAAACCTAAAAATAAACCTAAAATAAAACCTAAAATCTAAACCTAAAAAATAAAAGAAAACCTAACCTAAAACTAAAATAAAAAATAAAATCTAAATCTAAAAGATAAAATAAAATAAAACTCAACTAAAAAATAAACCTAAATCTAAACTTAAACCAAAAAATAAAGTAAAATTAAAATCTAAACTAAAATAAATAAACTAACCTAAAAAAATAAAAAAATAAACCTAAATAAAAATAAAAAAATAAAGTAAACTAAAATAAATAAAAAATAAACTAAATATACTAAATAAATCTAAACATACCAGTTTTCTTAATTTAAAAAAAAACTTAAACCCTAAATTCTAAACCCTAAACCTTAAACCCTAAACCCTAATCCCTAATCCCTAAACCCGAAACCTACAACCCTAAATCAAAACCATAAACCCTAAACCCCAAAAAATTGTAAACCAAAAAAACATAAACCTAAACCCCTAAACCCTAAACCCTAAACCCTAAACTCTAAACCCTAAAACCTAAACACTCACCCTAAACCTACACCCTAAGCCCCAAACCCAGAACTCAAACATAAAGTAACTAAATAAATTAAAAAATAAACCTAAACCCTAAGAATGTGTAGAACCTAGACCGGAGGAACATCACCATCAACCAAGCTCCTAGATCTGGATGGTGAAGAGAGGATGGTTATCAATGGTGGTGGGGATCTAGGTTTTGGTGGATGGAGGTGGTGGTTTGAGCAAGTATGCTATGAAGGGAGGAGACGGGTTATAGTCATGGTGGTGGCAGGAGAGATCAAGATATGATGGTGGATCCTACTGAGAGCCAAGGTGGTTCTGATGGGAACGGAGAAACTAAGAATGGTGATCCGCTTATGAAACTATGTCTTTATAATAGAGATGGTTCTAATTATCTAGGGTTTTTGATTTGCTCTATGCGTGCTCATTTTTTATCTATCGTCGCTTGTGTCTTAGAAAACATGGTGTGTTACTTGGTTCATGAAATCGAAAAAAGAAATGTTGAGTCTGAATTTATTCTCTGTTAAAAAAAAACCAAAAACCCAAAACCCTAAAGTAAAACCTAAACCATAAACCTAAAAACTAAACCCTAAACCTTTAAAACCCTAAACCCTAAACCCTAAAACCTAAACCCTAAAATCTAAACACTAAACCCTAAACCCTAAATCCTAAACCCTAAACCCTAAACCCTAAACCCTAAACCCTAAACTAACCCTAAACCCTAAAAAGCTAAAAATCTAAACTTAAATTAAATAAAGCTTAATAATAAAATAAATAAAAAAACCTAAACTAAAATAAAATAAATTAAGACTAAAACCTAAACCTAAACCTAAAAAATAGTAATAATAAAGACTAAAATAAAATAAAATTAATAAAAGCCTAAACTAAACTAAAAAATAAAAAACCTAAACAAAATGAAAACTAAACTTAAAATAAAAATAAATAAACCTAAACCTAAACTAAAATAAACTAAACTAAAATAAATAAAACCTAAACCTAAACTTAAGTTAAATAAAATAAAATAAACTAAAATAAACCTAAACCTAAACTAAAAATAAACTTGAAAATAAACCTAAAATAAAACCTAAAACCTAAACCTAAAAAATAAAATAAAACCTAAACCTAAACATAAAATAAAAAACAAAACCTAAACCTAAAAAATAAAATAAAATAAAACTAAACTAAAAAAAATAAATAAAACCTAAACCTAAACCTAAAAAATAAACTAAATTAAAAAAATCTAAACTAAAATAAAAAGACCTAAAATATATAAACTAAACTAAATAAAAAGAAAAATAAACCTTAATAAATAAAAAATAAAATAAACTAAATAAATTAAATAAACCTAAATCTACCAATTTACTTAATTTAAAAAATTAAAAAAAGCCCCAAACCTAAACCCTAAACCCTCAAACTAACACTAAACCTAAACCCTAAACCTACAAACTAACCTAACTAAACCTAAAACCCTAAACCTAAACCTAAACCTAAACCTAAATTAAACCCTCCTAAAACTAACTAAACCTAAACCCTAAAACCTAAACTAAACCCTAAACCCTAAACCTTAAAAACTAAACCTAAACCTAAACTAAATTTAAATTAAACCTAAACCCTTAAATATAAACTCCTAAATCCTAAACCCTAACCTAAACCTAATATATACCTAAACCACTATAACTAACTAAACAAATGCTAAACTAAACCCTAAACTAAACCTTATAAACCCTAAAGTTTTAAACACTAAAGTTTAAAACCTAAACCTAAAACCTTAAACCTAAATTTAAACCCTAAACCTTAAACCCTAAACCCTAAACCCTAAATCCTAAATTAAACTAAAACCCTAAACTTATTTTACATTTTGGCTGAGTGGTTATGT
Source organism: Cymbidium sinense (assembly GCA_021442155.1). Classification (NCBI taxonomy): domain Eukaryota; kingdom Viridiplantae; phylum Streptophyta; class Magnoliopsida; order Asparagales; family Orchidaceae; genus Cymbidium; species Cymbidium sinense. The sequence goes on from CM038214.1 coordinate 127,199,344, forward strand.
TTTGACCTCTTACTTCTGATGATTCTTCTTCCCTTAGGTTGGTTTGGTTTTTAGTCTGGCTACTATCTTCTCTTATTACTCGATTAGTCGATGACATGTTTTCTGCTCTGGCTTTATTCTATTTTATGCACGGTTTGTTTTGTTGCCTCTCCTCTTGAACTTGAATTACTTTTTTCTAGTTTTTCATTGTTGGAAGGGTGGCCTTCCTAGTGCGAACTACTATTGGTTGATGCCTTTCTGGGCCTTATTTTGGAGAGTTTCTTGCCTACTTTTTTGGGGATTGCCTCCCAATTCCTTATTATTTGTTGCTGGATCATTCTTTTGCCATGGTTTAATGTTTGATTATTCTCCTGGTATTAGCCTCTTTTGGGTGCATTATTTGTAGCAAGTTTTATGTTGTTATTATGCTTTCTATCAGGTTAGTCTTTTTTTTGCTGGGGAAGTTTTATTTTCAAGTGGTCCTGGCTAGCTACTATTATTGCCTTTCTATGGTGGATGTGCTTCTTTTGGACCTCTGTTGTGTGGTGCTTTGTTGGTTTTATACTTTTCCTTGGTTGTTGGGGATGCTTCCTTTGTTGGCTACTTATGATGGGTTGTTCTCTGGCGGTTGCCTTATGGATTTTTTACTTAACTAGTTTGGTTGGAGGACTTTTAGTTATCCTTGGAATCTTTGGTTGATTTTTTCTTGTTGGTCTTTTCCTTCTTCTTGGACAATTTGTCGGAGCCTTTGCTATGCCGATCAAACCTTTGTTGATCCTTTTGGATTGGAATTTTGGTATCGGTGGTTGGTGGCTTTAGCATTCTTTCTATGTATTATTGTCTTCTAATTTTCACTAGCATCTTATGTTTCCTTCGCTTGATGGTTTAATTTATGACCTGTTAGTCATTTGTGTTGCTCACCCTAGTTTGGATTTTGACTGCTACTAGTTGGTACTTGTCTTGAGAGCTCCTATCTTGGTTTTGTTGGCTATTTCTCTATTAATTGGCATGTCTGTGTTTCAGATGATTGGTTTTGGTTTTCCTTGGTTTGGAGCTTGGATGGGTATTTGGATAATGGTTGTTGTTGGTGTTCTGACTTTATTTTAGCCTCTCTCTAGGTTATTATGATTAGTTTGTTGTGGTTTTTTTTGGTGGTTTGGCTACTAGCTAGTTGCTGGTAGGTTGCTCTTTATTTAATGGTGCGGGATCTAGAACTCTCCCTATTTGGATGTTTACTTGTACTGTGTATGTCGGCTATGATGGCTTTGATGTTACTCACCTCTTCTCTAGTTGTAGCATTACATATGATTATAATCCTTCTTTATGAAGTTTGATGCTCATATATTGTTGCTGGGATGATCCAAATTGAGCCCAGCCTTCTCTTTCTATCCTTTTCCTCTCCATCCTTATCCTTTTAGCTATTTTGCCTTTGTAGTGTTTTGCAGATTTCTTTTATAGGTTGGTACTTTGTAGAGGGAATGGCCATTACTCAGTCAATTTAAGTGCTATTATTGTGGATCTTGCTTATCTTACTTTCTCAAAGGAATCATGAACTGCTGCTAACCCATTCTTTTACTATTTTAAGAATTTGTTTTAGTCTTACTCCGTGTCTTCTTCTCTTATGATTTTTAGCTGTTGTATTTGCTCTTTTATTTTCTTTTCTTTTTCTAATGTACTTAGATGGGGGTTTAGCTCTTTAGGTTTCTTGTATCTCTAAGACTAGTAGAATCTTACAACTTTACCGCTTTTAAGGACATTGTATCTTTTCCTTTTTTGATAATAAAATTCTAACTTTTCCCCATAAAAAACCCTAAACCCTAAACCCTAAACCTTAAACCCTAAACAACCCTAAACCCTAAAACCTTAATCCCTAAACCCTAAACCCTAAACACAAATTGTAAAACCTAAACCCAAAACCCAAAACCCTAAACCCTAAATAATAAACCCTAAAACTCTAAACCCTAAACTAATCCTAAACCCTAAAGCCTAAACACTAAACCCTAAACCCTAAACCTTAAATCCTAAAAGCATAAAACCTAAACCTTAAACCCTAACCCTAAACCCTAAACCCTAACCATAAACCTTAAACCCCAAACCTTGAACCTAAACTTAAAGTAACTAAATAAATTAAGAAATTAACCTAAACTCAAACATAAACCCCAAGAATGGGCAGAACCTTGACAATAGGAACATCACCCAAGGCTGCCTAGATCCAGAATGGAGAGGCAAGAGGTGGTGGTTATCACAATGGTGCTGGGGTATCTAGAGGTGCTAGTGGATATGGAGGTGGTGGTCGAGTGGTGGTTAAAAGTGGGAGGAGCGATGAAGGTTGCCCATGATGGTGGTGGAGGAGAGATCAAGGATATAATGGTCATCCCTACTTGAGAGGTCGAGTTGGTTCTAATGGGAGCTGGAGAAATTGAAGAATGGTCGATCTGATTTGCTACTTATAGAACTGTGTCTTTATAGTGGAGATGGTTCTAATTATCTAGGGATTTTGATTTTCTCTATGCATGCTCAATTTTTATCTATGATGTCACTTGTGTTTCAAAAACATGGTGTGCGTGGTGTTTATTTTTGAGATGTGGGACACTACACAGATCTTAGGGGGTACTTATTGAAATGATCGGGTATGACATTAAGAAAAGATGCACTACCTTGAAAGATAGAAATTATTACCCTATAATGGACCTAATCACCTAATATGGACTCTTAAGGCATGATGGGTCTTCAATGTACTAGATCTTTCCCTACTTTACATGGAAAAGTAAAGTAGCATTTATATTAAGCCGTTCATTGTTCCTATGAGGCAAGCCTCCATAGTTAATTACATCCTAAGAGAATCTTAAGAATACTCTTTAAAGTAGTAATTAAAGTCTCAAAAGATTTCAAGGCTAGACTATCAAAAGATTATTTGTATTGGAAAATTAAGTGGGAAAACTCAAGGAGAAGACTTATTATTGAAGCCAAAGGAAACAAGTAGGGAATGCTCTTGATACTAGGAAACCTAGCGAGCATTTCAACCTATCCTATAATTGGACTTTAGAATTTTGAAATTGAAGTAAAATCAATTTTGTTAAAGTTGATATATCCTTAGAAAGCTAGGACTTGTAATCCAACAACACAAAATTATGGAGATGCCTAAGAGGTAAGGATTTATGCTGGTAGCCCAAAAGAAACAACCACCTTAGATCCTAAATATAGGGAGCTTTAGCATAAGCCAAAGTGAAACCTAAATCTAAATGAAAATAGGCATATGGTTTAACTCCATAAGAGAGCATAAACCATCCACCAAGACTTACAACCATCCGGAGTGGCACTAACACACCCTATGTTTTTAAATCTAAGAAGTTTGGTCATATGATTAAGATTAGTATTTAATTAGAAAGAAACTAAAGTCCTTAAACCCACTCCCTAAGAGACTAGAGCATGAGTGGTATGAGCATATAACTTAGTCTAATGTAACATCTTTTCATATTTTATTTATTTTGATACTTCATTTTGATAATGGATTTCGATTTATGATACCTACATGCATGAGAAAATAAGGTTGTTGTCTAAATCAACAAGAAAGTAGTGTTTTTCAACATAAAGGATGCCCTCATAAGTCAAGCATTCCCCTATCTTGCAAGTATGGAAATCCCTTTTTTAAGAGTGAAATAATATGATGTGCATGTTGTTGGCCATTCAACATTCAACTAAGTGGTTATTAAATCTTTTAATTATCTTGATTCATGTCATAGCCTTTATGTTAGGTTATGTATTGTTTAGAACTTTAGTTATGAGTTGTAGTTGGGCACAAATGTTAATTTTTTTAAGAGCCTAATCCCTTTCAAGGCCACACATTCAAACATCAAACAAATAAAGAAACTAAGAAAACATGCCATCCTAATTGTGCACTTTAAACACAACATCAAACAAATTTTATAGCTAATGTAAAAGAATAATAGCCAATGCGATTGGGTGCCATACAACTAAAAGAAAATGGGTAGAAGCTCTACTTATACAACTGTACATAAAAGAATAATTTATAATTTACAAATGATAAATGCTATGGGGGGTCTTCATGTATTGATGTATCTTCCTTCTTCTTTGACTTGGTTTGCTCCACTTCAAAGGCTTCACATGGCCTCCCATTATAAAGCCTTCTAGCCAATGCTCATCCTTATCCCCCCATAGCACTAATCCTAATTCCTAATGAAAATTACATTAAAAATAGAAAAAAGTAAATCTAACTACACCTATAAGATAGGTGTTAGCTAATGACACATACAACCCATGCAATTATATTTATAATTTGGACTTAACACCCTGCATATAGGTAACCAAGCCCATCTATCCTAACATGGATTATGCATAGGGGCTTAAGAAACCTGCAAAGAGAGCATTTATATTTATTTTTAAGTGATCCCTTAAACATAATCTTATAGAAAATATGATTAGGCTAATCACAGCCTACCATCTAGTCTATAAAACATACACCCTAACATCCAATCTAAAATAATACATCACAAAATATAACATACATCACACCATGCACCATCCTAACATAAGGCTAGAAGTGGTGACTTAATCTAATGTGTGTGTATTAAGGCTTGTGTGGTATGTCCTAACTAGGCTTTAGAGTTAAGATTTTCTAAGTGTAAAAAGATTCAACTTAAAGGGTGGTTTCACTTCAAGTTCATTAATTAATTTTCAAGTTTTAATTTGTGTTTTCTTTTGTTTCATATAACCTACACTTAGCAACTAAGTGTGGTAAAGAGAAGAAAAGAGGTTGGCTTTTTCATCCCTGCCTTAAACCACTTTCTAAAGCCTATTAATTTGATTTAGTTTTCTTTAGTGAATGGTTTATTACACATTTTAGATTAATTCTAAGTTTAGTTTCTATTTAAATAATTCTATTCAATGTGAAATGCTTCTTAAGATTAATCTAATTGAAATATTATCACATGACATGCTAAATCACTCCTCTCCATCACATGTAACATGCATATGATTAATTCTTAAGTATACCTACACATACAATATGTTTTAGCATACTTGAATGATGGATGTGAGTATGTACATTTGAAGCTTTATATTTCTTCTCTGATTGAATTATTTTTTTCATATTAATTTAAGGCTCTATCTAAATTCTTATGCAAAAAATACATAGGGATGAAATTAAACAAGTACATGTCATTGTTAACCAAGGAAGTGAGGTAATCAAATGACCTCCTTGGGTTTAGCTAAAGCCTCATATTCCCGGAATATCAACACTATATACCATTACATTCAAACCATATGTAAATTTACATGCATGAACATAAGAAAGAGAGCTCCAAATCACATGATCAATTAATTCAATCACTTGAACAATTGCAAATGCATGTATTTTAATAAAAGAAGGATTACCATTCTCTAATTAAATACACACATGTATGTATAAAAGACATAAGCAAGTATGCCTTTATTAAACTCGAGAAGTGAGGTAATCAAATGACCTCCTTAGGCTAGCTAAAGCCTCAAGTCCCAAAGAATGACTATATACCACTTTTCTTAGATACATACACATGTATTCATAATTTGGAGAATGAAAATCATGCAAAAAAATTGATATTTAATTTGATTGATTCATTTATGTATATGAATTAAAGCCTCATCCAAATTTTAGTATTGAAATACATAAGAATGAAATAAAATGGAGTACGTGCCATTGTTAAACTAGGAAGTGAGCTAATCAAATAACCTCCTTAGGGCTAACTAAAGCCTCATATTTTTGGGATGTCCAGACTATATACCCATTAACATTCTCACTTACATAAATCAATACATGAATAAACAAAAGGAGCTTCACTTCATACATTTAAGCTATAATCACATGCATCTCCTATGTATTTATAACTTGCATTCATAGCATATGTAAGCATTCATTTATAAGCTTTGGAAAATATGTTTGGATTTTATAGTGATAATAGCCACACATATTATAAATTAAATCAACACATGTAAGCTTGACATAAAGGAAACCCATTTGACTTAATTAATTTTGAAAAGATGAATGTGTGATTTCAAATGACATACAACATTTAACATGATTAAAAAAGGAATGAATGAGCATAAATGTGATTTCATTCAATTAAATTAATTCTAAGGACAATCAAATCAAATAAAAGCATTTAAAGAAAACCAACTTTTAGTTATCACTTTCAATTTCATATTTGATTTGGTTTGAAGAAATGAGGAAAATTTGTTGATCCTAACCCATTCCCATGTTTGTGATTTAATTTGGTTTAATGAAAAGTAATTTAGTTGATTTTATGGGTTAATTAGGTTGTACTATGCATTAAATACATTAATTAACCCTTACCTATATTGCCTTAATTTAATTAACCAAGTAATTATGATCCAACATGATATGTACATACATTGGAAATTAAATCAACAATGAACCAAAGAAATGAAAGAGGCCTAATGCAATTGGCTCACAATTAGTGATTAATTAAGTTAAGAAACTTAATTAAGTACTTTCATGGTTTTCCCACACATGTGGGTTAACCATAATTTTCTTAAATGTCTTTAGGATATTGAACACCTAAAGATCTACCAATGAATTGATTAATTAAGATTCCATGTGATTATAGTTTCAAATTGATTAATTAAGCAATTTAATTAATGAATTAAACCATCAATTAATCCCAAATTATATAATTTCCATTCAAGTGAAATGGACTTAGGGAAAAGATTGGGAAAGAGGTCCCAATCTCATTCTCCATGCCCACTAACTATTTCAAAATGATTAACAAGCTTAATTAATGATTTTCTTACTATTTATAATATTAATTAATTGCCTAATTAATTAGAAAAGTAATTAAGGTTAAGATAACCAATTTCACTAATTAACCAAGCAATAAATACCAAGAAAATTATGGGACACAATGGTCATCCCATTAATCAACCTCAAAAAGTTTGGGATTAATTACTTAGGTAATTAGAGAGTAATTAAGCTAATTATATTTTTAATTAAACTTAAATTAAGCCTTAATTATTATTCAAAATTAATTGGAATCAATTTTAATTGAATCTCTTAAATACCTTCAAAACAAATTATTACTTGCATTTTTATGATTTTTCTATGATTTGTTATAATTTTCCAAAGTTTCAGCTGATTTAAATGATTTTCCATGATTTTATAAAGTTTATTAATTTATTTTAACTATTTGAACTTCAGAATGCAATATCTCCCAATTCATAAATCCTTTTGACTTGAAATTTTTATGGAAGGTAGATTTTATGTTCAATTTTTATCTCAGAGAATTTCAAATCACTTAAATTAAGCTCATAATATTTTATAAATTTTAGGGCTTTTGGATTCATTGGATTCATCTCAAAAAGAAAAATCCAACAAGCCCTTATTTATAATTTTTAGTGAAGTATTTTATTTTTTGTGAATTTTTAAAGTTTCAAGTTTTTTAATTAATTTTTAAAAAGCCTAAAATCTCTAGTTTCTTACTTAACCTAGTAAGTGCCGACCATGGACCATGGCTATGTGGCACTATACTGGAGCAATGCCGCCAGATGAGGAATAACAGGATGCAATTTGATCGACCATCCATCATGGATCGATGGTCCAGATCGATATATGCACGACCGCATGATCCGAAATGATGACCATTAATTAGATGTGAGATCCAAACAATCAAACTTTCCACCTCAATGGAGATTGACAGTTGGCATCCAGCACAACAAATGGATGGAACACTTTCTATGTGGGAATTTTGCAATTCTTGTAAAGAAATTGAACGAAAAACTTCATTTTATGCTTGATTTTCAAGCGATCTACTCAAAAAATCACTCCAAATGCATGGGGATGATGTAAAATAAAAAAATGCAAGGGTAATATAAAGAAAATTTATAAAATTGAGCAAAAACCATTACAAACAAAAGAACTGACTACAGTTTTAGAAAATTATCTTACCAGAACTAATTTCTAGTGGTGGTGATGATCCGAGCATGCTCTTGAGTGGATGAAGAAGCTTTAGAATGGGTTTGGGCTCTTACTTCACTTTAGAATAAAGTATCCACCAATGGTCACCTAATCCAATTGATTTTGATGGCTTTTACTCACAAACCAAGTGGAAAAGGTTGCTAGTTGGTTTGGGAGCTCTAAGAGAGTGAAATGAGTGTGTGAGGAAGAGTTTTGCCTGTATTCTGTCCTTACAATGGATGAAAATCACCTTCATGGTGATTTTGGCTCCAAGTGGGTGTCCTTTGAGGTGGTTGGGATTCTCTTAGGTGGCTTAATTTGGCTGCCCAAGGAATGGAGGTGACCGCTAAGGAAGTGGGCGTCCTAACAAACAAAATTGGAGGTCCTTCATTCCAAGTGTTCTAATGATGGAGGGGAGGTGATTTCATCACCCCATAAGTCATGGCTAACCCAGCCACCTCTTGGGTTAGGCTGGATAGTCTCCTTGGAGCCTAGGTTGACCAATCAATAACTGTCAAGTGGCCAAGGAAGAGAAATGACCATTTATATCAGTGTTTTGTCTTATGTGATACCCTTAAAAAGGTAGAGTGGTCATTTGATATTGAATTTGATTTAGGTATATTTGAAATGAGTCAAAAGTGAGTTGGACCAAATTTCATTTCATTTGGAGTTCATTTTGTAGTTTGGATCAATTTAACCCATTTGGGTCATATTGGGTCAAAGGTTAGTTGACCAATTGTGAAATTGGGTCAAACTAAGGATTAGGTCAAGTTCATATTACTATTTGGAGAGGATTGTATGCTTTGATTTAATTTGGGTTTAGTCTAATTTGACCCTTTATGTCAATTTAGGTTAACTTGGGTCAAGAGGGCCAACTAGGCGTTTAGCTTAATTAAGGTCAAGTCATGTTTAAATATGATTTTGGGTTGATTTAAATCATTCAATGAATTTGGATTAGGTTGCAATTTGGCTAGTTTGGGTTTATAGGCTAAAGGGTTGACTTGGTTTGACCCAATTTATATCAATTGATCATCCTAGGGTGATCAACAATCATGACATGATGTTTGGATTGGCTTAATTCACTTTGATTTGGATTGAATTGGATTTTGGTTCATGTAGGTCAAATTGGCCACTTTGGGTCAAGTGAACCAATTGGATTTAGTTGGCTTGATTTAGTTGAGTTTATATAGAGATTTAAGATTGATATATAAATTCAACTATAATTGGTTTTGATTCAAATGAGTTTTGGTTCATTTGAATATTTCATGCCAAATGGGCTAGGTTGAGTTTCACTTGGGTTGATTTTGTTTTGACTAGATGATTGTAGGTTTCATTTATATTTGGATAGATGATTGAAGGAATGATTGATTCAAGAGAAAATCCATTGATTTTGGCTTAATTTAGACGAGTTTTGGCTAAGATCAAGGAAATGACTTAAATGGTTTAAAATGGGTTTTGATTTAATTTTGGATTTGGTTTTGGCTATTTGAATTTATATTTCATTTATATTTGAGAATATAATTAAAGGTACAATTGATTTATAAGAAAATCAATTGAGTTCAGATTGAATTGGATGGAAATTTTGCTAAGTTTGTGAAGGTTGATTAAAGAGCTTGGGAAGGATTTCAAGTTTAGATTTGATCTTGGGTTTCTATCATTTGGAATTGAGTTTGGACTTGGATTTGAATTTGAAATTAACTTTGAGGTTTGGTTGAAAATTTGGATTTGAATTGAAAAAAGGTGTTCATGGATTGGGTTTAGCTATAGGGTAGTGATTTTTCTAAGTCCCTAAGGCATGGCCTAATCCTGATTAACCCTTCTAATTCTCTAGGCTTAGGTAAAGTGTTCACCCACTCTGGAAGTGTCTTATGACTAAAGAAACCTTAGTGTTTAGAATGTTCCTCGATCTAAGAAGAGGAGGTTGAAAACTCACTCCAAAAGTTAGGTCAACAAAAGGACCGCCCCAATAGGTGTGGTGTAACTGACAAGGCACATCACATGTATTGGTGTTGACCGAGGCAATTAACAACATCAAAAAGACTGTAAACACTAATGAAAATGATTTATACCTAAACCCAAAAGGTAGATAGAATCATGATCTCAGTGCAAAGTAGCTCCCTGTATCCCAAGGGCACAAGAGAGCCAGATGGAATCCATGGGGGATTCAGTATGTGAACCTTCCACTAGGGAAGTAGGTTCAAGCTATCCGCTGAGGATATGGATTTGAGTTTGATTATGAATATGATTTGTTTGGGTGTGTATCAACTGAGGATTAGAATCTATAATCTACTATTGAATGGGAATGTGAACATTACACTAGGGAAGCAGGTTTGGGCTATCCATTGGGATAAGAGTTTGATGGTATTTCTTATGGCTCCACTGGAAAGATTAATTTGATTTGCGCATCACTAAGGAGAAGTTTGGTTTGTTCAATATGTTTTAATTTGACTCGAAGGTTGGTTTCAAATTTAGTTTTTATGGACCCTATCTGCGATGGACCCACTTAGAGGCTATGTCGACCTTAACCTATCTCGATTTACAAATCCAAAGGGATAGTCTAGAATAAGGTACTATCCGACCTAAGTGATTTCCTATTGGATTGCAATGGTTGTACTTAGGAAGAAAGCATAGTAGACTTACATCTTTCAAAGCAAGGATCAACCGCTTTGGTGATTTGTTGGATCCATAATAAATTGAACCCAACCTTGTGGTGACTACTGAGTGAATGCCACTAGGGGACTTATGTCAACTCAAAAGTAGTTAAGATTAATTTCATTAATTTCAATGATTTATTTTAATTTGAATTGGTAATTTCATTTGATGGATCCATCAGCAAATGGACCACAGAGAAGGGCTATGTCCTAGCCTATCTTAGATTTATCGATCCAAAGGGCTAGTCTTTGAAGGGTAGGACAATCCAAACTTGGGGTGCCTTTCGCAACGGGCTTTGCTAGACAAAGCATAGCAGACTTACATCTCCAAAGTAAGGAATAACTGTGGTGACCCATTGGATGCAACAAATTGAACGCACCTAGGGCCTCTAATTGCATCGATCATGTTAAAAGAATGCATAGACTTACATCCAAAGGATGACCACCAAGGTAACCTATTGTTGGAAGAATAGATTGAACTTGACCTAAGGGTGACTATTGAGAAAGTGTCGTGGGGGACTTATCTCAACTCATGAGTAGTCAAACGATTCCTATAACAAGTTTTGCTGAGAATGCCCTAAAGACAGGATGCCTACTTAGGAAAGGTGTCGTAGGGGGCATTAATTCCAAATCCATAAGCAAATATATATATATATATATATATATATATATACATAATTTGTTTGTTGGACTAAACCTATCTTAGATTTACTAGACCAAGGGAGAATCTATGCATCCACAGAATAGGATCTCTAACCACAAGGGTGGTTAGAAAAATGGGGACAATCCAAGAAGTAACTGGTGTCTAAATGAGGTCGCAAAGGATGTGAGCCAAATAGAGTGCCCACAAGGGAGGTACCACTAGGGACGTTATCTTGAACCCTGTAAATAAGAAAGCCTGTAGGTGTACGGTATCCAACTCAAGGAGAAAGCGTAGCAGACTTACATCTACCATGAGTGGTGTATCCACTGGGTGGGTCACTGTCAGCATAGAGAACACCAACCAACCTAAGGTTCCCATCGGTGTGCAACAATTAGTCTAGGAAGAAGGCGTGTAGACTTATATCTCCTTAAAGTTGAACTGATTGTCAGAATAGTCTCACATCGCTTGACAAAAAGGCTTTGACCTAGCTAGTGTGCAATGGTCACTTAGAAGAAAGTGTAGACTTAAATCTTTGAAGTGAGGAACAACCAGGATAACCCATTATTAGCATAACTAGTCGAACCAACCTAAAGGCTAATTACTAAGTAGGGAGTCATAAAGAAGGACTGGACTTGACTTGAAGTAGTCAAGAAGAAAGGTGCTGGGGCCTTACCTAATCCTCTACTCACCAAGTCGGTTCATGGCTAGTCCAAGAAGAAAGTATATAGTAGATTTATACCCCTCTTAAATGAAGCCAACATGAAGGTAGCTACCCAATCATAAGGCCTACCATGCACGGTGCTCGGTGCAATGGTCAAGTTAAGAAGGAAAGTAGTAGACTTACATCCTTCTAAATAAGGGACCACTACGATGACACTAGGGTAAAGACATCACCGACCTGAATAAATAATGAGTGAGTGTCATATGGGATGTTATCCCACATCAAAGTAGCATGACAAAATATGTATATGTGGGTTTTTCAGATATACTCAACCAAGTCAGTTCATGATGGATAGTTTAAGAAGAAGGCAATGATCGCACAGTAAGATCTACCATGAAAACAAGGCACTCATCAGTGTGCATCGACCAAGTTAAGAAGGAAAGAATAACAGATTTACATCCTCTTGAACAAGGGACCACTGAGGAGACACACTAGCAAGATAACACATCGGAGCAAGTGTGTAATGAGTGAGGGTCTTATCCACATCAAAGTTTGAGATAAAAGATGTGTATTTGTTCATGTGGATGTTAATGTAGATAGGATGCCACTTGGGTTCTTTACATCTATCCTAAACACATCAAAGAGTGGATGAAATAAAGCATAGTATGTAGTGTGATGAAATGATGCCACTGTTCTCTTACACCTAATTATTGTATTCAAAAAAATAGATGCTTTTTTAGAATCCTTATAGAACATATTATTTATTTTTTAAAGATAGGATGATTTTTCAAACTATTAAACAATAGGTGATTAAAATAGTAATAATCTTAAAGAAGAAGTTTGAGAATGAAAGAAAATTTTATTCAACATTAATTATTCTCTCAAACATTTTTTTAAGGATATTCTTTAAATAGATCTATTATCAAAAGATCAGGAAACTCCCCTTATCCATATAGTGGTTTAAACTTTCATAACCAATCAAAGACCAAGTCCTTTAACCTGAAAGAAAGGCATGAAAGCTCCTCCAATGGAATTATACACCCAAGCAAATCCTTGTGCTGTAAAGAGGCTATGTTTCTCAAATTTGAAATAGGTAAATGATTCATACATGCATATCATATGTGATTTGAATGCCCTTCCTTTTGACTAGGCATAATGTTGGGTAATCATGATAGTATCTTTCTTCTTCAATAAGGTTGACTTCAAAGATCTTCTTCTTATAAAATGTTTGCATCAATAGTTTGCAAAGTAGGAATAGCAATAACTTCAATTTTGAGTTTGTATACTGCTACCTTTAGAGATGTATTGGGCACTTCATTATGGTCTTAGGTAAACCATCCTTTAAACTACAAAAGTAACCTAACCAAGTCGTTGGCATTTTCTTTCTAACTTATCATGTATGGATGTTGGGAGGGTGGGTGGACTACCTTTATGTTCTGAGGTTAATCCCTTAAAACTCATTGGGTGATGATCTAATTTTCTTCTCAACTTCAGGGAGTGTATCCTCTACTTGAAAGTCTTCTAAATTCTTTAAGCAAAGTTGGTGGACTAGGCAAAGATGATTTAATTACTTCATTTGAAGGTTTATCTACAACTATTGAATCCTCTTTTGAGCTTAGAGAAAGAGAGGAAGTGGAAATTTGGTTTCTCCTAATATATATATATATATATATATATATATATATATATATATATATATATATATATTAGATAACTCTAACTTCCAATCCTATAATAATATCATGAAATAGTAAAATTGGAGTCAATGTGCTTGCATACCCACTAAGTTTCTAGTCATATCTTTCATGAATTATCCTTTTATAACTTTTTTTTTTACTATTATCTACTCCAAAGACTTGTCAAAAGTAGATTCAAAATTTATTTCACATATATATCTATTTTTCTCTCCTTTTCTTCAAATTTATAATTGTACACATGATTTATCCTTTGATTCCAAATCAATGTGTATTATTGTTTTATTTTTCTTCTTTTCTTTCTCTTCTTCTCTTTTTTTATTCATTTTTTCATTTTTTTCTTCTTTCATTTCTCTTTTTGTTTCATTTTTTTCTCTACTTTTTTTTTGAGTCTTTGTTTATATTATGTTCTCTGAGGGATTTCTCTTCTTTCCTTTTCTATATTGAGTATGACTTGAGGAGGTTATCACTAACGAGCAAGGAAGAATCGTTAAGTTCTAATCAAAAACTTCTATCTTCTTAAGTAGTAACCTTCCAAGATAGTTTAGGACCTTAAGATAAACATTCAAAACAATTTGATGCCCTTATTTTTGATTGTGAGGCGTATCTTAAGAACGATATAGAATTTGATTATTTTCAATGACTGTTTTGCTTCTTCCTATGGTGTTGATCAAAATGGTAGGAACATGCCACTACAACAATTGGCTTCTATGATATCTTCTGAAAGAGAGGTAGAATTGATGTCTACCTACTCTTTTATGGTGTCCAAAATTTCTTCTATTAGATCTGATGATTCAAACTCTTTGTTGATAGTGACACCACAAAAGTTTAGAATGGGGTATCTCTACCCGAGTTGAAATCCTTAAAGACATCAAGTACATCGGTACTTCTATTTTATGGAATATGATTGTTATTATGATTGTCATTTTGAGAGTTGTCTTCTTTTTAGAATTAGGATTCAAATCATTTGAGTCATACTTATCTAGAATGGATAAGACATACTAAAAAAATTCTTATTGATCTTATTCTTGGCTCTTGATGGAACTTTTATGGTCTTTCTTCTTTGGTTAGGGAAACTCAAAATCATATTGTAGGTCAAACTGAAGATGTGGCTTCTTCTTCCACATTCTCTACCGATGGTCATGAGGGCTACAATCTTGCTAGAAGAGAACCATATGACCTTCGCTTGAATGTTGTTGACTTGAATTGTTAGCTTGATTTGATTGTTGAATTGGAACCCTCATTTAACAAATTTAGGTATGCTAAATGGGTTGAAATATTAGAGATTTTGAATTTTTTTTTTGGAGAAGAGATTTGATTGATTTAAATTTAGTACCCACATTCAACAAATTTGGGTATGTTGAATGGGGTTCAAATGTAGAGGCATTGAATTCTTCCATGTGCTCATATTTGAATTTGATTTTATGTTTGGGACCCTCATTTAACAAATTTGGGTATGTTAAATGGAGGGTCAATTAACTTTATTTTGATTTGATTTTGGAATCTTCACTTAGAAATTTATGTATGCTAAATGAGATTCAAGTGCATGTTTGAAAACAATTTTAAAAAAGCATTTTGTTATTTGCAATGATGTATGTCATGCTTGATTTGTTGAATTTGATTTGAAAATGGGATCCTTACTTAGCAAAATTAGGAATGCTAATTGGAGCCCAATGTGTTTGTTGTATTTTGATTTGATTTTGAAAAATGAGACCCTTAGCAAATTTATGTATGCTAAGTGAAGCCCAATGTGTTCGATGTATTTTGATTTGATTTTGAAAAATGAGACCCTTAACAAATTTGGCATATTAAGTAGGGATCAAATGTGTTTGATGAGTTTGTCTTATTTTGTTTTGAAAGAGGAGAACTTCTATTTATCCAATGTGGTATGTTAAAAAAAGTTCAATTTATTTTCAATATTGAAAAGGTAGGGCTCTCATTTGACAAATTTGGGTATGTCAAATGGAGTTCAAGTGTGTTTGATTTATTTGTGATTTTAAAAAGGAAACTCTACTTAGAAAATATGGGTATGTTAAGTAGAATCCAATTTGCTTTGAAAAAGTAAATTATCATTTGACAAATTTGGGTATGTTAAATGGAATTCAAATATGTTTTAATTTTAGTTATTTTGAAAAGGGACTTCCATTTAATAAATTTAGGTATGTTAAATGGAAATCATTATATTTTTTCTTCTAATTTTCAAAGATGGGATATTTGTGTGTGATGTTTCTTTGAAAAGAGAAATTCCAACTTAGCACATGTAGGATGTGCTAAATGAAATTTCAATTTTATGTCATGATCTTGTTTGAAAATCTTCAATTCAACAAGCTTAGGTGTTAAATGGACATTACTATTTTGAAATATGTGCTTTTGGAAAATGGATTTTAAAATAATTTGATTTCAAATTTTGAAAAGAACCTCCATGCAACAATCATGGATATTGGTTCATGAGATTTGGTTATATTAAATATAGATCTTTTATCATGTGAATTTTAATTTGAGAAGTGCTTTTATATATTTATTTACAAAGAGTTTATTTTCTTAAGTATGAGATGAACCTTGCCTCACCAAGAGAATGGTAAAGAGGTTCTAAATTTTTAGTCATCCCTTTAGTTAATTCAAAGAAAATTTTTTAATGGTAATCCTTTTCTTAGATATTTTCTAGCACTTCTATTTCTCTCATACCTAAGAAACTGGACTATTAGAGTGATTTTAGACCTATTAGTCTTTGTACCTTCTTCAATAAGCTGATTTCCAAAATTCTAACCAACAGGCTTAGTCCTTTACTTCATAGGATTATCTCTCTAAACCAAATTGGTTTTGTTTGAGATAGATCTATTTCTAATAATATTTTGCTTGCTTAAGAATTAATTCATGAATTAGATGCTAAGACTAGAGGTGGCAACATTCTATTCAAATTAGATATTACCAAAGCTTTTGAAAATATCTCTTGGGATTTCCTTATCCATATTATAAATTTATTTGGGTTTTCTGATAAATTTATCTTTCTTATTAAAAATTGTATTAATAATGCTTGGTTTTCTATTTTGCTTAATGGGCAAGCCTTGAACTTCTTTCCTACTTCCCATGGACTAAGATAAGGGAATCCTCTATCTCCTTCCTTATTTATTATTGGTGCTAAGTACTTATCTAGAAGCATCAATTATCTATTACTAAACAATCCTAGTATGTATTATAGAACTCTTGGTGGTCTTCTTATTTCATTTAAGTAGATGATTTCATTATTTTTGCCATGCTTCTATTCATCATATCAAGAATCTCAAGATTTTTTAAATAAATTAGAGAAAGTGGTCTATCTATCAATGATAACAAAAGCTATTTTAATACTTCTTCAAGCATAATAATAAAATTAATCAAATCCTGCATATCACTAACTTTAAACATAACCATCTTCCTCTTAAGTACTTGGGTGCTCCTCTTTTTAAATTTCCAAAATGATCCCATCTTTTTGATGTGTTAATTCAAAAAATTTTAAATAAAATATATGTTTAGAATTTCATTTACTTTCCTATGGTGGTGGTCACTATTCTTAAAGGCACTCTCAATTCAAAGCCTCTTTATTTGATTCAAACTATTATCCCCACTAATGCTACTCTTATCAAAATTGATCTCTTGCTTAATAATTTTTTTGGGGATCCAATAATACTACTAAAAGAATGCATTGGACTTCCTGGCATAAATGTTGTGGTCCCTTGGGTGAAGGTGGTCTCGTTTGCAAACTAATTCGTGAAGCTATTACTGGCTTCTCTCATAAGCTCGGGTGGAATTTTAGAAAGAATGATAGCCTTTGGGATAATTTTATGATGAAACAATATTTCCAACGTAAACACCCTCTTATCTATGCTTATAAATTTGGTGACTCTCTAGTTTGGAAAAGGCTTTGCTTCATTAAATGAGTTATTGAACCCTAAATATCTTTCAGTATTCATTCTGATTCTTCTTTCTTTTGGCAAGACAATTGTATTGGAAATGGCTCTATTGAATCTCTTTTATCTACCCACTCTACTACAGCTATCAAAGTTAACTCTTTTTAGCATAATAACACTTGGAATGAAAACAAACTTGAGAATTATATCTGTATTTCTCTTTTAGATAACTTTAGAAATATCCTTATTTTCTCTAACAAACTTGACCAAATTCTTTTTAAGCTTTCTTCCAATGGTGATTTTGTTCTTAAAGAGGTTCAAAACTTTATTAGAGATAAGAAAAACTCTAATATTTTCATTAAACTTTTGAACAATATCATTCCCATTTCTTCAAAGTGCTATTTTGAATAACTTTGTTTTTAGCATGGAGGATTTTGAATAACTTTATCCCCTGGACTTTTGCTCGAATAAAGGTTTTATTTGTCCTTCAAAGTGCTATTATTGCTTTCATATTGAAAATGTTAATCATGTGTTTATCAATGGTGCTATTTATTCTAAATTATGGTTGTGGTAAGATGATTTACCTAATACCAACTACTTTCATCGCAATCTTTCCATATATCAACTTCTTGAAGTCTATTTTGAAAAAATTGTGAAAGGTCATATGAAAGTTCTAGTTGCTCTTACCCTTTTCTGGTTCATCTGGATGGACAAAAAAAATGCTAAATATCATGGTATTCCTATAAGCCATAAAAGGATCCGGCTAGAACTAAATAAAAATTTCAAGCTTTGTTTAATGTCAATCTTATTAGTAACATTCATTTTAGAGGCTATAAATTTGTGGCTAAAAAATTGGGTATCATTCTGCCTGATGTTGACTCTTATAAAAGATCTAGGATTATCCATTGGATCAAACCCAAAAGAAAATTTGATTAAAGTGAATACTGATGGTTCTATTGCTCCCAATAAATATGGCTATGGTGGTATTCTTAGGAATTCTAAAGGTAATGTCATTTGTGTTTTTGCCTATCCTGTGAGAGCATGTTCTCATATCTATGTGAGCTTATGGCTGTCAATAAAGCTATTAAAATTGGTTTGAATAAAAGTTTCCTCAACATCTAGATTGAAGTTGATGTGCTCTTTCTTTTTGACATGCTAAACTCTAATAGAATAGGAAATGCTAATTTATTATATCTTCTCAATCATTCTGAAAATCTTCTTTCTCAAGTTTGTTATAAACTTTCCCATATCCTTCATGAAGGTAATGCTTTTGTTAATTTCTTGGCTACTTTAGGTGCCAACTTAACTAATTTCACTTTATTTTACAATCAAAATTTGCCTAAACTTTTAAGGGGTTTAGTCAATCTGGATAACACTGGATTGTCTTATCTCAAATAATAATTTTCTTGGTTTGGTTTTTTCTGTTGGTTTTTTATGAGCCATTGCTTTTGGTTCCCTTTTGTTAAACCCTCTTTGGGTTGTGGCCATTTTCTTATTTTCACTCTTGGGTCTGTGCTGGGTTTTGTTTTTGAGCAATTGCTTTTGGGTTAGCCTAAGGGTGGTTACCTGGTGGTTCCTATTTTTTCTACCTAGGTTATTTTGAATTTTTCAGCCTAGTGGATATAGTTTGTCTGGCTGGATGATTATTGTTGCTTGGTTATTTTTGCTAACTTTCATTTGGGTGGTGGCTTCGCCTGCTATTTTCTATATGGGGTTTGCCATATCTCTGAGTTGGTTGCTTCCTTAACTAAGTTGGATGTTTTGCTACTTTAGTGGCTGGCTGGGTGAGCTTGCTATGTTGGCTGGCTGGGTTGGTTGGCTAATTTATCCGCTTGTGCTGGTGGCAGATTGGGGGGCTATTGGTGGTCTAATTTTGGATTGGATTTGGCAAGGTGGAGGTTATTTATTGATTGTTATTTCTTCTTTTTTATGAGTTAGGTTTTCATTGTTAGTTTTACTAGTTTGGGTTTATTTCTTTTGCTTCTACACTTTTCTTAGTTATCTTGGGTGGTTTTGGCATGATGGATGTTGTTGGTCTTTTCACTAATTTGGATTTTCTACTATTGGTGGTTAGGTAGGCTATGTTGGTCGACGCTATTTTGGCCTCTTCTTGCTCTATTGGTGACAAACTGGTTGGCTTGCTCTTACTATGGTTCTCCTCTCTTGGCTACTGTAGCTTCCCTTTTTGTGGTTTGGGTGATAGTCATACAGCCTTTCCTGTTTGATTGTGGAGGACATGAGCTCTTGTGTTTTTTTTCTTTTTGGTCTTGGTTTTTCTTAGTTTGTGTTGTTAAGGTCATGATGCTTGCTCCCTTTGATGTTATTATTCTTCTTTGGTACTGGCTTTGGTGGTACTCCTACGATACTGCTGCTATCCCTGATGGTTGGTTGACTTTCTGCCTTATTGGGCTTATTTATTTTGGTGGCTTTGTGGTTGGCTATTATGTCTGCTGCTTGGAAGAGTTTGTAGCCTTCCAAGATGATGGACATGGGATGATAGGCTACAAAAGGTATGTTGGGAATAATGGCCCTGATGTTTCACTCTCTATCTTCTTTTGGCTGGTAGCACTATATGTAATCGTAACCCTTCTTCAGAAGTTTGGATGCTTACATATAGTGTTGCTCCTTGAGATGATTAAAGTGAGCCTTTTTACTTTGCTCCTTTTCTTTGCTCATACTCTATGCTTGCTTAATTATACTATCCTTTCATTAGTATGTTGTAGATTTCTTCTAGGTTGGAAGAATCTTGCGTGTATCGAAAGGACCTAGTGGATGTTGTTGTGCACATGGATTTGTGTTGATTTGGTTTGTTTTTGTTTTTTATTTTTTTTCTTATATTATTGTAATAGTTAGGGGTTTATCTCTTTAGCATATTGTAGCTCTTTAGTTTAAATTTACCCCTCTAGGATTTTGTACTTTTCTTTATGGTAATAAAATTCCCCTAATTTTCCTAAAAAAACCCTAAACCTTAAAAACCAAAACTTAAACTAAATAAAACATAAAAATAAAAAAATTAATTTATTAATTAAATTAAAACAAAAAGATAAACCTAAACCTAAAAATAATAAAAATAAAAAATAAAACCTAAACTATAATAAAATAAATAAAAACATAAACTAAACTAAAAAATAAAAAAATTAATAAAATAAAAATTAAACCTAAAATAAAAATATAATAAACTTAAAATAAAATAAAATAAAAACCTAAACCTAAAAAATATACCTAAAAATAAATAAAAATAAAACATAAACCCTTGAAAAAAAACTAAACCTAAAATAAAAGTAAAATAAATCTAAAGCTAAACTAAAATAAACTAAACTAAAATAAATAAAACCTAAACCTAAACCTAAACTAAATAAAATAAAATAAACCTAAAATAAACATAAACTTAAACTAAAAAATAAAACTTAAAAATAAACCTAAAGTAAAAACCTAAAACCTAAAATAAAATAAAATCTAAACCTAAAGCTAAAATTAAAAGTAAAACCTCAACCGAAAAAACCCAAAACCTAAAAAAAAACCTAAAAATAAAGAAAAAATAAAACCTAAACCCTAAACAAAAAAAAAACTTTTACCTAAAATAAAAATAAAATAAATCTAAACTTAAACTAAAATAAATAAAACCTAAACCTAAACCTAAAATAAATGAAACCTAAACCTAAACCCAAAACCTAACCTAAACTAATTAAAAAATAAGCTAAAAAATAAACCTAAACCAAAACTAAAAAAATAAAACCTAAAATAAACCTAAATTAAAAAACCTAAACCTAAACAAAAAATAAATAAATAAAATAAAACCCTAAACCTAAACCTAAAAATTAAAAAGAAAACTTAAACCTAAAAAATAAAATAAAAATAAAACTCAACTAAAAAATAGACCTAAACCTAAACCTAAACCTAGAAAATAAAAGACCTAAACAAAAATAAAAAACATGAACTAAAATAAATAAAATAAACTACATGAAAATAAAAAAATAAACCTAAATCAAAATAAAAAATAAAATAAACTAAACTAAATAAAATATATTAAATAAACCAAACCTGTTGTTTACTTAATTTAAAAAAAAATACCTTAAACCCCAAATATAAAACACTAAACCCTAAACCCTAAACCCTAAACATAAATAAACCAATAACTTAAACCTAAATAAAAAAATAACCTAAAAACCTAAACTAAACTAAACAAATTTTAAAAGAACCTAAACCCTAAATCCTAAACTAAACTCTAAACACTAAACCCTAAACTAACCTAAATAAACCTAAACCTAAAATAAACCTAAACCTAAACCTAAACTAAAACCCTAAACCCTAAAACTAAAACTATAAACCCTAAAACTCTAAACTCTAAACTAACACTAAACACTAAACCCTAAACCCTAAACCCTAAACCTTAAACTAACTCTAAATCCTAAACTATAAACCATAAACCTAAAAAAAACTAAACCCTAAACTAAACTAAACCCTAAACCATATACCCTAAACCTAACATAAACCTAAACCCTAAACCTAAAAAATCTAAAAAACCCTAAACCCTAAAACTAACCCTAAACCATAAAACCTACAACCCTAAACCTTACACCTAAACTGCAAACCCTAAACCCTAAACTCTAAACCCTAAATCATAAAAACCTAAAAACCTAAGCCTAAACTAAATAAAACCAATTAAAAAAAACTAAACTTAAATAAAATAATAAAGTATAAATAAATAAAAACCTAAACTAAAAATTAATCCTAAACCTAAACCTAAAAAAATAAAATTAAAAAGAAAAACACCAACAAGAACAACAACAACAACAAGCCTTAATCCCACTAAGTGGGGTCGGCTACATGAATCCTTCATCTCCATTGCGTCCTATTATGTGTCAAATTCTCATTTAATGCAAGTATACTAAGATCATTTTGTATACAACTTAACTAAGTCTTTTTAGGTCTACCTCTACCATTATTAACATAAGGTAAATCTAATGCATCTACTCACTTAATCGGGTCATCGGACGGCCGACGCTTTATGTGGCCAAACCATCTAAGGCGACTCTCCCTAATCTTATCTATCACTGGAGCTACTCCAACTTTTTCCCGAACATACTCATTTTGCATTCTATCTCTAAGAGTAAAGCCACTCATCCACCTGAGCATCCTCATCTCTGTAACACTTAACTTAGTCTTATGCTTCTCTTTTATTGGCCAACATTCACCATAAGTCATTGCGGTCTTACCACCATCTTATAAAATTTTCCCTTAAGTTTAAGTGGAACTTTTCTATCACATAATAGGCCGATGCATTCCTCCACTTCAACCATCCAACTTGAATTCTACTAATAACATCTCCATCTATTTCACCATCATTTTGAACAATAGAGCCTAAATATCTGAATCGCTCACTCTTATTAATGAATTGATCACCTAAAGTCACAACACTATCACTAAAACTTCTACAAATAAAATTACACTCCATATATTCAGTTTTAGATCTACTTAAACGAAAACCTTTAGACTCTAAAGTTAACCTCCATAATACAAGTTTCTGTTGGACTCCCTCTCTAGTCTTATCAACAAGAAGAATGTCATCAGCAAAAAGCATACACCAAGGTACATCTTCTTGTAAATGCCTCGTAAGAACATCCATAACTAATGTAAAAAGAGATAAGGGCTTAATGTTGATCCTTGATGTAATCCAACTGAAATAGGAAAATATTTTGTCAATCCTCCTTGTGTTTGGACACAAGTAACAACTCTAGTATACATATCCTTAATGTCTTGAATATAACCAATATTAACTCCTTTCTATTCTAGAACTCTCCAAAGAACATCTCTTGAGACTTTATCATAAGCTTTCTCTAAATCAATAAATATAATATGTAGATCATTCTTACTTTCTCTATGCTTCTCCATCAAATCTCTTAACAAATGTATAGCATCCATAGTAGATCTACCCGGCATGAAACCAAACTGACAGAGAAACTTCTATATCACATCGTAACCTATGCTCAATTACTCTCTCCCATAATTTTAATGTATGGCACATTAACTTAATTCCTCTGTAATTTGCACACTCTTGTGCATCACCTTTATTCTTAAATATAGGAACCAACAAACTCTTTCTCCACTCATCTGACATCTTTTTAGTCCTTAAAATAACATTAAAAAAATTTGTAAGCCAAGAAATTCCTTAATCTCCTAAACATTTCCACACATCTATTGGAATATTATCCGATCCTGCTGCTTTTCAAAAATTAAAAAGGAAAACAAATTAAAATAAAATTAATAAAAATCAAAACTAAAATAAAAAAATAAAATAAACCTAAATAAATTAAAACCCAAATGTAAAATAAAAACCTATTTAAAAATAAAATAAAAACTAAATGAAACCTAAACTTAAAAAATAAACTTAAAAATAAAGAAAAAAATAAAACCTAAACCCTAAACTAAAAACTTAAACCTAAAATAAGCAAAATAAAATAAACCTAAACCTAAACTAAAATAAACAAAACTTAAACCTAAACCTAAACCATAAACTAAATAAAACAAAATAAGCTGAAAATAAATCTCAACCTAAACTAAAAAATAAAACCTAAAAATAAACCCAAAATAAAAACCTAAAATATAAACCTAAAAAAATAAAATAAAAACCTAAACCAAAACCTATTAATAAAAAATAAAACCTAGTTCTAAAAAAAATAAAAATTAAACATAAACCTAAACTTAAACCTAAAAAAGAATTACAATAAAAAACATAAACTAAAATAAATAAAATAAACTAAATAAAAATTAAAAAACTAAATAAAAATAAAAAATAAACTAAATAAACCTAAACCTACCAATTTACTTAAATTAAAAAAAAATCGTAAACCCTAAACCATAAACTCTAAACCATAAATCATAAAGAGAAAACTAAAAACCCTAAAACCTAAAACTAACCCTAAACCATAAACCCTAAAACTACAACCCTAAACCAACAACACTAAATCCTAAACCCTAAGCCCTAAACTCTAATCCATAAACACGAAACACTAAACCCTAAACCCTAAGCCCTAGCCCTAACTCTAAACCATAAACCCTAAACCTAAACCCTAAACCCTAAAAACCTTAAACTATAAAGACTAAACCCTAAACCCTAAATATCCTAAACCCTAAAGACTAAATCCTAAACCCTAAACCCTAAACACTAAACCCTAAAAACCTTAAATCCTAAAGACTAAACCCTAAGCCCTAAACCCTAAGCTAACTCTAAACCCTAATCTCTAAACCCTAAACCCTAAAAACCCTAAACGTTAAAGCCTAAACACTTAATTCTAAACCCTAGACCCTAAACTGTAACCCTAAACCCTAAAGTCTAAAACCTTAAACATTAAAACCCTAAACCCTAAACCTAAACCCTAAACCCTAAACCCTAAACCTTAAACCCTAAGCCCTAAAAACTTAAAACTTAAACTCAAACAAAATAAAACATATAAATAGAATAAATAAAAGAACCTAAACCTGAATAAAATAAAATAAAAATTCAATAAAATATAAACCTAATCTAAAACTAAACATAAACCCAAAAATAATATAAATAAAAACTTAAACTAAATGAAAAGAAATTAAATAAACCTAAGAATTAAAAACATAAATAAAATAAAAACTAAATGTAAACTAAAAATAAAATAAACCTAAAATAAAATAAAATAAAAACTAAATGAAAACCTAAACCTAAAAAATAAATGTAAATATAAAACTAAAAAATAAATAAAAAATGAAACCTAAACCTTAAACTAAAAAAACCTAAACTAAAAATAAAAAATAAAAAAATAAACCTAAACCTAAACTAAAATGAACTAAACTAAAATAAATAAAACCTATACCTTAACCCAAAAAAAAACAAAACCTAAACTATAAACTAGATAATATAAAATAAACTAAAAAGAAACCTAAACTTAATCTAAAAGAATACAACCTAAAAATAAACCTATAACATAAACCTAAAAAAATAAAATGAAAACCTAAACCAAAACCTAAAATTTAAAAATAAAACCTGAACTTAAAAAATAAAATAAAATTAAAACTCAAATAAAAGATAAACCTAAACCTAAACCTAAATTAAAAAAATAAACTAAATTGAAAAACCTAAACAAAAATAAATAAACTAAACTAAATAAAAATTCAAAATAAACTTAAATAAAAATAAAAAAAATAAAGTAAACTAAAATAAATAAAAAATAAACTAAATATACTAAATAAACCTAAACCTACCTTAAACACTAAATCCTAAACCCTAAGCCCTAAACCCTAAACTCTAAACCCTAAACCTACATCCCTAAACCCTAAACCTACAACCCTAAACTCTAAAAAACCCTAAACCCTAACCATAAACCCTAAATCCTAAATGCATAAATCCTAAAACCCTAAACCTTAAACATTAAACCCTAAACCCTAAACCTCAAACCCTAAACCCTAACCCTAAACCTTAAACCTTAAACACCAAACCCTAAACCTAAACATAAAGTAACTAAAAAAATTTAAAAAAAAATCCTAAACCCTAAAACCTGATAAACCAAAACATAAACCTAAATCCTAAGAATGGGCAGAACCTTGATGGCAGGAACATCACCTTCAACTAGGCTCTATCTAGATCAAGCGGAGGCAAGGTGGAGGCGTTATCATAATGGTGGTGGGGATCCGGAGGTGCTAGTGGATATGGAGGTGCCAAAGCAAGGGTGGTTATGAAGGCAGGAGGAGCGATGGAGGTTACAGGCGTGGTGGTGGCGGATGGAGAGATCAGGGATATGATGGTGGATCCTGCTACTCAAGAGGTCGAAGTGATTATGATGGGAACTAGAGAAACTGAAGAATGGCCAGTTTGATCTACTGCTTTTGGAACTATGTCTTTATAATAGAGACGACTCTAATTATTTAGGATTTTTGGTTTGCTCTATGCGTGCTCAATTCTTATCTATGTCTCGCTTATGTCTTAGAAAACTTGGTGTGTTACTTGGTTGATGAAATAAAAAAAATGTTGAATTTGAATTTGTTATCTGTTAAAAAAAATACAAAATCCCTGAACTCTAAACTAAAACCTAAACCCTAAACTAAAAAAAAAAATCCTGGACATAAAATAAAAATAAAATAAAACTAAACTTACACTAAAATATACTAAACTAAACTAAATAAACCCAAAACCTAAACCTAAACCTAAACTAAAAAATAAATATAAACTTAAACCTAATCCTGAAAAACAAACTAATATAAAACATGTAAACTAAATTAAATAAACTAAACTATATATAAATAAAAAATAAACCTAATAAAAAAATACTAAAATAAATAAAAAATAAACTAAGTAAACTAAATAAACTGAAATCTATCGGTTTACTTAATTAAAAAAAACTCTAAACAATGAATCCTAAACTGTATACCCTAAAATTAACCCCAAACCCAAAACCAAAAACCTACAACACTAAACTTACAACCCTAAACCCCAAACCCTAAAATACCCTAAACCCTAAACCCTAAAACTTAAACCGTAACCCTAAACCTTATACCCTTAACCTTAAGAGCATAAACCCTAAGCCCTAAACATTAACCTTAAACCGAAAACCTTAAATCCCAAACCCTAAGCCTAAACCTAAAGTAACTAAGTAAATTAAAAATAAACCTAAAAAATAAACTAAAATAAAAAACATAAACTAAAATAAAAAACCTACACTAAAATAAATAAACCTAAAATAAATAAACTAAACTAAATAAAAATAATAATAAACCTAAATGAAAATGAAAAATAAAGTAAACTAAAATAAATAAAAAATATGTTGAATATATTAAATAAACCTAACCTATCGATTTACTTAATTTAAAAAAATTACCTTAAATCCAAAATCCAAAACCCTAAACCTATAACCCTAATCTTGTAACCCTAAACCCTAAAACCAAAATAAAAAATCCTAACCCTAAAATAAACCCTAAACCCTAAACCAAAACCTAATTAAATTTTAAAATAAAATAAAGCTAAACTCAAAGCCCTAAACCCCACCCTAAAACTAACAACCCTAAACCAACAATAAATCTAAACCCAAGACTAACCCTAACCTAAACTCAACTAAAACCATAAACCCTATTCCCTAAAATCCTAAACCTAAACTCTAAACTAACTCTAAACCCTAAACCTTAAAGACTAAACTCTAAACCCTAAACACTAAACCCTAAACTAACCCTAAACCCTAAGCTAACCTAAATCCTAAAAACCCTAAAAACCCTAAACCCTAAAGCCTAAACCCTAAACTATTAACCCTAAACCCTAAATTGTAGCCTTAAACCCTAAAACCCTAAACACTAAAACCCTAAACCTTAAACCCTAAACCCTAAACACTTAACACTAAGCCGTAAAAACCTAAAAACCTAAACTCAAACTAAATAAAACATAAAAATAAAATAAATAAAAGAACCTAAACCAGAATAAAATAAAAAAATGAAATTAAATAAAAAATGACTAAAACCTAACTAAACCTAAAAATAAAAAATAAAAATAAAAAATAAAAAACACCAAAATAAAATAAAAAAAACCAAACTAAACTAAAAAATAAAATAAACCTAAGAATAAAAAACCTAAATAAAATAAAAACTAAATGTAAAATAAAAATAAATAAACCTAAAATAAAATAAAATAAAATATAAAGTAAATAAAAAACTAAATCTAAAACATAAACGTAAATATCAAACTAAAAAATAAATAAAAAATAAAACCTAAATCCTAAACTAAAAAAAACCTAAACCTAAAGTAAACAAAATAAAATAAACCTTAACCTAAACTAAAATAAATAGAACTAAAATAAATAAAACTTAAACCTTAACCTAAAATAAAATAAACCTTAACCCTAGACTAAATAAAATTAAATAAACTAAAAATAAACCTAAACTAAAAAATAAAACTAAAAAATAAACCTAAAATAAAAACATAAAACCTAAACCTAAAAAATTAAAATAAAAACCTAAACCTGAACATAAAAATAAAAAAAAATTAAACATAAACCCAAAAAATAAAATAAAATTAGAACTCAACTAAAAAAATAAACTTAAACCTAAACATAAATTTAAAAAAAAATTTAAAAAAAACTTCAATTAAAATAAATAAACTAAATTAAATAAAAATAAATAAACCTAAATAAAAATAAAAATTAAAGTAAACTAAAATCAATAAAAAAATTAACTAAATATACTAAATAAACCTAAACCTACCTTAAACACAAAATCCTAAAACTTTAGCTATAAACCCTAAACGTTAAACCATAAACCTACAACACTAAACCCTAAACCTACAACCCTTACCCTAAAAAACCCATAAATCATAACCCTAAACCCTAAACCCTAAAAGCATAAATCCTAAAACCCTAAACCCTAAACCCTAAACCCTAAACACTAAACCCTAAACCCTAAACCCTAAATCTAAACCATAACCCTAAACCCTAAACCCCAAACCCTAAACCTAAACATAAAGTAACTAAATAAATTAAAAAATAAACCTAATAAACCAAAACTTAAACCTAAACCTTGAGAATGGGCAGAACCTTGATGGTAGGAACATCACCATCAACCAGGCTCTGTCTAGATTTGGTGGTGGAGTTGAAGAATGAGGCTGTAGTTATCGCAGTGGTGGTTCAGGATCTGGAGGTGATGGTGGATATGGAGGGGGTGGTTAGAGTAGTGGTGGTTATGGAGGTGGGAGGAGCGATGGAGGTTACAACCGTGGTGGTGGCGGAGGGAGAGATCGGGGATATGATGTGGATCCTGCTACTCAAGAGGTCGAAGTGATTCTGATGGGAACTAGAGAAACTGAAGAACACTCGGTCCGATCTACTGCTTATTGAACTGTGTCTTTACAATAGAGATGACTCTAATTATTTAAGATTTTTGGTTTGCTCTATGCGTGCTCATTTCTTATCTATGTCTCACTTGTGTCTTAGAAAACTTGGTGTGTTACTTGATGAAATCAAAATGATTAATCTGAATTTTTTTATCTATTAAAAAATAATAAAACCATAAACCCTAAACTAACTCTTGAACCTAATACCTAAAACCTAAACCCTAAACCCTAAAAATCCTAAACCTTAAACACTAAACCCTAAATCCTAAATCCTAAAACCATAAACCCTAAACCCTAAACCCTAAACCCTAAACACTAATTCCTAAACCCTAAACCCTAAACCCAAACCTTAAACCTAAAACCCTAAACACTCAACTAACACTAACCCTAAACCCTAAACCCTAAACCCTAAAAAGCTAAAAACCTAAACCTAAACTAAATAAAACCTGAAACTATAATAAATAAGGAAACTTAGACCAAAATAAAATAAAAAAATAAAATAGAATAAAAACCTAAACTAAAACCTAAACCTATAAAATAAAAAGTAAAAACTAAACTAAAATAAAAACCTTAACTAAACTAAAATTTTAAAAAATTTAAATAAAATAAAAACTAAACCAAAAATAAAAATGAAATAAACCTAAAATAAAAAATAAACCTAATAAAAATAAACTAAAATAAATAAAAAATAAACTAAGTAAACTAAATAAACTGAAATCTATCAGTTTACTTAATAAAAAAAAACTCTAAATAATGAATCCTAAACTGTAAACCCTAAAATTAACCCCAAACCCAAAACCCAAAACCTACAACACTAAACTTACAACCCTAAACCCTAAAACTTAAACCGTAAACCTAAACCTTATACCCTTAACCTTAAGAGCATAAACCCTAAACCCTGAACACTAACCTTAAACCAAAAACCTTAAATCCCAAACCCTAAGCCTAAACCTAAAGTAACTAAGTAAATTAAAAATAAACCTAAAAAATAAATTAAAATAAAAAACATAAACTAAAATAAAAAACCTACACTAAAATAAATAAACCTAAAATAAATAAACTAAACTAAATAAAATAAAATAAACCTAAATGAAAATGAAAAATAAAGTAAACTAAAATAAATAAAAAATATGTTGAATATATTAAATAAACCTAACCTATCGATTTACTTAATTTAAAAAATACCTTAAATCCAAAATCCAAAACCCTAATCCCAAAACCCTAAACCTATAACCCTAATCTTGTAACCCTAAACCCTAAAACCAAAATAAAAAATCCTAACCCTAAACCCTAAACCCTAAAACAAACCCTAAACCCTAAACCAAAACCTGCCAGGTTAATAAATTTTAAAAAAATAACCATAAACTATAAAGCCTAAACTCAAAGCCCTAAACCTTGAGCCCTAAAACTAACAACCCTAAACCAACAATAATAAATCTTAAACCCTAAGACCTAACCCTAACCCTAAACCCTGAACCCTAAACCATAAACCCTAATCCTTAAAACCCTAAACCTAAACTCTAAACTAACTCTAAACCCTAAACCTTAAAGACTAAACTCTAAACCCTGAACACTAAACCCTAAACCCTAAGCTAACCCTAAATCCTAAAAACCTTAAAACCCTAAACCCTAAAGCCTAAACACTAAACTATTAACCCTAAACCCTAAATTGTAGCCCTAAACCCTAAAACCCTAAACACTAAAACCCTAAACCCTAAACCCTAAACCCTAAACACTTAACACTAAGCTATAAAAACCTAAAAACCTAAACTCAAACTAAATAAAACATAAAAATAAAATAAATAAAAGAACCTAAACCAGAATAAAATAAAAAAATGAAATTAAATAAAACCTTAACTAAAACCTAACGAATCAAAAAAATAAAACAAAATAAAAAAAATAAAAAACACTAAAATAAAATAAAAAAACCTAAACTAAACTAAAAAATAAAATAAACCTAAGAATAAAAAACCTAAATAAAATAAAAACTAAATGTAAAATAAAAATAAATAAACCTAAAATAAAATAAAATAAAATAAAATAAAAAGTAAATAAAAAACTAAATCTAAAATATAAACGTAAATATCAAACTAAAAAATAAATAAAAAATAAAACCTAAATCCTAAACTAAAAAAAACCTAAACCTAAAGTAAACAAAATAAAATAAACCTAAACCTAAACTAAAATAAATAGAACTAAAATAAATAAAACTTAAACCTTAACCTAAAATAAACTAAACCTTATCCCTAGACTAAATAAAATTAAATAAACTAAAAATAAACCTAAACTAAAAAATAAAACTGAAAAATAAACCTAAAATAAAAACATAAAACCTAAACCTAAAAAATTAAAATAAAAACCTAAACCTAAACATAAAAATAAAAAAAATTAAACCTAAACCTAAAAAATAAAATAAAATTAGTACTCAACTAAAAAAATAAACTTAAACCTAAACATAAATTTTTAAAAAAAATTAAAAAAAAACTTCAATTAAAATATATAAACTTAATTAAATAAAAATAAATAAACCTAAAAAAAAATAAAAAATAAAGTAAACTAAAATCAATAAAAAAATTAACTAAATATACTAAATAAACCTAAACCTACCTTAAACACAAAATCCTAAAACTTAAGCTATAAACCCTAAACTTTAAACCCTAAACCTACAACACTAAACCCTAAACCTACAACCCTTACCCTAAAAAACCCTAAATCATAACCCTAAACCCTAAACCCTAAAAGCATAAACCCTAAAACCCTAAACCCTAAACCCTAAACACTAAACCCTAAACCCTAAACCCTAAACCCTAAACCATAACCCTAAACCCTAAACCCCAAACCATAAACCTAAACATAAAGTAACTAAATAAATTAAAAAATAAACCTAATAAACCAAAACTTAAACCTAAACCTTGAGAATGGGCAGAACCTTGATGGTAGGAACATCACCGTCAACCAGGCCCTGTCTAGATTTGGCAGTGGAGTTGAAGAATGAGGTTGTAGTTATCGCAATGGTGGTGGGGGATCTGGAGGTGTTGGTGGATATGGAGGGGGTGGTCGAGCAAAGGGTGGTGGAGGTGGAGGAGCGAAGTGGAGGTTACAAACTGGTGGTGGCGGAGGGAGAGATCGGGATAGGATGTGGATCCCTACTCAAGAGGTCAAGTGATTCTCGATGGGAACTAGAGAAATCAAGAACACCCTATCCTGATCCATCGCTATTGAACTGCTGTCAAAAGAGAGACCTAACTCTAATTATTTAAGATTTTGGTTTGCTCTATGTGTGCTCATTCTTTCTATCTATGTCTCACTTGTGTCTTAGAAAACTTGGTGTGTTACTTGGTTGATGAAATCAAAATGATTAAATGTTGAATCTGAATTTTTTATCTGTTAAAAAAATAATCAAAAACCATAAACCCTAAACTAACTCTTGAACCCAATACCTAAAACCTAAACCCTAAACCCTAAAAATCCTAAACCTTAAACACTAAACCCTAAATCCTAAACCCTAAAACCATAAACCCTAAACCCTAAACCCTAAACACTAATTTTAAACCCTAAACCCTAAAAAGCTAAAAACCTAAACCTAAACTAAATAAAACCTAAAACTATAATAAATAAGGAAACTTAGACCAAAATAAAATAGAATAAAAACCTAAACTAAAACCTAAACCTAAAAAAATAAAAAGTAAAAACTAAACTAAAATAAAAACCTTAACTAAACTAAAATATTAAAAAACTTAAATAAAATAAAAACTAAACTTAAAATAAAAATGAAATAAACCTAAAATAAAAACTAAATAAAAACCTAAACCTAAAAAATAAACCTAAAAATAAGTAAAAAATAAACCTTAAACCCTAAATAAAAAAATGAAACCTAAAATAAACAAAATGAAATAAACCTAAATCTAAACTAAAATAAATTAAACTAAAATAAATAAAACCTAAACCTTAACCTAAAATAAACTAAACTTAAACCCTAAAC
Organism: Cymbidium sinense; assembly: GCA_021442155.1. NCBI lineage: Eukaryota > Viridiplantae > Streptophyta > Magnoliopsida > Asparagales > Orchidaceae > Cymbidium > Cymbidium sinense. The sequence continues at coordinate 127,232,643 of CM038214.1, forward strand.
TAAATAAAATAAAACAAACTAAAAATAAACCTAAACCTAAATCTAAAAAAAATAAAACCTAAAATAAACCTAAAATATAAACCTAAAACATAAACCTAAAAAAAATAAAATAAATACCTAAACCTAAACATAAAATTAAAAAATAAAACCTAAACCTCAAAATAAAATGGAATTAGAGACTCAGCTAAAACTAGTTTTTAAAACCTAAATTAAATTAAAATAAACTAAAATAAAACCTAAACTAAAATAAAATAAACTAAACTAAATATATAAAGATAATAAATAAAAGAAATAAAAAAATAAAGGTAAACTAAAATCGTTAAAAAATAAACTATATATACTAAATAAACCTAAACCTACCTTAAACACTAAATCCTAAACCCTAAGTTGTAAACCCTAAACCCTAAACCCTAAACCTACAACCCTAAACCCTAAAAAATCTTAAATCATAACCCTAAACCCTAAACCCTAAACCCTAAAGCATAAATCCTAAAACCCTAAACCCTTAACCCTAAACCGTAAACTATAAATCCTAAACCCTAAACCCTAAATCCTAAACCCTAAACCCTAAACCCTAACCCTAAACCCTAAACCCTAAACCCCAAACCCTAAACCTAAACATAAAGTAACTAAATAAATTAAAAATAATCCTAAACCCTAAAACATAATAAACCAAAACTTAAACCTAAACCATAAGAATGGGTAGAACCTTGATGGCAGGAATATCACCTTCAACCAGGCTCTATCTAGATCTGGCAGCTATCGCAGTGGTGGTGGGGAATGTGGAGGAGCTGGTGGATATGGAGGTGGTAGTCGGAGCAGTGGTGGTTATGGAGGCAGGAGCAGCGATGGAGGTTACAGCCGTGGTGGTGGCAGAGGGAGAGATCGGGGATATGATGGTGGATCCCGCTACTCAAAAGGTCGAAGTGATTTTGATGGGAACTAGAGAAACTGAAGAATGCCCGGTCCGATCTACTACTTATGGAACTATGTCTTTACAGAAGAGACGACTCTAGTTATTTAGGGTTTTTGGATTACTCTATGCTTACTCATTTCTTCTCTATGTCTCGCTTGTGTCTTAGAAAACTTAGTGTGTTACTTGGTTGATGACATCAAAAAGAAGAAATATTGAATCTGAATTTTTTATCTGTTAAAAAATAATCAAAAACCTTAAACCCTAAAGTAACACCTAAACCACTACCTAAAACCTAAACCAAAACAAAAATTCTAAACCTTAAAAAACCACCCAAACCTAAACCCTAAACCCTAAACCTTAAAACCTAAACCACAGACCCTAAACACTAATCCTAAACCCTAAATGCTAAACCCAAACCTTAAACCTTAAACCTAAAACACTAAACACTTAAATAACATAAAACCCTAAACCCTAAAAAGCTAAAAACTTAAACCTAAACTAAATAAAACCTAAAAATATAATAAATAAAAAACTTAAACAAAATAAAATAAACAAATAAAATAGAATAAAAACCTAAACTAAAACCTAAACCTAAACCTAAACCCAAAAATTAAAAAATAAAAACTAAACTAAAATAAAAACCTAAATTAAACTAAAATATTAAAAAAACTTAAATAAAATAAAAACTAAACCTAAAATAAAAATAAAATTAACCTAAAATAAAAACTAAATAAAAACCTAAACCAAAAAATAAACCTAAAAATAAGTAAAATATAAAACTTAAACCCTAAATAAAATGAAACCTAAATAAAATAAAATAAACTAAACTAAAATAAACTAAACTAAAATAAAACTTAAGCCTATGCAAAAACATTAAATAAAATAAATTAAATTAAAAATAAACTTAAACCTAAACTAAAATAAAACCTAAAATAATCCTAAATAAAACTTAAAACCTAAACCTAAAAAATAAAAAAATAAACCTTAACCTTAAAATAAAATAAAACTTAAACTAAACTTAAAAATAAACCTAAAGCTAAACCTAAACCTAAAAAATAAACTAACATAAAAAACATAAAGTAAAATCAATAAACTTAAAATAAATAAACTAAATTAAATAAAAATAAAAAATACAATAAACTAAAATAAATAAAAAATATACTAACTAAAAATAAACTTTAGGTTTGCTTAATTTAGAACATAAAATAATTAAAAATAAAATGCCTAAACCTAAACCTAGGCAGCCCTAAACCACTGCCCTAAATCCTAAACCCTAAATCTTAAATCCCTGAGCCATGGGCCCTAAACCTAGACCCACCCTAGGCCACAAACCACAGGCCAACTTAACCACTACCACACAAACACTGACCCTAAACCCTGACCAAAAAAAAATAAAAATGAAACTAAAAAATAAAAAAAATAAAAATAAAAATAAAAAAAAATAAATAAAAATAATAAATATATAATAAATAAAACAAAAATAAAATAAAATAACAAAAATAATAAAATAAAAAAAATAAAATAATAATAATATTAAAATAAAAATAAAAAAAACCCTAAACCCTAAATAGGCAAGCCTAAACCACAACCACAAAAAACTAAACCTAAAACTAAATAAAATCTAAAAATAAAATAAATAAAACCTAAACTAAATAAAATAAAATAAAATAAAACCTAACACTAAACCTAAAACTTAAAAATAAAATAAAATAAAAGATAAAAACTAAATTAAAATAAAATAAAATAAACCTAAACTAAACTAAAAAAAAGAAAATAAACCTAAAAATAAAAAATATAAATAAAATAAAAACAAAAAGTACAATAAAAATAAAATAAACCAAAAATAAAATAAACTAAAAACTAACTGAAAACCTAAACCTAAAATAAACAAAATAAAATAAACTAAACCTAAACTAAATAAATAAAACTAAACCTAAAATAAACTAAACCTAAAAACTATAAATAATAAAATAAACTACAAATAGACCTAAACTTAATCTAAAAAATAGAACCTAAAAATAAACCTAAAGTAAGAAATTTAAACCCTAAACCTTAAAATGCTAAAAACATAAACTTATACTAAATAAAACCTAAAATCAAATAAATAAATAAAAATCTAAACCAAAATATAATGAAAAAATAAAATAAAATAAAAATGTACTCCAAAACCTAGACCTAAACCAAAACCTAAAAAGAAAGTAAAATAAAAAATAAAAACTAAACTAAAATAAAATAAATAAAATTCTAAACTAAACTAAAAAATAAAAAAACCTAAAATAAAATAAAATAAAAACTAAATAAAAACTAAAATATAAAAAATAAATCTAAAAATAAAACCTAAAAATAAATAAAAAATAAAACCTAAACCTAAAATAAAATAAAATAAAATAATTTAAAGTAAAAAATAAACCTAAACCTAAACTAGAAATAATACCTAAAAATAAACCTAAAATATAAACCTAAATCATAAACCTAAAAAATAAAATAAAAACCTAAACCTAAACTTAAAAAATAAAAAAATAGAAAATAAAACCTAAATTTAAGAAAATAAAATAAAAATAAAACTAAATTAAAAAATAAACTTAAGCCTAAACCTAAACCTAAAAAATAAACTAAAAAATAAACCTAAAAAAATAAACTAAACTAAATAAAAATAAAAGTAAAACTAAATAAAAATAAAAAAATAAAAAAATAATAGACTAAATAAACCTAAACTTGTTTATTTAATTAATCTTAAAAAAATAAAAATTAAAAAATTAAAAAAACCTAAAAAGCCTAAACCCGAAATCTACAACCCTGAACCCTAAACCCCAAAACCCTAAATCATAAACCGTAATTCCTAAACCATAAACTCTAAAATCCTAAATCCTAAACCATAAACCCAAAATAAAATTAAAAATAAAAAAACAAAAAAATAAAAATAATAAAAATTATAAAAAAATAAAAAATAATAATAAAATTAAAAATAATAAAAACAATAAAAAAAAATTAAAAATTAAAAAATGAAAAAAAAAATAAAATAAAATAAAATAAAAAAAATAAATAAAACCATAAACCCAAAACAATCCCTAAATCTATAACCCTAAACCCTAAACTAAACTAAAAAAACCTAAAAAACATAAACCTAAACTAAATAAAATCTAAAAAATAAATAATAAAAAAAAAACCTAAATAAAATAAAATAAAATAAAAGAAAACCCTAAAAAAAACCTAAACTAAGCCTTAAAATAAAATAAAATAAAACTTAAATCTAAACTATAAAAAAATAAAAAAATCCTAAACTAAACTAAAAAATAAGATAAACCTACAAATAAAAAAAACTAAATAAAATAAAAACTAAACGTAAAATAAAAATAAATTAAACATAAAATAAAATAAAATAAAACCGTAAACCTAAAAATAAATAAAAAATAAAAACCAAACTCTGAACTAAAAATAAAAACTAATCCTAAAATAAAAATTAAATAAACAAAATAAAATAAATCTAAACCTAAATTATAATAAACTAAACTAAAGTAAATAAAACTTAAACCTAAACCTAAAATAAATTAAAACTAAACCCTAAAGTAAATAAAATAAAATAAACTAAAAATAAACCTAAAACTAAACTAAAAAATAAAACCTAAAAAATAACCTAAATAAACCTTAAAATAAAACAAAGCCTAAACATAAACCTAAAAATAAAATAAAACCTAAACCTAAAAAAAAAATAAAATAAAATAAACATAGTAAACTAAAAAAAAAAAATAACTAAAATAAAAAACATAAACTAAAATAAATAAACCAAATTAAATAAAAAAATTAAACCTAAATAAAAATAAATAAATAAAATAAATTAAAACAAATAAGAAATAAACTAAATAAATTTAAACTACTGGTTTACTTAATATTTTCTTAAAGAAAAATCCTAAACCCTAAAGCCTAAACCCTAAATCCTAAACACTAAACCCTAAACAAACCAAGTAACACTAAACCACATGCCCTAAACTGTAACCCTAAACCATCGATAAAACCTAAAAATAAAAATAAAACCTAAACCTAAATAAAATAAAATAAAAATAAAATAAAAACCTAAACTATAACCTAAACCTAAACCTAAACCTTAAAATAAAACAAAATAAAAAATTAAATCTAAATAACAAAAAAATTACAAAATCCTAAACTAAACTAAAAAATAAAATAATCCTAAAAATAAAAAACCTAGATAAAATAAAAATAAACGTAAAATAAAAATAAAATAAAATAAAATAAAAACCTAAACCTAAAATAAATAATAAAATAACCTACTAAAGATAAAAGCTAACCCTAACATAAAAAATAAAATAATCAAATAAAATAAATCTGAAACTACAATAAACAACTAAAATAAAAAAAACTTAAACTACCTAAATAAACTAAAACTAAACCCTAAATAAATAAAATAAAATAAACTAAAATAAACCTAAAAACTAAAAAAAATAAACCTAAAAATAAAACCAAAAAAATAAAACAAAAACTAAACCTAAACCTAAAAAATAAAATAAAAAAAATAAAACATAAACCTAAAAATAAAATAAAAAATAAAAATAAACTAAAATAAACATAACTAAAACCTAAAAAATAAAATAAAGAAATAAATAAACCAAACAAAAAAAAAAATATGTAAATATATAAAATAAAAATTAAAGAAATAAAAATAAACTAAAGAGCCACAAACTCTGGGTTTAATTTATTTTTTTTTAAAAAATCCTAAATCCTAAACCTAAACCCTACCCTAAACTAACCTGAGCCACAGACCCAAACCTAACCTTAAACCCAAACTCCTCTACAAATCCAACCACAAACCTACCCCAAACCCTAAACCCTAAACCCTAAACCCAAACCCTAAACCCTAAAAACCTAAAAACCTAATCCTAAACTAAATAAAACCTAATAATTAAATATATAAATAAATAAATTTAAAAAATCAAATCAAATAAAAACCTGAACCAAAACCTAAACATAAACCTAAACCTAAACCTAAAATAAAATAAAATAAATAATCAAATCTAAACTAGATAAAATAAAAAAAACCTAAACTAAACTAAAAAATTAAAGAAACCTAAAAAAACATAAATAAAATAAAAATTAAACATAAAATAAAAATAAAATAAACCTAAAATAAAATGAAACAAAAACAAAATAAAAAATTAAACCAAAAAATAAATAAATAATTAAACACAATCCCTAAACTAAAAATAAAAACTAAACCAAAAATAAAAATAAAATAAACAAAATAAAATAAACCTAAACCTAAACTAAAATAAACTAAACTAAAATATATATAACCTAAACCTAAACCTAAAATAAACGAAACCTAAACAGTAAACTAAATAAAATAAATTAAATTAAAAATAAACCTAAACCTAAACTAAAAAATAAATCCTAAAATTAAACCTTAAATAGAAACCTAATACCTAAACCTAAAAAAAATGAAAACCTAAACCTAAACCTAAAATTTTATGTAAACCTTAAAAATAAAATAAAAAAAACCAAACTAAAAAATAAACATAACCTAAACCTAAACCTAAAAAATATTCTAAAATAAATAAACCAAACTAAATAAAAATAAAAAAATAAACCTAAATAAAATAAAATAAAACAAAAATAAAAAATAAAAGCCTAGACTAAAACCTAAACCTAAACCTAAATAAAAAATAAATAAAAAATATAGAGTAAACTAAAATTATATAAAGAAAATCCTAAACTAAATGAAAAAATAAAATAAACTTAAGAATTAAAAATGTCAATAAAATAAACATTAACTGTAAAATAAAAAAATAAAATAAACCTAAAATAGATAAAGTAAAACCTAAACCTAAAATAAATAAATAATAAAACTTAAAATTAAATAAAAAATAAATCCTAAACCTAAACCTAAAGAATATAAACTAAACCTAAACCTAAACTAAATAAAAAATAAACTTATAATAAACCTAAACCTAAACTAAAATATAAAACCTAAAATAAACTTAAAATAAAACCTAAAGCCTAAACCATAAAATAAAGTAAAACCTAAACCTAAACCTAAAATAAAAAATAAAACCTATACCACAAAATAAAATAAAAATAAAATTCAAATAAAAAAATAAATCTAAACTAAACCTAAAAAGATAAAGATAAAAACCTAAACTCAAATAAAACCTAAAATAAAATAAACTAAACTAAAAAAAAAATAAACCTAAATAAAATTAAAATAAAATAAATTAAAATAAATAAAATATACAAGAAAGGAAATAAACCTACCTACTGGATTACCTAATTTAAAAAAAACCCTAAACCTTACCCTAAACCCTCTCACCCAAATCCTAAACCTAAACTCCTAACCATAAACCCTAAACTAAAACCACTAAACCTAAACCCTCACCCTCAACTCCAACCCTAATAAACCTTGCCATAAACCTAAAAGCATAAACCAAAACCCTAAATTAAAAAAGCAAGCCACCCACAAACCCTAAACCTTAAACCCTAAATTCTAACCCTAGACCTTACACCCTAAACCTTAAAGCTTAATCCTAAACCTAGAGTAACTAAATAAATTAGAAAATAAACCTAAACCTTTAAAACTAATAAACCTAAACCTGAACCTAAACTTTAAGAATGGGTAGAACTTGATGGCAGGAACATCACTATCAACCAGGCTAAGTCTATATCTTGCAATGGGGAGAGGCGGTGATTGGTTGCTCCAGGTGGTGGTGGGGATCGAGTTGCTAGTGGATACGGAGGTAGTGGTCAAAGTAGTGGTGGTTATGGATGTGGGAGGAGCAAGGGAGGTTATAGCCATGCGGCGGTGTCGGGAGAGATCAGGGATATGATGGTGGATCCCGGTACCTGAGAGGCCAAGGTGTTTCTGATGGGAACCGAAGAAATTTAAGAACGACCGATCTGATTTGCTGCTTATGGAATTCTATCTTTACAGTAGAGATGGTTCTTGTTATCTAGGGTTTTTGATTTGCTCTATGCGTGCTCATTTTTTATCTATGTCATAGCTTATGTCTTAGAAAACTTGGTGTGTTACTTGGTCGATGAAATCCAAAAGAAGAAATGTTGAATATGAATTTGTTATCTATTAACAAAAAAAACTATAAACCCTAAACCCTAATCTAAAACCTGAACCCTAGACATAAAACTTAAACCCAAAATCTTGAAAAACCTAAACCCTAAATCCTAAAACTAAAACCCTAAACCCTAAATGCTAAACCATAAACCCTAAATCACAAACCATAAATCCAAAACCCAAAACCCTGAACTAACACTAAACCCTAAATCCTAAAAAAAATACTAAACCTAATAAATAAACATAAAATAAAATAAACCTAAACTAACTTAATCCTAAACCTAAAAACCAATAAAATAAAAAAATAAAACTAAACTAAAATAAAACAAATAAAACCTAAACTAAACTAAAAAATAAAAAACCTAAAATAAAAACTAAACCTAAAATAAAATAAAATAAACCTAAAATAAAATAAAATAAAACTAAATAAAACCTAAACCTAAAAATAAACCTAAAAATATGTACAAAATAAAATTACAGTAACAAATACTAAACCTAAAATAAATATAAAATAATCCTAAACCTACTAAAGATAAACTAAACTGATAAATAAACCTAAACCTAAACCTAAAATAAACTAAACCTATAAACCTAAACCCTAAATAAAATAAAATGAACTAAAATAAACCTAAACATAAACTAAAATAAAACCAAAATAATCATAAAATAAACTAAACCTAAATAAAATAAAACCTAAACCTAAACTTAAAATAAAAATAAAACCTAAACCATAAAATTAAAATAAAATTTAAACTAATGTAAAATAAACCTAATTCAAACCTAAACCTAAATATAAAACTTAAACTAAAATAAATAAAAAAAATAAACATAAATAAAAATAAATAAAAATAAAATAAACTAAAGATAAATAAAAGATAAACTAAATTCTAAACCTACAAGTTTGCTTGATTTTGAAAATATAAAATAATATAATAATAAAAGAAACCCTCCAACCACCTGACCCTAGGCCCTAGGCCCTAGGCCTTAAAACTGAGCCAAAACTGAGCCACAGACCACTAGGCTGAGCCTAAAACCCTCAATACCCTAGGCCCTGAGCCCAACCAAAAACCATGAGCCTAACCTGACCCTACTAAACCTTAGGCCGGACTACCATTAAGACCTAAAGAAACCTAACTAGGCTAAATAAAATCTAAAATAAAATAAAACCTAAACAATAAGATAGGAAATGAAATAAAATAAACCTAAACTAGCCTAAAACCTAAAGCTAAAACCTAAATAAAATAAAATAAAGATAAACTAAAGATAAAAATAAATAAATAAAAATAAAACTAACTAAATTAAAATAAACTTAAAATAAAACATAAATAAAATAAATACAAAATGTAAAATAAAATAAAATAAACCTAAAATAAAATAAAACTAACTAAACCTAAACCTAAAATAAATAAAAAATCTAAACCTAAACTAAAATAAACTAAACTAAAATAAATAAACGTGACTTAAACTAAAATAAAAACTAAACTACTAAATAATATAATAAAATAAACCTAAACCTAAACTAAAAAATAAAACCTAAAAATAAACCAAAATTAAAACCCTAAAACCTAAACCTAAAAAAATAAAATTAAAATCCTAAACCTAAACCTAAATATTAAAAAACTAAATTAAAAATAAACATAAAATCTAAACCTAAACCTAAAAAATAAACTAAAATAAAAAAAACTTAAACCAAAAAATTAAACCTAAAATAAATAAACTAAATAAAAATAAAAAATAAAACTAAATAAAATAGAAATTAAAATAAACTAAAATAAACATAAAAAACTAAATAAACTAAATAAACCTCAATGCTGGTTTGTTTATAAAAACTGAACCACAAAACCATAATCCTGAGCCCTGAGCCACCTCTAAATACGCTAAACCCTGACCCAGGCCACCCTAACCATGGGCTACAACCCTAGATATGACCCACAAATCTAGGCCCTGATCCCAAAACCCATGAGCCAGGCCTGGCCTAGGCAACCTAGCCTGAGCCACACCCACCCTAAACTGATCCACAAACCTCTCCTAAACCAGACCCTGAGCTCTGATCCCTAAACTAACCCTAAACTAAACCACTGGTGAAACTGATACTGGCCACTGAAATACTGCTCTGATGCTGAGCCCAGGCTAAAGGCTAAATAAAGGCCATGGGCCACTAACTGAGCCCTCAAGCCCTGAGCCACAGCCAACACTGGGCCCTAGGCCCTGATCCCTAAACCACTGACCAGCCCCTGCGCACTGGCCCTGAGCCCTACCACAAAAACTACCTGACTAAATAAGACTATATAAAAATAAATAAATAACAGACACAAATAAAATAAAAATAAATACATATTAAATATAAGATAAAATAAAATAAACTAAAATAAATAAATAAAACCTAAAACTAAAAAATAATAATCTAATAATAAAACCTAAATAAAATAAAACTAAATGTTAAATAAGAATAAAATAAATCTAAGATAAAATAAAATAAAATAAATATAAACTTAAATATAAAAAACAAACCTAAAATAAATAAAAATAAAAGAAATAAACTAAAATCTTAAAGCTAAAATAAAAATAAAATAAATAAAATAAAATAAACCTAAACTAAATAAAAATAAATAAAAACCTAATCTAAAAAATAACTAAACCTAAAACTAAACCTAAACTAATTAAAATAAAATAAAAAATAAAATAAACCTAAACTAAAATAAAAATGGAATATAAATAAAACTAAATTAAAAAATAAGAATAAACTTAAACCTAAACCTAAAAAAGAAACTAAATGAAAAAACCAAAACATAAATAAATAAATCCAAAATAAATGACCTAAACTAAATAAAACTAAAACATAAACCTAAATAAAAATAGAAAATAAAATAAACTAAATACATAAAAAATTAAGTATACTAAATAAACCTCAACCTACTGGTTTACTTAATTTATAAAAAAAAATATAAACCACACCATAAAAAATATAAACCAAAACAAACCCTAAATTGAACCACAAACCCTAAAGGCAGACCCTAAATCCTCCTAGGCCAAACCACCATGAGCACTGAGCCCTAAACCCTAGGCCACTACGGACCCAACCCTGACCCAACCCACTAGCCTTACTGAGCCCAGGCCCTGACCCCAGGCTACTGAAAAAACTCACAAAGCCTGCCAGCTAGGAACCAAACTATAGGCCAAACTAAACCCAGAGCCTATGCCTGCACCTGAGCCATGAGCCCTAACCCTAACTCTCCCTAGCCCAAACCCTGAGCCCCCAAACTGAGCCAAAACCATAAATTCTAAACCATAAAAACCTAAAATCTTAAACCTAAACTAAATAAAACCTAGTTATAAAATAAATAAAGAAACTTAAACATAAATAAAATAAAAATAAAAAAATAAAATCCTAAATGTAAAACTAAATATAAAATAAAATAATAGATAAAAATAAGTTAAAATAAAATAAATAAAAATATAAAATAAACTAAAAAAATAAAATAAACCTTAGAATAATAAACCTAAATATAAAAATTAAATATAAAATAAGAATAAAATTAAAAAATAAAATAAAAAACTAAATAAAATATAAACCTAAATAAACCTAAAATAAAATCTAAAAAAATAAAAAATAAAACCTAAAACCCTAAACTAAAAAAAACACAAAAAAATAAAAAAATAAACAAAATAAAATAAACCTAAACATAAACTAAAATAAATAAAATTGAAACCTAATCCTAAAATAAACTAAACCTAAACTTAAACCTAAACTAATTAAAATAAAATAAACTAAAAATAAATCTAAACCTAAACTAAAACATAAAACTTAAAAATAAACCTAAAATAAAAACATAAAACCTAAACCTAAAAATTAAATAAAAATCTAAACCTAAACCTAAACCTAAAAATAGAAAATAAAACCTAAAACTAAAAAATAAAATAAAAATAAAACTCAACTAAAATATAAACCTAAACCTAAAAAAATAAACTAAAATAAAAAACCTAAATTAAAATAAATAAACCTAAAATGAATAATTGAACTAAATAATAATAAAAAAATCTAAATAAAAATAATAAATAAAATAAACCTAGATAAATAAGAAACAAAGTTAATAAACTTAATAAACCAAAATGTACTGGTTTACTTAATTTAAAAAAAGAACCCTAAACCCTAAAACTTAAACCCTAAATGCTAAACCCTAAAACTAACCTTAAACCATAAACCCTAAACCTACAACCCTATACCTACAACCCTAAATCCTAAACCCTAAAATCCTAAACCCTAAACCCTAAATCCTAAACCCTAAAACATAAACCCTAAACTCTAAACCCTAAACCTTAAACCTTAAAACCCTAAACCTTAAATCCTAAACCCAAAAACCTAATCCCTAAAACCCTAAACCCTAAACCCTAAGCCCTAAACCCTAAACTGTAAAACCTACAACCCTAAACCCTAAATTAACCCTAATCCCTAAAAACTAAACACAACCTAAAACCTAAAACAACCAACCTACCCAACCCTAAGAATGGGAACCTTGTGAGAACATCACTCAGGCGAGGAGGAGTGATGGGCGTTATAGCCATGGTGGTGGCGGGAGAGATCAGGGATATGATGGGATCCTCTCAAGCGGGTGGTTCTAATGAGCTAGAATTGAAGAATGGTAGATCTAATCTACTACTTATGGAACCATGTCTTTATAGTTGGGATGGTTCTACTGATCTAAGGTTTTCTATTTTCTCTATGGGTGTTAATTTTTTATCTATGCCTTCGCTTGTGTCTTAGAAAACTTCAGGTGCTACTTGGCTGATGAAATCGAAAAGAAGAAATGTTGAACCTCAATTTGTTCCCTATTAAAAAAAACTTTAAACCTTAAATCCTAAAATAAAACTTAAACCCAAAACCCAAAACCCTAAACCCTAAACCCTAAACCCCAAGCCCTAAATCCTAAACCCTAAAAAGCTAAAACCCAAAAGCTAAACTAAATAAAACCTAAAAATAAAATAAATAAAAATAAACCAAAATAAAATAAATTAAAACAAAACTTAAACTAAACCTAAGGAAAAAATTAAAAAAAAAAACTAAAAATAAATTAAATAAAACCTAAGAAAACTAAAAAATAAAAACCTAAATAAAATAAAAACTAAACCTAAAATAAAAATTAAATAAACCTAAAATATAATAAAATTAAAACTAAATAAAATCTAAACCTAAAAATAAACATAAAAATGAAACTAAAATAAATAAGAAATAAAACCTATCATAAAAAAACCTAAACTATAAAATAAACAAAATAAAATGAACATAAAACTAAACTAAAATAAACTAAACTAAAATAACTAAAACTTAAACCTAAAATAAACCTAAACCTAAACAAAATAAAATAAACCTAAACCTAAAGCTAAACAAAATTTAATAAAATTAACTAAAAATAAAACTTAACCTAAACTAAAAAATAAAACTTAAAAAAAAACCTAAAACGTAAACCTAAAAAATAAAATAAAACACTAAACCTAAACCTAAAAATAAAAAATAAAACCTAATCCTAAAATAAAATAAAATAAAACTCATTAAAATAAACTAAACCTAAAATTTAAGCAAAATAAAATTGAAACTAAAATAAATAAACCTAAAATAAATAAAAAACTAAAAAAATAAAAAAATTAACCTAAATAAAAATAAAAAATAGAATAAACTTAAAGAAATAAAAAAGAAAGTAAATAAACTAAGTAAACCTAAACAAAATTGTTTATTTAATTTTAAAGAAAAATACCCTAAAATATCAGATCCTAAAACTAAAAACCAAACCCTAGACCTAAACCCTAAACCTTGTCCCACAAACCCTAAACCCTAAACTCTAAACCAAACCCTAAACCCTAAATCCCAACCACAATCCACAAACCTATACTCTAAACCCTAAAACCTTCAACCCAAACCCTAAACCCCAAACCTTAAACTCTAAACCCTAAGAATGGGCAGAACCTTGATGGCAAGAACATCACCATCAACTAGGCTCAGTCAAGATCTAGCGGTGGAGGTGAAGGCAGAGGGCGCGGTTACCATAGTCATGGTTGAGAATCTGGAGGGGCTAGTGGATATGGAGGTGGTGGTCAGAGCAGTGGCAGTTATGGAGGCAAGAGGAGTGTTGGAGGTTACAACTGTGGTGGTGGTTGAGAGAGAGATCAGGGATATGATGGTGGATCTCGCTACTCGAGAGTTAGGGATTGTTCTGATGGGAATTGGAAAAACTAAAGAACGTCTGATCCGATCTACTGCTTATGGAACTGTGTCTTTATAATAGAGATGGTTATACATATCTAGTGTTTTTGATTTGCTTTATGGGTGCCCATTTTTTCTCTGTGTCATCTCTTGTGTCTTAAAAAACTTGGGGTGCTACTTGGTTGATGAAATCAAAAAGATAAAATGTTGAATCTGAATTTATTCTCTATTAAAAAAAACATAAGCCTTAAACCCTAAACCCTAAACCCTAAACCCTAAACTAAAACTTAAACCTTAAACTTAAAACCAAAACCCTAAACCCTAAACCCTAAACCTTAAAACCCTAAACCCTAAACCCTAAAACCATAAGCCCTTAACCCTAAAACCTACAACCCTAAACCATAAACCCTAAACCTTAAACTTTAAACCCTAAAATAACACTAAACCCTAAACCCTAAACCCTTGACCTTGAATAAAGATGTCATTAGGAGTAGAACTAAAGGATGACCTAATCCTAACATAGTTATGGTAGCAAATAAAATGTCTTCAAGAGACTTTCCCATGACTATTAGAGATTTGAATACCCTAAATCATATTATAACACCATATATTATATTATAATGTAGCATCCTATATTTGAGCATGTAGTAATGTGTTTTTTGATGTTATAAGATGTTTTGAAATGTTTTAGTATATTATTTTATTGTGCCCTATAGTTTATATTAATAAAAATCATAAAAATATTGATTTAATAAATCAGATGAAAAAATTTGTTAAATTTAAAGTGGGAATTAGGTTGTTGTACCAAAGGTATGCTACGCCACTTGTAGTTTAAAAGTAAGATTTTCTGTTCAAAATAAATATTTTATGTTGTAGCATAGTATAACATCATATACATTAATATATTATTCTATGCATTTTAAATTCTTAGTATTTTACAATCATGCAGTCGAGCCAACACTAGCATTATTTATAAAAATGTTGATTTAGACTTTAAAATGGTGGAATTTGGCCAAATTCATAATCGTGAGCATGGCATCATAATATATTGTTCCAATCTAAAATATGTGATCGACTAAAATATATAGGTTTTTATTGTTTAGACTAATTTTATGATTTTTTATATTAAGAAATCCCTTGTGATATGATATGCAATATAATATAATATAATATGTTGTGGTGTATTATAATATAGGATTCCACAACATAGTGTAACATCAAGCATTATAGCATACTATTGTGTATTACTACTTATTATTTAGCATATTTTAGTTTGTTATAGTATGATGTAGTAGAGTTTGTACTAGTATAATTCATAAAAATATTAATTTATAGGCTGAGTTGATGGGATTTGGCCAAATTTAAGGTAAGCTTTAGGGAACATCATTGGGGGTGTGCTATGGTGTGTCATTTAATCAAAAGAACATCCAAAATTAATGTTCATTTTTCAACCAAAATTTATAAATTATTTGCTTAAAGTGATTCATTTTAAGGTGTAATGTAAGATAATATATTATATGAAAGCATATTAAAATATAACGTACATAACAATATAACTTCACATATATATATGAAAGTGGTGGTGTGTTACGAAATGTTATTGTACATTTTAGTATGTTTTACTTTTGTTATAATACATTGGGTCAAAACTCACAAAAATGTTAATTTGAAGGTTGGAAGAATTTGGCCAAATTCACGGCACACACCAAGAAGAAACACCAAAATTATGCTATTTTGTACCATTTCTAATATAAAATTAACAATTTTACATCTAAGATGAACATTATTCATATTTTGAGAAAAAATTTTTATTTGTTCCTTTTAGGTGATTCTAATGAGGTGTAATGTTAGACAATATAATATATTATAGAAAATTATAATATAACATTATAGATTATAATATAATGTAGTGTGTTAATTCACACTATAATATGTTTAGCATGATATTATATAATTAGTTTGAGCTTGCACCATCACAAATCATAAAATGTTGATTACAATGTTAAGATGATGTAATTTGAATGAATACATTGTTAGGGTTTTTGTTGAAGTATTAAAGGTATGCATAAGAGAAGAAATAAGATTTGATGAGAATTCCATGTCAAGGGCATGGAGGGAGATCCGCTAGGGGATCACACATGCATTGGACATGACATGTGAGGGGTCTATGCCAAGGACATAGAAGAAGAAAATCTATTAGGGATAAGGTTTGAATTTGATTTGATTATATGATTTTTTTTGAAAGAAGATTTGTTAGGGACAAGAATCTATAATCCACGAGGGATTAAGATCAAATCGACTTTAATTTGTTTTATTTTAATTAATGTGGAGGAATATCTATTAGAGATATGGGCACGATTCCACTAGGGATCGGCTATATGAACCTTCTACTAGGGAAGCAGGTTCAAGATATCCACTGGGGATTGGGATTTCAGTTTGATTTGATAGATTTGTTCAGGGATGTATCTGCTAGGAATAAGAGTTTGGTTGGATTTCTTTGATTAAGACTCTACTAGGGGAGTTGGTTTAATTTGGCTCTACTAGGGAGGTTAGTTTTGAATTTGATTTGTTTGATTGACTTGTTTATATATGATTTGGGGCTCCACTGGAGAGAAGGGTGTTATTTAACTCCACTGGAGAAAAATTAGATTGGGTTTAATTTAATTCGAGTTAATGTATGGATATTGTCAGTGTTCGATGAACCCACTGAGAATTGGTTATATCAGCCTTGACCTACCTTAGGTTTACAAATCCAAAGGGATAGTCTACTTCAGGTAGAGCTTGCCAACTAAGGGGTTGCCATTGGTGTCTGATTGTGTTAGGAAGAAGGTTTAGCATACTTACATCTTCCAAAGCGAGGAACAACCGTTGGGGTGACATGTTGGATACACAACAAATCAAAACTGACCTTGGGCGACTAATGAGTGAATTCCACTGGGGACTTATGTCAACTCAAAAGTAAAATTTTATCTTAATTTCATGTGATTTGATATGGTTTATTTGGTTTAGTTTGATTTCAAATTGAGGGCGTATAAACTGGGGCTGTGAGCTCGATCAAATTTGATAGATTTAATTTATGGACCATGTCAGTGTATAATGGACACACTAATAAGGGGCTATATCGGACTTGTCATGTCTAAGATTGGCAAATCCAAAGGGATAGTTTACTGGCAGTGGGGTAGATCTAGCCAACCTAAGGAGTTTCCTTTCGGAGTGTAACGATTGTGCTAGGAGAAAGGCACACCAGACTTACATCTTCTAAAGCAGGGAACAACCTGTAGGGTGACCTGTTGGTAGCACAACAAATTGAACCTAACTTAGGAGCAACTATTGAGTGAATGCCACTAGGGACTTAAATCAACTCAAGTCAGTGATTCCTATAAGTAGTTTTCGACACTACCTTAAAGATAGGATGCCTGCTTGGGGAAAGGTACCTTTATGGGTGTCCTCCTAATCCACAAGTAAATATATATTTGGTTTATATCTTTGTGTGGACCCTATTGGTGTGTGAGGGCCCCACTAAAAAAGAGCTATTTTGACCTTAACCTATCTCAAATTTACTAGACCAAGGGAGAATCTGCACATCCATAAGATGGATTCTCTAACCATAGGGGTGGTTAC